>OY728128.1:262096254-263296254 GCA_963277665.1 Viscum album
AATGAGAAATGAATATGAGGAAGGTGTTGATTCCTTTTTGTAATTTTCTAAACAAAATGTTCCAAGTAGTGACATTTTTTTCTGTCCATGCCAGAAATGTTTTAATATGAACAAGTTGAAAAGTATAGAGATAAAAGATCATCTGATTCGTCATGGTTTTAATCTAAGTTACAGCCCTTGGATTTGGCATGGTGAAACTAGATGGAATGTCACTGATGATGATGATTTGCAAGATGGTGACTCCGATGGAATTGAATAAATGATTCGCGATATTGCAGTAGAACAAATTGAGATATAACCGAAAGTTGCGCATCTATATGGTGATGCTGAAAAACCATTATATCCTAGTTTTACATATTTTATGGTTTTGTCGGCGTTGTTAAGATTGATTAACCTGAAGGTGAAACATGGATGGATTGACATAAGTTTTATAGAGGTGCTACAATTGATGAAATATATTCTTACAAAAGATAATGATCTTCCAGATTCACATTATAAGGCGAAGAAAACATTATGCCTGATGGGATTGGGATACAAGAAAATACATTCATGTCCGAATGATTGTATGATATATAGGAAGGAATATGAATTTCTGTCAGAGTGTCCTAAATGTGGGACATCATGGTATAAGGTGAAAGAAAAATCACAGGCTGATGTAGAGATTACAAAGATCCCTTCAAAGGTATTTTGTTATATTCCAATAATTCATCATTTGAAATGTTTATTTACTAATTCACATGATGCAAAAAGGTTAATATGGAATACTGATGAGATGTTATGTGATGAAAAAAATACATCATCTAGCTGATTGTCCACAATGGATGAAAATTTATGAGCAGTATCCTACATTTGGAAATGAAATTATAAATCTCAGACTAGGGTTGTGCAAAGATGGAATTAATCCATACCGGAACCTCAGTAGCACACATAGTTCATGGCCTGTTTTATTGGTAATTTACAACCTCTCTCATGAAGTTTGTATGAAGCGCAAATATGTCATGTTGAGAATAATGATCTCTGGTCTGAAGCAACCCGGCAATGATATTGATGTTTTCTTGTCACCGTTGATTGATGATTTGAAAAAATTATTGGAGGATGGTATTAGGGTGTATGAATCTTATAAAATGGAATATTTTAAACTGCATGTAGTGCTTTTTTCACTATAAATGACTTCCCAACATATGGAAATTTTCCTAGATACAATGTTAAATGGCATAAAGCTTTTCCAATTTGCGAACAACAGACGTCATATTGTCAATTGCATCATGGGAGGAAAATAGTGTACATGGGTCATCAAAAGTTTATGCCTATGGATCACTCTTATAGAAGACTAAAAAAGACATTCAATGGATCAAAAGAATTTGATATTGCTCCAAAACCTTTATCCCCTTATCTGTATTTTGAGAGGGTGAAAACCCTTGATGTGACATTGGGAAAGACACAGAAATATGGTAATGGTAGACATATTTGGATGAAAAGGTCAATATTTTTTTAGATACCATATTGGAGATATCATGAAGTTAAACATAATATTGATGTCATGCATGTGTAGAAAATATATGTGATAGTTTGATTGGAAAATTGTTAGATATTGAAGGAATGATAAAAGATGGGTTGAATGCAAGATTAGACTTACTATCAATGGGAATACATTTGGAGTTAGCTCTCACTCCTAATGGAAGACGAACATTTCTTCCCCCATCTTGTTATACATTATCGAAGAGGCATAAAATTAGATTTTTTCAGTGTCTTCATGATATCAAAGTGCCTTATGGTTATTCATCAAATGTAAAAAAAATTGTCTCATTGAAGGACACTACTGGAAATTCATGCTATAGCCACGGTTTTAAACTGTGGCTATAGGTATTCAAACCGTGGCTATAGGTAATATCCATGGTTTGAGGAACCGTGTCTAAGTTTGGCGTGGGTATAGGCCTAGAATTATAGCCATGGTTTGGAACTGTGGCTATAGGTCTAGACCCACGGTTCAAACCGTGGCTATAGGTATACAGCCACAGTTTAAAATATCTCTATTGCCACGGTTTAAAACTATGGTTATAATATAGGAGGGATAAAATGTATTTCCACGGTTATAAATTGTGGCATTAGACCTATATCTACGGGTTTTAACGGTGTAAATAGACCTATAGCCACGGTTAGAAACCGTGGCAATAGGGTCTGAAAAACCATAAAAAATCCAGGGGTGTCTAGGGTCTGTCTGAGGGGGTGTCCAGGATAGACCCTAGACACCCCCCGGATAGACCCTAGACACCCCCCAGATAGACCCAGGACACCCCCCCAGACAGACCCTGGACACCCCCTAGGACAGACCCTGGACACCCCCTAGGACAGACCCTGGACACCCTTCAAACAGTCCTTGGACACCCCCCAGAGAGACCCTGGACACCCCCCCCCCCCCCCCCAGACCCTAGACACCCCCCCAGACCCTGGACATATCCCCATGGAAACCCTGGACACCCCCCCCCCCCCCAGACAGACCCTGGACACCCCCCGGACACCCCCCGGATAGACCCTGGACACCCCCCCCCCCCCGGACAGCCCCTGGACACCCCCCCCAGACCCTGGACATATAACCCTGGACAGCCCAGACCTCCACTCCTCTGGATAGACACCCCCCACCCCACCCTCCTGGACAAACCCTGGAACCCCCCCCCCCCCCTAGAACATGGACACCACCCCATACCCCCCGGACAGACCCTAGACACCCACGGACAGACCCTGGACGCCCCCCCAAACAGACCCTGGACACCACCCAGATAGACACTGGACACCCCCTGTACAGACACTGGACACCCCCCCCCCCCCCCGGACACCCCCTGGACACCCCCCAGACCCTGGACATATCCCCCTGGACAGCCCAGACCTCCATTCCCCTGGACAGCCACCCCCCCCCCACCCTCCTGGACCAACCCTAGAACCCCCCCCCCCCCCCCCCGCAGAACCTGGACACCACCCCATACCCCCCCCCCCCCCAGACCTAGGACAGATCCCCCTGGATGGCCCAGACCTCCATTCCCATGGACTGCCACCCCCCAACCCTCCTGGACAGACCCTGGACCCCCCCCCCCAGAACCTAGACACCCCCCAGTCCTACCCCCCCCCCCCCCCACCCTGTCCATCTCCCCTCCCCCCTACCCCTGCCAGCCCCACTTGCACCCCCCCTTCCAGTCACCTCCAACATGCCAGTTCCCCCCTACCCCACCTATCAGTCCCCTCCAAATTAAATTATACACAAATGCTACTTACATAATAAGAATTAAACAAATCCAAATATAAAAAACATATAACTTTACTTTCATGAGTCTCCCTATAAGACAAACTATCAAAGAAGTTTGGAACCAGCTCAAAAGTACCTATAACACAAGGTATAACATAGTAGTGCTCATCCCCTAAAATTATGGTAAAACAAAACTTCATAGAATATTCACAAATAATATAACTCAATAAACAAGAATAGTGCAGCCCCCTACTAAACCCCCCTGGACAGCAGCCCCCCTAGACATACCCCCCCCCCCCACTACTGGACACCCCTGGACACCCCCCCCCCCCCCCACTACTGGACCCCCTAGACCGCAGCCCCCAACTGCTGGACCCCCCATTATAGTACCCCCCCCCCCCCCGGACAGCACCCCCCTGCTGGATAGCAACCCCCCACTGCTGGACCCCCCTGAACAGTTGCCCCTGGACCCCCTGGACACCCCCCCCCCCACTACTGGACCCCCTGGAGAGCAGCCCCCCCCCTGCTGGACCCCCCTGGACAGCAGCCCCCCTGTTGAACCTCCCAGGTGGGAGTTTTAGTTTTTTATCATATATTACTCTATAATAGTGGATACTGGTGTAGAGTTTCCATATTCTATTTTTTTTTTACTATTTTTGGGTCCTGATGTTGGTGTAGGTGGGTTTTGGGTGATGTCACGGTTTCTAGGAGGTGGTGTGGCTGCTGGGAGATTTCCAAAATATTGGGTGATTATTTTTGGTGCTACAAATACTGAGAGATGTTGTTGAGTAGTTCTGAGAGCTTCTAGATAGGAACATAAATATGGATGTTTGGTGATGGATGGGTTTAGAGGATAAAGTTATGGCTAGTGTTGGCTTAGAGGTGATGGAGGTTCTGTTTCCGTGGACTGGTTTGTTAACAGATATTGGGTGGTATTGTTGATTGTGAGTTGGTAAATGGGTTGTTGGATGGTTTTTTTTGTGTGGTGAAGGATGCCTCTTTGATGGGGTGTGTTCTAGGAGTGGAATGGGTTGGTTCTGGTGGCTTGGGATGTAAATTTGAGTACATTCCTAGGGATTGGACATTGCTGTTGGCTTATAGGTATTGGTGCTATTACTGTTGAGTGGTTTATTGCTAACACTCTGATTGTTATTGGGTTTTTCTCTAGTACATGTGCTATTGGATAGTGTTATTAGATTATAGTAGGTTCCTTCTTGGGGGGTAGTGCTTCTGGTGTCAATAGGGCTACTACATAAACCCCCCGCCCCTGGACACACCCCACTCACCCCCCTGGACACCCCCCCCCCAAGACAACCCCACCCGGACAGCATCCCCTCTGCTGGACACCCCCCCATGACAGCCCCCCCCCCCTCCTGGACACTGGACACCCCCACCCTACATAAACACCCCCTCCCCTGGACAGCCCCTTCCCCCCTAGACAGACCCTGGACACCCCCCCTCCCAGACAGACCCCAGACACCCCCCCCCCACCCGCAGACCCAAGACACCCCCCAGACAGACCCTGGACTCCCCCCGGACACCCCCTGGACACTCCCCGCCCACCCGGACCCTAGATGCCCCCCGGACAGACCTTGGAAACCCCCCGAACAGACCCTGGACACCCCCCCCCCCCAGACAGACCCTGGACACCCCCCCCCACCCAGACCCTGGACACCCCCCCCCCCAGACCTTGGACAGATCCCCCTAGACAGCTGAGACCTCGACTCCCTTAGACAGCCACCCCCCCCCCCACCGCTGGACCCCCTAGACAGCAGCCCCCCCCCCCCCCCGGACCCCCTGGACAGAACCCCCCCCCCCCCCCCACTGCTGGACCCCCATGGACAGCAGCCCCCCCTAGACCCCCCTAGACAGCAGCCCCCCTGGACAAAACCCCCCCTGCTGGACCCCCCTGAAAAGCTGCCCCCCCCCCTACTGGACCCCCCTGAACAGCTTCCCCCCTGCTGGACCCCCCTGGACAGCAACCCACCCCCTACTTTGGATGCTTCTTAAGGTTGAGGTTGGGAGATGTTGGGTTTATCCAATAGATACTTACATAGATTCTCATAGTGGGGTTATAGGTTTCTTGTGGAGGATTTAGGAGGTGAGGTTGTGAGTTTCGTGTTGCTATTTGGAATTATAGGACCTTTGAAGATGGGTTTCAGCTGGGGGTGTTGCTGTTTGGATTTTTCTACATGGTGTAGTACAGGATACACTTACATGGTGCATGGTGTTGGTTGGTTTGTGCTTGAACAGGTTGAAATTCTTGTCAATAGCAATAATGGATGTTGTCCAGACACTGCCCATGCAGTTGCATCTGACCCAGCTGGAGTTTTTGTACAGGTTCCTCCTTCCAAAGTGTCTAGGAAGAAAAAGGAAAAAAAAACACTGACCCCTCCCATTTGAAAGGCAAGAACATGTTCACTCCCTTGAGTGGGAAGTTATGGTCTGATGAAATGGAGGAGGCTGATGCTGAAAGGATGACCGGGCCTGAGGTTGCTTCTGGTGCAGATGATGCTGCCCTGAAAGGGCAGGCTGATGTGAGTGATGCTAGTGGATATAAAGAGAGCAGTGAGGCTGAAAAACCTTACAAGGACTCCAAATCTTCCTCTAAAGGAGGGAATAAAGGTAAAGGTAAGAAAGTTAAAGTGCAAAGTGCTACTGAGAAAATAGAGGGACCCCAGAAAAGGGGTAGGGCCCAACTTTAATGAGGATATTATATTGGAATTTTCAAGGGCTAGGAAATCACCTAATGGTCTAGGCCCTTCGACATTATATCATGACCTATAAACCGATGCTTTTTAGTATTGCAGAGCCAAATCTTATCTTTGACAACTAAAAAGTATTAAAATGGAGTTCTCTTGGCTTTAATCTGATATCCAGAAATCATAATAGCTCGAGCATGGATCACTTGTGGGTCTTGAGACATGATAGCATTCAAATTAACTCATTTGTTAGCGGACCCTAGAGTATTCTGATAAGTTGTAACAATGCTGGACAGAATATCTCTCTCTTTTGTCTATGCCTCCACTTCTTATTTGATGAGGAGGGAGCTATGGGTGGATCTTAAAGCTACATCACTAAGTATGGATTAGAGGTGGATGCTTATTGGTGACTTCAACACTATCTTGACGCCTGAGGAAAAAACTAGGACTTATTTTAATGGGATAGCAGCTTATGAATTCTATAAGTGTATTGATTCCTATAATTTAATCCAGATCCCTCTTACTATTACTGACTTTACATGGTGTAGATACACATGGGAAGGAAAGCAGGGCAGCAAACTTGATAGATACCTTGTGAAAATTGATGACCATAATGATAGCCATGGGGTCTCTGGATTTACTCTTCCCAAGTATCACTCTGATCGTAATCCAATTATTTTGGATGTCAATTTTCAGAGGATGAGGTCAGTCCCCACACCCTTTCAGTTTAGTAATGATTGTCTTGTGACAGGAATTCTAAGCTCTTCTATAGATTTCATAAGGAGAGAAGAGTGTGTGATGGAAACCACGTGATTAGAATTGATAACCACATTTATTCTGATGAAAATGAGATTTCATCAGTTGTTGTTGACTATTTCAAAGGAATATACTCTGACCATGGGAATCCCTGCTCCTATAACCTGGTGGACAACATCAACCCCTGTATTGATGAGCATATGAATCAGTTTCTCACAGCACCCCCTTCCAAGGGGGAAATCAGATCTTTTTTACTCTCTCTTAATCTTGAGATTGCCCCGAGCCTAGATGGCTTCGCTAATAAATTTTTTATATTCTACTGGGATATTGTGTCGGATGATATTGACCATGCTATAATAGATTTATTCTTTCATTCATATATACCCCATGGGATGAATTCATGCTTCATTTCTCTCATTCCAAATAAGGAGAATGATCTTGACATTAAAGACTTCAGACCTATTGCCCTTGGGAATACAATACCTAAACTCATCAGCAATATCATCATGTACAGGATGGGTGGACTTGTTAGTGGCATGATCACTGCGTACCAATTTGGTTTTTTCCCTGGAAGGAACATACAGCAATGCCTTTTCATGGCCTCTTAGAGTGTTAACCTCATCAGATTGAAGTCAAAGGAAGGGAACTTTGCTCTTAATATTGACATCTATAAGGCTTTTGATACCCATAAATGGAGTTTTCTCATTGAGATACTTCACAGGCATGGGTTCTCGAATAGATCTCTGAACCTGTTTAACATTATTCTTGGATCCTCACGGATGTCAATTCTTGTGAATGGTGCACCGAGAGGTTTCTTATCTTTCTCATGGGGTGTACGAAAAGGTGACCCCTTATCGGGTATACTATTTGAAATTGAAAAGGATTATATAAGTCGATGAATCAATGAGCTTGCTCATCTGGATATTTATAAGAGTATTAGAGTTGGTTTTAATGATCATGCCTCATCCCATCTTCTCTATGATGATGACATTGTATTGCTGGGGTAGGCTTCAAAGAGAACCATATCCTATATAAAGGCTCTTTTCACTCACTGTGAGGATGTGGTTGGAAAGTCCATAAGCTGGTACAAATCTTCAATTGTTTTTGGAAATGGAATTCCTGTTGGAAAAAAGAACAGGATCACTTGATACCTTTGGGTGAAGAGGGGATCCGTGCCCTTTAAATATCTTGGGGTGCCTCTTTTCTAGGGAAGGGTGAAATGAAGATATCTGGAAAGAATTTTTTCTTGAATTACTCATCAGTTTTCTAGTTGGAAAAGGGAAATCTATGTACATGGCTGGAAGGGTTTGCCCCGTGAACTAAGTTATTACATCCAAATTTGTTTACTCATTCTCTCTTTACAAATGGTCGTGAGAGCTTATTAAGGAACATCAAATCCTGGTGAGAAACTTTATATGGACAGGATCAATCTTTGAAAGGAATTTGGTCACAGTGAAGTGGAAAGAATGCATAAAACCTGTCGAAATGGGAGGATTAGGGGTTAAGCATCTTCATACCATTAATGATGGTCTGATTGGAAAATTCACTTGGAGGTTGATCTCAAATGATTTTGATGATGAGTTTCTATCAATAAGGATCACAAAACGGCTATATAATGGATATAAATACTATTGAATCCTTGGTATAGGCTTCCCTTAAGCAGGCTTATGCAATGATAATGCAGGATACTAAATGGATGGTCATTAGAGACTCCACTCATAGTTGCTGGAACACCTTCTGGCAGGATCAGCCCTTGCATTCTATGAATGTCCCATCTAAAGTTGCTTCATTGTACATCTTGGGTTTTATCTCATATCATATTTCACATGATTTGAATATTTTTGACTATGTATTGTCTCAAGTTAATAATTATGAATTTATGGATTGTGAAAAACTGATCTGGCTTCATAGAAGGATTGGTATTTTTGACTCCAAATAGTTTTACATGATTTCATGTGGTGGTACTGACCACGCCCCAACATGGCTTATGAAGTTTAGGGATACATTCATTCGACCATCCCGATTTCTCCTTCTTTGAAGAATCTGGAAAAATAGACTTCTTGCCTATGAAAATTTGAAGTGAGTTGGATTTCAGATGGCCTCCAGGTGTGCCTTATGTAGGGCTGCAAAAGACACCACACAGCATGTGTTTATGGAGTGCGTCTAGGCCCGGAAACTCTGGAGTTATCTGGGAATGTTGTTTGGGTGTGGACTCTGGCATTCTGCTTACGGATCTGATGCCCGGTTTGCTTCATATGCGCTGTAGTGAGCAGTTGGGCAACCTCCTCACTGCTTCTATTGTGGAGGAAATTGTGGCCTTGTGGGATTCAAGGATCGTGGCTCTATTTGATGGCACACATGATGTTGTCCAGAAGGGAATGATCTCCATCCACAGGGATGTGTACGTTGCGTCAGTGGTCCAGGATGGTGAGATGTCTAAAACCATTTCTGACCTGCAAACTCTTAGGATGCTTGGAGTTTTGGGATGACCATGCAGACCTTGAATGCTTAAGTATATCATATGGATACCACCGATTACACTATGCCTCAATGTGAATATTGATGGAGTTGCGTCAGGTGTTCCAGGTCCAGCTGGATGCGGAGGAGTTTTCCGCACTTTTCATGGGTTCGTTAAGGGATTCTTTTATCACTACCTTTTTCTTGGAACCACTTTTGAAGCTGAGCTATGGGCTATGATTCATGCGATAAGGTTTGTTGTCCAATTTAACTGGAAATGGCTTTGGATTGAATCTGACTCAAGGATTGCAGTACATGCACTAAGAACTAGAACGCGTAATGTGCCTTGGCGTGTGCTGCCTCAGTGGGTTGAATGCCTCATCCAAACCAATCAAATACATATGGTTGTTTCTCATGTGTATCGGGAGGCCAATCAGGTTGCTGATACACTGGCAAAAAAGGCCATACTTGATCTTGATATGTTGTGGTCTTTCACGGCCCCTGATTATTGTGCTCCAATGGTGGATGTGGATAGATTTGGTGTGTTTCACACTCACTTATGTAATAATATCTTGTATTCCTGACTCCTTTTTATTTTATATATTAATTTTGAGGATCGGCTCATGTCGGATCCTGATCTTCTTGCATTATAAATTACCCAGGTTATAAAACTAGCTATTGTAGTTAAAAATAAAAATGGTAATAATAGATATACATAGAAGATAATGAATAAAAATTTTATAACATGTTTTTCATTATGTATTTGAGGTTTTCATAGACTATATAACCCTCAAAAACATAAATTATCATATTTGGTTTCACTTGAGGAAACATTTACCTCCAAATAGTAAATACATTTGAGTATTTATAATAATTTCACCACTCCTCAACTATAAATGGGCACTCAATCACCCCACTAATTTACACCTTTAAAACCATTTGGATTAAAGAATTTATACCCAAATCACCTACCAACATCCCTAACCAAATCCTAGAATCCGTATATTGGATAAAAATCCAACCCTGTGTGGCTTTAGTGAAATCCTAAGGAAGATGCCTCAAGAAGAGGTTATGTTCATCAAAGATCATTTTCAGTTTATTTCTTCCTCCACTACCAGAAAGGACTCCCCGTGGTTGCACTGTGAGGACGATGGTCGCTGCCCCTGTATCTGCACAGTAGATTCGCTTTCTAAAAAACAACATCCCCCCTTTATTATTCCCCCTTCCAAACAACATCTCACAGTAGCGTAGAGACATGTCATCCAGGTTATCTATGAAGTTATAAATGTATGAAAGGTTCCCCTAGAGCCCTCTAAATTCTTTAAGAATCTGAGGGAGTGAAATTGATAAAACTGAACTAAATTTTTAGATTCAAACTCAATTTCCTGGTATCACACCACAAATCTATCGAATTTCCCAAGAGTTACCCTGAAAAAACATTTTACCATATTCATGTTTAGGTTGTGCTACTGCAACTTGTTAAATATTGTTTAAAGATCTCTGAAATATTCACATCTCTATTGAGATTTGATAACCATGTCATTAACAAAATCATTCATCTATTCTTTCTAAGAAGGTCTTAATGATATAATGTGTGTAGTGTTGGTATGTAGTGTCATCATTATTTAATCCAAAGGGCATGACCTAAATGGTGTGGGCTGGATTGCTGGTGGCTGGTGCGGGTTCGAATGCAGGTGGAAGGGGGCTGGAATGCTGGTGGAAGGGGGCTGGTTGCATGTGCTGGGGGGGGATGGTGCGGGCTGATTCGAAGGTGGCAGGGGGGCTGTTGCGGGCTGGAATGCCGGTGCAGCGGGCTGAAATGAAGGTGGAAGGGGGCTGGTGTGGGCTGGATGTGGCTAGAGCAGGGCCAAATCACGGCATTACCGCGGCATGACCGCGGCGTGACCGCAGCGTGTTGGCCCGGTCCAGCGACATATGTGGGGCAGCATCTTTCAACCAGGAGCGAAGAGAGCGAGAGGAGGTGGGGCAACATTCCGATCGTCGCCCCGCTGGCAGAAATTGTGATTAGTCAGTCTCAACATTGATCACAAGACTCATGGAATACTATCACTGTGAACTACCGCGGGGTGTCGTCCTGGAGCAGGGCCAAATCACGGTTTTACCGCGGCGTGACCGTGGCGTGACAAGGGCGTGACCGCGGCGTGTTGGCCCGGTCCAGTAACATCTGTGGGGTAGCATCTTCCGGCCATGAGCGAAGGGAGCGAGAGGAGGCGGGGCAACATTCCGATCGTCACCCCACCGGCAGAAATTGTGATTTGTCAATCTCAACATTTATCACAAGACTCATGGAATACTATCACTGTGAACTGCCGCAAGGTGTCATCCTAGAGCAGGGCCAAATCATGGTGTGATCACGGCGTGGTCGCGGCATGGTCGCGGCGTGACCGCGGAGTGACCGTGGCGTGACCACAGTGTGACAGCAGCGTGTTGGCCCGGTCCAACGACATCTTCGGGGCAGCATCTTCTACTTAGTTTCAAATAAGATTATATGGATGGCATGAGAGGATGTTTTCTCAGAATATTTAAAGAAATGAATGCTAATCTGTGATGACTACAGGATTGGATGACCCCTGATATACCTAATTCGGTAAAGTTTGGAGATCTAGCAATGTGTAGGAATACCTAGAAGAATACCCCATGGGATCAGGAAAATCACAGGTTACATAACATGTAATCAGACATTACTGGTACAGTGGGACCCCTGGGTTGTGGAACTCGGCTTTTGGTTGTATTTAAATATCACATGCCATGTGACATGGTCACCCAACATGGGGCCCATCTTAAAAGTCTAATGTCACTTAAAGAGTGTCTTGGTTCAAACAACCATTTTAATAAAAAGAGGGAAACCCCCTATAGGGATATAAAAAGGTTCAAGTACGATGTGTACTTTATGACTAACAATGACATAAAGTATAAGGAAAACATCAATTCAATAATGTTAAGAAAGATATACCACTGTGAGTTTTTGCAGACAGCGCACCTCCATTGAAGGGGTTTTATTACAAAACCATGACTTATTTATCAAACGAAACAATTATCTTAACTAACACTTATTAAAGAATTGCAATTTAATATAAACATGCAAAATTAAGAAGGAAACTAAATGCAATTTAAAACATTCTTGAATTAAATAGGATAGGATAGGGACCCTACCTCAACCTCAAGGCGCGTTTGCTTTTGACAATGACAACTTGAATCTTCCTTTTTTCCGCTTTCATGCATATGCAACTTAACATATATATAAGGAAACCTAGCCCCTATGTACATATTTTCATGGACAAATATGCACAAGGGGGTCCTTAGATATATGTTTATACTTGAATATACCCCTTACACTTACACGCGTATGCATATTTCATATCTATATATAAGCACACCTAGCCCCAATATATATATTCATACTGCCATGAGTGAATATATATAAAGGGGGAACTTATATATGCATATTCCTACCTATTCATACACATGTAAGCCTTTGTCAACGGTGACTCGAATCCACCTCAATGAAATCCAAAACACACAACAAAAATATAAGGAACCCAAAAATCAAAAAATCCCTATTTAAAATTGGGCCAAAGAATAAAAACGGAATAAACCTTACCCAAATCTTGAACTCATTGTCTTTGATGGTGGTGGATAGAACCAGTCTTATCATAAGAAACCACCTATAAGAAAATAGTGGGAAAATAAATGAGATATAACAACTTATTATATATATGTGATCAGTGTGTCAACTGTACATGATAAATGATACATGAATCCATAACCAACAATGAACAAATAATATTCAAATTGATATGTAAATCCCAATACTAAATAACATTATCATTAATAAAGCTCTTTAATTTCAAACATCACCTTCAATTGCCTATTCAAAAATCAAAAATCACCAAAATATGAGAATAAAGTAAACCTCCATCATCACTTAAAAGTGATAAATAGGGATTAGACATTGTTCTTAACCTATAAAATCCATTCCTTGAATGTATAAAATACCTAAAACTCTTCATGCCTATATCCTTCTTAATTTTCTATATTGAAACCTTATTTTTTAGCATGTTTTTCTTATGGAATTCACCTTTATTCTTAGTTTATATAGGTTTATAAATTTTATAAAGTAGAGAATTTTCCTTCTTTTATTCTTACTCAATCCGCTTGGATTTTTCAAACCAGTATGCTAATGTGATTATACAATCTTTTGGTAAATGATCTTCCTTCTTCTTGATTGTATATTCCTTCTTTATAGAAACTATTTCCAAACATGCGATAATTGGTTCTTTCCTTTTATCTTTCAACAATTATTATTATTATGGAATCTATGTCATAAATTATTAACAATTTGGACTACTTGGTTTCCCTTCCACACACACTTCCAACAGCCTTTAGAGTACCCTTTTTAGGCTCCCTTTCAAACTCCACACTAGAATTGTCAAGCACTAGCCCACTAAAATATCAAATATCGATACATAACCCAACACATTGATCTGAATGACATCTTAGAAATACAGAATCTCTAAATAGAATATTTACCAATATAAACTCCTCATAATTAACTAAACACACTAACTATACCAACCACTATAGGTAAATCATTAATTTTGGTGTGGTCTTGGAACCAAATATTGTTCATCCAACATCCATCTCCAGACACTAAATTCATACATTTACTATCTAAGTTCATACATTTCACAACCTTGATAATGATCACCATCCCTTGATATGGATTTCACTCAAAAAGGACATGTATGAATCTCCCCACTATAGTATTATCGATACCATCATCAATCCTACATACACATGTCTAGTGCCTTATATCAAATTATGATCACTATAGAATATCCTAGCCCAATAATCTCAACAAAATTTCTTCATTTAAAAACTATCATCTTTAAAACACACATTATATCCAACAAAAATAATAAATTAAAAGATATTAGATAGAGAAATCCAAATTATAGAAAATAATAATAACTTTAGGAATACCTCATTAAGTATGGTACTAAAAGTCACTTCACCTAGGATGGCTCATCCCAATAAAATAATATAGAAACCCACATCTCGACACATACATGAAACCTATTTTTCCCATCCCAATACTAAGGGAATGCATGAACATTCTTGATACATGAGAAATAGACCACAGTTCATTTATTTTTCTAATATTGAGCTGATATATTACTCATTCAATTTACTTTGTCACACTTATATTGAGGCTCATCAACCAACATTCATTCCTACTCGGTTTCCATCCTTCTCCATGCACCTTACTATGCAATGGATGTATCTACATAGATAGATCAGTCTTTCTTGAATATCTCCTAGTAGGTGTCCATATAAAAGGAAGCTAATCATGCCCATAATGAGTACATAAGACCATTTAAAAACTAGAATTCCTTTATGAATAAATTTCATTTGAAGGATGGCATGAAATGAATAAACCTTTCAAATTTAGTGGCATACTCCATTAATGATTCCCATAATGATATAGCTCCATGAATCCCCAAAACATGCTCTTATTCTGTAAATCTACCATAGCCTCTCATATAAGAGGGAATGAAACTCGATCCATAAAACCTCCTCATTCCTTCTTTTATGATCAATTTTATTTATCCATTATAATTCATCTCCTTTGAATTTAGAAACTTCTAGTTTCACCCATATATCCTCTAGAGTTCCAATCCTTTCAAATAGAAACTAAACTTTCTTCAACATATTCTGAACATCTTACGATCCCATGTCACTGCTGAAAATTAGATACTGCAACTCCTAGAACTCATGGATAACTTAGAAAACCATTGCTTTTCCTTTTCGAAGGCCTTGGTCAATGGATCAAAGAAGTTGTAATATAGTATGAGGGAAATAACCACTTGAGAATATTTCCCATGAGAACACAATGTCATCCTAATTATATGCTTTGTTGATGAATTTTGACTCAACATCATCTCGTAATAACAACATTACTAATTTGAAACCCATCACGCCACAATCCTAAGTATGCATTATTACCACAAAATCATGAAACTGCCTTTAATCCTTACTTAATAACAAAATATCATTTCCAAAACACCAAACCCTAAGGTTTATCATAATAATCTAAGGGTTACTCTCCTACACACCAAGCATAACAACCAAACCCCACAGATTCACCCTTGATAATAAGAAACTCTCCACCCCCTTAACTGATCTAACAAGAAACTTCCTAATAAAAATACACAATCAAATCACCCATAAATCACCAAAATTCCCTATATCGAGAGTTTTACATCAAAACATCAAGAAAAACCCCAACAAGAACCACCAACTTGAGGGATTACCACCAACCCAAACCCCCAAAGACAAATCCAAACCATACCTAATACATAGCCATCATACTCCAAACACCACCCTAACACCCGAACTCAATTTCATGAAGAGCGATTTGCTTCTACCTACAAATGGTGAGACCACTGAGCAGAGGTCGTCGGGGAGGAGGGTGCCACGGTGACAAAGGTCATAGGGGGGAGGGCGCCCATGTGAGAGAGGTCATCGATGTAACACCCCAGGTAAATAAAGAATATGATATTTTTATATTTATCCCTATTTGTGAAAAAAAATATTAATATTACTTTAAAGGGAAAACTATGCTTGATGGCGTACCCAATACGCGACAATGAGTTCCTTTGAAATCTTATGTTCCACTCTAATAATAAAATAATATTATTTTAAATGGTGGTTAACACCTAGCCATTGTAATGGAGGGAAAGAACGGAACTAACTAAAAAATTATTATGTATGTTTGTCAAATATTTTTACTTTTTACAATAAATGTTAGAGGATTAAAAATGCGAATTAATCCAATTTTAAGTGTAAACATTCTAATACTCTTTAAAAGGTCGATTAACCGCCTTTTGATGGAGAACCTCTTTTAAATCCACTTTTTGAAAATTTTATGTGTTATATTTGACAAAATAAAATTCTTCTTTAGAATCGGGACATCAAAATTTACTTTGTGTAAATTTTTGGTATTTTTCCGATAAATTTCATTTTTTAATGAATAGTGAAAAATGTTGTATTTTAATTCAAAACCTCTTTTTAATCTAATTTATTTATATATTTGATTATATTTTGAATTGGTTTTAAATTTAAATTAGAATATATTTTCACCATTTAATCCAATTGTGGCCATTGGAATTAATTTCACTTTGAAATCGGACTTAAACTACTGTCAATCTTTTGAAACTTATTGTTTCATAAAAACACGCTATTTGCTCGGTCAGCGGGAATTAATTATTAAATTAATTAATGAAACTTATATGTTTTGAATTTTGTAAAATAGACTTCATTTTTGAATTTGTAATATCAAATATATCTTAGAGTGAAGTTTTGGTATTTTTCTGAAAAACTTCAATTTTTTGATGAATAGTGAAACCACTAAGTGGTACTTATAAAAACTGATTTTCCGTTTAAATGTAATTTTACCACCTCTGTGTTTTGAATTTCAAAAATCCAACATACATAGTTTTCATTAAGAAGTAAAATGTGGTTCAATGGAATTAAAATAATTTTTTGGTGAATAGTAAATTTTAAGTTTTTAATCGCGATTAAAGTTAATTAGTGTAATTTAAGGTAAAAATAATGTTTTAATAATATGAAAGGACCTAGAAACATGTCCTACCCTCAATGGATGAGTCGTGTCTGACAAAGAAAATCCATGGGTCAACTTGGGGACCCCATGGAGCCACTTTTCTTGGAAATGACATTAATACCTTTTTATTTAAAGTTAAAATTAAAATGTCACAAACATGAGTTGTTTTACTAAAAAAAAATTTAAATGGGGTTATAAAAGTCATATTTTTGACTATAAATATTCATTAGAAATCTAAAAAGATTTCCTAAATCATGATATTTTTTTATAATTTTTATACATTAAATAAATTAAATTATTTATGACATCATGATGATGCAGCGATTACCTCATTAATAAAGGATTTAAATAAAATGAAAAGATAATGTTAAAACTATAACTTACACTTGTCAAAGACCTATTGGATGAGTATATTTCGAACCCTTACCACCTTATCCTAGAAATACATCAATGTGGGACCTTTAAAATCCGAAACTCATTTGAAAATAAAGTAACATTTTGTAACATTCCAAGAGTGCCCCTCCTCTCCTCTTATAAAAGGCCCCCACCTCTACCACCTTACCCACACCTCTCAAGCCTTTGGCTCGGCCAACCCCTACCCATTTCATCTCTCCACATCCCTCTCTTCATCATTGAAGCCTCACTATGGTCAGAATCCTTTCCAAGGAAGCCTTTGATCTCAAATCAAAGAGAGTTACCCTATTTAAAGGAGATTAAAGAACGATCAAGTCATGTCGGACACGAGGTAAGGGATCCAACCTCTCTCTTTATTTTTAAGTACACTCTTTTATGTAATTCCTTTTAAGCTCATATTTCTTATGATTGGGATGTTCTTTTATATTACTCTTACTGTAATTTTTATGTTCATAGGATGAGAGACCGTATTTTATCTCATCAATCCATTTTGGAAGTTTTAATTGGTGCCATTAGGTTGCCAAAATTTCGTAGGGGGCTTTTTATCTCACTTTGTGTTTTCATGAGATTCATGCTACATTTTCCAATATTTCCTTTTTAGTGGTGTATGTAATGTCCATTATTCTACTCTTTGTGTAACATACTTTCGTTTATGAGTATTTACATCAATGTTGTATAGTCCTTCTTTCATGGGGAGTACGTTTCGAAAGTTACCCAAATCGGTAAGGGAACCTTTCACTCTCCTCTTTTTTAAAAGACTTCTTTTGTTATGTCTTTTAATTTTCATATTATTATATGGGGATATGTTCTTATATATCCTTATTGCCATAAATTTTATGTCCAAGTGATGAGATACCCTTTATCTCTATCATCAACCCTTTTTCTAAAATTTGATGTGACACCGTTAGGATGTCAAGGGAACTTCTTAACCCAATTTCGATTTATTTGGGTTCAACATGTAGTTATTGAATATGTCATCCTTTGAATATGTGTGAATGACCTTTGATTATTTTACAATTAATATCCAGTTGTATTGGGTGTATTTATATTTTTCGCACATAATTATGAGATTGATTTATCCATAATTTAAGGATACCATCTTTATAATGGATTTCATCTCAATTTGCATTTCCATTGAGACTTCATTGTTGTTATGCACCAATTCACTATTATATGGTGTATATACTGTCATTTGGAATATTATATCATGAATACCTTTATTCTCATGATATTATAAAGTTTTGATTAAATGTTATTCCTCAAGTATTGTATTCAAGTGTCTCTCATTTTGTTAAAAACCCTTTAACTAAAATATCGTTTTAAATGTTTTAATGATTTAATCTTATAAATATTTCTCATTAATATCCATTTTTTCAAAATGGTTTTAAGGATTTATTTATATGGATATTAATGGTTTAAAATGTTAAAATCTTCAATGTGGTATGGGACACTTTGATATAAAAATCTCTTTATTAAATGTTTTAAATGGTTTTGAAAATGGTTTTTAGAATGGATTCATTATTTCAATATCTTAAAATGTTATATTGTTATTTCAATGTGGGGATGTTATCTTTCCCTTATGCTTAAGTTATGTGCTATGATTTTGTTATGGTTCTTGGGCATTGTTATTAAAACGGGTGGTTCCATGATAAACTAAGGGCGGGTGAGCCCGATATAGCTCTACAATGAATTGGGTAATGCAAAGGAGTTAAACGTTAAGGTTTATCTGAAGAGATTTAGGGAATATACTGTGATGGGTATTCCAAACGTAACCAAGAGGGTTACTCCCTATGTAAGAATGTTATGAATGCCTCAAGTTACCTTTATGTCTTATGATTTCTATGATTTATTCATGATTTTATGAGGTATATTAAAGTGCTTATGTTTTATGGGTAAAGTATGATTTCATTCTTATGTATATATGTACACATGTTTCCTTTCCATAATTTTTATAACCCTTACTGAGCTTTTTATGCTCATCCCAAGTTTTTTAAATGTTTTTCACAGGTCAAGGGAATGGTACATGATATGATGATAGTGTCAAGGAACTGTTAAGAAAGAATCCATGTTTTATTTTAAATATGTTTCCGTTGATGGGAGAAATTAATACAATCTTTTATGTAACCACTTTGTTTAAATGTAGAATGTAATGAAAGTTTTATGATCTAATTCTCTAAAACTCTAAACTTGAAAAAATCCTCAATCTGTAATCGTGAAATAACTCAAGATTAAGTAAGGTTTAAGGCTGGGGCCTTATAATTGGGGAGGAGGGCGCCATTGTGGGAGAGTTTGTCGGGGAGGAGGGCGCCACTGTGGGAGAGTTCGTCGGGGAGGAGGGTGCCGCTGTGAGAGAGGGTTGCACGGTGAGATCGTTGGGGAGATCATTGGGAGAAGGATACGTCGTCAGGGAGGACGGTTGCGCGGTGATAGGGCTGTGAACCGGGGGAGGAGGAGGAGGGCTGCAGGGAGGAGGAGACGTCGTCATGGAGGAGGGCTACGCGGTGATAGGGCTGAGAATCGGGGGAGGAGAGGAGGGTTGCGGGGAGGAGGAGACGTTGTCGGGGAGGAGGTTTGCACGGTGATAGGGGTGTGAATCTGGGGAGGAGGAGGGATGTGGATCAGGGGAGGAGGAGGAGCCTGATACAGATTGGGAAAAAAACAACGCTCGCGGTGTATTATTGATTTAGCCACAAAGATGGAATTTAACCTTGGAAATAAAAAAGCTATAGACACGGACCTATAAAACCGTTTCTATAGGTCTATGGCTATAGCCCAAATTTTTAGTAGTGTTACACAATCTGATTGGCTTTTTCAAACAAGTTTGATAATATGATTAGAAAATCTTTTGGAGCATGATCTTCCTTCTTCTTAATTGTGTATTCCTTACTTGTAGAAACTATTCTGAACATGATATAATTGGTTCTTTCCTTTTACATTTCAACAATTATTATTATTATGGCATCTATGTCATATATTCTTAATAATTTGGACTGCTTGGTTTCCCTTCCACACACACTTTCAACGGCCTTTAGAGCACCATTTCTAGCCCCCCCCCCCAACACCCAGCCCTTTGCACCAGTACCCCCCCCCCCCACAGCCCCCCCCCCCCCCCCCCCCCGTACCAGTCCCCCCTAGCCCCTGCACCAGTCCCCCCCCCCCACACACACACACCTTTTGAGATCAATAAATTATGTATGACGCCCTTGGGTATAGCGACCCTACTTTTTCTCAAAATGGGGATATTATTATCTCTAAATTGAAGGAAATTTCATTTTATAATATTGAGTAGGTTGAAATTTTCTACTAGTCCACTTTGAAGGCTTAGGGAAATCATGTAAAACATGTGAAAATGTAAGGGTCCACTACAGATGGACTGAGTGGAGCATGTTCATCTAATCTGTCCTTATCGGAAAGCAGTGGCCATATTGGTGGCATACTCTATAATAAATTAATATTAAATGTCATTTTCATCCTAGATAATCTTGAGTTACAAAACCAAGAGCCCAAAAGTGTGGGCTTTGATACTAATTTTTAACAACTATGACCCAATCACTCAAGCATCACTGGGTTAGGTCTTGAAAACATCTTAGGCACACATCCTAATTTCCAGAGGTTGGTATAAATTTCAAGGGTTAGAAGACACTAATGTGGGAATTGGTTTCTCTCATGGGAAGTAATTATAACAAAGGGTATTCTATACTAAAAATTCAGCATAACCCTTGGGGTAAATAAAATACCAAACCCAAGTAATGTTGGGTTTCACCATAGGTACCTGGTAATCCAGATATATAGACAATAAGAGGGGTTATATCTATATAAACATGCATATGTACCTAAACCTGGTTCCAAGATTCATTAACACACACAAGATAATCCAATAAAACAAAAAAACACCATTTATAGAAAAACTCATTCAAACAATGCCTTACGAGGTGAAAGTGATAAAAAAATGTGATTTGCTCATAGTGGTCAAACCAAACAAGGATGAATGGTCAAGAAAGGTGTGTTCCCAAGTGTAAACTCCCATCCTAGTGTTCAAACCATTTGAGAATGATATTGTATTTGGTTTAAATATTTAATGGTGAGTATTTGATTCATATGAGTTGAAGCATAAAAATATGTTGCATTAATTAGAATGTGATGAAAGCACCATCATTTGAGAGATTTAAATCATGCTACAATCAGGTCCAAGTGATACCTAATCTAGTATCAATCTGGTCCAAGGAAGCCCGCAATATGGAAGAAATCCTATCTTGTAAGGAGAACCCACAAAAATCGGACCATATGAGTACCTTAGGGTTCGGCCGAACTCTCACAACAACATCAGAACTGCATCAGCAGGGAGATGGGGAGGCCGCATCAGAGCCATGTCGGTGGGGAGGTGGGCTGGCTATGGTGAAGCGTTGAAAGAGGAAGAGGAATGCCGGCGGGGAGGTGGGGTGATCGCATCATCGGAGGAGAATCATCCCAAGGTTGGTGTCCACGTCATCAGAGTATAATGATAGAAGTTTTGGGTAACAGTGCCAGGCGAGGAGGGTCGAAGGGAGTAGGGAAGAAATGGAGGGAGGTGGGGATTGCGAGAAAGGAGTAGGGTAGAAATGGGGTGGGGATCGTGAGCGCATGGGAGGAAGGCAGTGGGGATCACGAACGTATAGAAAGAACAGTGGTAAAGCCACGGGTATTTTATGACCCGTGGCATTACCTTAACTTATAGCCATGGTTTTTTTAAACTGTGTCTATATAAGTGTGGATATATCATCAATTCCTAGTAGTGGTATGTGAAGTTGATTGGTATGAAATCTCATGATTGTCACATCATGATGCAAAAACTTCTACCAGTTGCATTGCGTGGAATATTTCCCATCCGTATCAGAAAGACTATAATGAAGTTGTGTTATTTTTTCAATTCAATTTGTAATAAGGTGATTGATGTGAATGCTTTGAACATTTTGTAAAAGGATGCAATTTTTATACTTTGTCAATTGGAAATGTATTTTCATCCAACTTTTTTTCATATAACGGTGCATTTAATGATTCATCTAGTTCGAGAAATAAAGCTTTGTGGACCTGTATATCTTCATTGCATGTATCCTTTTGAAGGTTATATGAAAATATTGATGTGGTATGTTAAGAATCCATATCGACCTGAAGCCTCCATTATTGAAAATAATGTTTCTGAGGAGGTTGAAGAGTTTTGTATGAGTTACTTAGTTGTGGTGCAACACATAGGTTTTGCTCCATCTCGCCATGAACGAGTTAATAATGAGGGAAAGGGGATTCGTGTCTTGAAAGTAAAATCTTTGTCAACTGAACAGATGAAGAATTTAGAATCATACAACTTGAATAACATATCTGATGCTCAACCCTATATCACTTTCCATATTAATGAGTTGAAACAATGTCATCCAAAGAAGAAAGAAATGTGGGTTTTGAATGAGCATAACAAAACATTTTTGTCATGGTTTAAAAAGACCTTTCTTGGTAGATCAGATGTATTAGAGACATTAAAATGGATAGTGGGTGGTCCATGTTTAAATGTGATAACATGGTCCGGTTATGACATTAATGGATATACATTTCATACAAAAGCTCAGGACAATAGAAGTGCAGTTCCGAATAGTGGTGTATTGGTGTTTGTAGAAGCAATGCATTTTTTTCAGTGCTAAGAACAAAAACCCAATTTCTACATCAAGTGCATATTATGGAGTTATTAAATACATATGGGAGGTGTATTACTTTAAAATTAAATTTCCTGTTTTTAACTGCAAATGGTTTATCAATAACAATAGTGTCATACATGATGAATTTGGAATGACAGTTGCTAATCTGAATAGATTGGAAGACACAGCTAATTATTTTATAATGTTAACACATGAAAAACAAATTTTCTATATAGTAGATCAATCAGATATGCAGTGGGATATTGTTTTACAAGGTAAAAAACAATATGTTGGTGAGGATGAACTTGATGAAGATGCTGATTTATGTGAGATCCCTACTTCCATGGAAAGATTAACAGAACATAATGTTGATCATGTTGAAGACATGGTTTGTTCCATAAGGAACAATCACGATGAAGGAATTTGGGAAAACAATCCATTTGTAAATTTCTAAAATTATAGGTAACATTTTTTTATTTCTTGTTTACGTTTATTATTTTCATAAAATAGTAAATATTTAAAGTTTTTTATTTATTAAAACATGTATTAAAACAAAATAAGTAAAAGTTTTTGTTTGTTTTATTTTTGTTTAGTTTATTTTATCATGTTTACCATTACATTAATTATATATCTATTGTTTTTGTTCAGTGACAATTAGTTTACCATGTTTACCATGTTTTAATTTTTTTTAGTTTAATTTATCATGTTTACTATTACATAAATCATAAATCTATAATTTTTTCAGTGATAATTAATTTACCATGTTTACCAATTTTATCAGGATTACCATGTTTACCATCTTGACTATCTTTACCATCTTTACCATTGTTTAACATGCTTACCATATTAACCATGTTTACTATTATGTAACTTAATACAATTTTCTATTTTCTGATTACAGTAGTATTAAAATATTTGAATTTGTATATTTGTGAACTAATGTTTGTTTTTTTGATTTGAAGGATAATGACATATCAATCAGTTGATCAACCACATGATTTTGGAGATGAGCATATTGGTCATACCTCTAGGGAGGAACATTCACATGCTCCTCTTGATGTTCCCCAATCTTCCTCATGTGCTCCCATTACTACAAAGAGTTCAAGAGTTGGTAAATGTGGGTGCACACGTTTACCAAAATTATCACTTTCCTGTAAGCAGGATCAAGGGATACTCGTTGATTTTGATAAGGATGATATTCCTAGAGGTCCAAATGAAAAGGATTTTAAGAGTTTTGTATCCACTCAGGGTAAGAGAAAAGTAATCATTTTGTATGATGACTGGAGAATTGTGGACAAAGAGATAATCTCTCAGTTGTGGGAGATGATTTTGGTAAGATCTTTTTCTATTTTTTGCCTATTATTTAAATGTTTCTAGTTTATATAATATGTTTAAACTCTTCATTATCAGATGACATTTGATATTCCTGACACTGGAGGATTCAGGAAGAAATGATTATCGATGGATGCTAGGAGATAGAGGGATTTCAAATCAACCCTCAAATTTGATTTCATTTTTGGTCATAGGAGTCATGACAATACATGTCGTATATATCCATTCATAGATGAAGACACGTGGAGACAGTTTGTTGAAAGTAGAAGAAAAGAATCATTTTTGGTAAGGGAAATGTAAACTTTTATAAGCTTTCTTATATAGATGATCTTATTACTGTTTTGTTAATGATTTATTATTCTTAATTTACTGCAAACAAGGAAATCTCATCATGAGATCCAATCTAAAAATGTATACCCTCATAGTTTATCTCGGGTAGGGTATACATTATTGGAAAAACAAATGATGGCGAAAAAATTATAAAAACTAAGAGTTGAGTCTTCAGGCTCTGGAGAGGTCTCCCCTCCATCCCCTCCATCTTGACATGAAAAATGGAAGAGAGCTCGGATGGGAAAAAAAGGGCAATATCTTTCAGAATATTTGAGAATCATAGCTGAGAGGATTTTAAGATATCTATTTTATTTATTTAAGTTAACTATTTTCTTCATATAATTTCAATCATTACAGAAATGTTCAATTAATTAATACAGGATTCTCTTGAGGAGCAGAGATCACAGGGGGTATTTACAGCTTCTGGGAGGCATGATATTTTATCTACAGCATTGGAAAATCCCGAACATCCTAGTCGTGTATGAGGATATCTGGCAGGTATATCGGTAAGAAAAAGTGTTTCCACGTTCCTCAAATACTTACGTTGAGGGTGTTTATAAAAAAATAGAATACTTAGAGGCTGAAGTTCATAATATTAATGCGAAGATGCAGGAAAAGATTAGAGCATCAGTACAGTCTATGTTTGCAGACATGCAAAGATAATTTGAGACTGCAGCTCCCACTCCTCCACCTCCCCTTGCAGACCCCATTATTTATCCTCCACCTCCGCCAGTAGCTCCCACTCCCCCACCTCAGCCCGAAGACCCCATTGTTTATCCTACTCCTCCGCCGCATCTTCCTACTTATTGCAAGTTTTATGTTGATGATACTCAACATCATATAGTTGCATATGGGTCGGTATATTGTACAAGAGATATAGTTCATCATCAACAATTAGAGGTAGATAATTAGAGGGTCACTGTACAGGATATTATAGATAGATCAGCTCGAGTACCATTACCTACAGATGAGGTGATGACAGTTGGACATAGTATCGGCCATTTTTTAATTTGGCCATCAAAACTTCTTCGACTCATTACCAAAGAGGTATGTATGTTATATCTTCTATTTTATTTTTTTATTAAATTTGTATTATCATTTGAAAACTAATATATTTTTCTATTTATTTTTACAGAAATACTTCAAAGGTAAAGAAATACTGTATAGGAAACAACAAAGACAAATGGCTATGACAGCAAATACAGATTCTAGTGGTTTTCACAGATTTTCAAGATATTCAAATTTTTTGGTGAATCATTATGAGTTTCCAATGGAAACTCATGTTTTTGGATGTGTAATAACTATGTGGATTAGGAAAGCTGATATCATGGATCTTGTTACTGGAGATAAGTTGGGCATCAATATGGTGCAGATTTTTTCCATGTAAGTCTTAACACCTTTTACCTGTTTTATATTTAATAAAATGTATACTTATGTCTATTTTTTATTAGGTATCTTTATAACATTTGTGAGAATAATGAGGGGACAGATGTATATGGGTTCATGAACCCGCATTTTATTTCCCCTGAAGCATGGGCATTGGATGAGGAACAAATAATGGTTTATATTGTTGAAAGACTTGAATATAATATAGTCACACGATGTTGGATGATGCCTTTCTGTGAGAGGTATGAAACATATCTCTCTCAAAGTGTTCATTATCTTTTAACATAAAAACCACTAACCTTAATTTTTTTATCAGTGATCATTGGATGTTAGGGGTTTTTTTCCCAAGGGATAAGACACTATATTGGATATGCTCTGTCTATGGTGATGTGCGGGAAAGTTTTATGAAAATGTTGTAAAATTAAGTTTCAATTTCTCAATTGTTTTCTATATTATAATGAATTTTAAATTTATCGCATTCGTATTATTTTCTAACATGGGATGGGTCTACTTTCAAAAAAACACAAAGAAAAGGAGTGTGAAGATCAAATATGTAAATGTAAAGGTAAATATCCATTTATAATTTGTACTATTTGATTTATTACATACAAATAATATATTGAATTTACACTCATTAAAACAGAATTATCATGAACAACAAGGCCTCATCGAATGCGGATATTATATATTAAGATTTATGTATGAAATAATAACAATTGGGATAGTTGTGAACTTTGAACTGGTAATATTTCCTTTTAAACTTTTCCATAATATTTCATTTGAATTATTGATTATACACGTTAACTACTATCCTTTTAATTTGTATCTATTTGATGACCCTCAACCTTATAGTGTTGAAGACGTAAAACACTTACAATTGGAATGGTCAAATTATTTTACAGGTTTGATTTATATTTAGTTGTTTGTAGTGTAAAATGTAATTTTGAATACTATCATTGTAATTCTGTATTTGGTAGTCATTTAGGTTGTATTTAGTTTTTTTTAAGTTGACATTGTAAGTTTTGAATGTTATATATGTGAATGTTTAATTTTTCTCTAATTCTTGTTTTGGTCTACTTATGATGGTTTTTCTAGAATGGATTCTGCTCTGGGGGGAGGGGTTCCAAGGGTGTGAGGGTGTTTAATGGGGTGGGGGTATCCAAGGGTGTGGGAGGGCTGTTCAATGGGGTGGGGGGGTATCCTGGGTGTCCATGAGAGTGGGGGGCAGTCTAGGGGTGGGAGAATTTCCAGGAGGGTGGAAAGGCTATCCAAGGGAGTGGGGACTGTCTAGGGGTTTCCAGGGGTGTGGGGGTGTCCTGTGGGGTGAGGGGGGTTTCCAGGGGTGTGGGAGGGATGTCAAGTGGGTGGGGGGTCCAGGTTGTCCATGGGGATGAGGGGGCAGTCCAGGGGGTGGGAGAGGAGGCGCTGTCATCCCTCGGGGGGCTGAACGGTGCTGGAAGGTACTCATCACTCCCACATTTGAAACATTTTGAGATCTCAAGGTTCGCATGTGGGAGTGATGAGTACCTTCCTGTGGCATGCCCCCCGAGGGATGGCGGCACCTCCTCTCCCAACACCATCTATCTAGGAGATGTCCCGGGGATGGGGGCAGTCCAGGGGTGTCCAGGGGTGGTGGGGCCATCCAGGGGTGTGGGGGGTTTCCATGAGGGTGGGTAGTTGTCCAGGGGTTTGGGGGATATCCATGGGGTGGGGGAAGTCCAGGGGTGTGGGGGTGTGGTGGGGGCAGTCAAGTAGGGTGAGGGGGTTCTGGTCTGTTTTTGTAACTTTTTGGTCTATTTCAGGGGTGTGGGAGGGCTGTCCAGGGGTGTGGGAGTGCTGTCTAGGGGGTGGGGGTATACAGGAGGGTGGGGGGATGTCCAGGGCTGGTGGTGCTGTCCAGGGGTGTGGGGGTGTCCAAGGTTGTGGTGGGGGAAGTCCAGTGGGGTGAGGGGGTTCTGGTCTGTTTTTGGTAACTTTTTGGTCCTATTTCAGGGGTGTGGGAGGGCTGTCCAGGGGTGTGGGAGTGCTGTCCAGGGGTGTGGGAGTGTTGTCCAGGGGGTGGGGGTATACATGAGGGTGGGGGTTGTCCAGGGGTGTGGGGGTTGTCCAGGGGGTGGTGGGGATGTCCAGGGGTGTTTGGGGTTGTCCAAGGGATCGGGGGGGAGTCCAGGGGTGTGGGGTGTCCAGGGGTGTGGTGGGGGCTGTCCAGTGGGGTGAGGGGGGTTGTCCAGGGGGTAGTGGGGGGCTGTATAGTGGGGTAAGTTCTAAATTTTATCAATGTAAATGCTTAATTTTTCTTTTGTTCTTGTTTTGGTCTACTTTTGTTTTTTTGTACGAATTCTTGGTTTGGTTTCTAGTTGTTTCTGGGGAGAGCAGAGTACTTCTTTCTATTTTAAAAAAAATTGGTGCTTCACATCGGTTATTTAATAACCAACGTGATAAACATCTCCCACACTGGTTTATCATGTCGATTATTTAATAATTGACATGATAAACCCTCCCATCTGGTTTATCACATTGGTTATTTAATAACCAACGTGATAAACACCCCCCGCACTGGTTTATCACGTCGGTTATTTAATAACCGACGTGATAAAATCCTGGGAAATGGTTTATCATGCTGGTTATTAAATAACTGATGTGATAAACACTGCGATGTCATGTTTTTTACATCGGTTTTTAAATAACCAACATAAAAAAAATATTTATAACGTCATTCGTATTAATGTCGGCTAAAAACCGACATAAAAAATAAAAAATAACTGATGTAAATGATGTTTTTTTCACTAGTGGAGAAAGAACAAGTCACAATCGAGAGCTTCATAAGACAACAACCACCTACTTTTAGTGGATTATCTGATCCCTCATATAAGAACTCGGGTTTCTAGAACGGGTCAAAATCATGACCCTGTTTGAATTTTTGACTTGTCCCTGAGAAAACATGAGAATTTGGGAAGTTTCTGGAAATTTCCCAACTACATGTCGTGCACATTATGTACACATCGTGTATATGTTAAGCAAGTGACCGGCTGTGTGCTCACCGAATACATGTCGTGTGATGACCGTGTAGAAATTTCTTAGTACACGGCGTGTTGTTTTGTGACACGGCGTGTACCCTTGGGCGTGTTGAGGCCACACATGGTGTGTAGGCCTATTGGCTGGGGAGAATAGTTAAAACCAAGTACATTCCATGTTCACCATGGGCACGCCGTGTAGTCAAGCCATGTATGAGGGATATACATGGCGTGTCGGTAAGTTGGCGAGGGAGAGAAGGGAAACCAAGTACACATTGTGTACCCATGTCGGCAGGTTCGGGAAAGTAAGTCGGCAGAATTCCAGCCACCAAATGAACAGTTAAATGATATACACTGTATTTAGTCATGAAGTACACACCGTGGACTTTATTTTTTTGCATTAAAACGGGCATTAGCCTCGAATTGAGGAAGAACCTCAATATCTCACCAGGTTTTGCGAACCAAGCCGGTCGGGACTCGAATATTCTCCCGGTTCTTCGTCCGAATTCAGATTTGATCACGGATTGATCCATTGGAACCCCCTCGGTAAGACCTAGATTCCTCTTGAGCCGTTTTATTTGATTCCTGCTCTAGAATGAATTATAGGGGTTTGAGTGGTTTGGATTCTTTTGTATATTTGCCACGTTTTAGCCCAAATTGGAGGCTGTTATCGAAGGAGTAGCATCGTATGAGTCTTAGGTTGGTGGTGCATACCTCTTTTTGTGTTTTTTGGTCATTTGGGTAATGCGTCCTTCGGCGTGTTTTTGGGTATTTTGAGCGGGACCCACTTTTATCTGATATTGCATATTATACTGTTCATTGACCTATAGGATAACTTTGGGTATGCCCTGTTACCAGTTTTGCTTGAGCGGGGCCAGGTGAGGGGTCATTACTCATTGGGGAATTTTGGCCGGGCAATGCCAAAATAGTTTAATTTTAATTATATTGTTATAAACTGTTGATTTTGGTATTTTGAACTTGATATAAATTTGTTAGAGGCATTCAAGACCTCAGTGCTGGTATGGGATGGCACCTTGCATAGTGCAATTCAACTGTTTAGTTTGTTTTTCATGTTTATGTGTCCTTTTCTAATTTGTTATATATCCAATTGTTGAATTGCATATGTTGGACCCTTTGGGTGGTGGTGGGCATGGCCTGAATATTTTTGAGTGATGTCGATCACAGTTTGGGCTTGGACCGTGTTACTTTGGGTGGTTTTGACCACGGGATTGGGCGTCATGGACGTCGGCTTGAGGTAGTACGACTGTCAGGTTGGGCATGGCCCTAGTTACTTGGATGGTGAGGCCATCAGACTTGAGTGGCATGGTCGTAGGGAAACGAGGTATTAGATGTGTGGTGACTTAGGTAATATTTTGGTGATTACTGCTCACCCAGAACTTTGAGTAGTGTACACACAAAGATACTCTATGATGAGGTGGTTTTGACCACTCGTGTGGGTAGAGTCCCCTGTTAGTTGTGGTTTAGGTATTTTGGTTGGGGGTTCTTTCTATAGAAAGACACGTGGGAGGTGAGGAGCCTTCAGGGGATAGCGTTGAGGATACCGGGTTGGGGGGTCGATGCTAGCCGTTATTTGAGGGAAGATATCCCTATCCCTCTGGATACTTTATTTGAGGGTAGACATCGTTGTCCCTACGACTATTTATTTGATGCCAGACATCATTGTCCCTCTGGTTATTATTTGATAACAGGCATCGCTATTCCTCCAGGTTACTTCTTGGTTATGCCTTCAAGACGTCGGTACTTGAGACACGTGGTGTCAGGGGGCACATGGTATCGGGTTACATGACAGAGAATCCGATGTTGGCTAAAGCAGGTGACACTCCATGGTGGCTGCTGATCACTAGAGGAGTTAGTGTTTATTTGTGCATTGTTCTATTTACTGCTTTCTTTATAAATGAATTCCTTCTTAAACACTTATATTCGGTATGCACCATTGGGTGGTATCCTACTGAGATTTGTCTCACACCCTGCACGAGCCCTTCGGGACGCATGCAGACTTTATGGATTTATGTGCAGGAAAAAGGCCAGCTTTAGAAATTGGGTTGCGTTAGTTGTTGCATGGAGATGGTATAGACCTCGAGGTATTACCTATATAGGGTTTACTTTTTTTTGTTTTCTTTTCTATATCGGCATGCTTACTTGTTGTAGCTACTGTTGGTTAGCCATTGGCGCCCTTTTTATATTCAGTTATGTATGACCTGCTTTGGATGCATGTTTTATTGTTCAGTAGTAGTTACATGTTATCAGCATGCTATTGTGTAAATTTCCACTGTTATGTTCTATATTTACTGCTTTCTTTTTTATTGAAATTGAATGTGCTTCTGCTTTGTGGGTCTAGTTCGAGTCTGCTGAGTCTTTTATTCTACTGCATATTTACTATTATACTTGGACCAGTACCGTCATTGTTATCCTTCAAGAGGTTATAGCCTAACCACTATACCTATCAAACCCTCGTTGCTAGTCAGCAGCCTTTTTCATTCAGGGAGTTACGCCTAAGATAGTAGAACCGACCAAATTAGCACTGTTCGGGTGGCTGTTCAAGTCTGGGTCGTTACAAAGTGGTATCAGATGAGTTCTTAATAGGGATTTAGTAGTAGCATTTTACTAGATACTAATCATATTGAGACTTCTCTTTTATTTATACTGGTTTTACTATTTGGGATATGGTAGGATGGAGATAGGTTGTTACTGGAACTAGGCCTCTAGCTTGTGCTTGGGTGCTTGCAGCCCCAGGTACGAGGGATGGACCAAGTTACCTTGGGTGGGAATTGTTGTTTTCTTTTTGCTCAGATTACAGTTTATATGATTTCCACCTTGGTGGCTCACATGGTGTGTGAGGTTATTGATTGGGATATGAGACCCTTGACCCGGTGTGGTAAGGGAGAATTGGACCTTGGCCCGGTATGGAAAGGCTTGTTTGCTTGGATTTTGATAGGCACATTTTTAGTGTATTTCAATTTCATAATTACACATATGATTTGTGAAGTGATAATTCCATGTGAATAAAAAAAATCAATTTCCAGTATTTTTATGCTCGGAAATGTGAATTGGGGAAATTCATGATACAATTGCTTGTTTGTTGAAATGTGTTAAGCCATGCTTTGTATACTTATATAATTGCATGCAGTAGGGCATTTGGGTATGGATCTTATGAGAGAAGGCAGGTACTATCGGTTGAGGTGATTTTGATCACCAGGATTGGGTGACTCAGTCGTTGGTTTGAGGCAACGTTGGTTGTTGGGACGGGCATGGCCTGAGGTACTTTTGATACTTGGCTCTGTCAAGGGCGGGTAAGGAGGCCATGAGGCCGGGATGCCGTGGGGAATAGGTTACAATGGGGGAGAGTAAGGGTAGTAGTTATGCATTTCCTTTTACTAATTTCTTATCTATGTTGAATATATATTGTTATATATATATATGGGATGGCTGGCCATTTATGGTATTCAGCTGGTTCCTCCTACACGTCTCGATGGAGAATCACACAAGTGAGGATACAGTGCCACTGGTGTAGGATCAGGTTCAGGATTCGGTACAGGAAGAGCACGAGCCACAGGTACAGGCTCTGGGATAGGATCCAGTGCAGGTAGGACAGCATCCGAGTTTGTCATCGTTCGGGTCATGGCTCGATGAGCATCTCCAAGTGAGTCTGGTGTGTGTCTTGCAGGGGATCGACAGAGGCGCACATGGTACAGAGCCATCTATGGCATATCTGACATGGGAGTTCCAGTCGCAGCACCCGCCTCTTTTTTAGGGTGAGGGTGGTCCATAAGTGACTGAGAACTGGATAGAGAGTATGCAAATGATCTTCAAGCAGCTCGAGATGCCTCCATGGTGGAGGGCTAAGCAGGCGATGTACATGCTGAGAGGACCGGCGAAGCGTTGGTGGGATGTGCAGGTTCTGGCTCGTAGGAACGAGGGACTGGAATGGAAGGACTTTGAGGATAGGTTATTTGAGCACTTCTATCCAGATACACTGAGGGTAGAGAGAGCTCAAGAGTTCTTGAGTCTTCAGTAGGGAGATATGTCTGTCATGGACTATGCAGATACTTTCACAGAGCTGTCTCTCTTTGCACCTAGTATAGTAAGTGATGACGCGGCTAGGGTGAGATGCTTCGAGGATGGATTATGACACGCCATTTGGGTCCAGGTAAATATCTTCATGTTGGGTTCCTTATCAGAGGCAGTGAACCAGGTGCTCATAGTAGAGGGAAACCAGAGGGATAGGCCCCAGGTTGGTCGGGTGACGGCTTCAGGTGACGGTTTGGACAATAGGAAGCGAGTACGAGATGAGTTACAGTAGGATAGACAAGACAAGTACTCAGTGACCGCGTTGTCGAACGCGTCAAATTAGTTGTTTAATTTTGACTAGAATTTCTGCAGTATAGCAGCAACCCTAGGTCGTCTCTCGACGGAGCCTTAGATCATTAATTATGAAATGTGGTTCTGATTATGAAATTAAAAAAAAGGAATTGGGGTTTATAATACTTGGGTTTGATGATTAAAGATGACAATAGAAAATAGAGGCTATAAAACAAAGTAGAGATTAACAAAATTAATTAAGCGTGATCAACCCGGGGTACTCGTATGATGTTTTTCCTTCATCGCTTCATGATATAAGGTTATGATCTTTTAATCCATGGTTTGTAACACCTAGAACTAGAATTTTACTGAGTTTATACTAGGATACCTCCTAGGGTTCAGTCAAAACACACAATGATTCACCGGACACCGCCGATGATTGAATGAATTGTGTTTGACTTCATAACCAAAACTCACCAAGGCAACACACGAAAAACTCGATGCACTATCCAGATTTGTATGTTATTTATTTGTGATACCATGACATAAATGTACACGGCCTTGACAGTACTTGTGTGAGTTCAATTTACCAATATAAACCACACAAACACCTCAATTGAAAGGGGGAAATAAAGTGGTGAACGGTGTGTGAAACATCACATGAATGGGTACCCCCAAACATGATCATTTGAGTTGAGCATGACATAACAGTACAGAACTCAATAAAATAAGAATAGAGGATGATGAAAAACAACACAACAATCTGGAATTTAAAAGATCATTCAAATATTACAAACATGAAGCTCGGGATGTACATCACATTCCTCCCCGGGTGATCACAAGGGGTTTAGAAACCCATGGGAGAGGAAGAAGAGAAATATGTTGGGGTAGAACTTCTCATAGCCTCCAGAACCTCTAGTGATGTTGAGAAGACTCCTTGGGGACTCCAAAATGGCAGAACCTTGCCTCTTGGCCGAACTTACAAATGAGGATCCCAAGGTTCCCTTTTATAGGAAATGTGGGAGGTGGTTTTGGGCACACAGATTTCATCAATCCACTTTCACGACGCGTTTCGGCCTTCAGACAGTCTTATCTAGCTTTGGAGAAAATAGAAAAGTTGTATCCCTACCTCTTGACTATCTCCACCGAAATTTTGGCACCGTTTGGACAACTACATCTCAAGATATTGATAAAATACAGAACACCGCATTTGACTTGGTCCAAATTCGGTGGCTTAGACAGATCAGTTAGGATGGGCCCCATAGAAGCCGAATCAGCATTGGGTTCCTTCATATGAAATGTAGCCTATTAAATTTTGGACAGGCGTACAAAATTTCAGCCCATTTGGATGCACGGATGTTGTTTACTATGCAAATCAGTGGACAGATGTCCATGGATCCATGCAATTTTGGCCCATTTTTCTTCCACTTCATCAAAGGCCATCCAAATCACCTCCACCTACATTGAAACAATAAAAACAAGTAACATTGCCCATTATAATATTGATTAACATTAATTGATTTATTAAAACATGAAGTGCAATTTATTATTATATTTGGAATATTCATTACAAAACTAGTTTAAAACTGCGGTGTAAGGGTGGAATAAAACTGTGAATCGTGGTACGATCACACCCCCACACCTAAACATTTGCACTCCTGGGCAAAGTCACATATCCAAATACAATGATTCATATATATATATATATTTCCAACATCATAAAGATTTATCATTTGAGTAAATTTTATTTAAATTAAAGTGATCAATGCACGAACCATACTAAGGAGTTCTTCCTAGTGAAAATAGAAAAAGATGTCTCATAAATCACATCATAGTGAAATTCAAAAAGATTCATGATACCCAATTGAGAAAGGAATTCAGAAGTAAACCATGACACTAAATCTCCATGTGTGTGTGTGAAAACCATTCCATGGTATTATTTCCACTTGATATCTAATAAATATATGTTATTTTAACATTTTTCAGCTTAAATGATTTTGTCACCGAACCTGTCCTACATCCTTTGCAATCATATTTCAAGACCCACTCATTTAAGCATTCCCAGAAGTCAAACCATAAGCTCCCGACCTAGATATCCCCTTATTTTGCACATTTCATCACTCCCCTCATTTTTTTTTGAAGTTGCAATTGGAACAAATCTCACACTCATCTCTCAACCCTTGTTTGATCTCCTCATGACACTAATTGAAATAGTTATAACAAGATCAAAGGTTGAGGAGGAGTGGTTTTTGACCTGCCTAAGACACAACAATTTTTTTTGAGGGCGTACAACAGTCGGACATTAGGTACACACGCATAGGTCAATCTGGTACAGTAATGAAACAGATCAGATAACGAACGAACGTATGTAAATATCATTTAAAGATGAAAAATATTAACTCAACATATATTTACCTTATATTAAGTAAGAAATAATCACACTTTGTGGTTTGGTGCAAAATTGTTTTTGGAGATATTAGTGACACAGTTTTCCTAAACACTACTCACACAATGGGCATCAATCATCTCAAAGGTTTCACATAGATACAACCATTTATATCATTGACAGAAAACCAATTCACTAAAAATCACTCCTTGATGGTAAACTCATACACTTTATCTTTCTAGCCTTCGTTATGGTATTTTTACTTTCCCCACTTTTATGGTCGCCACATCATGGAATTTCGAAATTGTTGATGGGGAAAAATAAAAATACCATAAAGAAGGCCAGAAAGAGAAAACAAAAGGATAAAAAGATGAAAAATCCTAACTAACCCAGGAATGTATCCACCCCCCCCCCCACACCTAGAATGTGCAGTGTCCTCACTGAAATAATTGAAAATGTGAGAAGGAAGGATAAAACCTGGTATGTTTTATTGGTATGATGCATCGAGAAGGTGGATTTCCTCCACCAGATTCTTTGGAAAATCCTCATAGAAGTGTTTAAGTCGCTGACCATTGACGGTAAGACTTCGTCCACTCTGCTCATGCAAAACCTGTATTGCACCAAAAGGGTAAACATTAGTAACAGTATAAGGACCGAGCCATCGGGAACGAAGCTTACCTGGGTGGAGCTTAAGCCTGGAATTGTACATGTGGACCTTCTCACCAATATGGAACTTCCGCTGGTGAATCATGCTATCATGAATAGCCTTTGTCTTCTCTTTATAGATTCGGGAGTTTTCATAAGCATCACGTCGAATTTCTTCCAACTCTTGAATCTGTAGCTTTCTTTCCTCACCTGCATCTGAAAGGTTCATATTACATTGTTTAACAGCCCAATATGCACGGTGTTCGACCTCCACCGGGAGGTGACAAGATTTCCCAAACACAATCCTATATGGTGACATTCCGATCGGTGTTTTAAAAGCAGTACGGTACGCCCAAAGTGCATCATCCAAGCGCAAACTCCAATCTTTCCTATTGGGTTGTACCGTTTTCTCCAAGATTCGCTTAACTTCCCGATTTGAAATTTCTGCTTGTCCGTTAGTTTGGGGATGATATGAAGTGGAGACTTTATGAACAACCCCATACTTACGAAGCAAGTTTTTCATGTTACGATTGCAAAAATGTGAACCCTCATCACTAATGATGAATCTTGGTAGACCAAACCTACTGAAAATCTGGGACCTCACAAAATCAACAACCACTCGAGAGTCATCGGTCCTGGTGGCCTTTGCTTCCACCCATTTAGATACATAGTCAACCGCCAATAAGATGTACACAAAGCCAAATGAATTTGGAAAAGGCCCCATGAAGTCAATGCCCCATGCATCGAAGATCTCACAAAATAACATGGGCTGTTGGGGCATTTCATTCCTCTTGGAGATATTCCCTGTGAATTGACATCGAGTACATGATTTACAAAACCTATGGGCATCTCTATACAATGTTGGCCAATATAATCCTGAGTCAATGACCTTTCGAGCTGTACGTTGAGAGCCAAAGTGGCCCCCACATGCCAAGGTGTGGTAGAAGGTCAAAACAGAGGTGAACTCATGGTCAGGGACACACCTACGAACAACCTGGTCACTACAAATTCTCCACAAGTATGGGTCATCCCAAATGTACCATCGAGAGTCATGCTTAATTCTATGGGATTGTGAAGTGCTAAAATCAGGGGGGAACCTAAATGTTGCTAGAAAATTCACAATGTCCGCATACCAGGGGGTAAGGTCCACAACATCACAAAGGTTCTCATGAGGGAAGAATTCTCCAATGGGTAGGGGTGAGTCAACATGATGGTCCAATGGTGGGGAAATCCTACTAATGTGGTCAGCTACAACATTCTCCACCCCTCTCTTATCTCTAATCTCAAGGTCAAACTCTTGGAGGAGGAGCATCCACCGAATGAGGCGGGGCTTGGCTTCAGGTTTCTTTAGGAGGAAACGAAGGGCAGCATGTTCAAAAAACACAATCACTTTTGACCCAAGAAGATATGAACGGAATTTTTCCAAGGCAAACACAATAGAAAGGAGTTCTTTTTCTGTGGTTGTGTAGTTTACCTGGGCAGGGTCAAGGGTACGCGAGGCATACACAATGACATGAGGAGCCTTTTCAACCCTTTGTGATAAAACTTCCCCAACTGCAAAGTTAGAGGCATCACACATAAGCTCGAAGGGGAGATCCCACCTAGGTGGTTGGATTATGGGAGGTGATGTGAGACTCTTTTTTAGTGAATTGAATGCATCCTCACAATTTTTATCAAAAACAAATGTAGAATCCTTTTATAACAACCGAGATAAGGGAAGTGCGATCTTACTAAAGTCTTTAATGAATCGTCGGTAAAAACCAGCATGACCCAAGAAATACCGCACCTCACGAACACATTTTGGATATGGAAGGGATGAAATCAATTCAATTTTAGATTTATCAACCTGAATTCCCTTATTTGATATGATATGACCAAGAACTATCCCCCGCTCAACCATAAAATGGCATTTTTCATAATTTAAAACAAGATCTTTTTCAATGCAGCGGTGGAGGACAGAACCTAGGTTTTCCAAACAATCATCAAAAGAAGAACCATAAACCGTGAAATCACCCATAAATACTTCCATACAACTCTCAAGGTACTCAGAAAAAATACTCAACATACATCGCTGAAAAGTACCAGGAGCATTACATAGACCGAATGGCATCCTTCTGTATGCAAATGTGCCAAATGGACAGGTAAATTTTGTCTTTTCTTGATCCTCAGGGGCTATATGGATTTGGAAATAACCCGAATAGCCATCAAGGAAACAATAATGAGACTTACCAGCCAATCGTTCTAACATTTGGTCAATGAAAGGTAAAGGAAAGTGGTCCTTCCGCGTGGCTTGATTCAGTCGACGGTAGTCAATACAGACTCGCCAACTGTTTTGCACACGTGTTGGAACCAATTCATTCCTTTCATTTAACACAACTGTTACTCCTGTTTTTTTAGGCACAATTTTCACTGGGCTAACCCATTTACTATCAGATATAGGATAAATGATCCCTGCAGCAAGTAATTTACTGACTTCCAATTTTACCACTTCAAGGAGAGTGGGATTCAACCGGCGTTGAGATTGTCTTACAGGTTTAGCCTCATCATCCAAAAGTATATGGTGCATACAAATAGATGGGCTAATCCTGGGAATATCAGCCAATGTCCATCTTATTGCATTTTTACACTCTCTCAAAAGTTTGAGAAGTTTCAATTCCTGTTGTGGAGAGAGGTTATTGGCAATAATGACGGGCAATTGGTCAATACCCTCAAGATATGCATATTTTAAATTAGAAGGAAGTTGTTTAAGTTCAAACACCGGTTGTTTCTGGATTGAGGGAGGGGATTTATGGGGAGTGAGGTCCATGAAACTATCTATCTACTCATGTTTATTCTCAAAGGAAAGAGAATCTATTGAAATGAGATTTGCAGAATCATCGATAGTCATGGTTACCTCAGAATAAACACACTCATCAATTAAATCACAAAATTTACATTTTTCTGAACCCACACAACATTCAAATGAAGAACCAAAACTCAAATCATCCAAGGGTGAGGAAAACAAAAAATAATCAGAGTTTGGGTTGAGGAGAGAATTGTGTGTGTGTGCATCGTTTGAGAGCACTTCCATCGAATAGACAGGAAGAGTGGAGTGCTCTTCAACGGGGTGTTTCATAGCCTCAAGGATGTTAAAACTTACCTTTTCTCCTCCGAATTCCATGGACAATGTACCATTGTGAACATTGATGATCGTCTTTGTTGTTTTTAGGAATGGCCTCCCAAGTATGAGAGGGGTATTTCCTTGGGTTTGGGTATCTTACATCTCAAGAATGTAGAAATCAGCAGGGAAGATTAGATTCTTTACTCTAACAAGGACATCCTCAATCACTCCTTTTGGATGTGTTGTACTCCGGTTGGCAAGTTGCACGATAATTCCTGTTGGTTGAAGCTCTCCAACCTGTAGAGAAGTATATACGGAGTGAGGCATTACATTAATGGAAGCACCTAAATCTAACATAGCATCAGAAAAGAAGGTCTCCCCTATGGTACAAGGTATGGTGAATGTGCCAGGATCCTTGCATTTGGTTGGCATTGCTGGTTGAATCAAGGCTGATACATTCCTCCCTAGGTTGACTCTCTCATTCCCCTTAAACCTCCTTCTATGGGTGCAAAGCCCTTTAAGAAATTTGGCATAACGGGGAATTTGCTTGACTGCATCCAACAATGGAATATTAACTTGAACTTTTTTAAATGTATCCATTATTTCATTGTCAATCTCATTATCAAAGTTTTTCTTAGATTTAGAGAGTCTTTGAGGGAAAGGAAGAGGAATTGATTGTTCATTTGAATCATCAATGATAATTTGATTTCCCTTTTTGTTTTGTTTTTCATTAAATGAAATTTTTGAGGGTTGGGAAGGAGTGTTTTCAAGAGGGGGATATACCTGTTTCATAGGATCAGCAGAAGGAGAAGCTTCTTTACCACTACGAAGTGTAATTGCACATACATTACCTTTATCCTTCGGATTGGAAATGGTTTGGGATGGTAGTTGTCCAGAACCTTGCATCTTAAGCTCACCGATGGTGTTCGCCAATTGTCCCACTTGAGTTCGTAGGTCTTGAATTGCCGATTGTGTGGTCTGTTGGAACTGAAGGTTCTGGGTTTCCATTTGTTTCACCATGTCCTCGAGGCTTGGTTCATATTTGGGAGGAGGAGGAGGATGATTGTTTTGCGAAGTTGAAGGATAAGAAGGTTTCATACCTTGGCCTTGTTGATACCAATTCTGCTTCGGGTAGCTTGAGTTTCCTCCTTGTCGGTATTGTGGTTGTGCTTGCCACCCGGGGTTTGGATTTGGCCTGAATGGTTCTTGATTGAAGGGAGGCACTTGTTGGAATGGACGCCCTGGGAACACAGCTGCACAGGACTCAGATGAATCTTGAAGTTGTGGGCACTGGTCAGAAAAATGAGTGTTATCAGAACAAATAACACAATGCAATGGAATAGAAGTAGAGTGTGAGTTACCTTGTGCTTGAGTTAATTGCCTTAGAAGGGTATGCATCTCATCAAGTTTAGTATCTACCTTTTGTTCTAGGGCTGAATGACTTACCTCATGAACTCCTCAGGTTGGTGCAATAGCTCGTGTACCAAATTGTTGTGCATTTTGAGCCATGTTGGCTATTAAGTCACGAGCGGCAGAAGGAGTTTTGTCAACTAGGGCACCACCAGCTGCAGCATCAATCATTCCACGATCCATGGGGATAAGTCCCTCATAGAAGTATTGGATTAATAGTTGTTCACTAATCTGGTGGTGGGGGCAGCTTGAGCAAAGTCTCTTAAATCTCTCCCAGTATTCATGAAGGGTCTCTCCTTGTGATTGCCTAATTCCACAGATTTCTTTCCTAATTGATGCAGTTCGGGAGGCAGGGAATAACTTCTCTAGAAAAAGTCTTTTTAGGTCATTCCAGCCCCCAATTGTGGAAGGAAAATAGTATAGCCAATCTTTGTCTACACCATCAAGGGAGAAAGGGAAGGCCCTAAACTTAATGAGGTCCTCAGACACATTATGGGGTTTCATGGTGGAGCACACTATGTGAAACTCTTTTAGATGTTTGTGAGGGTCCTCTCCGGGAAGACCATGGAATTTTTGAAAGAGATGGATGAGGCCTGATCTTAGCTCAAAATTGGCCGCTTCCTCAGGATATTGGATGTACGCAGGTTGGTACTCCACATCCGGGGTGGTCAGTTCTTTTAATGTTCTGTTATTTGCAGCCATGATCTCTGGGGTTTGATTTGGTTCAATTTTGGATTGGTTTAGGACCACTTTAGGTTCCAAAATGGGTTCCACAATGTTACTTGATTGACCTTCTCTAGATGCCTTGATTTGTGTGTGTAGTGACTTTTCAATTTCAGGATCAAATTCAAGTAGTGTTGCTTTACCAGATCTTGTCATGCAACAATGATGTCTAGTTTGATTGATTGATTTTTTTTTGTTGTGTTTTTTTATATCTGAGATAGATAAAAAAAACTTAAGAAGGGTGAAATAAGAATAGAATGTTATACTATAGAATTAGAGAGTGAGATGGATAAGAAGAGAGAGAGAGAGAGAGAGAGAAAGAACACACCAAAAACAACAAAAATAAAGACAAAACCCAAAACAAAAACAATCAAATGGGGGTGGGGTATTTAGAGGAGTACTAATCAAGAAGTAAAATGACCCAATAAAAATAAATAAAGAAAAAAAATGATCTTGGCTCCCCGGCAACGGCGCCAAAATTTGACCGCGTTGTCGAACGCGTCAAATTAGTTGTTTAATTTTGACTAGAATTTCTGCAGTATAGCAGCAACCCTAGGTCGTCTCTCGACGGAGCCTTAGATCATTAATTATGAAATGTGGTTCTGATTATGAAATTAAAAAAAGGAATTAGGGTTTATAATACTTGGGTTTGATTATTAAAGATGACAATAGAAAATAGAGGTTATAAAACAAAGTAGAGATTAACAAAATTAATTAAGCGTGATCAACCCGGGGTACTCGTATGATGTTTTTCCTTCATCGCTTCATGATATAAGGTTATGATCTTTTAATCCATGGTTTGTAACACCTAGAACTAGAATGTTACTGAGTTTATACTAGGATACCTCCTAGGGTTCAGTCAAAACACACAATGATTCACCGGACACCGCCGATGATTGAATGAATTGTGTTTGACTTCATAACCAAAACTCACCAAGGCAACACACGAAAAACTCGATGCACTGTCCAGATTTGTATGTTATTTATTTTTGATACCATGACATAAATGTACACGGCCTTGACAGTACTTGTGTGAGTTCAATTTACCAATATAAACCACACAAACACCTCAATTGAAAGGGGGAAAGAAAGTGGTGAACGGTGTGTGAAACATCACATGAATGGGTACCCCCAAACATGATCATTTGAGTTGAGCATGACATAACAGTACATAACTCAGTAAAATAAGAATAGAGGATGATTAAAAACAACACAAAAATCTAGAATTTAAAAGATCATTCAAATATTACAAACATGAAGCTCGGGATGTACATCACATTCCTCCCCGGGTGATCACAAGGGGTTTAGAAACCCATGGGAGAGGAAGAAGAGAAATATGTTGGGGTAGAACTTCCCATAGCCTCCAGAACCTCTAGTGATGTTGAGAAGACTCCTTGGGGACTCCAAAATGGCAGCACCTTTCCTCTTGGCCGAACTTACAAATGAGGAGCCCAAGGTGCCCTTTTATAGGAAATGTGGGAGGTGGTTTTGGGCACACAGATTTCATCAATCCACTTGCACTACGCGTTTCTGCCTTCAGACAGTCTTATCTAGCTTTGTAGAAAATAGAAAAGTTGTAGCCCTACCTCTTTACTATCTTCACCGAAAGTTTGGCACCGTTTGGACAACTACATCTCAAGATATTGATAAAATACAGAACACCGCATTTGACTTGGTCCAAATTCGGTGGCTTGGACAGATTAGTTCGGATGGGCCCCATAGAAGCCGAATCAGCATTGGGTTCCTTAATATGAAATGTAGCCTATTAAATTTGGACAAGCCCACAAAATTTCAGCCCATTTGGATGCACGGATGTTGTGTACTATGAAAATCAGTGGACAGATGTCCATGGATCCATGCAATTTTGGCCCATTTTTCTTCCACTTCATCAAAGGTCATCCAAATCACCTCCACCTACATTGAAAAAATAAAAACAAGTAACATTTCCCATTATAATATTGATTAACATTAATTGATTTATTAAAACATGAAGTGAAATTTATTATTATATTTGGAATATTCATTACAAAACTAGTTTAAAACTACGGTGTTAGGGTGGAATAAAACAGTGAATCGTCGTACGATCACTCAGCTAGATCACCTCATGGTAGTTCTTCAGTTATTTGTTTTCAGTGTGGACAGCCAGGAAATTTTTGGACTCAGTGCGATAGGCCTCCAAAAGAGTTTCGGGCATGTGGACAGGTCAGGCACCTTGAGAGGTTTCGCAGGCATCCTTCTAAGACATCCGGCAGACAGGGACCAGGACAAATGGTGGAATCTAGAGTTGGTTTGGGTTCGGTACCAGGAGAGGGTATCTAGGTTTCAGCTGCACGCAGAGAAAGTGACAGAGACAGCGGGATCCAGCTGAGGGGTCAGTGGCTTGTGGCTGGAGCAGCACCGCAGGGAGGTCAGGCATCAGGCAATCGTACTTCAGGCTAGGTGCACGTCGTGGAGCTGCCATAGGCTGAGTATGCTGGTGAGCCAACGTCGGTTAGAGGTACACTACGGTGTGGCCATGATCTCCATGTTTTTTTTGGCATGAACTATAGAGGCATGTCCGTTTTGAGTACACGTGATGCACATGATCTATGTGGAATGACAAGATGCTAGTCAGTGGGATTGTCACAATATCAGGTGCGTGATATATTTATATATATATGTATGAGATGCATAGAATCAGGGGAATCAAGTATGAGGGTTACTTGAGGTTCCATGGGCATCAGGGCATCGAGGATGCAGGTTACTTGAGGTGTCGTGGGCATCGGGGCATCGAGGATGCGGGTTACTTGAGGTGCTAGGCTCCAGGACCTCGTAGAGGAAGACACTGATGCGGTGCGGGATATTTTGGGTGTCAGGGATGACATAGGAGCACCAATGAGGTGCAGAGGTGATGATGCATCACGGAAGGACTATGCGTCCGGAAAACATGTTAGTAAACCTTGTTTCTTTGAGTTTTGTTGGGTTGAGACTGGGTTAGGTGATTCCTAAGGTGGGGATCCCCATTGAGGAATTTATTCATGACCTTTGAGACCGGGGAAGTCCAGTTTACTTTGATCGGGGCGGTATTTTCGGTGCCATATCTCAGTTTATTTTGATAGCTCGGGGATGAGCTATGTTAAGGTGGGGAGATTGTAAGAACTCGGGTTTTTAGAACGGGTCAAAATCCCGACCCAGTTTGAATTTTTGACTTTTCCCTGAGAAAACTAGAGAATTTGGGAAGTTTCTAGAAATTTCTAGACTACACGCCGTGTACTTTAAGTACACACCGTGTATATTTTAAGCGAGTGACTGACCATGTGCTCACCGAGTATATGTCATGTGATGACCGTGTAGAAATTTTTTACTACACAGCATGTCGTTTTGTGACACGTCGTGTACCCTTAGGCGTGTCGAGGCCATACATGGCTTGTAGGACTGTTGGCCGGGGAGAATCGTTGAAACCAAGTACATGCCGTGTTCTCTTTGGACACGCCATGTAGTTTAGCCATGTATGAGGGATATACATGGCATGTGGGAAAGTCGGTGAGGGAGAGAAGGGAACCCAAGTACACGTCGTGTACCCATAGGTACACGCCCTGTACCCATGTCGGCAGGTTCGGGAAAGTAAGTCGGCAGAATTCCAGCCACCAAATGAACAGTTAAATTATATACACGGCATGTCGTCATGAAGTACACACTGTGTACTTTCTTTTTTTTGCGTTAAAACGGGCAGTAGCCTCATATTGAGGCAGAACCTTAATATCTCACTGGGTTTCACGAACCAAGCCAGCCGGGACTTCAATCCTCTCCCGGTTCTTCGTCCAAATTCGGATTTTGATCACGGACTGATCCATTGAAACCCCCTTGGTAGGGCCTCGATTCCTCTTGAGCTATTTTGTTTTATTTCTGTTCTAAAACGAGTTATGGGGGTTTGATCTGTTTGGATTCTTTTGTAGATCTACCGCATTTTAGCCTGAATTGGAGGCTGTTATCGAAGGAGTAGCATCGTACGAGTCTCAGGTAGGTGGTTCATACCTCTTTTTGTGTTTTTGTGGTCATTTGGGTGACGTGGCCTTCGGCGTGTTTTTTGGTATTTTGAGTGGGACCCACTTTTATCTGATATTGCATATTATACTGTTCATTGACCTATGGGATACCTTTGGGTATGCCCTATTACTAGTTTTTATGGAGTGTGGCTAGGTGAGGGGTCGTTTCTCATCGGGGCATTTTGGCCAGGGAATGCCAAAATGGTTTAATTTGAATTATATTGTTATAAAATATTGAGTTTATTATTTTGAACTTGATATAAATTTTTTAGAGGCATTCAATACCACATTGCTGGTATGGGATAGCACCTTGCATAGTGCAATTCAACTATTTAGTTTGTTTTTCCTATTTATGTGTCCTGTTTTAATTTGTTATATATGTAATTGCTGAATTCCATATGCTGGACCCTTTGGGGGTGTTGGGAATGGCCCAGATATTACTGAGTGATGTTGATCACAGGTTGGGCTTAGCCTGGGTTACTTTGGGTGGTTTTGACCACGGGATTGGGCATCATGGACGTCGTCTTGAGGCAGTACGAATTTCAGGTTGGGCATGGCCTGGGGTACTTGGATGGTGAGGCCATCAGACATGAGCGGCATGGTCACAGGGACATGAGGTGTCAGATTTTTGGTGGCTTAGGTACTATTTTGGTGATTACCGCTCACCTGGAACTTTGAGTAGTGTGCATAAAGAGATACTTCGTGATGAGTTGGTTGTGACCACTAGTGTGGGTATAGGGCCCCGTTAGTTGTGGTTTAGGTATTTTGGTTGGGGGTGCTTTCCATAGAAAGCCACGTGGGAGGTGAGGAGCCTTTAGGGGATTGCGTTGAGGCTACTGGGTTAGGGGCCGAGGCTCGCCGTTATTTGAGGGAAGATATCATTGTCCCTCCGAATACTTTGTTTTAGGGCAGACATCGCTGTCCCTCCAGCTATTTATTTCAGGGTAGACATCGTTTTCCCTACAGTTATTATTTAAGGACAGGCATCGTTGTTCCTCCAGGTTACTTCATGGGCGTGCTTTCGGGACGTCAGTACTTGAGACACGTGGTGTCAGGGGGCACATAGTGTCAGGTTACATGACAGAGATTCTGGTGTTGGCCGAATCAGGTGACACTCCATGGTGGATACTGAGCACCAGAAGAGTTAGTGTTTAATTTTTCATTGTTCTATTTACTGATTTCCTTATAAATGAATGTCTTCTTAAAAACTTATATTAGGTACGTACCATTGTGAGGTATCCTACTGAGATTTGTCTCACACCCTACACGGGCCCTCTAGGACATGTGTAGACTTTATGGATTTACGTGCAGGAAAGAGGCCAGATTCAGGAGCTGGGTTGTGTTAGTTTTTGCATGGAGATGGTATGGGCCTTGAGGTCTTACCTAGATTGGTTTTACTTAGTTTTGTTTTCTTTTCTGTATCGGCATGCTTAATTTTTGTAGCTACTGTTGGTTAGCCATTGGCTCCCTTTTTATATTCAGTTATTTATGACCTTCTTTAGATGAATGTTTTACTGTTCAGTAGTAGTTACATGTTATCAGCATGTTGTAGTGTTTATTTCCGCTTCTGTGGTCTATATTTACTACTTCCGTTGTTTATTGATATTGAATGTGCTTCCGATCTGCGGGTCTGGTCCGAGTCTGCTGAGTCTTTTAGTCCACTGCATCATTACTGTTATACTTGGACCAGTACCGTAATTGTTATCCTCCAAGAGGGTATAGCCTCCCCACTATACCTATCATACCCTCGCTGTTAGTTGGAAACCTTTGGAATTCGAGGAGGTGTGCCTAAGGTAATAGCACCTAACCTGTTTAGCAGTGTTTGGGTGGTTGTTCGGGTCCAGGTCATTACACCTCAATTGTCAAACAATGGATCAACTCCATTGAAAATGTCTTCTCTATCCTTCAATGTTCTGAACAATAGAAGGTTCTTCTGGCAGCATATCTTGTGAAGGGTGAAGCCAATCAATGGTGGAAATTGATCAAAAATATGAAACTTGAGGAGGAGATCTAGGCATTGGAATGGACGGATTTCTAGAAAAAAAATCAATAAATATTTTCCTCGCACCCTCTAGCTTAATATGGAAAGGGACTTCCCTAAACTCAAGAAAAAATATAATGAATCCATCGAATCATATGAGGAAAACTTCACAGGTCTTGCACAATATGCCTTCATCTTTGTCATTATGCCCAAATGAAAGGTTGACTGCTTCTTTGGTGTGCTGAAACCTAGCCTGTGGAAAGCCCTACCAATCTGTGACTTCGACGGCCAAGAGGAAATTTCCTGATGTTCCCTCAAAGTCGAAATGGAGATCATAGAATCTCATGGGTATCATGGAAATAAGAATCATAAGGTGAAATTCAATTCTGGAAGTCTGGCGGATAAATCCAATGGTGCTAAGAAAATCTAGTACCCCACTTTCCAAAGGTGTGGAAAGAAGCACCCCAAAAATTTCCTGAAGGGGATGAGGAAATGCTTTAGGTGTGGAAGGGAAGGGAACCTAGCTGTTAACTACCGACATGAAAAACATGCGGCTGCAACAGAGGAGAGGAACACATCACTCGAACCTCAATGCACTGTTCATTGCTTCAATTACAAAGAACTAGGGCACATGGAAAATCAGTTCATTAAGATAAGGGTTTTCAAAGGCAACTAACAACCTCCAAGGTAGAAAGGGCTTGCTTTTTCCATCACTACCACCGAAGTGAACCCCGACAATGAAATGGTGACTTGTACGCTAGTTATTCATTCAATAATAGCAAACATAATTTTTTATTCTGGTTCTACGCATTCCTTTATATCCCGAATGTTTTGTAGAACAATCCCAACACCACCACAAATCATGAAAGTAAAGATGTCGGTGATTACGAAAAATGGGTAAATCATTTCATACAATAAATATAACTCATCTCCTATCATAATCAGTGGATTTATCTTGCTGGTGAACCTCATCATACTCCCTCTATTGTAATTTTATGCAATTCTCGACATAGGTTGGCTTTCCTTATATAGAGCCAACATAAATTGTCGTGAGAGGGAAATCACTCTCCATATGGATAATCAACCCCCGATTTTATAAAAGTGAATGGAGGAAGATGAATACTCTTTAGAACCATAATTTCAAGCATGGATATTACTACCTTATGAGAATACATATCTGAATCAGATGATTGAGTCTAAGGAGGAAACCATCCATGAAGACAAACCTATTGTGAGGGAATTTGCTGAAGTGTTTCCCGAGGAATTTTATGGTCTTCCTCCTAGAAGAGATGTTGAATTATCAATTGACCTTATACCTAGGGCATTTCCAATATCCAAGACTCTGTATAGAATGGTTTTTGTGGAACTTGCGGAGCTGAAGAAACAAATACAGGAGAATCTGGATAAAGGTTTTAAATGCTCAAGTGCTTCACTATGGGGTACACCAGTCCTCTTCGTCAAGAAGAAGGATGGGTCAATGCACCTTTGCATTGATTATCGTGAACTCAAAAAAATAACGATAAAGAACAAGTATCCTCTACCATGAATTGATGACTTGTTCGATCATCTTTGTGGAGCACAATACTTCTCCAAGGTGGATTTGTGGTTAGGATATTATCATGTAAGGGTGAAGAAGGGATATATCCCCAATATTGATTTTCGTACAAGATACAGGCACTATGAATTCATAGTAATTCCTTTAGGACTCACTAATGCTCCAGAAATATTCATGAACTTGATGAATAGAGTCTTTAGAGATTATCTCGACCAATTTGTGGTAGTATATATAGATGATATTCTAATATACTCCAAAACCAAGGAAGATCATGAGGAGCATCTAAGAACAGTACTAGAGACCTTGTGGAAGGAGAATCTCTATGAAAAGTAAAAAAAAGTGTGAGTTATAGTTGAAGGAGGTCTCATTATTGGGTCATATCATCACCATCAATGGGATATCTGTGGATTACTCCAAGATAACTATAATTGAGGGATGGATGATACCAACATCGGAAACGGATATTTGTAGATTCTTGGGGTATGCTGGATATTATTAAAGATTTGTGAGAAATTTCTAACGATTTTCCAACCCTATTACCTAGCTAACTCGAAAGGGAGTAAAGTTTTATTAGAGTGATGAATGCGAAGAGAGATTTAAGGAGTTAAAAAAGGTGGATTATCATTGTGCCCTTGCTCACATTACCCATGAGTGGAGAAGTTTTGTGGTATTTAGTGATGATCCTAAGAAGACCCTGGGTTGTGTGCTGATGTAGAATGATAAAGTGATGGCCTATGCCTCAAGGCAGCTGAAAATTAATGAGAAAAACTATACCACGCATGATATAGTGGTGGTGGCTGTGATATTTGTGTTGAAAATCTGGCGGCATTATCTCTATGGGGAGAAGTGTGAGATATATACTGACCACAAAATCCTCAAGTATATATTCACACAGAAAGAGTTGAACATTCCCCAATGAAGATGGTTAGATCTTATCAAATACTATGACTGCTCAATCCATTACCACCCCGAGAAAGTGAACAAGGTGGCAGATTCTCTAAGTAGAAAGGATCCTGCATCTTTATCAATGATGATAATTGAAAAAGATACAATCTTCTTAGATTTGTAGAGGATGGACATGGAAATCATTAAGGGAGGAACATCATCAATCCTTTCTCAAATGATTTCTCAACCATCGCTCATGGAGAAAATAAATGATGCTCAAAGAAAGGATATGGAAAATTTTAAAAGGGTGGAAGCTATAAAAAATGGGAAATCCTCAGAGTTCGTGGTTGACAAGGATGAAATTGTGAGATTTGGGTCACGATTATATGTACCATCTGATCTAGAGATAAAGAAGGATCTTCTGAATGATTCACATAGTGCAACCTTCTCTATCCACCCAGGGAGCACAAAAATGTATTGGGATCTCCAAGAAAACATTTGGTGGGAAAATTTGAAAAGGGAGATTTATGAATATACATCAAAGCACCTGGAATGTCAGCAAGTGAAGGCTGAGAGGAAAAATTCTAAGGGGATGATGCAACCACTACCCATACCAACATGGAAGTGGGAGAACATTACCATGGAATTTGTCACTATACTTCTAATTAAATATAGAGGAAACAATGATATATGGGTCATTGTGGATAATCTTACAAAGACAGCTCACATTATTGAAATTCAAGAGGAATTATCATTGGATCAACTTGCATGTATTTACATCAAAGAAGTGGTAAGGATGCATAGAGTACCACTATCTATTGTATCTAATCAGGATCCTAGATTCACCTCGAAGTTCTGGAAAAGTATCCAACATGCTCTGAGCACTGAACTAAACTTCATTACGGCCTATCATCTTCAAATGGATGGATAATCTGAGAAAACTATTCAGACACTGTAAGATATGTTAAAATCATGCTCTATGGAATTCAAAGGAGGATGGGACTAACATCTTCTACTGGTGGAATTCTTCTACAATAACAGTTTCCACTTGAGAATCTGAATGGAACCATATGAATCCCTTTTATGGAAAAGGTGCAGAACACCGGAGTGTTGGGATGATGTTGGTGAACATAAGTTGCTAGGACCTGAAATGGTTGAAGAAATGGGGGAAAATGTGAAAACCATTCAACAGCATATCAATGCAGCCCAAAGTCAACAGAATAGTTATGCAGATAATCGTCAATGAGACCTTGAGTTCAAAGTTGGAGACATGGTATTTCTACACATATCTCCATGGAATAAGGTCGTGAGGTTTTGAAATAAAGGGAATTTAAGTCTTGGGTACATCGTCCCCTTCAAGATTCTTGATCGTGTAGGGGTTGTGGACTATCAACTAGAACTTATACCCACCATGGCCAAAGTACATGATGTCTTTCATGTATCACTCTTAAGGAATTACATACCAGACCCTTCACATGTACTCTCTTTAGAGGTAGTACAGTTATAGGATGCTCTTTCTTATAAGGAGAAAACATTGAATATCTTATATCATAGAGAAAAATTTCTATGAAATAGGACAATGCCCCTCGTGAAAGTGTTGGGGAGAAACCACAAGTTTGAAGAGGCAGCGTGGGAATCAAAGGAAGTAATGAAGCAGAGTTACCAGCATCCGTTTTAGTGTGGGAAAAGGAAATTTCGAGGGTGAAATTTCTTAAGGGGGGAAGATTGTAATGACCCAAACTTTTATTAATGAAAATTCCACTTAATCTAATTAAATGTATTATTATGAAAAATGGTTATATAAAATATACACTTCCTTTTTTTGGATTTCAAAATGCCATTAAGAATTATTACTATTTCTAAAATAGTATTTTAATAGTGATCACATGATTAGTATAAATATAGGACTTTAGTAAATCCAATTTACTCAGAAAAAGGAATTGATGGCCTCATCCAGTAGACTTTCCCCATATGAAGCCCATTTTTTCAGATCATGGAAAGGAGGTGGTGTCATTGGGATTCTCTCTTGACCAAGCCCAAGCCGAGCTTGAATATGTTAATCTCGAGCAGAACTGCCTATGGTAGAAGTGGAAGTTTGTAGAGATTACCACTCGGGCGATGTTATCTGAGCCACACCAAGAGTCGTTCATCATCGTGCACCTTACCCTAAGGTCTTATGCGATTGTTTTAAGGCATTATGAAATAGGACCCTATAAGTATGATTATGAGCATTATTTTTTTATAGAATAAATAATATAAATTCATTTTATTATTGTTACATTGTAAATAGTTTTTAAAGAACAAATAGTATTTTAGTTTATATTCAACAAAGAAAATCTATTTTGATAAATTAATGGATTTTTGAATTAAAAAATATTTTAATAAAATATTATTATTATAAATATTACTTTCTATTAATTTTAAATTATCATATAATTTTTATGAATACAATTGTAATTTTTATTAAGTTTTGAAAGCTATTTTTTTCAAAAAAAACCCGTAAATTTTCAATAAATGTTGGTTTTTATTTTAAAAGTAAAAAAATTCAAATTTTTATAAAATTATTTAGATGAAATGAATATTATTTTCGGAATTAGGATATCAAAATTATCTAGCAGTTAATTTTTCATAATTTTCTGAGACAGTCAAATTTTTGGGTAAAAATTAAATATCGTTTAAATATATAATGTGTTTTATGACATCATAATGACCCAATAGTGATGTAATAATATAATATAAACATTATGTTCAGAAAATATATTTTTTATCATTAAAATAATGTGATTTTAGGTTTTTTTTATTTATTTTACAATGCTTTAGTGGACCCTCCAAGACTTATAAATGTTTTTTGTTTTTTAAATTAATTTCCTTGAAAGTGTGACTCACCACCACATGAGCAACCCTATTATTTTAAGAAGTTCGGCCATTATCCTTATAAAATATGTTTTTCCAATCCCCTTTGGAAAAACCAATGGTAAAAAACCATCATCCAGTTTTTGATTTTGACTAGTTTAATGTGTGGTGTCCCAAACCTAAATAATAAAGAATTCCCTCTCATTTCCTATATAAACCCACCCAAGCTCCCACTTCCTCTTCAATCAAAGCCTTTTTTAGTTCGTCCAAAATCTGACCTCTTCTCTCTAGAATCCTCCCAAGGTGCCCCAATCTCCCAAAAAGCCTCTATCAAGCCTCTCCCAAGCCTTTGGGATCACACTTCCAAGTAAGGGATTCCTTCCTCTCTCACTTTATCCAAGTTTATTAATATTGTTATGCCATTTTATTTTCAATTATAAATGTTTGGGTATGGTTTCGAACTTCCCCCATACTTCCATATTTATGTTTGAATTATGGGATACCCCTTTCTCTCTCAATAATACCTTCCATGTACACCCATTACTATGCCGAAATTCCGTAAGGAATGTCTCTCTCCGCATTTACATTCAAGAAATTATTTTGTATTATGAATCTAAATTCCATTACATATGTTCGGACATGTATCCATATGAACCCCTTACTATCCATTTCATGTAAATATGTTGAGACACCCCTTTCCCTCTCATCAACCATTTTTATGAATTTTAATGTCATGTCGTTACGCTGACGGAATTGCACCGATTTTCCAAGCCAATGTCATTGTGTAGTGAATACCATGCCCATTTCTCTATCAAGGGTATTCAAATTTATACACATTTACTTATTTAATATAAAGATTAATGTATTTATTACACATCCCTTTATCATGTAATAAATGATGATGACTGATTCCATGTTGTATGATCTATGTGGCACACTTATGCATGAAATGTAATGTTTAAGAAGAGTGCATCTTAATAGCAGTGCAATGATTTGGGTAAAGATTAATATAATCATATGTCAAGTGAAATGAGTTTTTACACATGATAATTCAAGTGCAATGAGGGTTTACTCCTGCTTCATGTGAAATGAGCCTTGCCTCATTCTAATTCCATGTCAAGTGTTGTTGTCACGTTTCCATGTTATGATTATCATGCTATATCTTTCCTTTATGTTCATGTTTATTTTATTCTCCATTGATATGCATACTGGCTAACATGTATTGTATTCTTCATGTTATGTCTTGTTTACTCCCTCACTCTGATTTATAGCTCACCCTTTTCTTATGCATATCCTTGGGTTATCCCCTACAATGCTTAGTACGAGGGAATGTAGTGGTCATGTAAAGGATGTTTTCAATAAAGATGTTGTGTTTCATGTTTTAAGTCATTAAGTAATGTTCCTAATCCCCAACGAGACTAGTCCTATCTATATTCTATGTTGTATCAAGTGAAGGTTTTATGTAATAAATCACATCTAAGTGTGTAATAACAAGAAAGGTTATTATATTCACCCTTAAATATCTCTAATTATTTGGGTAATGTTTATATCTCTTGAGATTATTTGTGTGGGGTTATAATGTCAACTTAACCATAGATGGGGCTATGTACAACTTGTTATGCTTTATTGGGAGTTATATTGACATATAATTATTTCATGTTTCATGATATTTCTATTTTCCAATGGTCCCATGATCCTATTATTTATTCATCCCTATTTCATGCCTCAATATTATAATTCTTTTAACTTTCTATTTATGATGCCATGTAATGGAATTTGAATGATATGACATGATTCCATATCATACGCATTCCCATTCTAGGGTGTATGAATCACACATATTAGTTATGTATTCATAGTATTATCCAATATAATTTTATTTAATCAAATAGATATTGGATCACATTATGGAGATCATAATGATTATGTTTTATTTCATATTCGAGTTCATTTTTTATGTACCTAGTCTCCCCAATACACTTGGCCTCCTGATACTTGGGTTGTGCTTGATTTTTATTTATGTTAAAAACCATGTAATAAAATTTATAAGAGGTACGTTTCACTATAGTTGTTATCAAGGAAATTTATTTTTTGTGATCATGATATGAATACATTAATAAAAACCAAAGGGACGGGTATAAGTATAAGAACACATGCTAAAATTTTGGTGAACTAAAGAGAGGATGATTTATTTGAAGTGAAATTTCTTTTTGGATACTATAATTAGATGTGTCTCTATAACAGATGTACATAGTGGTAAGAAAAAAATGATCAATGGGTACTAACTCAAACTATAACTAGTTCTTGAAAATGAGGCTTTTCTATAAACCCGGTTAGACACTCCTGAGGGATATGATTTGTTAAATTCACAAACTCTATATAATACACTAATAGGTACATAACTATATTGTTATATTAGAAATATTGATAGGAAAAATACCATGTATAACTGTTATTGTGATATAGATACTCATATGTCAGTCTATAAATATAATTAATAATTTATTACATCTAGGTTCAAAGTTTCGGTTTTTATGTGATTTTTAGTTTGAGTATTATCAATACTTATTTTCCTTTATTTTATTTAATGGAGGGAAAAGGGATGGATCATTCCAAAAACTAATGTGATATGAAATTTTATAAATGTACTAATGAGATTACAATCGCCATGGGACTATGGTATGAGAATTTAAAGGATATTCTAGATCAACTTACACATGTTATGAATAATAACATGATTCTTGTGAAATAAAGCTCTATCTCCTAAAAAGATAAATCTTTCATTGATAACTTTATGTGAGAAAGGCATCCAACTAGTAGTGGATATTCTCATCCCCTAATCAAAAAACAATTTTTTTACTCTACTAAAAAAATATTATACATCCTCCAATGATTTGAAAAAGAGAAAAAAATACTTTTCATAAATCTACTACATAGTGACACCGATCAGTGGTGGAGACTGATCAAGAACAAGAATCCTATGGGGTAATTCGAGTCTATAGAGTATGACAGATTCAATAAAATATTCTTAAATAAATATTTTCCCAAAACTGGCCATCTTAAAATGGAGTTGGAATTCCTTGGACTATAGTAAAAGGAATATTATTCTATTGGAATATGTGTGCCGAACATAAAAAGGATTGTACGGTGTACCTCATCCTTTTTCATGAACATTAAATTTAAGGTGGACCACTTATTTAGTGGATTAAAGATGATTTCATGAATGAATTAGTGATTTGATAATTTTAAATCTATGAATATATTTTCTATTATTCCATTATGTTCAACATGGATGTTGGAGATTTTAATTTTTTTTATAGGTGGAACATAAAAAACAAAAAAAATAGAGTTTATTTCATGACGATCTACTAATAAATAAAATATATATAAATGAAAAACCATCTACCTATGTGTCAAAAATTTGGGAAGTAACATCCCAATTACATTATCAATGGAATCGAGTAATGCTTCATGTGTGGAGAACATGGTATAACTATAATCAATTCCAAAGGGGTATTAAGAAACCCCCAAATTAGATAGAAGGAATAAAGGTTATAAAAAACAAAACACGTGTTGTATATAGTTTCAACTGCAAAGAACATTAAAGTTATGAAATACAAATCCCCAATCTATGTGTTGTTGGAGATAATCATCAATAATAACATATGTAAGAAAAAGATAATGGATGGGTATATGTTATCACTACTATTGTGGTTGTTAAATACAATGATATGGTGACTAGTACATAATTTATTTATTAGAGAATATAAAATATATAATGTGATGAGCGTTCTAAACATTCTATCATATCATTCATCTTTAATTTATGTATTCAAATACCCACAAAAACATTATGGTTAAGTTATTATTGACAGGAGAAAATAGGTAATTTATTATAGCGAATGTATATAACTCCTCCCAAGTCTATTTTTGTGGAAATAACATTTTAGATAACAATGTCATACTGTATTTTGTGGAATTTGATGAAATACTAGGAATGTATTGGTTTTCATTATATAAGTCCAGCATCAACATCTGGGAGATAGAAATTTCTCTATGTATCCAAAATCAGTTTCCTATTCATTACAAGCTTAAGGGGGGATGAATCTTCTTTGGAAGATTCTTCTTAGTCATGGATATTATTTCTTCATGAGTATGCATATATTTCTCAAATGATTGAGAAAAAGGATAGAATAATTCTTAAAGTCATAACCATTGTGAGGGACTATACTCGTGTATACCCTAAATTGTTGTAATGCCCTGGGTTTTTAGAGCAGGTCAAAATCCTTAACCCGTTTGTATTTTTTGAGTTCTTTTGTCAGAAAAACACTTTTCTTGATCTTCATAACTTATTTATGAGAGTTACATTTACCCAATACCATATCCCTAGATTTGTTTAGATTTTTGGCATGTTTCTTGGGTTTTGAGTTGGTTTTGTGTGCATTTGATGCTAAAAACCAATCCTTTTAAGTTGTGCAAACTGAGGCATATTATTTTGAGGAAACCGTGTAGCCTCATAGGAGAAATAATGAAGTCTACTTTATTCACTAGATATTGTTTGAAAACACATGTTATAGGGGAACCATGGACATGATATGGGTTCTTAAGTTTTTACTAGAGTTTCATGCAGGGTATACGCCCAATTTGGGAAACTTTGTGGCTTGATGGTGTGAGGTTTGGTGCCCAAACAGTGGGTACCGCATAGTTTTCAAACAAATTTCTGAACCGTGCAGTAAATGTGTAGTCTTTATAAAAGGGAAAAATTGCAATTTTTTTTCTAATTTTCATTAAGAGGTTTTCTATATCTTATTCCTCCCCCATGTGGGCTTCACTTTTAGGTGGCCATGGGAGCTCTCCTCTCCCTCTTTTAGGTGTTGAGATATCTCTTTGATCCGAGCATTGTTCATCACATCGTCGGTCTCATTTGAACTGCATCGGTAAGGGATTTAATCGTATATATTCTTTTTTAATTTTCTCTCTCCATTTGGAGAATTAATTCAACATAAGCCTTTTTCCCTAGTTATTAGGTTGTTCATTTAAATTTATGATTTATTCTAAATCATCTCATGTTAAAGTTTGATAATAGACGAGCGAACATCTGCCAGTATGAGGTAGGTGGTTCATAGATTTCTCTTTGACATCACTAGGGTTTTGGGGGTGAGTTCATGAGCATGTCATTGGGTATTCTGAGAAAGTTCCTATTTAATTAACTCATTTCTTTTAAATTAATTAATTGATCATTGGAGATGGCCATGGGGAAGCTTCCACCAGACTGAAAATGGTATGTGCATAGTTAGAGGCATCATACCTATGGCAGATATGGATAGGGTGTTAATTTATTTAAATTAAAATTTTTATGATGCATGGTTTGTTCTGAGGGAACGTGATGGGATTAGTCCAGAGATTGAGATGGTGCTGACCATCTGGTTGACGAGACATGGTTCAACAGGTTGGTCATGGTTCAGATACTATGAGGTGATGTTGATCACCAGTTTGGATGACTTGGTTGTTAGATTCAAGTGTGGAGGTCTTCAGGTTACGGGCATGGGCTGAGTGATATTGAGATGGTGTTGACTATCAGGTTGAGTGACACGGTCATAGGGGAAGGAGGTGTCGCACTATGGGGAAAAGTGGAATTTGTGACGAGGAAGGGTCCCATCACAAATAGTCCATTGGGACATACTATTTGCGACCAGACAATATTCCCATCGCAAATAGTTCATTGTAAGAACTTATTTTCGACAGGAATACCTATCTCATCGCAAAAGGCTTTGGCATGCAGTGCAAACTAGACTGTGGGAAGTGTATTTGTGGCGGGTGGTTACACCCATCATAAAAACTATCCCATGGTTTTTAGTATTTGCGACGGGGTTTTACACCCGTCACAAATAATATGTCGGGAGTTAGGTATTTGAGATGGAACCCATCACAAAGACCTTTTAATCCACCTAGCAATAGCAACGGGTCCCTTCATAAATAGTATATCGGTAGAGAGGTGTTTGTGATGGGACCCGACACAAATACCTTTTTAAACGCGACATCTAATTAATAGGGGGTTAGCATTTGTAATGGGTCCTGTCGCAAATACCCCCTTCACAAATGATCTAACCTATAAATACCTCCGTCCAATTTTTTCCCATTTCACAATTCTATCAAGACTTCTCTCCTCTTCTATCATATTTTTTTATTCAATTTTTTTAATGTTTTACTTTTTACAGGAGACCAATTTTCAAGACTTGCATCCAATGAAAGATTCAAATTTAAGATATTTATTTGTTGCTTCTGTTTTCTAGTTAATTAATTTTATTTTATAGTAGTAATAATTATTATTAATTAGTGGTGATTAAATTAAATTAGAATTAGATATTTTTATTATTATTTACTAATACTAATATGTTGAATCATTAAGATTTAATGATTTTTTTTAAAAATAAATAGTATTAATTTGTAATAATTTGGTTCAATTATCATTAATGAATAATAATTACGTGTAATTAGTAATAATTAGTATTAATTAGTAGTAATTAGTATAAATTAGTATAAATCAGTATTATTTTGTAATAAATAGTAAAAAATAGTTATAAATAGTTATAAATATTTATAAATAGTTATAAATAGTAATAAATAGTGAGAAATTATAACAAATAGTAATAAATTATAATAGTTAGCGATAATTAATAATAACTAGTGATAAATAGTTATAATTAGTAATAATTAGTATTAATTTGTATTAATTAGTAATAACTAGTAATAATTAGTCATAATTAGTAATAATTCGGAATAAATAGTAAGAAATGGGAATAAATAGCATTAATTAGTAATAATTAGTCATAATTAGTAATAATTAGTGTTAGTTATTAATAAATTGTAATAATTAGTAATAAGTAGTATTAAATAGAAATAATTACTAAAAATTAGTAATAATTAGTAATAATTAATAATAAATAGTAATAAATTTTTAGAAATAGTAATAAATAGTAATAATTAGTAATAAATAGTAATAATTAATAATAAATTTTAATAATTAGTAATAATTACTAATAATTTGTAATAAATAGTAATAAATACTAATAAATAGTAATAAGTAGTAATAAATAGAAGTAATTACTAATAATTTGAATTAAGAGATATAATTACTAATAGTAAGTTATAATGAGAAATAAATAGAAATAAAAAGTAATAAATAGAAATAAATAGTAGTAATTGGTAATAATTAGTAATAAATAGTAATAATTATTAATAATTGTGAATAAATAGTAATAAATAGTAATAAATAGTAATAAATAGTAATAATTATTAATAATTAGTTATAATTAGTAATAAATAGATATAAAGAGTAACAAAGAGTAATAAATTGAAATAAATAGTAAAAAATAGTAATAAATTGCCATGAATAGTCATAAATAGTAATAAATAGTAACAAATAGTAATAAATATGAATAAATAGAGGAATAATTATTAATAATCATTAAAAATTATTAATAATTAGTAATAATTAATAATAATTAATAATCATTTGTAATGATTACTAATAATTAATAATAATTAGCAATAATTAGTAATAAATAGTAATAAATAGTATTAAATATTAATAAATAGTAATAAATAGTGATAAATAGTAACAAATAGTAATAAATAGTAATAAAAAGTAATAAATAGTAATAAATAATAAAAATTTGTAATAATTAGTAAGAATTAATAATAATTAGCAATAATTGGAAATAATTAGTAATAATTGTGAATAATTAGTAATAAATAGTAGTAATTAGTAATAAATAGTAATAATTAGTAATAAATGTTAATAAATGCTATTAAAAAGTAATAAATAGTAATAAATAGCGATAATTACTTATAATTAGAAGTAATTAGCAGTGATTGGTAGTAAATTGTGGTAATTAGTAACAAATACTAGTAATTAATAATAAATAGTGGTAATTATGATTAAATAATGGTAATAAGTATTAAAAATGATAATTAGTACTAAATATCTGTAATTAGCATTAAATAGAAGTAATTAGTATTAAATAGCAGTAATTGGAAATAATTAGTAGTAATTAGTAGTAATTAGTAATAATGAGTAATAATTAGTAATAAATAGTAATAATCAGTAATAAATAGTAAAAATAGTAGAAAAGTGTAATAAAAAGGAATAAATACCGATAATTAGTAATAATTGGTAAAAATTAGTAATAATTAGTGGAAATTAGTAATAAATAGTGATAATTAGTAATAAATAGCGATAATTAGTAATAAAAAGAGGTAATTTGTATTAAATAGTTGTAATTTGTATTAAATAGTGGTAATTGGTATTATATAGCGGTAATTAGTATTAAATTTCCATAATTAGTTTTAAATATTAATAATTAGTAATAAATAGTAATAAATAGTAATAATTATTAATAAATAGTAATGATAAGTAATAAATAGTAAAAATTAGTAATAAATAGTTATAAATAGTAATAACTAGAAATAAATAGTAATAATTACCATTAAATAATAATGAAAAATTTACGCCAACCCTAAATTTTCTACATACATGGTTGTAAAAAAGTAGTATTGACCAACTTATGCCAACCATCTCCAAATCTGTCATTAGGTCACTAAGAACCAGGACATATATGATGTGATGTGCTGATGATAGCAGCAACAAGAGGAGGAGATACATCAATGACATGAAATAATTGACATAAATTAGTGTGATGATAAGTTTGTTCATGGTTGGTGTAAATTGGTTTCATCACCTATTGATTAAAAATCTATGATTTATACCATTAAGTAAATCATAGAATCTACAATATTCAGGTGATTAGAAATTACCAATTTATGCCAACCAAGTCCACATTTCTCATTAGGTAGCTAGAATCGAGATAGACATGATATGACATATCGATGGTAGTAGCAACAAAACAAGGATGAGATATGTCGATGACAAGACATGGTTGACATAAATTGGTGCAATGAAAAATTTGGACATGGTTTGCATAAATTGATTTCATCACCTGAATATTTTAAAAAACAGCAAAAAATAGATAAAATTGACAATATTTTAAAGTAAATTATGATTGTTTTATTTTTTACTACTTTTTGTATCGCCTTTTTCTTATATCCAAATAATCATATTAAATTTTCTTATTTTATATTTTTTAGAGTGATATGGAGCAAGGAAGTAGAAAACAGTCTTTATTTCATGATAGTGATTAGATAAATTTTCGCAAGAATCCAAATGGTTTTGGTATAAATCGTGTACATATTGAGGGTGTTGAAACTTTTTAATCATTTTCATCTTCAAGACCAGAAGTTATTTCAGAAGGGATAATTAAGTGTCCATACAAGAAATTTTATTTGAGGATGTTTGACACATTTAACAATGTTGTGGGTCATCTATTGCAATTTGGTTTTCGAAACGATTATACTTTTTGGTATCACCATGGTGAACATTGTTCCAGATATGATACTAATAAATTGGTTCCATATCCATCATGGTTTCAAAATTTATTACATTATGTCGTTGGCATGTATTTTCAAAAAACTAAAACTCAAGATGATATTGATTCAACTCCAGAGTTGGAACCATCATAATTTTATGAGTTGTTAAAACCTGCTGAGGAATCTATATATCCAAGTTCCAATATAATAAAATTTAAAGCGGTTAATAAATTATGGTAATCAAATCAGATAACAGAATGTCAAATATCTATTTTCATCAGATATTATCTTTGGTTAAATTACTATTACCTAAAGGAAATGTTTTGCCTAAAAATTTCTATGAGAGTAAAAGAATTGTTCGTAATTTGGGACTTGGGTATCATAAGATTAAGGCATGTTCAAATTATTTTATATTATATTATGTTGAAAATGATTCATTTGTTAGTTTTCCTACATGTGAAAAATCAAGGTACAAAGAGGATCAACTAAGGAAGTCTGGATTGATTCCTGTAAAATAATTGAGGTATTTCCAGATTACACCCAGATTTTAGTGTTTATTTAAGTCTCAAAACACATCATCATTGATTTCATTGAACAAAACCAATACTTCAACCGGTACTGTCTTAAACCATCCTACTGATGGAGATTCATGGAAACATTTTGACCAAGTACATCAGTTGTTTTCTTCATAAGATTGAAATGTGCGATTAAGTATTTCTACTTACAATTTTTATCCATTTGGTTCTTATGGTAGTCAATATTCTTAGTGTTCCATCTTTATAAATCCATACAATTTACCTCCTTGGATGTTGATAAATGAGCCTTATATCTTTTTGAACTTATTAATTCCTGGAAATCCAAAAAATAATCACAAATTTTTAAATACCTTGTTTGATGAGTTGAATTTATTATAGAGTAATGGTGTCAGTATGGATGATTTTGTTGCAAAATAGAATTTCCTTCTAAATTTTATATTAATGTGGATAGTTAGTTACTTTCCAACATACTACAAGTTATCTGTTTGGAGTACATATGGTTCAAAATCATTTCTTTTCCATATGAGAGATTGAAAAGTGTTAATGCTCATTAATGGAAGAAAATCATGTTTCTTCGACTATCATAAAATATTTCTTCCTAATGGTCGTTTTTTAGAGGAACATAGATAATTTTACCAAAGGGGAAATTGAAAGTGATGGAATTACAAAAATGATCACATCTATTGAGTTAAAATACATTTTCTCATTATTAACTCTCGTTACCTTTGAAATGACTATAAACCAATAGGAAATTGATGGATTTGGTAAGCAACACAATTGGATAGAATATATAATTTTTTGGGATCTCCCATATTAGTATGATTTTTTGGTTCATCACATATTGGATGTCATGAATTTTGAGAAGAAATATTTTTATAATATATTTTATACAGTTTTGGACACACCAGGTATAACCAAGGATATTGTAAACGCATGATTATATCTTTCCCAAATTTGTAGGTAACCAGAATTTGAACAATTTAAAAATTATAGATTATATAAGTTAATGATGCTAAAATCATCTTATATAGTTTTAAAGAAATTTTTTTGTTATTTTGTTTGTGGATTTCATATTTGAGCCTTCTATATAGTTATGTTTCCAATTTTCATAGATTTTTTCTAAATCATAAAATTATTGGATTTATAAGTCACGACTATCATTTTATAATGGAAATACTTATACCTATTGGGTTTAGAGGTTTTTTAAATTCTATGATTTTGTATGCACTAACAGAAATAAAAAAAGCAGATACATTTGTACAATGTCAACTGACTATGATGCACTAAGTAGACTGAAATAAGATGTTGTTTTAATTTTATGTATACTAGAAAAAATATTCCCACTAACTTTATTTGATTCAATAGATCATTTGATATAAAATTTTGTACATGAAGAAAAATACAGAGGCCCAGTACAGTTTTGATGGATGTACGCATTTGAGTGATGCATGTAAAAATTGAAGAAAAACGTACATAACAAAGCATCAGTTGAAGGATCAATTTCAGAAGATTATTTTTAGGAAGAAATTTTGTTTTTATTATATCATTGTTTTATCTATTAATATCCCTCAAAAAATACCTTCATGGGTCGTAGTTTGGGGAAAGATTATGTTGAAATGAACAATCAATTATCATTTTTTAATCATCCTAAACATAGATTTAGTAGAGTTTATGAATGATGGATTTCATATGATTAAAATCACAGGGCTCATAAATATGTTTTGGTCAACTGTGAAGAAATGACACCATTTGTATTTTGAGTGATCCTATCACTTAATATATAACTTTTTTATAGTAAATTAATATATTTTATTTATATATTATATGATAATCATATCAAGAAATAGTTTCTACAAATTATAGTATCTTATCTTGAAGAACATCGGAAGAAAATTTTTTCTAACTGTTTTCAAAACCTTGTAAAATAAATTATTTAATATTTAATATATAAAATAATTTTACTACTTGTTATTTTTTTTCAAATTTTCAGGCATCTCAACATGCTGATAAAATTGATAATATATTGTGTTTTTTGAGTAACACGCCATCCAAAATGGTTGAATATTAAAATACATATATTGTGGAAATTGTTCAATTTTATACACATACATTTGGGGAATTAAAAAACAATTAATAATAGTTTTTTAATGAGAGGATCTCATCATAGAGAAAGTGAAGATGTCTTTTATGGCATGGCTGAAGAAATAATTGAACTATATTATCTAGGAAAAAATTATGTAATGATGTCTAAATCTCATTGGTTGGATACAGAGGGAGGATTGCATGTTCATCAATTCCATGGAATCATTTATATTAAATATAAAATACTTCTTGCAGTAAATGAACCATTTTTTTGGCTCATCAGGCATATAAAATTTATTATGCAGCTTATTGTGCTACTTAAATAGATTTAAGTGATTGCTGGAGCACATTAAAAATGAATCCTCAGAAAAAATAGTTTATCTAAAGTGAATGTGGTTCCACTGAAGTGAAAGGAATTAACATTTTTCAGGAAACTACTAAAAATCCATCATTTTCATGAAGAGACCTGAATATCAGTGATGAAACCCCACTGTTAGAGGTCGATGGTGACAATGATGTTATTTAGGTAAGAAATTAAATTGAAATGGAAAGAGATGATGAAACAAAAACTCCTATGGAAGTTGATGATACTAAGAATGAATATGAAGATATTGAAACCATCATACAAAAAGACGAGGTTGGAGATGAATATTGACAAAGTTAAATTATATTTATAATCATATATAACATATACCAATATATAATAATTTTATTAACTATTTGATAACAATAGTAATTTCACATTTCAGATAAACTCTTATATGTTTCGTGAGTTTGAGGAGGATGATGTACCTAGTGAAAATCATGTTATTGCATCATCTGACCCTCAGACTACTGGCAGTTTAACGATAACCCAGACGGGTCACAGTCTTGTGAGATTAATGATTCTTAACCCTATCATCGATCGACATCCACATCTTGACTTCAATCCACACATGAGGAGGTGTGTTCAGTTTTGTATTTTAGTTAGTTTTCATTATTTTTTATCTAATTTATTTATCTATTAATTGCTCTATTATTTGTTCTCTTTGTTCATAACTTTTCATATATATAAGTTGGATTGGGAAGTTCTATATTACAGAAATATTTTATATATCATGGGTTACATGGGATCAGATTCCCATTGATGTTCAGCACTATATGTTTAATCATTAGATGGTATGTTAATAAATAATTGTTATTTTTAAATTTATTTAATTACTAACATAATATTATTAATTATTTATAGGGTTTATGGTATCCTGTCGATGATAGCATGTGATACTATATCCTAGAGTTATGGGAGAGATGTATGTGTCACGGTTTTAGTCAATTTTTTCACAATATGAGGAGGAAACCAATACAGAAAACAGCAGTCACCGGTTTTGATCAGGCTTCTTGTTCCCACCAATTAGATTACATCTCATCTACGGTTTGGTTTAGATTACGTTCATAATGGATATGAGATACGTTTTAGAGGAGATTATCATTTATTTGATAGAACCATGGGAGACATGAGGTGACACATTGAGGTAGTAGTTGTACATTCAATATGCACCATCGAAATTCGGTGTGTACTTTGTTTTAATAATTTATATAAATTTAAATGTAAGATGTTTATTTTATACTAATATAGGTAGTCGAAAAACCCGATATTATGGATTTGGGAATTTATAAAAGGATGTACATTGATCATATCACTGGAGAGATTAGAGGTCATTTCCAGTATAATATTGTGGTCATTAAAATTTTCTTTTTGAGATTTAAAATTAACTATAAATAATATGTAAACTATTTTAATTTTAAATTGAAATTAAAGGAATCATATGAGGCTACGATGCCTCAGACACAGGCTGAGATTTGGGATAAGACCAAGGATTAGACCCCTAGTGTAGCATTATTTGGTGATGCAACATGGATTTCAATGACTGAGTATGCCTTCGTGAAAGGACATGTTATTGGTATAATCTCTCGATTGATGTCTATGAATTATTATGGTACTGTTGTGATGTCATTATGCAGCTTGAGAGGAGCTCGTAGAGAGTTATCATCATCTACTACACCGTATTAGGAGACGCTACAGGATCATTGTAATCTTATAGAAACCATGAATAGGGTGTAGGAAGATCTCTATCAATATCAGCAGTAGTGGAAGGAGGAAATATCACAACGGATGTAGCAGCAGCATGAAAAGCGATGGATTATATGCACCATCTGACTTGTGGTTTAGGGAGTGAGTTCCCCCACCATCTCCTCTAGCTTCGCCAGAAGACCCTCCCCCTCAGTGATTCATATGATTTTTCTCAAAAACATTTGAATGTAAAAATTTATTGTAATGTTTTTATCAATCCATATGTTTACATTTCTATATAGTGTGTTTTTTATATTGTTGATAATATTGTGCTTTTTATTACTTTTTTTTATTTTTTTATACTAATATTTATTTATTGTTTTTATTATTTATGTATTATATTTATTATTTATTTATTATTTTATTTTTATTATTTTAATGTTGTTGTGAATATTTTGTTTTCGATTATTTTATTATTTGTTAATTTTATTATAATTTTATTTGTTTTTTTAGTTTTTTTTACAAATTTAGTTATACTTTAATGAATTTTATTAATTTCTAATTTTTTTTAATTTTTTTAATTTTATTATTTTATTATTATTATTATTATTTTGTTATTATTAATTTATTAAATTATAATAGTATTATTTTTTATTATTTTTTTACATTTTTTGGGATAGGTAGTTAATCCTACCGCAAATACGTATTTGTGACAGGCCTGTTGAAAAATGTGTTTTTTAAAAAACTAGGTAAACTATTTATGATGGGAAGACATCCCATCTCCAATGACCCTTCTTCCAGTGGTGTCAGGATGATGTGGATTAGGTACTACATTGCTGATTTCTACTCACTAAGATTGGCTGTTGCACCATTGGAGTCGTGTACACAATGATAGGACTCTGATGACGAGGTAGTGTTGACCACTCGTATTGGTAGATTCCTTCAATATATGTGGATTTGGATGGTGTTGACCATCATTATAGTTGGAGGTACTTTCCATAAAATGCCACATGGATGGTGTGGAGCCATGGTTTATGATTTTGAGATCGTCAGTTGGGGGATGAGACTTATTGTGCCTAAGACCTTTGGGACATAATTATGTGGTACTATGGATATATCTATTCCTCATGATGTTGATTTTCAATAAAATGATATTTATTATATTGAGGGAAGACATCATTGTGTCCTAGGATTCCAGGCTTTAAGCTGATGAGAGGCTTTGACAAGGGGTCTGAGGGACCAGGTACTTATTTTTAGGCATGAATTTTTGGAAAATAGTGAATGATTGATTAAAAAAGGTTCCTAGTGACACTCTAATAGATGTGGAACTAGAGGGTTCACTTGGGATGATTCTTCATCGACAGATTCCTTGATATATATGATAAGGATCCTTGCACTACTGTAATACAAGAGATGGAAGAATAATGTCACCACTTCCTTGTGGATGCTGATCATAATGGAATACAGTTAATTATATTATGTTCAAGTTTTGTTTATTTTATATTTAGATACACATTATTTATCATTGATTTAAGTTTAGGAAATTTTGGTGGCGGATAACAGAGATTATTATCACACCACACATAGGCACTCCGAGATCCGTGTAGACTTCATGCTCTTACAATCAAGTAAGGGTCTGGGATCAGGAGATATAAAATAGTGATCATTTCATATCTAATATCATGAGATGAATTTCAAGGACCTTGGGTTCTTGCCTCGGCTGGAGTTTGGTTTTGAGTCTTCTTTACTTTGTAACAATATGCTCATATGCATGTATTGAGGTTAGCTATAGGCAACCCTTATTATTTATTGTCATGTATGACCTAAATTGTATGCATGCTTATATAAATGGTATCTTGATGTTAGTAGATAAAATTTGGATTTATTATACAATTTTAATTTTTATTATGTTTTCTATAATGGATGATTTCTATTTTTAATTCCACCATTTCATGTTGTTGCTTCTGTTATGGTGGCGTTCCTAGTTTAGTATTTTATGGTCATTCTTATGCTATATTATATACATATAAAACATTATTATTATCATAAAAAGAGGAAAAAATTATCCCCACTATATCCTCTTTACACCCTCCCTATTAATCAATAGCCATTGGTGTATGGGGAGGCACTCCTAGGGTCAAGTGGTCAACCATCGCAGAGAAATGTTTGTTTGGAAAATAGGTCAGGGCACTAAAAATGGTATCAGACGTGTTTTATTTTTCCGCTTTATAGGTCTTAATATTTAGTATATGGCTGAATAGAGACTATGAAATTTTCATGAGTGGGTTTACATGTCACGTTTAGGTGCCTACATCCCCATGCATAGGGGAAAAACTAAGTTGATAGGGGTGGGAAATTATTGTTCTGTTTTTATCTTCTAATAGTAGATATGATATCCCCAATGATTAATTCACTTGGGTATAGCTGGTATCTATTATGGTATTTAAACCTTGTCTCGGTATGATAACTAATGAGATATTAATCCTTTTCTTCGACATGGAAAGGGAGGATTTTGGACCCTTGACCTAGATGGAAAAGTAGGTTCTATTATGATTTCTTAATAGGCTCATTGGATGATATAAATATATATGTGTGTTTATGATGAGATAAATTCATTATTATTTCCATTAGGAACTTGGATTTATTAAATATGGGTTTGTTTTTCTAAAGTGTCAACAAAGGAAGTTAAATAGTTTTTTCCTCCTCTTCTACTCTTTAAACACATTCTAATCAACCATCCCTTGAATGGGGTTATATTGAAATCTATGTTTGAATATATGTGATATGTGATATATATGTATTGTTCTGGATATTATAGAAGCATTAAGAAAATTTTATTTTTGGGTGATTTTTCTAAAATTTAAACAAAGAATAAAAATAGTTTTTTCTTGTATAGCCTCTTTGGGGGTATTCTACATAGCTACCTCAGATAACCTGTGATGTATGACCATGTTATAGGAAGTTGAGGGGCCATGAGGCCAGATGATATGTGATTCATGACTCTAATATGGGTAGGAGAGAGACCATGAGGATATATTTATATATGATACTTATCTCTGAAATGGGTGGGTAGGGGTCCATGAGGCCAGATGGTGTGTGGCATGGTTTCGATAGGGGAGTGTAAAATTAGTGAGATTACACTTTTTATTATATATTTACCAATCTAAATTGTTTATTAATATGTAATATGTCATTTCTGACTATGTAATTATTATTAAGTGGTATTCCACCTTTGGGGGATCCAGTAGAGAGTGAGGAGGGTGGTGATGTGGTGCCCCTTGAGTGTTCTCAGGGAAAGGCCCCTGAGGATCATGATGAGGCCCTAGTGGTTCAAGATGATCATGGTCCATAGGTACATGAAAAAGTAATCAATTTGGTACTAGTGGGAAAGCTGTATGATAAGGTATCTTTTGGTCCATTACCAGATGGTGAGCTCAGGGCAAGATTTTTTCAGGTAATCCTAGGGATTCATAGGGTATCTTAGGGGGAATATCCTTCTACAACATACTTCACTTGGGAGTTCTAGTTTCATCACCCACAACTATTTCAAGTTGAGGGAAGACCACATCTAGTGGATGACTTGATAGAGTAAATCCAGACCATCTTCTAGAATTTGAGACACCCTGAGGACAGAGGTTGAAGATAGCATCATATGTGCTTATAAAATCAGATAAGCATTGGTGGGATGTGTAGTTTTATTCATGAAAACATGAGGGATTGTCTTAGAAGGAATTCAAGACTAGGATCTTCGAGAACATCTTCTTATAGATTCTGAGGGAGGAGAGAGCATGTAACTTCTTAAATCGTCACTAAGAATACTTGTCTTTCATGGATTATGTATCTACATTCATTGATTTTTATCATTTTTTTCCTTGTATAGTGGGTGAGGACACCTTGAGAGTGATGCGTTTTGAATATGTTTTATGGAACACTATTAAGGTGTAGGTAAATAACTTTAGGTAATCCTTATTCTCGGAGGTTGTGAATAAGGTGCTGATAGCTGAGGGAAATGTGACGGACTGGTCTTACTTGAGCTGGGTTATAACATTAAGTGATTTTAGAAGATATGGTTTAGATAATAAGAATTGAGTAAAAGAGTATCCTTAATAAGGAATTTAGAATAGTGTTTTAAGAATACCATCATGGATTGGGCCTTCGAGGGTGTGCTTCTAGTGTTTAAACCTGAGACATATTAGGGCAGGGTGTAATAGGGCACAAAAGGAATGAAAAGTATTCGGTCATGTTGGGAATCTCAAGAGGTTTTTTAGGAAGCCATCTCAAATAGCTGATAGTTAGGTACTGTGGAAAACACAGGGATCTAAGGTCATACTGATAGTGTTACTAGGAGCAGGTAGCAAGCATTCAGTAGCACATGGAGGTTATATGAGAAACATTGGGACCTGGTAGTGGGGTCAGTTTCTGGTATTTGGTTTAGATCTATAGGAAGGACATTCATTAAGTAGTCAAAATTTATGACATGTGAACCTAATGAATCTTCCAAGTGCTGAGTTTTTTTAGGGATTCGACTACAATCAGACGTATTCCATAGTGATGGGAATGTTCAGGGATCCTTTTTGTTTTGGTGTGGCCCCTTTTTTAGGAAAGTTTGTTTTGATGCATGATATTAATGGGTTGTTTATGAACTAACCTAAAAAAAATTTAGGGTGTAATTGTCTCATATTGGTTATATATATATATATATTTATATATATAAGAATGTGCGACACAGAGATTATCTATGGGCATCGATGCAATGCGGCATTATATGAGGTGTGTTTTCATCTGGGAATGAATGTGATACATGATTCCTTTAGGTGCTTTAGAAACTGTGAATTATTGAAATGTAGGATATATATGAGTTCTGAGCCACAAGGACTTATTATGTGAATCTTATGAGATATGGGACCTCATAGCTTCAAGTTTCAACCTTGACATGAGTTGCGGTACTTGATGGGTGTCAGATGTGGCATGGGTTTGATGTGAGAACCTCATGAGGTGTTGGATTGAATATGAAACACAGAAGGATCTTTAAAACTTGTGATGGTTAGTAAACCATTAGTTTTTTTGGGTTTTAGGTCGATAAGTGACAAGGGTGGGAAACTCCTAAGGTGGTGATAACCTTAACCTAGTTGATCTGTGATGTGATGACCGGGTTATATCGGGTTAATCTTGATCAATATGGGTTTGTTCAGTACCATCTCTGGTAAATTCTTTAGAGCATGGGGGAAATTTATTTTAAGGTGGATAGAATGTAATGTCTTGGGTTTTTTGGACAGGTCAAAATCATTAACCCCTTTTATTTTTTGGAGATTGGTTTTCGGACTAACCATTTTATTGAAATTGGGAACTGAATTAATAGAGATAATTTAACCCAAGACCATTTTCATAGATGGTTTTAGTTGATTTTTAGGTGAATTGGGTTTTTGATTTTGTTTCAGGGGTGTTTAAGGCTGAAAACTCAGATTTTCAGGGTGTGCAGATAGAGGCACATTTTTAGGGAATATCATGTGGCCTCCTTGGAGAAATTATGCAGCCCTCTAACTTCACTGCACACTATTTGAAAATTTGTGTGGGAGGGGTTGCATGGACATTTGGTAAATCTATAGATTAGAGAGTATGATCATTCATTGTATGTGAATGGATTGGAAAATTGTGTGGCTTGAATGTGTGAGGTCTAGTGCCCCGGCATTGGGTACTGCACGGTTTGCGCATAGTTTTCAAAACCATGTTGTAATAGCGAGACCTTTTCAAAAGGTAAAAATTACAATTTTTCCTTATTTAATTTGATAGTGTTTCCCCTATTCTCCCTCCCACATGTGGTATTATCCTCTAGGTGGTCATGGGAGCTCTCCTCTCCATCATCTGGTTGTTGATCTATCTCCTCGATCTCAGTTGGATCTTCTCACTGCCAGTCTCATTGTAACTACATTGGCGAGAAAATTAATCCTTTTACTTCATTTCACCATTTCTATTTCCATATGGAGTTATAAATCCATAATATTTTACTTACACTATTTTTTTGGAATTATTTTAAAGCAAAAATTTCTTTCAAATCAAGTCAGGTTACAATCTGATATCAGATGAGTGAACATGTACCAATACTGGGCAGACGGTTCCTAGAATTCACTTTAATTTTTCTTGTGTTTTGGGGGTGTGTTATTGAGTACTCCATTGGGTAGTCTGAGAGAGACCATATTTAATTTAATTTTTTTAAAATTAATTAATTGATCATTGTAAACTTGTATGATCATACATCCACCTAAATAAAAATGGTATGATCTTGGTGAGGGGCTTCATACCTTAGGTAGATTATTTCGGGGTGTTTATTTATTTAAATTTAATTGTTTATGTTTCATTCATGGTTCTGAGGGAATTTTGTGGGCTTGGATTGGGTATTGAGATTGTGTTATACATATGGATGAGGTGACATGGTTCACAAGTTGGGTGTTGTCCGAATACTAGGAGGTTATATTGATCATCAGGTTAAGTTATTTGGACATTAGATTATAGGGAAGAGGATTTGAGGTTATGGGAATAGCATGTGTGATATTGAGATAGTGATGACCGTCATGTTGAACAACATGGTCCTAAGGGTACGAGGTGTCATTATGATGATTCTCAGGTATTAAGTTGGTGATTACATCTCACCATGATTGGTGATAGCACCATTGGATTCATGTTCACATAGATATGACTTAGATTATGGGGTGATGTTGACCACTTGTGTGGGTAGAGGAATTTGTTAGATACAGATTGGGATGATTGATGGTATTGAGACCATTTGTTGGGGTGTTATGATACCATTGGATGGGGGGATGAGGCTCACCAAATCTAAGGTCGTTGGGTTGGGATTATATAGGAGGATGGATATCTCTATTCCTTGAGACATCAGTTAATGAGGTGTAGGTATTTATTATTTGGAGAATTTACATAATTTTTACTGAGGATACCGAGCTTCAAACTAATATGAGATTTCAAGAAGGGGTCCAAGGGACTAGATACATATTTTTTGTCATGCATTTTTTGGATTCTGAAACATGATTGATGGCATGAGCTTCTAGGTGACACTTTTATAAAAGTGGAAAATGAGGGTTCACCTAGGATTGTTCATCATCAAAGGATACCTCAGGATATATTCTATGTATCCTTGAACTACCATTATATCATTGATGGTCATATCAGGTGATTGAATCCTTATAGCTTTTGAGAAAAATGGAATCTAGTTAATTCTATGTTGTACATGTGGCTTTTATTTTATATTAAGATAAACCATATTTATGATAGATTTTTGGTAGGAACATCTTGGTCGGGGCCTAATGATTTTATTCTCATAACCTACATGAGACCTTCAGGATGAGTTTAAACTTTATTCTCTTTAGATCATGTAACGATTAGTTCTTGGGAGATATAACTTTGTTATCATGTCATATTTCATTGAATTGGATGGATTTCAAGGTCCTTGGGTCCCTACCTCTACTGGAGATTTCTTTTGAGTCTCCTTTCTTTTGTATCAGCATGATTATATATATATAATGAGGTTACCCATAGGAGTCCCTTCTTGTTTATTTTCATGTCTTACATGAAGTTTATGCATGATTCTATAAGTGGTATCTTATTGTTAGTAGCTAAAAATGGTGTTTTATTCTACAAGTGGTTTGTTGAACATGTTGTCTATTACTACTTCATTTTGATTATACTTCCACTATTGCATGTTGTTTCTTCCACTATGTTAGGTTACTAGTCATGTATTTGACATTCATTATTACATATTTTTTTATACACATAGACCATTATTATTATCATCACCAGAGGTTATATTATCCCCATTATCACCTCTTTACACCCTCATTTCCAGTCGATAGCCTTTGGCATATAGGGAGGCACTCCTAAGGCCCAATAGTCAATATTCCTTGAGTACTACTCATGTGAAAAAATTTGTAGAGGTGAAAAAAGATATATATTTTCTTCTACTTGATCTGGAGGATTATTCATAAATTGAACATATACAATGATCTATACTCATATCCATCAATACGAATAGATATATCACAATTTAGTTGAAATAACATAATATGAAAATAGTCAAGAATGTAGATAAGGGTTTTATATATCTGAGTGCTTCAAAATATAGCATGCATGAACTCTTCCTTAATAAGATGAATGGTTAAACGAACCTTCAAACTGATTAGATATAACTCCATAAAATCATGATGAATAAAAAGTATGTAACACCACTAGATTTTGTTGATTTATTTTTTCGATTTAGTTTAATCTTTTGATATTTTCACTTCACACAAAACTTAATTTTTATTGATTTTATTATATAATAGTAATAAGTTTTTTATTATTTTATACACAAAACTAAGGGAATCTTTCACTACAGAAAATAAAGACTTGTCTTGCGTTACACGCAACATCAAGTTTCTGTGAAACAACAATTTACTATTATAATTATTTAAATAATATAGTTATAACCTAGCCATTAAACATATCATATCGATAGTAATAACTAATTTTTAAATATTAGTTATAATGGTTTTGATAATGACACAGATATTTTTTTGTAAAATCATTATATATTTAAAAATACTGTTTTCCCAAATGAACTGATTTTCATGTCCTTCTATAAAAAATAAAAAAGAATAATTTTGGACACACATATAAATAGATTTTGAAAAAATAAACATTATTTTTGAATTCGGAATATAAAAATTATCTTAGGGTAAATTTTTTTTTCTGAAAAGTTTCAATTTTGATGAGTAGTGGAAAATAATGCAGAATAGTTAAAACCTGACTTTTTATTTAAAATAATTATTGTCAATTTAAATTTATTTTGAAGTCACAATATATCAATAGTGAATTTATTAATCAAATTTATGTAATTGGAATCATTTTTATAATATAATTAGATAAAAACATTTATTGAACTTTTTAACGTCTCTTTCACACGCCTTTTAACCACATTTGTGGGATTAGAAGTAAACATAATTTTACCGCTTATGTGAATTGAATTTAGAAAAATAGACATACATGGTTTTAATAAATATAAAAAATGTATTCTAATAGGATCAAGATAATTTTTGGTGAATAGTAACATTTAAATTCTAGTTACCATGATAAAAGATAAATAGGGTAATTAATGGTAAAAATAATATTATAATAATATAAAATTACCCTAATATGTGTTCTAATTTCATTGGATGAGGGTTTTTTTTACCTAAATCATAATTATGTATAAAATATGATCATGTTTAAGGTACGTTTGTTATATTAGGTCATTTATTATATTTTATTTAAATAAGTGTTAAAAATGTTATATTCAAACTTCAATATCTAAATAAATGTTAATATAGGGTTCTACATAAGAAAAATTGGACTATAAATATTAATTATAAATATAATAATTCTATATTCATCATGATAATTTATTTTTAATTTTTATATAATAAATAACTTAATTAAAGGCTTTTATAATAATGATGCAGGGAATGTTTAATTAAGTGAGATCTCAAATATATGATATTAAAAATGTTACAAATAAATATTGTTTGACTTAATGAAATAAAATAATTTTATAGATAAATTATACGTATCATTGATATATTGGAATTATTGGATTGAAGTTATCATGTTAGTTTGATATCTTTAAAAATGAAAATATTTAATAGTATCAAATTGAAATAAATGATACTTTAAAATAAATAATATTTTATTAAATGATATAAAATTCATAAAAAATAATTATGGGAAAAATAACATGTATAGAGTCAAATATGTAATAAATTATCCAATTTGGGATCTTTTGGCATTTTATAGTAACTATATTGACCTTATAGTGTAAAAAACAAGTTTGCATGGTAAAATTAAATTGTTTAACTATGGGTTAATATAAAAGGATATGGTTAATTTTGTGACCAAAACATGTATAAAATTCATAGTATTGGTGGATTTAAACCCATAATCATATTATACTCTAAATAACTCACTTTGGATATATTTTAAATTGAAAATAATTTTATAATAAATTAATATTTTTGGAGTTTCCAAAAGCGCCCCTCCTCCCTCTTATAAAAGGTCACATATCCTTCTCTTTTATTCACACCTATGATTAATTTTTTCCTGAAAAAATGTTAACCATTCCTCATACAAAATTCCATGACTTTATACAAGAAGAATTACCTTGGGAATAAGGAAACTTAAGGAATCCTTTTGGAACAAACAAAAAGGAGTTACCCGATCAATAGGTAACATCTTCTCTCAAGATCCTTTATTAATTTTCCTTTTCCACACCCTAATCTCTCTTTATTACTTTATTTTATGAAAAAAATAGGATTATAAATATACTAGGATGTTTTTATTATAATATTTATACCTAAATTAACAAACAACTCAATCTAATGGATATCTAACATATTTTTTCCATGTACGGAAAACTACTGCCTCATGAAACAATGATTGTTCATTTTTCCTTTACCACTAATCATGAAGGCCATTATGATAGAAACTATATATATATGTTACATATATAATTTATTATGTCTTTAATCTTAGGTATTCCTTTTTAAAACACATTCCATTTTTACTTTCCATTTGGTGTGAATACGATAATCTCGTTTGAGGAAGCCTAGACTATCACCCCCTCAAAATGGTGTGATTTTTTCACACACCACATGAAATGTATTAAGGATGTGTTTAGTGAAATTATATTATATATATGATATAATAAATATAATTTAATAATGATATATATATATAAATACATATATATACCTATTTCATTTACATACTTTCTTTCAATATGACAATTAAAATGAAAACAACGTTCATGCGTACGTACGACTTACCGTTTCCATGAACGGTATATTCCATTTCATAATTTTTTATGATATATATTATTTTTATATAAATATAATTGATATAAATGATATTTATATCATTATTTACATACAATAATCAAGATATATGTATAAGGACCAGCAATATAACAAATTAACACACATGCAAAGAATAAAGTGAATATTACCCGAAGTGAGAACTTAACATTGGATCATTAACAAGAGTGTAATATAAAGTCATAATAACACTATATATGGTATTATTAATATGAATAATATTCTCTAAAATATTTATAATAAACTTATATTTATTATACCGGAAGTCTGTAAGAGTATGAAGAGAGTCTAGACACAAAGTAAGGGTATTTCTGTCTCAACATTATTTATGTGAGACACAAGCCTCATACACTACTTTTTTCTTCTATGTTGAGTATATAAATATCATGAATTTAAATTATGAGTCTTATCTAGATGGTTATGATATTTCCTTATTATTATAATTTTCTTTTTTACATGCGGCATATGATTTTATTGATTATAAAGTGATGAGTGTTGATTTCACAATCTCTTCAAAATTTAGGATTATTTCATTTTAAGTCTCTTTTAGGTAATATTTATCATTCATATCCTTGTTTTCAAAAAAAAATCATAAAATGTTTTAATATTGTCATATGGTTGTTTAAAGTCATTTTTACCCATTTTTGACTTTTTTTACTTCTTTCTTTGAAAGTAATATTTGTTTTATTTTCCAAACGAAGTACTTTTTGACTTTTTCAGAATAGGTATGAGAAGAATGTTTTTTTAACTTATATGGAATGAACATATTTTTACACTTTTCTGATGACTTATTACCTTGAATATTCCCCTACAATAATACAATGTTATTTTCAAATAATTATTTTCTTTTAAAATTGTGTTGCATTTTAAGAAAAGAAAACTATTTCAATGAAAAAATGATATTCTACTCAAGAACTTTTTTAAATGGTTTTCATTATTCCTTTATATGATTTCAAATTGGTTTCAAAGAAAAGTTTTTTAAAAAAATTTTATGTTTTAAGAAGTGTTTTTTAAGGAAAATTCATTTTAAAAGTGATCTTTCAAAATACTTCCCCACATATGATGACTTACATTATTATAGTTTAAGAATACCATTCATATTATTTCTCGGAATGGTTTATGTTTTTATGGGATGATGTTAAAGAAACCCAATTATTTTCAAGGGTTATGATTTTTATGAAATGATTATGAAACCAATATCTTTCTATAGGTTATGATATATTTACAAGATTATGATACCCATTTCATTTCATGGGTTTTATTATGATTTTTAATGATCTTGTGGGACAAGTATGTATGATATTATTATGATATTGGTGGAACCTATGTATCTCTAAAATTCATTGGGTAAAGATTTATATATCATGAGATAAACTAAGATCGTATTGGGAGTGAAACTTTACTAATTAGATGGCCACGGTAGTGAACCATCACTACTAACATGGTATGAGGAGTGAACTCATGCTACTAAGATGACCATGGGAGTGAACTATGACTACTAAGATTGTATGGGGAGTGAACCCATACTAATAATATAGTCCTAGTAATGATTACTTGGTTGTTATAGAAATCTGAATATGATTATGTGTTTTCCACACTTCTATGTTTTATTCCTATGTTATGATTCCATGAATCATGTTCTTTATTTCCTAATGATTCATGTTTTATGAACATTAAATATTTATTACATGATTCATGTTTATGATATTTGATATGAGTGGTATGATCTTATATTTTCATTATCATGCTCTCTTACTCTTATTCTCATGATTATGTTTACATGTCTACATTGTTTACCCTTACTAAGAATTTGAGATCACCCTTTTTCTTATGATTTCTTCTCCCCAAGTTATAAAGAAATGTTTTAGTTAGGAGTACTAAAGGGGATGTTCTTTATGGGACATGTTGAAGATATCTCACCAAATTAGAAGAATAAGCTCCATGTTTCCAAAGTCACTAGACCAATTGTGGTCTTTGGGTATCTATTTTTTTAATTTTTACATATTAGAAAAAAGATATGTAATGTCCATGTACATAAAGCTTGAGTGTTTACAATTGGTATCATAGAAAAACATTAGTCATCCTATGAAAACTAGGATGTCAAAACTTTAGTGATATCTCTAGAGATATTTATAAGGATATTTCTTGGGATTCCTTAAGGATATGTATAAGTATAGGTTACAATCCTAGAGTTTTTTTGATAATTATGGATAACCTAAGATATCATAGATTGAAATATTATAAGTAATTTACCTTACTTATGTGTTTTTAATCACTGATATGTCTTCCTCACACTTTTCTTTTTGGGACTAGTTAGTAGCCATAACTAAATATAACATTTCTAGCCTTGAGTGTTTTAGATGTGGAAAGTATGGTAATTATGAAAACAAATTTCCTAAGTGGAAATCTAGTAAATAGAATCATGAAGATGGTATAATTATTGTTTATACTTATGAGTATAAAGATATTGTAAACAACATGTGAAAGGTATGTGATTTTCTGGCATTATTATTTATTTTAAACATAAGATGCTTTGTTAAATTAAGGTTAAGAAACCTTAAGACATGATTCATATTTTAGGAAATACTAAGATGATGGATCCTGAGTAATGGTTAATGAATAAAGTTGGATGATTAAGGTTTTTATGTTTTATAATTCAAAGATTATGTTATTTGAATCATGAAATATATAAGTGTTTTCAATATAAGTTTTTCATTAAGGATTGAAAAGGATATGTTGAATAGTAATAAGGACCTTGATAATTGATTTAAGGGTAAGGTGATGTACTTAGAAACACATTATTAAGGGAAAGATAACCCTTAATATGTATCTATTGTTAAGATAGAGTTTGGATAAAGATATGTTGTATTTGAATAAGAAAATAGGATGATGCTAGTTTTTTGGGAACTAATTATTGATTTTTTTTCAAGAGGGTTATGCTATCATGGATGAAGTATAAAAATTTTTGTGACTTAAGGAATATATCGAATAATTTTTGGAATAAGGAAACATTCAGGTTTTCAATAATGATTTGTGGTAATTCAAGTTATTTCGATGTTTCAATTTAATACATGATTAAGGTATTCACATTTTTTGAATTTGAGAACCATGAACTATCTTATGATATATGGGAGATAAATGTTAAGCCGATTTTGTGGGATTGGTTCAAATGTTTTGGATTTTTATCATTCATAAGGATTGTGGGATTATCCATTTATGGAAATATTAAGTTAAACTTCAGATAGGTTTGTGAGATTAAATTATTATCTCACCATATTTAGATTTATGCATATTTGATAACTTATGATAACCTTTTTATTGTGATAAAGATAAATTGAATGGCCCATCATTCTATTTATGGATATCATGGTCTATTAATGCCCTAGTAATGAAAAATTCAACTTCATTTCATAGAATATGGGATGAAGTAGAAATTGATCTAGGAATACAAATGGGGGAAGTTATGTTGATATCAAATAAGTATATCTTCTCTTGAAAATTTTTCAACATTAGGAAAAGAATAGTGATGTAAAATGGTGTCATATTATCATCATTTTTGGTGATATCAATTACCTCTTTCATTGTTTTTAGATTATGGTTTTGTGATTGCTAACTTTTATTGGATCAACCACTTTCTTATGATTATATATCCTTATCAATCTCTATCATTTATTATGCTTTTCCTCTATGCCCAAACCTTCACTTATGTTCTCCTACATAGAGACCTAGTCATGATTTACTTTGGGAAACTATTATTCTCTAAAAATTCCTTTCTAAAAATGAAGATTTAGATTTCATTTTTATGATTTGGGTTTCTATAAAAGAAAATTTCAAGTATTAATAATTTTATAACCCAGACAATTTTCTAGGGAAAAATTAATTTTAAGGGGGGTAGAATATAACACCCCAGAGTTTTGTGAATTGATTTTTTTCAATTTAATTTAATATTTTGATATTTTCACTTCAAAAAACACTAAATATATATATTTTTATTATATAATAGCACTATTTTTTGTATTATGTTATATGAAACACCATGGGAAGATTTCACTGCACACAACACGGACATGGCTTGCGTTACACGCATCACCAAGTTTTTGTAAAAGAACACTTTACTATTATAATTATTTAAATAAGATACTTATAAACGAGCTGTTAAACTTGTGATATAGATAATAATAAATGATTTTTATATATTAGTTATAATGGTTTTGATAATTAAACGTGTATTTTTTGGTAAAATCTTTATATGTTTAAAACTTCTATTTTCTCAAATGAACTGATTTTCGTGTCCTTCTATGAAAAATAATAAAATTAATTTTATACATGCATAGAAATTAATTTTTATAAAATAAACATTATCTTTGGATTTGTAAAATAATAATTATCAGGGTAATGTTTTGGTATTTTTTTGAAAAGTTTCAATTTTTGATGAATAGTGAAAAATACTATATAGTAGTTAAAAACCGAATTTTTCATTTACATAATTATTTTTAATTTCAGTTGATTTTAAAGTCACAATAGATAAATAATACACATATTAATAAAACTTTGGTCATTGTAATCATTTTTATAATAGAATTATATATAAAAAAAATATAGAACTTTTCAACGTCTCTTACGCCCCACCTTCAAACCACATTTTCGGGATTAGTAGTAAACATAATTTTACCGCTCCTGTGAATTGAATTTTGAAAAACTGACATAAATGGTTGTAATGAGTGAGAATATTTTTGTCTAATAGTATCAAAATAATTTGTTGTGAATAATAACTTTTGAATTCTATTTACTATGGTTAAAGGTAAATAGGGTAATTAAAGGTTAAAAATGTATTATAATAATATAAAATTACCATAACACATGTTATAATTATTTTGAATAAGTGTTTTTTATACCCAAATAAACATTAGTTCTAAAATATGAACATTTTTAATACACTTGGGTAAGATTGGGACATTTATTATATTATATTTAAAGATGATTTAAAAATTTCATATTCAAACTTTAATAACTAAATAATTTTTAATATATGGTTACACATAATAAAAATTATACTATAAATATTAATTCAAAAAATAAGAAATCTATATTCATGATGATAATTTATTTTTTATTTTTAGAGATGAAATAACTTAATTAATGGCTTGTATAATAATTTTTTTGTGAATGTTTAATTAATTGAGATATCAAATAAATGATATTAAAAATATTAAAATAAATATAATTTGACTTAATTAATGACATAAACTAATTTTATAGATAATTTAGTCATGTTATTGACATATTCGATGCATTTTTTTAAAGTTATCATGTTGATTTTATATCTTTAAAAATTAAAATATTGAATAGTATCAAAATTGACCTAAATCATACATTGAAATAAATAATATTTTACTAAATGATATAAAATTCAGAAAAATATAATTTCCTTAAAAATAACTTTTATAGTTTCAAATATGTAATAAATTATACAATTTGGATTTTTTTTTAATTTTATAGTAAATATATTACCCCTATAGTGTAGAAAACAACTTGTGATAGTAAAAGTTAAGTTGTATAACTATGGGTTAATACCAAAAGATAATGTTTTTTTTGTGAACTAAATATGTATAAAATTCATTGTATTATGGGATTTAGAACCATAATTTTATTAGTCTATAAATAACTCACTTTGGAGGTATTTTAAATCGAAAATAATTTAATAATAAATTAATAGTTTTAAAGTTTCCAAAAGTGCCCTTCCTCCCTCTTAAAAAAGGGCACCTCTCCTTCTCTTTTATTCACACCTCTAAATCCTTTTGGATCAGATAAAACCTATACATTTCTACTCCCAAATTCCATAACTTCCTCCTATAATCCTCCCCTTGGGAAGAAGGCATGTCAATTAAGCCTTTTGGAACAAACCAACATGAGTGACTTGATTAAGAGGAAACGTCTTCTCTCAGGCTCCATTCTTAATTTTCCGTCTCCACCGCTAATCTCTCTTAATTCCTTTATTTTTATGAAAATTTAAGCATCATAAATGTACTATAATTTGGTTATGATAAGGTTTATACCTAAACATACACACACCTCCATCTAATGGATATCGAACATATGGTTTCTGTGTACGAAAAACTACTGCCACACGAAACGATGATTGTTCATTTTTCCTTTACCACAAATCATGATGGCCATTATGATGGACACTCCATATATATGTGTTATATATAATATTTATTATTTATTTAAGATTATTTATTACTTTATACAACACATACCTTTTTACTTTCCATTTTCTTTTAATATGATAATCTCATTTGAGGAAGTGTGGACTATTTCCCCCTCAAAGCGATGTGATTCGTTCATACACCACATGTAATGTATTGAGGATTGGTTTAGTGAAATTATATGATATATTTTATATTATAATGATACTTTAATAATGATATATATATAAACACACATCTATATATTCATATTTCATTTACAAACTTTCTTTCAATTCGACAATTAAAATGGAAACAGCGCTCATGCATACATACGGCTTACCATCTCCATGAACGTTCTATTCTATTTCATACTTATTAATTATATAGATTATTATAATATAAATATATTGGATATAAATTATATTTATATAATTATTTACATTCTTTAATCATGATATAAGTATAAGGACCAATTATATATCAAATTAATACATATGCGAAGAACAAAGCGAATATTACCCAACGTGATACCTTAATATAGGATCATTATCAAGTGGGAAATATAAAGTCATAATAAAACATTATTTGGTATTATGTCTAAGAATTATCTTCTGTAAAAGGTATATAATAAACTTATATGTATTATATAGGAATCATGTACGAGTATGAAGAGAGTCAAGACACAAGGTAAGAGGATATTTTTCTTACCTTTATTTTTATGAGACACATGCCTAATACACTACTTTTTTATTCTATGTAGTTTATATAATTCCCATGAATGTATTTTATGATTACTATCTAGAATTTTATGATATTTCCACATTCATATAATTTTCTATTTACATGGGTCATATGATTTGACTGATTATAAAGTGATGAGTGTTGATTTCACAATCTCTTCCAAATATGGCATTGTTTCATTTTAAGTATCTATTGGGTAATATTTATCATCCATATCCATGTTTTCAAAAAATGTTTTCATAAAATGTTTTACTATTCTAATATGGATTTTTAATTTCATTTTTACCTATTTTTTAATTTTTTTACTTCATGTTTTGAAATTAATCATTATTTTGTTTTCCAAATGATGTACTTTTGGACTTTTCCAAAAAAAGTACGAGAAGAATATTTTTTAACTTATATGGAATGAACATATTTTTATGATTTATTTAAGCCTTGTTACCTTGAAAATTACACTATAATATAACAAGTTTATTTTCAAATAAAATATGTACTTTTAAAATTACATGGCATTTTAAGAAAAGAAAACTATTTCAGTGAAGAAAGGATATCTTACTCAAGAACTATTTTAAATTATTTTCATTATTCATTTATATGATTTCAAAGTGGTTTCCATGAAATGGGTTTTGAATATGATTTATGTTTTAAGAAGTGATTTTTACGGAAACTCCATGTCCCAAGTGATGTTTCAAAATCTTTCCCCAAGTATGATGACTTACATTTTTTATAGTTAAAGAATATCATTCATATTATTAATCTGAATGGTTTATGTTTTGATAGAATGATGTTTAAGAAAACCGCTTATTTTCACAGGTTGTTATTTCGATGAAAATATTATGAAGCATATATATTTCCACAGGTTATGATGTCTTTACATGTTTATGATTTTGATTTCATTTCATGGTTTATGATATGATTTTTAATGATCGTGTTTCACATGTATGTATGAATTAATTATGAGATATATGTGACCTATATCTCCCTCCAATTCATTAGGTAATTATTAATATCTCATGAGATAAACTAAGATGGTCTTGGGAGTGAACCATGACTACTAATATGGCCATGGTAGTGAACCATGACTACTAATATGGTATGAGGAGTGAACTAATGCTATGAAGATGGCCATGGGAGTGAACCATGACCACTAAGATGGTATGGGGAGTAAACCAATACTACTAAGGTGTTCTTGGAAGGGATTACTTGGATACTGTCACGAACCAGGTCGGGTCGCCATCCGACCTGGTGCCCGACCCGGTCCGCGACAAGGCCCGAAGGGCGTTCTCGATCCCCACGGGCTGGCACAAGTGCCCGGGTATCAAAAATAAACTTGGGAACGATTTACCCGGATGAGTAAATATAAAACAAACAACAAGATGAATAAATTGAAACTAAAAACTGACAACCAAACAGACCCTTATACCAAGTTCATATTTAAAGTTTACAACTTGAACCAAAAACCCAAAAGAGACTACATCAAAGGAAACCAAAACTTCAACACAAACCTCTGTGCGACATGAGGAGGCACATTCCCAAGACACCGTCATCAAACCAACACGAGGATGATACCGACAACCCGAACCACCAATTCTAATCTCGATGCCTCAACCTGGAAAGAAAAAGAAACAGTATCTACATACACCCAAAGGTGTATGCAGGGTGTGAGCTAAAGACCCAGTAATATTCCATCGAGAAAAGGTTCCATGCACAATTATTAAATGACAAATACATTTGCAACTTTAATTAAAGAAAAGAACTAAAATCTTGAACAAAATTAGAGAAAACAGATTTAGAGAAAATAGTTTCAAAAAGGAACAACTTAAATTAAAACACACGCACACACACACACACACTTTTAAAATAACCAAAGTGTCACACCGATGATCGTAAAGTAACCAATGAGCACTAATATGGGAGAGGTCACATGGGTGTTAGCTAGCTCAGGTTTCTAGATCTTCATGTCTTGGTGAAACGTGGCTTAGAAGGCCAGGACCCTCAGAAAACATGGCTTAGAAGGCCACGACCCTCAGAAAACGTGGCTTAGAAGACCACGACCCTCAGAATATCATATGTTCAGTTAGTGTTGCAATCGTCAGTCCTACTAGTGAAATCGGGTCGAGTCACCTCCGGAATACTAGCCCACTAGTCTAGTTCACCCTCCTATCTTCCCGAGATTCCCGTTTGTGCTCAAGTAGTTCAGAGTTCATGTCACATGTTATAACAATATAATCAAACCGAACAAGACCCTACTAACACCAAAACCACCATTTGCACACACAAAATCCATTTGAAACAACACACACTAATAATATCCGAAAACCAAACCCGCATTACATACACAACCAATTAAAATGACTGCACAATCATGGAAAACACATTCACTGCCAGACACACCATTAAAAGGATTTATTGAAGAATTTTCACAAACACCACATGACTTTAAGCATCAAAACCTTTACACCATTTAACCAAAACAATTCTTCACCATTATTAATTACATAATAAAACAATTCAAATTTTCATAAATAGATTTTAAAGACGAAACACTGCTTCACACACTAGACCAACCCAAACCCTCCTACATGACTATAAGCACATCTCGCCATCTTAGGGACACAACTTGCATCACGCATGAAATTAAAGAAACCACCCCCACAGTTAAAAGACCATTGCTTCAGTTAAGCAAACCACCAGAAAACTTTCCAACCCATTTAAAAAAATGTCGCACAACTAAAACAACAAGAAGATCAACTCAAATACTAATTTAAGATAGAACCCATACCGACAATATACCAAAACACCAATTTCACCCCTTGCACATCCTAACAAAGTAACTGCACACCTTATAAAACACTAGTGAATAGTCCGACATGGGTTTCCACAACAACAACATACTCATACCACTTAAACACACTAAAAAATACATTAAGACATACTAAAACTCAAGTAAAAATTAAATAACATCAAAGAAACTAATTAATAAGCTAACCTCACAATAAAAAAAAGCAAACATTTAACCAGAGATGATTTCAGCATCAAGTACACAAATTATGGAAACACGCTACTAAACAATTTCGATGCAAAATAAACTTCAATGAAAATCAACCTCACGCCACACAAATTAGTTAAAAAAAACTCTAACTAATTAAACTTGAAAATTAACTAATCAAATAATAATTGGACATGGAACCACTAACCTAGAATGTAGAAAAACATCGCAACATGATGCAAAAACTCCAGTCGCCCGCCAGTCGCACCGCAACAACTTAGATTAGATGCTAAAAACCAGACATCGAACCCAAAATCATCACAAAGGACCTTAAACAACATGGAGAACTAATCTGAAATTTTACCAAAGGGAAGAAACAACCATCCGAATTAAGACACACCTGCGGAAGGGGTTGCGGGTGGCCAACCGAGTTAGATGGGGGGTGCTGGAATTGAGCCGCGCAAAAAAAAAGATGTCATCGGAACTCCGGCCAGACAAAAAAGTGGTGTAAGGATAAAGGAGGGGTTTTCGGGTCTTCGTTTGAGCCAAGGAGGGGGTGCGCCGAACCTGTTGAAAGCTGACAAGGAGGGTTCCAAGCCAGGGGGTTGTGCGGCGGTGCCAAATCGGAAGGGGAGAGGTGATGCGCGCGGGGGTTTTGGTGCGTCGGAGTAGGCCAGCTGGGTAGCGGAGTGGTCCGGTGGTAGTCGGTCCGGTGAGGAGGAGTAAAGGGGAGGGGCGGTGCGGCGCAAGGCCGGGGCGGCGCATGCTGGTTTTCCAGGTGGTCCGGCCGAGAGGAAGGCGGCACCTCGGGTGGTAGTCGGTCTGACAAGGAGGGGCGAAGGGGAGGTCCATGCCGGAGGGGGTCGCGCCGGATTAGGTTGTGCCGGGGGAGGTCACGCCGCTGGAGGCTGAGCCGGAGGGGGCCACGCTGGAAGGGGAGATGCGCTGGTCAGCCGCGACACCGGAAGGAAGTTAGGGGAGGGGCAAGCGGCGATGTGGTTCGCCGGAGAAGGGGTCGAGCGGAGGGTCGGCTAGGGTTTAGGAGGGGAGGAGGTCCGCTGGGCAAAACCGAAGGGTGGGAAGGAGAGGGTTCGCGCGGGGAGAGGGGGAAATAAAGAGAGGAGGAAAAAAAGAAAAAAAACAAGAGGACGAAAAAATAATAATAATAATAATAAAATAAAATAGGGAATAAAGGGAGGGAAAAAATAAAAGTGCAAATAAATGAGGATAAAAAGAAAAAGAAAATAAAATAAAATAATAATGAAAAGAAGAAAACAATAATCTAATTAATAATAACAATTTTTTTTATTACTAATGATAAAACTAATAATAACAAAACGAAAATAATAAAAACTACCAGCTTAAAATGTTAGCTGAAATAATAATAATAATAATAATAATAATATAATAAAACCAACCAAAATAATATCACTATTAACTGAGCCTGGACACCACGTATGGCCACGTGAGTGGTCGTGTGCGTGGTCGCATGCACGGGCGCGTTCGTGTGCCTAGTCGCGATTACGGTCGAGCACCCGTAAAAGATATCAAATTCCTTTTAAAATAGAACTGGTTCAAACTGAAACACAAAAGAAAGACTTAAAATAATTAAATTAAAATGAAGCGTTAGTCGGGGTATGACAATTCTCCCCAACATGACACTTTCTGCCCCCATAAAGTCCCAAAAGACCAAGTCAACCAAGGGTTCCAAGCGAGACCATAGAAGATGCTTAAAACCAAACCTCAATCACCCAAAAACCGAGCATTCAAAATGTCGATGACCTAAAGCATCAAACATCTCAAAACCAGAATGAGAAAAATGACCAACATCTAGGAATTCACCTCGAAACAGAACTACAACATGGAACACCCCGACCCCTAATGTAGGGATCACCAGGGCCGCTCGAGATCTCCAAGAACGCTCGTCAAGCGACCCACTACTCAAGCTATCCAATTAGCATGATTGAGGTTGGGCGGAGCAGAAGCAAGGGGGTTGCTCCGCCAAGCGCACTTTGAAAACAGAGTCCTCCACAAGCACGTCCTATGGTGGTCTCCCCACTATATTAGAGTTCTCATCAAACATTGGTTCTTTAAACAAAAACAACTCACAGCTCATACAACCTCTAACACTATCTTGACCTTCAAAGCTCCCTATGTTTAACCAACACAAGAGGGGACATCGGTAAGACCCGCACAGGGTCTCCCCACCATTTTAAAATTTCCTAACACCACGAAACCCACGCGGGCATTCCCAATTTACTTTATGCAATACTGATTTAACCCTTCATCGCGAACCCACCACACAGGCCGACCTGCACTGATTATTCCTACAGTGGAGAACACACCACCACAAGGGATATCTTTGATAGAAGAAACCCCTAACCAGGAGGCGAACCAGACAGGCACACGACAATTCCACAAGACATGAGTATCTCTGACCACAAGAAGTTTCACGAAGCACACCCACTAGCTTTACAAGAATATGGGTTTTTTCGAACCTCTTTAAGGCCCAAGAGGAACTCCCATAAAATAAGACCATGACAAGTAGACAAGGGCTCCATTCCCCTCACATCAAGAATGATGCCTTCGGAGAGGCTACCGCGATAGGGAAATTTAAGTTGTCCCCATCCCGACATTGCGGACTAAAGTCGGACCAAGCCCGTCCCACGCCCGATGAGTTTTTACTGCGCACAAGCTTCACCCCGAGACCTATGGCTGGGACACTGATGTCTGAAGCATCTCCAGCCTCGCAGTCCCAAGCTGACCACTTCTAAATGGAACTTCCTCCACTGGAAAAGTAGCATGCATACTTCTCCTCGTGTCTCGTGCGGCCACTCTATTAACATACCCACTGAGGATTGCAGCGAATGACTTAGAGTGTCTGACTGCCCACACTAGAGATAGGAGGTTGAGCGGTCTGTCTGACACACAACACGAACTGATGGAAGGAGCACTCCATGAACAAGTCCCTTTGGTTCACACTCTTCATCAGATGAGGGGCCTACTCTTACCACAATATAAATAGGACCAACAACTTGTACCATTTTTTTCATTGACCGAAAATTCCACACTACTTCTGGGGCACATGGAACTAGATCATCAGAAAGGTCAACACACCTCCTTCGCCGCATGTTGACTGGTCGAGCACCTATGAGATCAACCAATTTCCCTCGCCTTCACTTCCTTAGGTACAATCATGGAATGAGGCTTTTCTTGAGGATTTCTCACGACGTCCTCATTTTCAACGAAAACGGAATGATCACCATTCACTAGTTTAGTCCCGCTCCACTAGACGTACTCGAGACAATATTACATCCGCACAACATTTGAAGTTCCTTCAAAACCAGAGACACTTCCAACTTTCCCAAATCACTCAATGAAATCCAACTAACATCGACGTCTATGAACAGTCGACGCCACCGAGCAGAACCCAACTCTGCCACTCCACTGAGAGTCTGGGTCGGGCCAAGAACTGAGAGAGACCGCTGGAACCCATGGAACGTTTCTAGGGGAATATCCCAAACAAGAAACACAAAAAATCCTTCCACAAATCCAAACACATCACAAAACAAACACCAACATTCCAGAAACAAATCCAATAATTCTAATTTAAAACATCAATTCATTTTCAAAGAAAACACTCACTTGAAAAACCAAGCCTTGAAAAATAATCCCAAAAGCTATTTTAAAAATATATCTTTACTCTAAAGTCAATGTCATTTTTTTCATTTCAAAAACCATTTGAGCACGAAAACCCATTTAAGGAAAAGGACCACTTTCTAGGAAAGAAGCAACCTTAGAGATCAATCAACCACCAATGATATTCCTTGGTGCCTCGCAAGTATTCATTTTCGTGCCACTCAGGCACCCATCCACACGATCCACCAACTATCCATTAATCAAGTCCATATGCACATGCGAGCACCCATAGTAATACCACTGGAAAGAAACAAGGCTACTCCACTTTCAAAACAAAACATTCTCAATATCAGAAAATACATTTTTCTTTTCAAAACCATTTCAAAAATTCAAGGAAAATTTCAAGAATGATTTCCATTTCTAAAACAGCCCATTTCAATTTCAGATAACCCAAGACATCCCTTTTGAAATTCAACTTTGAAAAATCAACGCCAAATTCCTAAAACAAGGTCCAAGAGAAATGCACCCCAAAATGAAATAAGAGCAGTAGAAAAGTCTGCTTCCCTTTTTAAAGGAAAACAATTTCTCGCCAACTCCCAAAACTGATGCAAGACGTCACAAGCATTAAAGCACCTGGGCGGAGGACTAGTGGTCGTGTCTAACCCGGCTACATGGTTTAGCAGACCATGACCTAGGAAATCACCAACCACTAAGAGTGTCGAACCGTACTCTCGGGCATCACATGGGTCGCTACCCCATGTGAGACCACGCGCAGTACCGGTTTACTCCTATTTTCATCCCCCATCCACAAAGACCAAAGCTTAAACTTGGATCCCGGACTACCCCTGGTTACTCGAGGATCGGAACGAGAAAGAGTTCGCGACGCTCTTCCCGCACCTACCACTCGAGTACCGATAATCCTATCTCTGATCTACCTGACATCCTGAATAACAAGAACAAAAAAAACCTGCTCGGATACCATTCTGTAACGAACCAGGCCGGGTCGCCATCCGACCCGGCGCCCGACCCGGTCTGCGACAAGGCCTAAAGGGTGTTCCCGATCCCCACGGGCTGGCACAAGTGCCCGGGTATCAAAAATAAACTTGGGAACGATTTACCTGGATGAGTAAATATAAAACAGACAACAAGCTGAATAAATTGAAACTAAAAACTGACAACCAAACAGACCCTTATACCAAGTTCAGATTTAAAGTTTACAACTTGAACCAAAAACCCAAAAGATACTACATCAAAGGAAACCAAAACTTCAACACAAACCTCTGTGCGACATGAGGAGTCACATTCCCAAGACACTGTCATCAAACCAACACGAGGATGCTACTGAAAACCCAAACCACCAATGTTAAGCCCGATGCCTCAACCTGAAAAGAAAAAGAAACAGTATCTACATACACCCAAAGGTGTATGCAGGGTGTCAGCTAAAGGCCCTGTAAGATGCCACCGAGAAAAGGTTCCATGCACAATTATTAAATGACAAATACATTTTCAACTTTAATTAAAGAAAAGAACTAAAATCTTGAACAACATTAGAGAAAACAGATTTAGAGAAAATAGTTTCAAAAAGGAACAACTTAAATTAAAACACACGCACTCACACACACACTTTTAAAATAACCAAAGTGTCACACCGATGAGTGTAAAGTGACCAATGAGCACTAATATGGGAGAGGTCGCATGGGTGTTAGCTAGCTTGGGTTTCTAGATCTTCGTGTCTCGGTGAAACGTGGCTTAGAAGGCCACGACCCTCAGAAAACGTGTCTTAGAAGGCCACGACCCTCAGAAAACGTGGCTTAGAAGACCACGACCCTCAGAATATCATATGTTCAGTTAGTGTTGCAATCGTCAGTCCTGCTAGTGAAACCGGGTCGAGTCACCTCCGGAATACTAGCCCATTAGTCTAGTTCACCCACCTAGCTTCCTGGGCTTCCCGTTTGTGCTCATGTAGTTCAGAGTTCATTTCACATGTTATAACAATATACTCAAACTGAAGAAGACCCTACTAACACCAAAACCACAATTTGCACACACAAAATCCATTTGAAACAACACACACTAATAATATCCCAAAACCAAACCCGCATTACATACACAACCAATTAAAATGACTACACAGTCAAGGAAAACACATTCACTACCAGACACACCATTAAAAGGATTTATTGAAGAATTTTCACACACGCCACATTACTTTAAGCATCAAAACCTTTACACAATTTAACCAAAACAATTCTTCACCATTATTAATTACATAATAAAACAATTCAAATTTTCATAAATAGATTTTAAAGATGAAACACTGCTTCACACACTAGACCAACCCAAACCCTCCTACATGACCATACACACATCTCTCCATCTCAGGGACACAACTTGCATCACGCACGCAATTAAAGAAACCACCCCCATAGTTAAAAGACCATTGCTTCAATTAAGCAAACCACCAGAAAACTTGCCAACCCATTTAAAAAAATGCCGCACAACTAAAACAATAAGAAGATCCACTCAAATACTAATTTAAGATATAACCCATACCGACACTATACCAAAACACCAATTGCACCCTTTGCACATCCTAAAAAAGTAACTTCACACCTTATAAAACACTAGTGAATAGTCTGACATGGGTTTCCACAACAACAACATACTCATACCACTTAAACACACTAACAAACACATTAATACATACTAAAACTCAAGTAAAAATTAAATCACATCAAAGCAACTAATTAATAAGCTAACCTCACAATAAAAAAAAGCTAACAGTTAACCAGAGATGATTTCAGCATCAAGTACACAAATTATGGAAACACGCTACTAAACAATTTCGATGCAAAATAAACTTCAATGAAAATCAACCTCACGCCACACAAATTATTTAAATAAAACTCTAACTAATTAAACTTGAAAATTAACTAATCAAATAATAATTGGACGTGGAACCACTTACCTAGAATGTAGAAAAACATCGCAACATGATGTGCAAACTCCAATCGCCCGCCAGTCGCACTGCAACAACATAGATTAGACGCTAAAAACCAGACATCGAACCCAAAATCATCACAAAGGACCTTAAACAACATGGAGAACTAATCTGCAATTTTACCAAAGGGAAGAAACAGCCATCCGAAGTAAGACACACCTGCCGAAGGGGTTGTGGGTGGCCAACCGAGTTAGATGGGGGGTGTTGTAATTGAGCCGCGCCAAAAAAAAGATGTCTTCAAAACTCCGGCCGGACAAAAAGTGGTGTACGGCTAAATGAGGGGTTGTCGGGTCTTCGTTCGAGCCAAGGAGAGGGTGCGCTGAACCTGTTGAAAGCCGGAAAGGAGGGTTCCAAGCCAGGGGGTTGTGCAGCGGTGCCAAACCGGAAGGGGAGAGGTGCTGCACGCGAGGGTTTTGCTGCGTCGGAGTAGGCCAGCCGGGTAGCAGGGTGGTCCGGTGGTAGTCGGTCCGGCGAGGAGGAGTAAAGGGGAGGGGCGGTGCGGCGCAAGGCCGGGGCGGCGCATGCTGGTTTTCCAGGTGGTCCGGCCGAGAGGAAGGCGGCACCTCGGGTGGTAGTCGGTCCGGCAAGGAGGGGCGAAGGGGAGGTCCATGCTGGAGGGGGTCGCACTGGAGTAGGCCGCGCCGGGGGACGTCGCGCCGCTGGAGGCTGCGCCGCTGGAGGCTACGCAGGAGGAGGACACGCCGGAAGGGGAGATGCGCTAGTCCGCCGCGACACCGGAGGGAAGTGAGGGGAGGGGCGAGCGGTGATGTGTTTCACCGGAGAAGGGGTCGAGCGGAGGTTCGGCTAGGGTTTAGGAGGGGAGGAGGTCCGCTGGGCAAAACCGAAGGGTGGGAAGGAGAGGGTCCGCGCGGCGAGAGGGGGAAAGAAAGAGAGGGGGGAAAAAGAAAAGAAAAACAAGAGGAAGAAAAAAAATAATAAAAAAATAAAATAAAATAGGGAATAAAGGGAGGGGAAAAAATAAAAGTGCAAATAAAAGAGGATAAAAAGAAAAATAAAATAAAATAAAATAATAATGAAAAGAAGAAAACAATAATCTAATTAATAATAACAAATTTTTTTATTACTAATGATAAAACTAATAATAACAAAACCAAATTAATAAAAATGACCAGCTTAAAACATTAGCTGAAATAATAATAATAATAATAATAATAATAATAATATAATAAAACCAACCAAAATAATATCACTATTAACTGAGCCTGGACACCACGCATGGCCATGTGAGCGGTCGTGTGCGTGGTCGCATGCACGGGCGCGTTCGCACGCCTAGTTGCGATTACGGTCGAGCACCCATAAAAGATATCAAATTTCATTTAAAATAGAACTGGTTCAAACTGAAACTCAAAAGAAAGACTTAAAATAATTAAATTAAAAAGAAGTGTTAGTCGGGGTGTAACAATTAATGTGACAACCGGGTCCCGATGACAGCACAGCCACCCCGCCATAACATGGTCGTCGGGTCCTTGCCTACCAGGTACCCCTAGTTGCCCCGCAGACACGTGGGGCCCACCCCAGGGTTCACCTACATGCCTGAACGGGTCATCTGACTAATGAAAGTCACCACAGGCCAACACATGTCCTTTCCAGTGTGCTTTGTCCTCACTCACACACCCTTGGAAAATTCCCAAAAGGTCACCCATCACGATCACTACTCCAGGCCAAGCACGCTTAACTGTGGAGTTCTAATCAGGTAGGCTCCCGAAAAGGATGGTGCACCTTTTTGACACGAGTCATATCATTTAGTCATTTAACCCTTTATCATTTTGGGATGTTACAATCACCCCCCCCCCCTTAGGGCACAACGCCCTCGTTGTGGGCCCTACATCTCAACCTAGGCAGTGCACCGCACTTAAGGCTAGGTACCACCTCTGATACCAAATGTGACAACCAGGTCCCGATGACAGCACAGCCACCCTGCCTTAACATGGTCGTCGGGTCCTTGCCTACCAGGTACCCCCAGTTGCCCCGCAGACACGTGGGGCCCACCCCAGGGTTCACCCACATGCCTGAACAGGTCATCTGATGTCCTCACTCACACACCCTGGGAAAATTCCCAGAAGGTCACCCATCCTGATCACTACTCCAGGCCAAGCACGCTTAACTGTGGAGTTCTAATCAGGTAGGCTCCCGAAAAGGAAGGTGCACCTTGTTGACATGAGTCATATCATTTAGTCATTTAACCCTTTATCATTTTGGGATGTTACAGATACTATGGAAATGATAATATGCTTATGTGTTTCCCACTCATCCATGTTTTATTCCCATGTTAAGCTTCCATGAATCGTGTTCTTTATTTTCTCATGATTCATGTTTTGTGAACAACCAATCTTTATTCCAAGATTAGGGTTTATGATCTTTGATATGTAGGGTATGATCTTCTATTTTCATGACCATTCTCTCGTACACTTATGCTCACGATTATACTTACATGTCTCCATTGTTTACCCTTACTGAGAATTTGAGCTCACCTTTTTTCTTTTTTTTCATTTCCTCAGGTTACATAGAAAGGTTTTAGTTAGGGGTTCAAAAGGGGAAGATCATTTCTGGATATTTTGAAGATCATTCACCAAATTAAAAGAATGTGTTCCATGTTTCCAATGGAACTAGACCAATTATGGTCTTTGGGAATCTATTTGTTTAATGTTTAATACTCAAAAAAGTTTATGTAACGTCCATGTACATCAAGCTTGGGTATTTACAAATTATCCCCTAACACATATTGAAGACTTTTTTAATCAACTATATGGTGACCAAAATTTCTATAATGCGTTCATATGATCAGGATATCATGAATTAAAAATAAAGAATGAATATATTACCAAGATGACATTTACAATAATGTATTCACACTATGAGTTCATAGTAAAGCCATTATGACTCAATAAAACTCCTTGAATCCTCATGGACATCATGAATATAGTCATAGTGATTACCTTGTAAAATTTTTGGTAGTCGTTATAGATGATATTATGATATAATCCAAAATAAAGGATGAGCTTGAGAATTATTTCAATACTTTGATAAAGAATTTTATAAAGGGAGAATATATATATGCAATGTACTAAAAATATATAATTTTTATAGAGTAAGTATCAATCTTGGGGAATGATATCTTGAGAAATTGGTTATTTGTATACCATTCATAAATAATGGATATTATGGAGTAGACAATATAAAAATAGGTGATGGGGATCCCTCATTTCATTATACTAGCTAAGTATTATCGATGATTTTTGAGAAACATCTTATGATTTTCAAACCCATTAAACAATAAAATTAGGAAGGGAGTGTTGTTTTTATATACCAATAAATGTGATGATAGAATCGTGGAATTGAAAACGTGTCTTATCATTGCACCAATATCATACTACCCACAAGTGGGTGAATTTTCATTGTATACACTGATACGTAAAAGTTGTTACTGGGATTTGTATTGATGAGAAATAATAATGCGATAACCTACATGTAGGACCCCGGGACACCCTGAGAGGGGAGGGGTGAATCAGGGTGTCAACTTTTTCTTCTTAAAGTTGTGGATCTTGTTCCCACGTTGGTAGGAACTAGTCAAACCTGTATGATGGATATGATCAGCAATGAAACATTCATATGAAAAGAGATGACACAACAATTTTTACTTGGTTCACCACTAAGGGCTACGTCCAAGGAGCATACGCCGATAGGTTTCCGGTCGTACCTAAATCCACTATGCTTCACTAGCTGTAGATTACAATTGTTCGGGCACAGTCACTCTGTCCCAGGCTCACTGCCTTTACAAAGGTTCAGGGATAGCTCACTGCTTCCCTCGGGTCACTCCCGTTGACTCCCCCTGGCTCACTACCGTTGGTGAAGTCTCACTCAGTTTATAGACGTGAAGGTCTCTTCAATAGATATGCATTGAAGTCTTTGTCTCCTGTTCAGCATGAAACTTTGCTTGCATCAGAGTCCTGAGTTGATGCTCTTTTGAAATCAATATTCTACTTCAGTGCAATACCTGAATGCACTAAATCTCCTTCTCTTCCTTCAATTCCCAATTCTGACACCTGAGTGTATCGATATATTTCTCTCTCTATGCAGATCAGATTTTGGTTGCACGATCATTCTTCTTCTCTTCGCAAAGCAGATTTGAGAGTGCTAAGCACCTGTCAAAAGGCATGCGGGACCCCCAAATTTTCCGCGCACCCTTCCCGGGGGCTTGCGCGTAAAATTCAAACCTTGCGCGTAAAAATAACTTTTGTCGCGTAAAAGGATTTTCGCGCTACTCTTCTTTTTCGCGCAAAACTTCCCTTTTTCGGGCAACGCCTTCTTTTTCGCGCAACCCTCTGTACCTTAATTTTTCCGCGCGCCGGAGCTCAGGATTTGTCTAAGTGTCGAGCCTCCCCGAATGAGAGGGGTTCACCTCATATTTATAGACGTTTTTGATCCTGCGCGTAAAACCCCCCTTCTTGCGCACAGCCAACTTTACGCGCACCATTTCGATTTTCCGCGCACATGGTGCGAACATCTCTGATTTTTCGCGCGCCTCTTGCCTTTGCCGATTTTCTGTATTTCTGATTCGATACGCTGATTGCGCGAAAAATTCACCCAGCTTTTCTGCGCACAACATTTTTCACGCACATTTATGGTTTTTCGCGCACAGCTCTAGTTTTTCGCGCAGCCCATGCCTTTTCCATTTTTCACCACTCTGATTTTGAAACACTATTTGCGCGAAAAACTATTTCGCGCATCCCGCTGTTTTCCGCGCCCAACTTAAGTATTTCGCGCAAGCCTCTTATATTTCGCGCACCACTTCCTCTTTGCGCGCACTACCTTTTGCATACAATCTATGTCTTCAATTTCCGATTTTGAGGCCCAAAAATTTGGCAAACACTGGGAAACAGCGCCACCTTGTATCTGCTCTTTTTGCACCGCCACCAGCTCATCCGTTCCTCTGTCGACGTTCTTGAATCAAATATAGATCGTTGACCACAACTCTTGAACTCAACATGTCACCATGAAATCTCCTTTTGTTAACAAATTTGTATGTCTTTTGTATGCTTTGTCAACAAGCACGATCACCGCAACACTTCTTCCTGGTGATCTGTATCATTCAACAACTCTTCTGCTTTTATCACAAACTCCTCTGTGATGTGCATGGCTATCTCAAAATTCCAATCCTTGCACGGCCATTGTCTTCTTCATCAACTGTCATGATCAACTTCATACAACCCATGTGATTCAATTCATCAAGAAGTCTCTTGCATGATTCTCATGAAATCATGATTAATTGCATGGTCATCATCAACGCCCACGGTTGTTATGCCATAAGGAGGAATTGCATGGTCTTCATCCAAAAAACCCCATTCTTCTTTAATCATCCTCGGATGGATTACACCTCACATTCTTCATTTATGGAAACAATGTATCACCTTTGACAGATGTTCTTTGATCTTTCGATCAGTGCAATAATCATCCGAATCACCATTCCTCTACATCATCGGAGTACTTCATGATCTCCTTTATTTTGATATACATTGACAACTATTGACAACAAATACAACCTTATACACAAAGTGGTTTCAACAATCTCCCCCTTTGTATTTTGTTGTCAATACCTTATACATCTTCTGAAATGAATTTGTCAATGTCAAAATGAGAATATGAGAATCTTCTTCATTTCACTTTCTCTCCCCCTTATTGACAAGAAATACAAAGCGCATGGTAGGGAGGGTATCAATCCTCACTTAAGCAAAGTTTCATTAATCATTTCACTCTAAGTCTACTTGAGCAGTGCTCGATGTAGAAAACAAGAGGATTTGATTAAGTCAACAAGGCTGTCCATTATCCACAGATCATGATACCAACATGAGATGAGAACTCATGTATCTTGTCTTCAAGGGTTTACCACTTTTATTTCAGGCTTAAGAAAAATCACTATGATAGAGAAACACCAACCTGAAACTCCTTCACTCACAACAGCATGTGGATCAAAAATATTCATGTGCAATCGGCAGGAAAAATGACCTTGGGGCACTTCCAATTTTTTGTTATGTCACTGATCAATTCAGTTACTCCCCCTTTGTAGAATGATCTTTGATTTGAGTAACCAAGGGATAGAGATTAAGAAATGGCATACCTTCTCCATTGGCGTGAAATTCATAGAATAACTGCTTTTGAGTCCAGCTGGAGTTGATATTGATCGAAACAGTGATTATGGAAGCTTTTTCATTTTTCTCCCCCTCAAGGGAAACACTCCTCATCATCTTCATCAAGAGTGATCCTTCATCATCATAATCTTTGAATATCAATTGAAGAATCTACTTAGGATGGAAACTTCTTCAGCTTGGCTATCAAGAGTTGACAGCATTCACTACTTCTCAGGTTCTCCCCCTGAGAGCATGCTTCACCTTCAATTCCCTGCATTATTAGCACAAATACAATACACAAATGATTATGGGAATAAGGTGGTTCCTTCTTGCTTCATCAAGAAGACTTGCTTGGTTGAGGTTCTTTTCTCAACCAAGTTCCTCTATTCACTCCAGTATTCATGCCTGCACATTTGAACATGTGTTCTGACATCTGTCGGTGTGGCATGGCTCTATTCACATTCTCTTCTGCTTTGTGTGGAGAATTGTTTTGCTTAGCAGCCATCATGAATGATACATTCTTACTCCTCTTAAGGACTGCTTCTTGCTCTGGTATTAAGGTTAGGCAACCTTTTGCAATGTGACCAGATTTCTTGCATCTCTCACACAGAACTTCTTTGACACGTGTGTTTCTCTTTGTTTGCAATCTCTCCTCCACTGTGTCTTCATCATGTGAAAGTTTTCCTTTTCCTTTGTCACCAGCCTTGGCCTTCTCATCTTCAAATTTCCTTATTCTTTTAAAATCTTCTGGCCAGATGACCAATATGTCATGTGGAACTTTTGCAGCTGGTTTAGGTCTTCCACATGGGTTCATCCGAGATTCATCCCACTTAGTGTTTCTTTTGGATGAATAACCCTTCAATTTCATGGATCTAAAATCCTGGGTCTTCTCAGCTTGCCTACTTGATATCTTCTTGGGGAGTGATGTGTTCGCCATATTCTTCTGATTTCTTCCCAAGGTACTTTCTTCATACTTAGATGGATTGTGTGGTCTTCTATTCTTATCAGCTCTGGATATCTGTTGAACTAGGCATGCACCATTCTTATGACCACTGCCGTTGCATACATCACAGATGTTATCAAGCATTCCAAATCTGTTTGCTGTAAATAGATGCTTCTGGACCTGTGGATGTTGCTTCTTCTTCTCTGCCTTCCTCCCCTTTGATATAGGTTTTCCCTGTGCTTTTCCATGAAAGGGATTATAAAAACAATCCAGTGCACAGTGCCCAAATCTATTGCAGCACCAACATTGGCCCACAAATCTTTTCTTCTTTGTTTCTTCAGTATTAAGTTGTTGGGCCATCTGCTTAATCGTTTGTGCTCTATTTGAGGAAGAAGCTTCCTCCTTTTTCTTCCTATCCACCCTAGTCATGGTGGCAGGTTTATTCTTCTCACCTATCCTCATCCATGCTTGTTTAGAGCTTTTCTTCCCACCTGCACTGATTGTCGGAGTGTATTTAGAAACATGAGTACAAGATGGTCTGGATGGTACCTTCACTTTCTCAGTTGCCTGTGATAGATCAATGAGCGAAGTCATGATCTTCTTATCACATGTTGGAGGTCTTTTGACAATAGAATCCTCCATTGAGCATTGAGTACCGGCAGCAACTGATTCTTGATGTGGATAATCAAGAGTTGTCATAATCTTCTTGTCACATGTTGGAGGCATTTCAGCTTTAGACTCCTCCAACGAACATTGAGTGCAAGCATCACTCATTTCATTCTTTTGTGAAGTCTCAATATGTGTGTTCTCAATCTTGGTCAATTGAGCTTCCAATTTTTGACCCACAATATTGAGGATGATCTTATGATCTTCAATCGTGATCATCTTCTCTTCACAATTCTTCTTCAACCTTTCAACCTCATCTTCATGCATCTTAACTTTGTTTTGTAACAAAGAGTCAAGTTACCTGAATTTAATGGACGTTTCTTCCAGACAAAAATTCTTGACTTCATTGTTCTTCTTCAGCTCAGCTTCAAGTGCATGGATCCGTTCTTCTAGAGTATTGCTGACTTCACATTTTTCTTCAAGGGATTTCACCCGTTTGGTGAGCTTCATACTTTCCATAATTTTTCCTTCCAGCCCCTTTTCCATATTGTCCGCTTCCCTTTCAAGTCTAGTGATCTCAACCTGCATAGATTGAAATAGGCTACAGATAATAACAACCCTTTCTTCTGGAATATCATGCAGATATGTTTTGAGTTTTTCATGAAAGCATGAATTGGGGGTGTCATCCTTTCCTCTGGAAGAATTCTGAGTCACCTGCTCGATACTTTCCATGCCTGATGTTTCTTTATTTTTGGATTGGCATGGAGAACAAGACATTGCATATTCTTTGGATATGAAGGACTTCTTCAGCTGCTTTTTCTCTTTCTTTTTCCTGTTTGTCATGGTCTTGCTAGATGTAGACGTCTGCTCAGAAACTTCATCAAGAATGCTCTTCATTGTTGACTTTAGGAAAGAAACTCAAATCCTCTTCTCAATAGAATTACTGGAGAATATCCAACATACGTTAACCTCCCTCTGATACCACTTGTAGGACCCCGGGACACCCTGAGAGGGGAGGGGTGAATCAGGGTGTCAACTTTTTCTTCTTAAAGTTGTGGATCTTGTTCCCACGTTGGTAGGAACTAGTCAAACCTGTATGATGGATATGATCAGCAATGAAACATTCACATGAAAAGAGATGACACAAAAAAATTTACTTGGTTCACCACTAAGGGCTACGTCCAAGGAGCATACGCCGACAGGTTGCCGGTCGTACCTAAATCCACTATGCTTCACTAGCTGTAGATTACAATTGTTCGGGCACAGTCACTCTGTCCCAGGCTCACTGGCTTTACAAAGGTTCAGGGATAGCTCACTGCTTCCCTCGGGTCACTCCCGTTGACTCCCCCTGGCTCACTGCCGTTGGTGAAGTCTCACTCAGTTTATAGACGTGAAGGTCTCTTCAATAGATATGCATTGAAGTCTTTGTCTCCTGTTCAGCATGAGACTTTGCTTGCATCAGAGTCCTGAGTTGATGCTCTTTTGAAATCAATATTCTACTTCAGTGCAATACCTGAATGCACTAAATCTCCTTCTCTTCCTTCAATTCCCAATTCTGACACCTGAGTGTATCGATATATTTCTCTCTCTGTGCAGATCAGATTTTGGTTGCACGATCGTTCTTCTTCTCTTCGCAAAGCAGATTTGAGAGTGCTAAGCACCTGTCAAAAGGCCTGCGGGACCCCCAAATTTTCCGCGCACCCTTCCCGGGGGCTTGCGCGTAAAATTCAAACCTTGCGCGTAAAAATAACTTTTGTCGCGTAAAAGGATTTTCGCGCTACTCTTCTTTTTCGCGCAAAACTTCCCTTTTTCGCGCAACGCCTTCTTTTTTGCGCAACCCTCTGTACCTTAATTTTTCCGCGCACCGGAGCTCAGGATTTGTCTAAGTGTCGAGCCTCCCCGAATGAGAGGGGTTCACCTCATATTTATAGACGTTTTTGATCCTGCGCGTAAAACCCCCCTTCTTGCGCACAACCAACTTTACGCGCACCAGTTCGATTTTCCGCGCACATGGTGCGAACATCTCTGATTTTTCGCGCGCCTCTTGCCTTTGCTGATTTTCTGTATTTCTGATTCGATACGCTGATTGCGCGAAAAATTCACCCAGCTTTTCTGCGCACAACATTTTTCACGCACATTTATGGTTTTTCGCGCACACCTCTAGTTTTTCGCGCAGCCCATGCCTTTTCCATTTTTCACCACTCTGATTTTGAAACACTATTTGCGCGAAAAACTATTTCGCGCATCCCGCTGTTTTCCGCGCCCAACTTAAGTATTTCGCGCAAGCCTCTTATATTTCGCGCACCACTTCCTCTTTGCGCGCACTACCTTTTGCATACAATCTATGTCTTCAATTTCCGATTTTGAGGCCCAAAAATTTGGCAAACACTGGGAAACAGCGCCACCTTGTATCTGCTCTTTTTGCACCGCCACCAGCTCATCCGTTCCTCTGTCGACGTTCTTGAATCAAATATAGATCGTTGACCACAACTCTTGAACTCGACATGTCACCATGAAATCTCCTTTTGTTAACAAATTTGTATGTCGTTTTTATGCTTTGTCAACAAGCACGATCACCGCAACACTTCTTCCTGGTGATCTGTATCATTCAACAACTCTTATGCTTTTATCACAAACTCCTCTGTGATGTGCATGGCTATCTCAAAATTCCAATCCTTGCACGGCCATTGTCTTCTTCATCAACCGTCATGATCAACTTCATACAACCCATGTGATTCAATTCATCAAGAAGTCTCTTGCATGATTCTCATGCAATCATGAGTAATTGCATGGTCATCATCAACGCCCACGGTTGTTATGCCATAAGGAGGAATTTCATGGTCTTCATCCAAAAAACCCCATTCTTCTTTAATCATCCTCGGATGGATTACACCTCACATTCTTCATTTATGGAAACAATGTATCACCTTTGACAGATGTTCTTTGATCTTTCGATCAGTGCAATAATCATCCGAATCACCATTCCTCTACATCATCGGAGTAATTCATGATCTCCTTCATTTTGATCTACATTGACAACTATTGACAACAAATACAACCTTATACACAAAGTGGTTTCAACACTACATATCAAGGTAGTTGAAATATTGTGGTAATAATTATTAAGCACCTTATTTTTTAATGGTGGTATTGATTTTATAAATGAATAACTTTTTGAATTATCCTTATGGGAGAACTATGAAATATATATAGATTATAAGAACCTAAAATATATATTGTCCCAGAATAAGCTTAATATGCACCAGTGAATATGTTTAGAGCTAATCAAGTACTATCACTACTCAATCTATTATTATCCTAGAAATTTAAATAATAATGAAGATAAACTATATAGATAGGATCTTGTAAATTTATAAATGATTAGAATTTGGAAGCAACCTATATTCTTATACATTGTATTTATAGACATGGTTGTCATAAATTAAGGAAAAAAATCATAACTTGCCCATGTTATTACAAAATCATATATTATAGGGATTATAACGGATTCTGAAAGGGGTGATGTGGAATTATTAAATAAAGTAGAATCTAAAAGAGAAATTAAATCCTCATAGTTAAAAATGTATGAAGAATGGATTTCAAGATTTGGGTCATGAATATGTGAACCATAAAAGACTAAGATAAAGAAAGATACAATGACTTATTCATATAACTAGAAATTATCCTACCAACCATAGATCATTTTGATGTGCCAGAATCTATGATAAAACTATTGGTAGGTCAATATAAATAAGAAGACATCGTAATATGAATTAATGATCCTATATTGTAAGCAATTAAAGGTAGAATGGACAAAATGAAGGGGTGAGGAATTTATTACCCAAATCAATATGGAAATTGGGAAACAACATCAAAAAAAATATCTAAGGTCTTTTGAATACATATAGAAGAAATTATTCCAAATGGGTTGTAGTGGAATGACTTAAAAAGACTTATAACTTCAATGTAGTTCGATAGAAGTTATAACTTATCAACTTGTGAAGATATATATTTTTTAAGGGGTAAGGATACATAGAAATCCCCTATTAATAATTATATCTGATATAGATATGATATTTCCTAATATATTCTACATGGTCTCAAACACTCTCTAAAAGTTGAGTAGAGCATCAGTATGTCTTATCACCCCTAACTTATGGTCAATCATGGCATATTATCCAAACAGTTGACAATATATTGAGATCATACTCAATGGAATTAAATGAGATATGGAAAAAATATCTTCATTGGATCTATTTTTTGTAAAAAAAATATATACCACTCAATCCTGAAAATGAATCCATATAAATTCCTCTATGTTAAGAGATATAGAACACCTAAATATTGGGATGAAGTTAGATAACACAAACAATATAGACCTGAAATAACATTATAAATGATTGAAAATATCATGAACATTCTATAAAACATTTTCATAGGTCATTTTTCTAAATAGATCTATGTTTTTAACCATCAAGTAAAATGGTTTTATGAGGTAGAATATAATGTTTTCTTTTTCATATCTTCTTGGAAGAGATCCGTGACATTTGGGATGAATGGAAAGTTATACCTGAGATACATCATCCCAATTTTTTTTCTTAATCCTATCAGAGTTATTTCATATCGACATGAACTCCCAAAAACCCTAGATCACATAAATGAAACTCCCTACATATAACTCAATATAAATTTCAAATTGTAACCCCCGTATATATTAAATTTGTAGGTGGTATAGTTGAAACATGATCTATCTTTTGAGGAAAAGTATGTGAAAATATTGGATTGTAGATACAATGTTCTACATAACAATGAAACTATCAAATTCAATGTGATATGGAAGAACTGTAACTCTAAGGAGGTGACATGGTATCCATAGGATGAAAATGAAATTGGTTTGTTCCCCTCTATTCAGGTCACATATTCCCCATAATGACCTAGGATTCAATGTAAGGTGTGCCAGACTCTCCCTTATGGGAGGGAAAGGAACCTCTGTCATCCTCTATGGGGAACAACCTCAATCCTTATCACCTTCTTTGAACCCTTAATTTCTTCCAACCTTACCCCATATTTATCTTCTCCCTAAAGTCCCCAATCTATTAAATGATTTCCTACATCTTTCACTCTCAAAATCGGTGTTCACCAATGCTATTTATTACTTAGCCGGACGTTGATTGATCATTTTAAGAAACATAACTTGTCGGTGGAATCATTTGATATATTTGTATTCTATTCATGGGGTATCTAAGATCATGTAACAGTTGGTATTCTTGATAAAAATCATATGACGATTCATTTCAGTTCTTAGGAGGATCTGATTTTGGATTGGTCTAGTGCACCCCATATCTGCAATAGAATCTAATTCTTCTTTTTTAGGTGGTCCTATTATTTTCACATGAATCGTGATTCATAAACAATGATTATTTGGGTAAATTTTCATAATATTCTTATTCCACATCAAAATCCATCTATCATCTGGATTATTATAATCCTCATGGGTTATATTAATGTTCTGATAGTAGAACTCATGCGCTCTATCACTTGATTTCACCATGAGTATGTGTCTAAGGTTGTGTTTCCCATTTTCCAATTTAATATGTGTAGATATCAGTTAGAGATGAATTACATTACAAGGAAATAGATTTTTAGTAGTGGTTCAATTATTTATCTATGTGCATGTGTTGTGGTTATCTACAGGAAGTGTATAGGCACAGGACCTTGAACTGTGTTTATTCAAGGACTGAGAAGGGGCCAGGTTTTCAAGTTGGGACCCAACATGAGACATAATATTCCACATGTAGCGAGGCATCCAATAATCATGGTGTGGGTGAATTAGAAAAATATATTCCCACTTGGAATGATGTTTTTATGAGTGATATTGATCCAAAAGTTACATATGTGTTCAGAATGACGAAACATGGTATGGAAGGTTCAGGAATATAGACAACATCCAAGTTAGGGTGGTTAGAGGGATCTAATTCCTCTGGTCATCCTTCCTTAGACCCGGAAACCTCCTATGTTGAGGCCTTTAGATCTAGTAGTGGAACCATGAACAAGGAGGGACTATAGGGGTCTTGGATAGTGTGTCCCACTTCCAACTCTATTTAGTATGTGGTTAACCAACCATAAATTGGAAATGTTGCAAAGTTTTACCTGATTCTAAGTAGTTATGCTATAGGGGGTGTTGTATATATTGATAAATGGTCATGTACAAGAAATATTCGTCCATCGATTCAACTGGGAAATTTTAGTGAAGGATTATTTGCTTAAGGATTGGATCTGGATCAACTAGACCCAATCTAGGTGGAGGGTTCTGATGATGGTCAGTGCATCCTTGAGTGCGTAATTAGTGATGGTCTCTCTAGAAGTCTCTTAGAAGTTTGTGTGGAGGGTCACCATAGAAGAGGGCTCCATAATCTGTAGTGGAAGAAGGAGAAGAAATAAAACAAAGATTCGATAATATTCATTATCAAAAAACAAAACCATAAAGGACACAAGGAGTACTCGTACCTACTTAAACCAATTGAGACACAACCTACCATTAAATTGAGTCATAAGTATACTAGACTCCAAATTTATGACAAGGAGAATGATCAGAAGGTGAGTTAAAGGGATCAATGTGGAACCCAATTGACTAAAAATGTTTAACAAGAAGGCGAAGGTGTGATTGGAGAACCAAATATGATTTAGGAAGACTCAGTGGTGGTGGTTGAAAACACTACTGACTGAGTTGATCTCATTATGGGAGTTCCAAATGACCATAAAAATGAGGATTTCAAGGAGGTTCCAAATAGTGTCAACCTTTGGGAGATGATTTTCTTTTATGAGGAAGAAATGATATAATAATAACTTGTGATTAATTTCTCATAAGAGGATTCGAATAGGATGACTGAGCAATGGATAATTATATATACTAATAAGGAGAAGACATTGTGGATCAAAAAGAAAGGCATTATTATGCTAAGAGGTTTCAATGAATGGAAATTAAAAATAGAGGATTACATTCAAACATATGAAAAGAAGGTATATTGGTTCAAAGATCTTATCAATGTTGACACAACTAGAGAGGTAAACAATATTCACTAGAAATTATTTAATAATAATGTGTCAAATAGGATCAAATTTTAATTTAATGTTTTATCCATTTCTTATGGTTTTGATGGTTTTTACTTTGTTACTGAATGGGTTCTCACTCTTCCCTTAAAAAATTCAAAATAAAAAAGATAATTTTTAGTCAGTTAGGTAGAAATTTCTTAAAGGTTGATGAATGTATTAACCCCAGATTTTATTTCCCTTATACAAATATATTATATTAAGTGATGTAGTCTTAAATGAAGAAAACACACCACATGATAGAACTAAAAACATTTTACATTAGCATTACATTTAGATTGTAAATATATCCATAAGAAATGAGGCTATTATAATCAAATATATAGTATAAAATAACATATTTATAACATGGAAATTTAGATCTACTTGATTTACTAGAATGGTCACACTCATGAACAACACATTGGAAATTAAAAAAAATATTAGTAATGTAATATTAATTTTTTTAAGGAAAATATATAAAACCTTGTGGGAATTTTTTTTGTAATTGTAGAATGAATAAAATTTGAGGTATTTATAGATGTTTGAGAACCCATATAACCATTATGAATTAGATTTTTGTAATACAAATCTGATCATTTTAATATTAATCTAATAGTTTGGAATATTTACATAATAGTTAGGATAGAAATATCACCATTGTAAATGAAAAATAATATTTAGTGACATTATAATATGAAAATTTGTTAAATTTATATCATGATACAAGTAAAAAACATTTTAATAAAAATAATTGTCTATATTTTTTTAAATCATATATGATTTACTCACAATAAATTTTTTATAAAAATTCTTTTTTCGAATAAAAGTTAATTTTATAAAAAAATTATTAAAAATATATTATATTTTAATATAATTAAAATATAATACTATATTTCATTTTTTCAAACGGTCATAAAAATGATCATAATATTAAAATAGTAATTCTTCATAAAAAAATTATTTATATTAAAATTTATTTTATCATATTTTGAAATTTAATTTCATAAAATGGATTCCATTTTTTTAATATATACCTTGGTAAATGTTTACGGTGAATTTTTTTTAGTTTTGTAAAATAGATGACTTAATAGTAAACACTGAAGTATGGGTAAATACGGAATTTATGATTATAGTTTAAATTCATGATTTAATGATTCATAGAAAATGTAAGAAATCATTAGTTTTAACTCACACACATTAGTTACTGTATACAGTTACAAAAAATTATGTTATTTTAGGTCTTGATTCAAAATAATTATCTAATGAATAATATATTAAAAACCACCCATTTACTTCAATTATAAGTACCATACCTTCTCCCCACACATTATAATCCTTAGAGTTTTCAAAATTCTAGACTAATTTTATTCCTAAACCTCTTCCCCACTTCCTCATATATCACATATCACTAAAAAGTAAAACCAAGGTACCTTAAGGTGTATTTCAAAAGATGAAATTCAGAGAGGCAATAATCTCAATCAATCTCTTTTAAATTCCCTTCTTCTTACACCCCTTCATTAATACCACATCCAAAATGACATAATGAGTTTATTATAATGAATATACCATAATTATATTTTTTTAACTGAATTTATACTATCCATACCTCTTCTCATTTCTTTCAAAATTGAAAATTTTTGTTCATATTGTGGTGGGTTCACCACCTCTATGAACAATGATATTCATTTTTCTCCACCACCTTCATGGATGGTTATAAAAACAATATTATTACTAAATATGGTGATAATAACTACATTGTAACTATTTTTAAATATAAAATTTATTAATACAAATTTTATCAAATAAATTTTCTCTACTACATAATTGTTAGTAAAACCACTTAATAAACTAACCATTTAACATTAACATTTATACTAAATGAATCATAAATATTTAAAAAATATATGAATATTTGAGAAAATTTTATATTATTTATTGAGAATAATACCATGTCATTTAACTTTTATATTTTTAGTCACTTCTAACTAGAACAACATTAAATATCCACAAACTAAAGTTGTTTTGGAATGCAGAAACAAACGACCTTAGGATTGAAGAAACAGAAATGATACCTCAATTAAATGACTCTAAAAATGAAAAATCTTGATAATAAATAAATTATTTTCTAATTATTTTCTCAATAATTTATTTAATAAATATAATTTTATTATTAAAGAGGTTAAGTGAATATGCATAATGAATCTGTGCATGGGGTTAGTGAACTATCGAACCACCATCCTTTATTTTAGGGCATGTCATCTCCCTCTATAACACACTTTATAACACTATAATTAAAATTTATAATTATAATATTAGTTATATATATTCCCTTAATGCATATACCTACTTATTCTTACCAACCTTTTGGGGATATAATATTTTTTATTATCAATTTCATTCATTAATCAAACCAGATTAAAGGGAACTTCTCAGTTTATTACACCAATTCAATAAAAAAATTCTATAAAAAAATTTAAACCATAATGGGTTTCTAAAATTTCTCAATTTATTAGGGAAAATTTTTTAGTTAATTTTTGGTATTATGTAAATTAATATTATATTTCACCTCTTTAAATACCCTTTACCATTTCCCATAATACCTCTCTTAAGAGGTACATCTCTAAACTGACTTCTATGCTACATTCCATGCCTTCAATTCACTTGAACATAAATTTTTAATGTAAAATTAATATCTTTAACCAATAAACATGAAACATTTTTTAATCCAAAATTTCTTGGAAACTCTTATTATATTCTATCTGGTAATGATAGATGACATGATTGTGTATCTCATTTCATTTCCATATGTAATTCTTATGTTAATTCCCTATGTTTTATTTCTTTTTGTGGAATAAATTTGAATTTAAAAATTATTATGGGTTCAACTATATGGTAGTCCAATTTATTTGGTAATTTTTAGATCTCATCAGATGATATGTATAGAATTGAGGAGTAAACCAACACTATGAGGTGACTTTGTCCAATATGTTTTGTTTTCTTGGAAGTGATCCTAGACTTATTATTAAGTCGTGATTTATGATGTTTCCACATTCCCATGATTCCATGATATTATGATTCCATAATCTATATTTCATGATTATATATGATTATTCTTGAGACATTCCCTTTGTGATATCATGTAATTCCATTTGACTCATATTCTGGGCTTCATTATCATTCCCATTCTCTAACTATAATTTATTACTCACCCCTTTTACTATTGAATTACAAAGGATATCCAATAATGATGATGAATCTCAAAATCATATAGAAGTTACTTATGGGGATCATAATAGTTAATTTTTATTTTAGATTCATGTTAATATTTTATGTAAGCTATATTCTAAAGACATGGGTTCCAAAATTCCAAAGGTTTTGTTAATTGGAAAATTGTGTTAAAAATAATGTAATAAAATTTTTAAAATGGATTTTTTTATATAATATTAATTATAAAATAAATAATATATCAATGGAAATATAATTGTACGAAAATCATGTTTTTAAAATATTTATAAAAATAATTTTATAAATAAGAAATATCCATAAAAATTTCAATGTATTTTAGAAATTATATTTTATAAAACTAGTATAGAAATAACTATTTTTAAAAACCATTATCATAATGGGATAAATTTTCATATAAAATGATAATGGAATAATAAATATGTGTTCAAATGGAAGTAAACATAAAAGGATACATTATAAAAAACAATGTTATCATAAAAAACATGATGTAATGTGTCCATTAAAAAGTTATATTTAAAAAGGTGAAGTGAAATATTTATAAACATATTACTTCTGTAAAAGATTAAACTTAAATAATAGGTTCATTTAAAGGAGTAAAGGTTATGAAAATAAATATGTGGTGGAATAAAATACATTTAACTTTAAGGGATTGAAATATATTAAAAATATTATTAAATATCATTATTGAAAACACATATTATAAAAAGTGTATTGAATTTTAATTTTGTAAATAGTTAATGATAATTTTGAGTATCATATAAAATAATACGTATTAGAGTTTCCAAAAATCAGGGAGAACATTATTGAAATGTAAAATATAGAATTAGAGGAAATGATTTTTTAGAAAATTATAGTTAATAATTCAATCAAAAAATTATTATTTTAGAAGTTATTTCATCAAGGAAGGTAATAATAATGAAAAGAATGTAATATATAAAGAAAAATAAAACGCACCACATATAAAAGTAAATTGAATGATTAAAGGTCCAATATTATCAAAATCAAGTAGAGAATTTATGACTCATGGAGAAAATTTTGAGTTAAGACAATGATTATGACTCAAGTTACATATAAATACAAACAACATGAAAGGGACTGAATATGAAATTAATCTTATTAATACCTAAATAAAACATATTCCATGTCTTAATGAATCAAATAGTAGGTACATTCACCATATGTTCAAAATTATGTTGCATGATACAAAATTATCTTAAATAAATTACTTTCTGATAGAAAAAACTTGTAGCTTTCTAAATTTTTGAATCAAAACCCCATGAGATAAAGATTAATGAATTGAAAATTGAATTTCATAAAATAGAATATAGTCATTATAAAAAAATAATAAAGTATCATTATAGAATCCATTCAATAGAAGTCATTATGTATAATATGAAATATGTTTTAAGGGGTGAAATTCTTGAAAAGAAACCCTTACCTTGTTCCATATTCATTCTATGATAAAACCATACTTCATGAATGATTTTTTTTAAAGTTTGGGGATGAAGCCTCATTTATTATTAAATCAAAGCAAAGACCTCTTTAACTGGGTAGAGTGAGACCCATTACTTCATGAATTATGAAATTAAGATTATTTTATACCTTATTAGGGACCTTATTCATCTATATTTCAATGAATACATACCATTTTTTATCATATGATATTTATTTATTATATTTTTTAGATTATGCATAAATGAAAATTAAATATTTGTCATTTTATTTCAGAAAATTTAGTGATCAAAGATGATATTTTAATAATAAATTAACTACCAAATATAAAACCTCCATAACTATAAAAAATAATTAATTTCTTATTATCATATAATAAAATTAATATTTAATTTCTTAGTCTTACATTATAATTTCTTATAGAATTGATTAAGTAGGTGGTTAAACTAACCCAAACATCAACATGCTATATCTCACTGGGTGAGTTTGGTTTAGGAAGTGTATAATATAATTATAATATAATAATAATGATAATTTATATTTATTTTATTTGTTGAATTGGGTTTTAATTACTTTATAAAAATAAATAAAATCAAGATGAAAAACAAAAACTCTTAAGTTGAAGATAAGGTAGTCTTCACAACACATGGTTAACGTTAATTTGTTTTTCGAAATGGATGGAATGGAGGAAATAATACTTTTCAATTAAAATAATAATAACTTAGTATCCTAATGATACTAATATCCTTATATTAATGTGGATGTGGTAGTTTTGGAAGAGAATGATAAAGAAGAAATTGACAAGGGTTAAGTATTACTCACATTTTTACATTGAAATTTCTCTATAATGTCTCCTTTGAAATGAAGGGATAAAATAAAATATCAATACTAGTGGATTTTTATAGGGTAAAATGATTCTAGAAAATTTATATTGGGTTGTTTTCTAGTTATATTTAATAGGTAATTTTAAAATTTTAGAGGGTGTAAGAAGTCCCCTTTTATAAGTAATGAAAACTTTAACCTTTCTTATCACCCATTATTTATCACAAATGGAATGAAATTATTCATGGTTAAATGGTCTCAAAGGTGATAAATTATGGATTAATTTGTGACCATGGATAAATAAAGTGCCAAACAAACATTTCAATAAATGTTTTAATTTTTTTATGATGTTTCCTATTATATTTTTACTTTTACCATTTTTTACATGGGAAACTAGTTTTTAAGTAGGTAACTTATTTTTTACTAATCATTCATATTTACCCATATTATAGAATTTTGTTTTTTTGAATGTAAATTTAATCTCCACATAATCTAATATAAATTCTAAATTATAGAGAATTAACTTTTATATTAAAACATTTTGCATATAATTTTTTTAGAAAAATGTTGTTTTAACCATTATGTTGTTTTAATTAATTTAGCATTTATTTATAAATAAATTTTCATTAATGTAATTATTTATTTTAAAAAAAAATTATATGCGGGTAAATATTTAAAATATATATATTTAATTGATTAGATAAAAATTAAACAACTTTAATAAAAAATCATTAAAAACAACTCTTCCACCATTATCGTGACCATTAACTATAAGCACAGTAATCATAATTTTTTGTCTAAAAAGGTTTTTGACCATATTATAAAAAATAATAATGTTGATCTAAAATATGAAATCCATTTATTATATTGAATTTAAATAAGTGATCAAATCTATTTTTTAATATAAGAGAATAAAAATTGTTCTCAGAGTAAAATGTCAATTATGTTTCCCAAATGATAATAATGGGTTTTATAAATTTAAAGTAGTATTTTTATATAATTAATTTTAATTTATAAATTTATATTTTTATATATAAAAAATTAAAAACAATTTTTTTTCCAAAATTTGATGTTATTAGAAAAATTGGTATTTTTTCACTATCCACCTAAAAATAAATTATGTAACGACCCGACAATTTGGAAAAGGTACGGATCGTTAGTTTTTCTTTTGAAATCTTTCCTTTGAGCTTTTTTAATGTGTGTAACATCCTAAGGAAGGTTTGAGGAATGTCTGGGGTTGGTTTGAAGCCGGGAGTTTGAGAAATGGGTATAGAGGCAGTGGTGCACGGCCTACGCACGGTCTACGTATGGTTTGGGATAAACCGTGCGGCTGTAGACAGGGGCACCTGCAGGGGCGCACGACCATGCGGACTAGGTTTCACAGCCATGCGGCATTTGTCTAGGAGGTAGGGAGGTGCGCACGGTTTGCACTCGGTTTGGGAAATCGTACGCCTAAACCGTGTGGCCTTGTTCTGGGTAAAATTACCATTTTGTCCTTACTTGTTTTAAAATCCTAAAATCTTTCTTCTTCCTCCTTCTTGCGGACAGAACAGAGGGGAGCCCTCCTTGAGCTCCAGAACCTCTCTCCCTCTCTTTTCTTGGTTGCTTCTTCATCCAACGTCAGAATCTCGATCCGTCGAAGGAATTGGATCACCCTCAGTAAGGCTTACCACACCTAAGCTTCCTTCCTCAGTGAATCTTGGTATTCATTTCGCTATTTTGATGCAGGCTCATATTCCCTATTTCCAGGTCATTGGACTGAAACTCAGATATCTTCCAGCCTACTGTGAATCTGAGGTTGATATCAAGCAACCCTATGTCTACAGCTCTAAGGTAGGTGTTTATGTGGTTTCCATTTTGGGTTTTCACCTTTTTGAGTTATTATCGTTGTGTCGTGGTTTTTATTACGCCAAACCCCTTATTTCAAATGACTACTTCATATCTAGATGAACTGTGTGGTATGAGAGTGATGCATCTAACCTTGTTAGGGTGTTTAGATGAGGTGTGGACCGGGAGTGGTCAACCATAGGTGATATTCCTTGAGATATGGCCCTTTTTACCTTTGGACCATAATGTTATGTCTTGAACAAGATTTTCCATGTTAGGAAAATGAGATGGTTTTGTTAGAGGTTGGCTAGAATGAGATAGCTTGAACCCTTTAATGAATTGAGATGTATGTTTTCTTATAATGTTATTGAGAAATTCCATTCTTTTTTAATGTGATATGATATAATATGGATTTCCTTATATATTGTCATGTGAATGGTTATGCCATACTGTGTTGACATGCTTGTGATAACTCGTGTGTGGGTGAGAGGCATTCTTACCCCGTTCCAGATAAATCTTCGTGTGTGGGTGGGAGTCATTCTTACCCCGTGCCAGATGAATCTTCGTGTGTGGTCGGGAGGCATTCTTACCCCGTTCCAGATAAATCTCCATGTGTTGGCGAGAGGCATTCTTACCTCATGCCAGCTACAATGCTTTTGGACAAGAGGAATTCTTACCTCATGCCAGTGATGATTATTACATATGTGAGAATCATGGATGAGAGGCATGCTTACATCGTCCCAGTGATAACCTATATCTATGTACTTATACCCCTGGTGATTGTTCAAAATACTAGCCACGAGCTGAAGCAGGTAGACCTGCCAGGTGTCCTTCCGGAACCTGAGCGGGAGGGTTGTTTATTTCTTTGCTTTACTTACTTTCAGTTTACCACACACTATTTATTTTTCAAACACCTATTTGGATTACATGTAGACATCTTTGGTGGTGGCCTACTGAGACTTGTCTCACACCCTATCCGGGCAGCCTCCATGGCACCCGTGTAGACTTTACTACTGTAGGTACTAGTAGGGGCAAGGGCCCTGCATCAGGTTGTTAATATATATATGTTCTAGCTGGAGTTCTAGAGCAGAGGACCGAGCATTACTAGAGATGCTCATGGAATACCTTTGTTCTCTTTTTGTATTACTGTATAGCATGCTTGCCAGCTATTTCTACTATATCAGCATGCCATACATCCATTTTTTATTAGACACTGCCTATGTGGCTTTTTTATATCTATCAGGGTTTTTCTTACTTCTATTGTTTGGTTTGTATGTTCCCCTTTTTCTCCTGTTTACCATTGGTTGTGATTCCGCTATTTTTATTACTTTGCTGTTATACCATTGTGTGCTCTGACATGGGGGTACAATCTCTCTACTGACTTACCATTACACCCCCGCTGCAAGTCGGCAGCCCTTGGCCTATGGGTAGACGAGCCAGGGGTTATGTGCCCAACCGGGCTCGGGGCTCGGGTTGAGGGGCAGCCGGGTCCGGGACGTCACAAAGTGGTATTAGAGTGTTTCTTTCTTTATTTATTTACTATTTAGTGACGACAGACTTGCGGACTGGGAATGCATGGGGACTTATCCATGAGTCGTGCTTGGGCATCACGAACCCATGTACGGGGTATGTGCCAAGTTTCCTACACTACCACAAAATTGGGCAAGGCCAACGCCACCCTTTATCAGCGCTAACAAAAAAGCACTGATAAAGGGGGTACCTTTATCAGCGCTAAAAAAAAGCACTGATAAACGTACCCCTTTATCAGTGCTTTTTTTAGTAGTGCTGATAAAGGGGGTCTTTATCAGTGCTTTTTTTAAAAGTGCTGATAAATGGTCTACTTCCAAAAAAATTATTAAAAAATATTTAAATATTTAAATACATAGATATAGTTATATTGATATAAATATAATATATATTTTTTGAATATATTTTTAAATATATTTTAGATAAGTATAAATATACAGTTACACTTAATATATAAGATATTTAGTGAAAATGACTTATAAAAAATTAAAAAAATATTTTTAATTAATAATTTGCTAATTATTATGGAGTAATAGTCATTTAATAACAATTTGAAGACTAAAAAAATAAAAAACATTAAAAAAGATCCAAAATATGTTGAAAACACAACTCAAACTTCAAACGGCCATAACTTTTGATCTGGGTGTCTGTTTGAGCTCTACCACATATCAAATCGAAGCATGCGACGATCTATACACCATTTTGACCTAGGAGAACTCCGGTCATTGTTGTTTTGAGGCCAAAAAAGGCACATAAGGCCTTCAAAACTGATTTTTTAGTCGGGTACCCCGATTTTTTAACATTTTGTGGATTTTCAGCCTCATTTAAGGGGGTATTATTGGCTTTTTTTGGTGAGGAATGAATTTATTCCAAGGTATTACATTCATATTGATATTATGTCTTGGAAATTTTATCATTTTTTATAATTCACTCATATTTATAATCAAATATATAACTATATGTACATATTTTTTATATATTCACACCTAGAAATTTAATTATAAATATAAATAATAAAATATATTAGCTTTATCTAAATAATAACTAATATCCATTTTATTTAAAATAAAAATATATGAATATTTATATACCTATATATTAATCTAACTATATATATATATATATATTAATATTACTACATATATATATTTATATAACTATAAATATATATATTAACATCATTATAAATATACATAAATTAATATAACTATATATTTATATTAATATAACTATATATTTATATTAATATAACTATATATATATATATTAATATAAATATATATTAATATACGAATAAATATAACTGAATATATATATATATAAATAAATATATATATATATATATCACTAATAGGAGAACAAATCAATATAGGAGAGTGGCAAAGGCTTCAGGCGCGCAGGGGGTAGGTCTCGAGATCAAATCCGGGTGGAGGCAGGGACGCACGTGCATGGGTAAATCTGGGGCTAGCACTGATAAAGGTTGGAGGGGTGCGTGCGAGCACTAGAGGGGGGCGGAAAAGCGTTGTAAAAGGGGGGATCAAGCACTATAAAAGCCCCCCGATTCACCCATGTGCGCGCATGCTTTTTTTAATTTTTTTTATTTTTAATTTTTTTAACTTTTATAAGCCTTAAAAAGAAAGTGTTGATAAAGGACCCTTTTATCAGCGCTTTGTTTTAGCACTGATAAAAGACCCCTTTTATCAGCGCTTTTTTGAGCACTGATAAAAGGGGTCTTTATCAGTGCTTTTTGGAGGGCTGATAAAGGGGACCCCCTTTATCTTCGCCGACATTAATAGCACTTTTCTAGCGCTGTTAAAGGCCATTTTTAATGCTGATAAAAGTCGTATTTGTAGTAGTGATACTTTGTGTTGTTATTGATTCTTCTATTTACTATTGATACTATTTCACCATTGGGTGCTTCAAATGTTTTGTGATGTTATTGAGATTTGCAATGTTGGAATTTGGATTTCAGGGTTCGACCCGATGAAATGATGGTTATGCATTAGAACATGCATCACGATAGGCACAATATGATTAGGTCATGCATCTTGCCATGCCACGTTTAAATTTTCAGTGAGCATTGCTTATTGTTTATTTCCATTCCTTGTTCATATGTGTGAAACTGTGCTAACCCTTCTTGCAGGTGATGAATTGAGAAATGATGTGGTTTTGGTGGGTGTCACTTTTTGGTTCATAAGGTGTATGGGCCCTTATGGATCGAAAAATGGCATTCCAACTAAATCAATCATTTTATTTAAAGGAAATTCAAATACTTAATTAGCACAAGTAAATGAGAAATGGCATCCAAGTGTGTGTCATCTTTCAGTTCATGAGGAGTATGGGCCCTTATGGGCTGGGAAATGCCATGTCACTGGGTTATGTTTGAACAGTTTCTGGTTTTACTAAGAATTCATATGTGTGTGGATAGGTGATATTAGGGGTAGGAAGGCTTAGTACCTATCCTTGCTTCTAGAGTTCAACCATTAATATATTGGTTTCTTCTTTTGATACAATTATTTATCATTGTAGCACTATTCCTACGAGATGTCCTTGAGTCGCGCGTGCTGAAGGCGGAAGCTATCACATTCCCGAGGTGGTGGGACCTGAGTTTTCAGTTGATCTTCCTGTCGAGCCACCCGTGGCTCCTCTTGTTATTCCTGATATGGGCGCTGAATCCCAGTTTCGTGAGAGCTTCTTGCGTATGATGTAGAGTATGCAAGGTGTAGTGCGACCTGCCCTGAGTATGGCAGAGTTGACCTGTGAGTTTCATTCGCAGCATCCTCCTAATTTTACATGAAATGGCAGACCACTTGCTGTGGAGTCCTGGTTGGAAGCTATTCCAACCATCTTCAAGCACAATGAGACACCTCCATATCAGAGGGTCAAGATTGCATCTTATATGCTACGTGGTTCAGCCAGGAGGTGGTGGGATGTCATCACCCAGTCAGGATATCATAGAGATATGATTTGGAGTGATTTCCAGACCATATTCTACGATTATTTCTTTCCCCATACTTTGAGGGTTGACAGAGCTAGGGAGTTTATGAATCTAGAGCAAGGGACCATGATAGTCATGAAATATTCATCCCGTTTCACTGAGTTACAGTGTTTTTCTCCAATACTAGCTGATGATGATCTCACGGCCGCTAGGCGTTTTAAGGATGGGCTGCATTATGCCATCTGGTCGCAGGTTAACGTGTTCAGGCTGATGACTGTTACAGAGATTTTCAATCAGGCTTTGATCACATAGAGTAATTTGAGAGAATCGGACAGTTTGAACTAGGGTATTTCGGCACCTAAGGGTTCTAGTTGATATTATTCTGGGAAGAAGTGGAATTTTGAGGACTCTCGTGGTGTTGGTGGTGGTCATACCCTTTTCTCAGGTGGTACTCATATATGTCACCAATGTGGGGTGCCAGGACATTTGAGGAGGTAGTGTACGTGAAATCCAGTGGAGTGCAGATGTTGTGGTAGGTTGGGTCATCTCCACCGTTTCTGTAGGACTTTTCTCCCACGGCCTAGTGAGAAGGGATATGTACCTACTCCATGATATGGTGTTAGATCGGCAGGATCACGTCAGTTAGGCAGCTGGAATATCGTCGGCCGATCAGGTCATGGTAGTAGTCGAGGCAGAGGTAATCAGGTGTATGACTCTCAGCACCAACAGGGCGGGTCGGCTCAGGGTAGCTAGGCTATGACTCAGGGTCGTGGTACAGGCCAGTTGTATGCAGTCGAGACTATGCCACAGGAGCTGTATGCCGGACCATTTACTGTATGAGGTATGATTCTAGTTGCCTCTACGTTAGTATCTATTTTTTTGATACAGGCGCTTCTCACTCTTTTATATCGAAGGAGATTATCGGAAGTTTGGGCCTCAACGTTGAGTCATATCATGGCATGATCATGTTAGATACCCCATTAGGTATCTGTTTAGAGGGTATTCATCATTGTCAGAATTTTCCCCTCAAGGAGGGTGGTTACCTTTTCATGTGAAACCTGTATGTTCTGGATATGACAGGTTTTGATGTAATAGTCGGGATGGATTGGTTAGTTCCCTATAGATCCCAGATTGACTGCTATCATATAAGGGTAGAATTTACGTCACCAGAGGGAGACATGAATATGCATCAGGGAGAATGGGATCTTAGTGCGACACGAGTAGGACCAGAACACCAGATCTTATGTGGTGTCACGCCACATGTTTCCAGTCTTTATCTTGATGACCAAGGGTTACAACCCGTTGTTTATCCTTCGGTGGTGGAGCATTTCAGTGATGTCTTTCTTGATGATTTCTCTGGTCTACCTCTAGTGGGAGAGGTGGAGTTTAGTATTGAGCTTATACTAGGAGCATTACCAGTGACCATTGTTCCTTATAGGATGGCACCTAAGGAACTCCTGGAGCTCAAGAGTCAGCTGGAGGACCTGGAAGCAATAGGATTTATACATCCTAGTACATCTCCTTGGGGATCACTGGTTCTTTTTTCCAATAAGGCAGATGGTACCCATCATCTTTTCGTGTATTATCATAAGTTAAATCAGCTGAATATTAAGAATCGGTATCCTTTACCTCGAATTGATGACCTCTTCGATCAGCTCCAAGGAGTGAAGGTGTTTTCAAAGATAGATTTGAGGTCAGGCTATCACCAGGTACATTTTAGGACTTCGGACATACCTCGCACGGCGTTCAGGAGTAGTTATAGTCTCTATGAGTACCTAGTCATGCCGTTTGGGCTTACGAATGCACCTGTAGTGTTTATGGATCTTATGAATCGTATTTTTCACCCTTACCTTTATTCTTTCATGGTTGTATTTGTGGATGATATCTTAGTCTATTCACGCTCGAGACATGACCATGCAACCCATCTTGAGATCGTTCTAAATACACTAAGAGAGCATCAGCTTTATGCTAAGCTCAGTAAATTCCACTTTTGGATAAATAAGGTTCACTTCCTGGGTTACATTATTTCTGAGTACAGAGTTTCAGTTGACCCTGAGAAGGTGAGTGCTGTAATTTCTTGGGAATAGCCCAAGAACGTCTTTGATATCAAGAGTTTATTGGGGATTTCTGGATATTATAGGCGGTTTATTCAGGACTTTTCATGCCTAGTAGCACTGCTTATAGCTTTGACCAAAAAGGGGGTGAGATTCGATTGGTCATAACCTTGTGAAGTATATTTTTAGGAACTGAAGGGAATACTAACTTTGGCACTGATATTGATCTTACCGGACCCAGTCAGAGCTTATACGGTCTTTTGTGATGCGTCAGGTGTCGGGCTTGGATCTGTCTTGATGTAGGATGCATGAGTCGTTGCGTATGGTTCTTGTCGGTTAAATGATCATGAAAGGAATTATCCAACGCACAACCTCAAGCTCTCAGCGGTTGTACATGCCTTGCACTATTGGAGACACTATTTGTTGGGAGAGAATTATGTGGTATACACTGACCACAAAATCCTCAAATATATCTTCACTTAGTGGGATCTAAATCTCAAGCAACGCAGGTGGGTCGAGTACCTACAATCCTTTGATTTCAAACTGGCCTACACTCCTTGGAAAGGAAATTCAGTAGCCAATGCACTGAGACAGAAAACTCAGTCACAAGTGGTTCGGGGATCTAATGAGGATTGGAAGTTGATGGCCCTATTTTCGGAGATGCGCGTTGAGGTTCAGGAGGGTCAGGGTCAAACTGTTCTCTCAGCCTTAGCGGTGACGTCTACTCTTTTGGAACGGGTCAGGGCAAGATAGTTATCAGATCTGGAAGGCCTTGTTTTATGAGAAAGTGTTGCTGATGATGCCTCTACAGATTGGACCGTGGATGAAGGTGATACTTTATTGTTATGTGGGCGTGTATGGGTCCCAGCAGACATTAGAGACGAGCTGATGAGGGATTTCCACACCTCAGCATGGACAGTTCACCCAGGCATCACCAAAATGTATCAAGATTTGCGACAACAGTACTGGTGTCCTAACATGAAGAGGGAGATAGCCTATTTTATCATGCATTGTTCCACCTGTCAGTAGGTGAAGGCGGAACATAATCATCTGGTAGGGCTTCTGTAGCCGTTGTCCATTCCGGAGTGGAAATAGGACGATGTTTCTATGGACATTGTAACCAGTTTACCCAGGTCACCTCACGGCAATGATACAGTATGGGTTATCATCGACCGTCTGACGAAGGTTTCACATTTCTTACCTGTGCAGGAGACCTTCATGGTTGATGACTTGGGAAGACTGTATGTCAAGGAAATAGTGCGCCTTCATGGAGCACCTCTTTCTGTTGTCTCGGATAGATATCCTCATTTTACATCTCGATTCTGGAAGGGTTTACAGAAGGCCTTGGGTACGCAGGTACTTTTGAGCACAGCCTATCACCCACAGACTGACGGACAGACCAAGTGGACTATACAGATACTAGAGGATATGTTACGTGCATGTGTTCTCGATTTTGGAGGTTCATGGAAGAAACACATTCCTCTTGTTGAGTTCTGTTATAACAATAGCTTCTAGGCTACCATTGAGATGGCTCCCTATGAAGCCTTATATGGTAGGCCTTATCGCTTTCCTTTGTGTTGGCTTGAAGTAGGAGAGGAAGCTGTTGTAGGACCACGTCTTGTACAGGAGACTACAGAGCAGATGCAGCTTATTATGAATCGTATGCAGATAGCTCAGTCTAGATAGTAGTCTTATGCTAATAAGCACCGGCGACCTCTTGAGTTCGAGGTTGGGAGCTGGGTTTTCTTGAAGGTCTCACCTAGTTTGGGGAAAAGACGTATAAGGAATCAGGGTAAGCTTTCTCCAAGGTTCATAGGACCCTTTGAGGTATTGAAGTGGATCGGACCAGTATCTTACCAGCTTGCACTTTTGCAGAGATATCAGGCCATGCATGATGTTTTTCATGTATCTCAACTATGCCGGTACTTTTCAAATCCGACTCATGTTTTTCATCCTGATAAGGTTAAACTGGATATGGATGCTTCCTTCGAGGAGTATCTGATGCGAATATTTGACCGGAGCATGAAGACACTCCGTGGTAGGTCTGTTCCTCTTGTACGGGTGCTATGGAAGCACGGCCGGGTATAGGATGAGACCTGGGAGTGAAAGGATGATATACATTCTCAATGGCCAGAACTTTTCATTGATGACACCTCAGTACCATCGGAAGGCCAACTTGGGGACGAGCTGCTTTAAAGAGGGGAGGTTGTAACAACCCGACTCTTTGGAAAAGGTACGGATCGTTAGTTTTTCTTTCAAAATATTTCTTTTGAGATTGTTTAATGTGTGTAACATCCTAAGGAAGGTGTGGGGAGTGTATGGGGTTGGTTCAGAGCCGGTAGTTTGAGAAATGGGCTTACATGTAGTGGCGCAAGGTCTGCGCACTGTTTGGGATAAATTGTGCGGCTGCAGACAGGGGCACCTGCTGGGGCGCACATCCATGCAGACCAAGCCACACTGTTGTGCGGCTTTTGTCTAGGAGAGAGGGAGGTGCGCAGGGTTTGCGCACGGTTTGGGTAAACCGTGTGCCTAAACCATGCGGCCCTGTTCTGGGTAAAATTACCATTTTTCCCTTACTTGTTTTAAAAGCCTAAAATCTTTCTTCTTCCTCCTTCCCACGAATAGAATAGAGGGGATCCCTTTTTGAGCTCCAAAACCTCTCTCCCTCTCTTTTCTTAGTTTCTTCTTCATCCGACATCTGAATCTCGATCCGTCGAAGTTGTTGGATCACCCTCGGTAAGGCTTACCACACCTAAGCTTCCTTCCTCAATGAATCTTGGTATTCGTTTCGCTATTTTGATGTAGGCTCATATGCCCTATTTCCAGGTCATTGGACTGAAACTCAGATCTCTTCCAACCTACTGCGAATCTAAGGATGATCTCAAGCGATCCTATGTCTAAAGCTCTAAGGTAGGTGGTTACGTGGTTTCCATTTTGGGTTTTTGCCTTTTTGAGTTATTATCGTCGTTTCATGGTTTGTCTTTCTCCAAACCCCTTATTTGTAATGACTGCTTCATATCTAGATGACCCGTGTGGTATGAGAGTGATGAATCTAACCTTGTTAGGGTGTCTAGATGAGGTGTGGATCGGGAGAGGTCAACCATAGGTGATATGCCTTGAGATTTTTCCCTTTTCACCTTTGGACCTTAATGTTATGTCTTGAACAGAATTTTCCATGTTAGGCTAATGAGATGGTTTGGTTAGAGGTTGGCTAGGATGAGATAGCATGAACCCTTTAATGAATTGAGATGTATGTTTTCTTATAATGTGATTGGGAAATTACATGATTTGTTAATGTGATATGATATAAGATGGATTGCCTTATATATTGTGATGTGAATGGTTATTCCATACTGTGTTGACATGCTTGTGATAACCCGTGTGTGGGCGGGAGTCATTCTTACCCCGTGCCAGATAAATATCCATGTGTGGGCAGGAGGCATTCTTACCCCATTCTAGATGAATCTTCGTGTGTGGGTGAGAGGCATTCTTACCCCATTCCATATGAATCTCTGTGTGTGGGCGGGAGGTATTCTTACCCTGTGCCAGATAAATCTCCCTGTGTGGGCGGGAGGCATTCTTACCTCGTGCCAGCTATAGTGCTTGTGGACGAGAGGCATTCTTACCTTGTGACAGTGATGATTATTACATATGTGAGAAGCATGGATGATAGGCATTCTTACCTCGTTCCAGTGATAGCCTATATCTATGTACTTATACCACTGGTTATTGTTCAGAATTCCAGCCATGTGTTGAAGTAGGTAGACCCGCCAGGTGTCCTTCCAGAACCTGAGTGGGAGGGTTGTTTATTTCTTTGCTTTACTTACTTGCAGTTTACCACACACTGTTTATTTTGCGAACACCTATTTGGATTACACGTAGACATCGTTGGTGGTGTCCTACTAAGACTTTTCTCACACCCTACCTGGGCTGCCTCCATGGCACCCGTGTAGACTTTACTGCTGCAGGTACTAGTAGGGTCAAAGGCCTTGCATCAGGTTGTTGATTTATATATGTTCTAGCTAGAGTTCCAGAGCAGAGGACCGAGCTTTGCTAGAGATTCTCGTGGACTACTTTTTTTCTCTTTTTGTATTACTATATAGCATGCTTGCCAGCTATTTCTACTGTATCAGCTTTCCATACATCCATTTTGTATTAGACACTGCCTATGTGGCTTTTGTATATCTATCAGGGTTTTTCTTACTTCTGTTGTTTGGTTTGTATGTTCCCCTTTTTCTCCTATTTACCATTGGTTGTGCTTCCGCTATTTTTATTACTTTGCTACTATACCGCTGTGTGCTCTGACATGGGGGTACAGTCTCCCCACAGACTTACCATTACACCCCCGCTGCTAGTCGGCAGCCCCTGGCCTATGGGGAGATGAGCCAGGGGTTATGTGGCCAACCGGGCTCAGGGCTCGGGTTGAGGGGCAGCCGGGTCTGGGACGTCACAAATTACAATTGAATAATCTTAAAAAATGACTTTATTATAAATTTTTAATTTCAAATCGAAAATTAATTTATTATTAAAAATTATATTTATATAATTTATATAATTAGTTTTCTAATAAAATAAAAAAAACATTTTTCAAAAAATGTCATTTTTTAACCCTAATTGTTTTTAAATAATACTTAACACAAATTTTTAATTTACATAATGATAAAAAAAATAGATCATATATAAAAATATCATATATTATTTTATGAGTATTTAAAATTTTGTTAACGTGTCTTATTATGGTATATTAGGAAATATATTAAAATGTTTCTTTTAATCCATCAATTCTTTATGATATTAATTATTTATCTTATAAATATACTCATTTTTAATTAATTAATATACTTTAATTTACTATAAGTTTATTTTTCATATATTTTTCTTAATTGAAATTATATAATATACCACTTTCCATTTTAGTTTAATTTTTTGTCTTCTATGTTCTATATGAAATAAATTATCAAAAATATCATTAATTTAATGGGTCCAAAAAACTAGGTCCTTAAATTCTACCACCCTTAAATAAATGGCATCATAGAAATTATTAATTATCACATATTGATTAAAGTAGATGATGGTATTCATAACAAATACATCATTCAAGATATATTTTCTTATATGAATTCTAGCATATTCTCATAATTTATATCCTGTTACTTATCATTCTCTGAAAATATTATTCATTCGGAAAGTAATATACCCATTTATGTATATAACCAAATCATATATTCTCCAAAATATACCTTTCCAAAAACCATATGAATCTATATGACATTAAACCATAGAAAATTAATATATTCATCAAAAAATGAAGTCCATTATTAACCCTAAAATTTATTAATAACTAGTTTAAATAGTCTCACACAACTCAATATATATCATAATCCCCAAAATAAGATAGACTTCAGAAAAATACCATTGATCACTTTTTCATTAAATCAATAATCGATTACAAGATGATCAATACTATCTAACTCACAATCTCAAATTCAATCAACCCTATATTATCTCTACATTGAGAATATATTGATCCAACGGTTTTTCTATACCTTAATACTATGGTCTCCAATAGTTTTTATTGAATATATTAACTTTCCATATAATCTATTATCAAGGTTATTGATTCAATTTAATATATGTTTAAAAATATTTAAAGGAAAACTATTTAATAAAAAATAATTTATTTTTCACATATTCCCCAAAACATTTGGAATATACTGATATATCATTGATAAAAATTACAAATAAATAAAAGTATTTATAATTATCAAGATTTAATTTATATGAAGATATAAACTTCACAACATTAAATTATAATTTGGAACACACCTATTCCATTATAACATCAATATATTAAAATTTCTAGCCATTTAAATATGCTCCCTTATTCAGTTATAAGATATAGTGGTTTCCAGATACATAATTTCTAGGATTCATTTATGTGATCTAGTGTAAAAAAACCAAAATGGTTATGATACTATCCAAAATATGAATATGAAAACATCAATCTAATGATTTCTTACTCTATGATAGATAATTTTTAATAAATGATATTTTTTATTCAACCTATAACTCTCTTTGTTAAATCAATAGTTATCCATATTCATTTTTCTATTACAATCTATGAAATAATTATTTAACATCAAACTCGTTTCTTTAATAATGTTTCTTAGATAAAACTTTAATTAGCCATATAATATCCCCCATGAGTGTCAAACCAAGTGTGTAGTTATTTATATTTATCGTGAACAATGTGATTATTGACCTAATATACAATATTTCCTTTTCATGGTCATTACCCCTATTTATATCTATGTCAAAGACTAGAACCTCTTTTAGTATCCAGGAAAGGATGTAGTTGATAGGAGAACCACGTAATTTCCACATTTCTAGAATTTTAAGATATTTTCCTATACTTAAACTTGTCCCTTAGTCTTATCCTATGTATTTCCACTATTTATATCTTATCCTAATAAAAAATAACAACAATAATCTTTATTAATAACTACACATTCCTTTGATACCAACTGAGGCTCCCCATACCAAAACTCCCATTTCTATTTATAAAAACAAATTGGATTATTGATTAATATTGATAAAATGTGAGATAATCCAAAATAAATGTAAAATAAATTTCATATTAGTATCAAACCTCATAATAATTTCACAGAACTCAGAGAATTATTTGGTTTGTATTTCATGAGGATGATATACATAGGAAACTTATTTTAAATTTCTAGTAAACAGTTCCTCATAATCAAACCATACTAGACTCTCTTCTAAAATAACCATTTGGTACACTCATCCTTAGAAAAAGTGGAAATAAAAAAATAAGAAAGGGTATAACATATATGTACAATAATATTAATCATAGTTGATTACAGTAACTAATATTTGGTGTCTGTAAGATCGAATTTTGGGTATAATCATGATACATAAAAATGATTTACCCCAAAAAAATCATGGACCATAAATCAAAGAATAATAAAAATACATGACTGAAAATAGTGTGGAAATATTAGTAAATAAACATGATCCATGAGTCTATAACATCATGATACTTAATAAATGTTCTACATTCATTAGTATTTGGAATATTATAATCATGTGCCATGCCATCAGTTCCCGCCCTTATGAGTAACTAATACATACTCACGATTTCTTATATAGTGATATATAAATCTTTATGTATTACAATAGAGGATGATATAAGAACTCACCCATCTGTAATAATTAAATATGTTTTCCAAATTGAATCTATCTTTCATAATAACATGAATAAGCCATGCAAAGTAAATGGGTTCTATTTATCACATCAAAAACACCCATAGAAAGAAAATTCATTTCATGGCCTTTTAAAATGGAATCTGATAAAGTAATTGTTTATAATTTTTTCATTAATAGTATAATGATACTATCATGGAAAATAAATGGGTATCCAAATTTATTTAGTTATATTCTAGGTAAATACCACTTTATCATGATAATAAGGTATATAGTATTTACATTGTACAGTTAAATGAAATACAGTTTAGTTATAATTTTATTAAATCAATTAATGAATTTAATTTTGGTGAACATCCTTTAATAAATGGAATGAAATATATTTTGTTCATAAAAATGACTTTTTAAGAATATTTATTCTTATTCAAGGTGGTTGGTGACGAAATTCAATCATAATTATTTATTATACCATTGATATAAAATAACATTACCTTACCCATAAATTTATGTAATGTGGATGGAATCACTTGATGAATATACATTATCATAAATAAGATATATCAATTGAAATTGAATTAGTTGAAAATCATTATTTTATGAGTTTTATAAAAATATATTTTGAAATATGAAAATCCATGATCTTATGAAATCATGTTAAATAATTAGGTTACAAGACTTGTAGAAAAATGTTTTTTATTTTAAACCATAGACATGTTGGGAAAAAAATAATATAAAACAATAATGGATGATGAATGGTGTATTAAAAGAAAATAAAGACTAAAAATGATATTTTAGGTTGATAGGTAATGCTCTTGGGTATTTTCTCTATGTGGACCATTAAACTCAATCACTTCATCATCCCACAGAACCTCATATTTTTGTGGAGGTTGATACATTGAAATAACTAGTGGATTTATTCATCATTGAAAAAGAAAGGGAGTATCGCTTCAGGTAAGAGGTTACTAGTGAATCATGGACTGACTTCTGTGGTATATTCTGTCGACTAGGGTATATAGTTTAACATTACTAGTGGGTTAGCACTATAGATCAATGGAATTGTGAAGCTAGTAATGGAAATGATGATGGGGTGCCTCTTCCATCATGGGATCTTCGATTCTCATATCCTATGTATAGATCTATTAAGGATTTTGTGTTAGCATGAGATGGAGAACATGATAAGATATTGTAATACAAAATTTTTGATCTCAATACGGTGTATGGACCTATAGATAAGGTAGACATTAAAGTTCCTACTGATGTTGTTTTTGTTTCCTTTGTAAAAGTGGTGAATCAGGTAGTAGCATAGGCCCCTAAAAAACTTATGGAGGGGCATGTGAAGCCTCCAAATGACTGGTTTAAAGATTCATCTAGATTCCATCAGTCCTAGGGAGAGATCATACATGGAAGAATTAACATGGAAATAAGGATGGACTTACCTTTACAGAACCATTTTTCCTTCTTGGGTTAAATCTTTAACATTACAATAAAAGAAATATGGTAGACAATAGATGGGTCTATAAAGTAATATATTTTTGGTAAATATATTTGTAGGTGGGAAGATACTAAGGAAATTTTCAAGGAATCACAACATGCATCATTACAATAAGTAGAACCAGATATGATGATTTTATAGATCTCTAGGAGTCTCATTGAATCTGATAAGGAATGGGAGCATACCTAGATTTCCCTAGGACATGAGGATCTTATTGCATCTTGGTATTACCATATAAAGGGTGTGGGTAGATTCAAGAAGGGAGTATCTGGATAATGGGATTTCCTAATGTCTCCTTGGAATAATTATAATCCTAAAAAATACTACTCTTATATTCCCAATCCAATGACTAGTATATCTTTAGGGATAAAATTAAGATCCAAGACCAATGAAGGATTACCTAAAAAAAGGGGTGTAAGAGGTGAATCACCCACTATTGGTCTAACTCATGACTTTATTGAATTATATAAATCTTCCCCAAAGTAATTCAAGTTCGGTGCATCAAAGAAAACTGAGATTGAAGGTCGGGATCCTACTCCTATTATAATTTATGTGCCACCAGACCCAATAGCATAGGAGTCCCTATTAGATGTGGTTAAATATGACATGATTTCCCCTAATAGACTAGATCTCAGCAAATAATACTTCCCCATACATTTCTCTAAGAATATGAAGAATGATCTTATCTCTTCTAATCTTGCTTGGAAATATCAACAAGCACCCTTGTGCCAGAGACCATCTATTTCACTATGCCAATTCCTCCATGGTGTCTTTTCATAAGTACATAAAGAAATTATTCATGGAATTTAGAAGCTTGTACAGGTCTCTATATTTAAACTATAAGATATATCAGTCTCTCATTTTTCTAGTATGTTTTGTTTTTATTGATGTTTGAATGTTCTCTTTCTTGTATGGTTCCCACTCCAACAAAAGGTATATTTATTGATAATTTAAAAATTACAAATTTGAATGATGATAGATATGTGGTAAAAGTTTAGGTGAGAAGATAAAAACTATTTTAAATTATTTTAAATATCAGAATTGACCCATGCCTCTTAGAAATTCTATTATATGATTTTTACCTTATATATTCAATAAACACTAACCAAGGATTGAGATAACTAGTGTCCATTTTGAGAGTAGGTACATTAAACATAAACATGAATTAAAGATAAAAAATCATTTCTATGATCTCTATAATGTTCTCCTAGATCCATTTTATCTTCAAAAACTATATAGGATAACTAGTGGAATATATAAATAATAGGGGTGTTCTATAAAGAACAAAAATGGAATGATAATAATAACAAAGAATAACATGTGAGTAAAATGAAAAAAATGATATCATAAATATAAATGATATAATAATTACCCAATTCATTAGATCTATATCTTGGTTCATCCATCATTACATAGATATGACCATGAGTGACACAAAATGTAATCAAACATATGGCATAAATATATCAATTACCCATGGAAATAAATGGGTTACATAATCATGTCTTATAGCATAACCAAATGGAATATCATCAGGGTATCCAAGATATGTGGGATTAAAACATGATTTTATGTTCATAGATGAATGATAGTCATATTCCATGGAATATTATGTCCATGCATAATGATTAAGTGATAAAGAGTTGAGTTGTCACATTGGAGATGCACCACTTAATCATTGTTTTAGGAGAAAGTGTAAATAATATTTAATGATGGGAAAGATAATATTAATTTACATAAATCATTAAATAGACTAAATTTATATTATATTATAAAATGGTAATATTTTCAAACCAAGTATGTTTTAAAACATTTTTTAAGTAGTACATGAAATGGGTTAAAAATAGTGAAGTTCCATTTTATCAGATTTCCTTAACAAAGGAAATTCAAAAGGAAACCCTAAAACCATGTATATCCCCTATATTGGTAGGTATGAATTACTAGTAATATATGTATGGTTAAAAAAATACATAAAATTAATGAAATAAATTGAAATTATAGTGTAATTAAGTGAGTTATAGACAAAAATTCATGACCCTAAATAAAGGGAGGTTCAGGCATTCCCTTACCTCATGTTAGGATTCATTCTCTACATTTACATAATCTTGTGAAAAATAAAATTACATTAATTAAATATATGATTAAGAACTTTATTAAATTATATTTGATTTATTATTAATATTTCATTCTTGATTACAATAATTTAATTGATACTTCATTTTTTCCACAATCACATGGTCGTCGGTTTCACAATTCCAAGGATTCTTTAGTTTGAAGATAATTATTGATATTATTTTAAAATGGGACAACAACAATATATGTGAAATTAAATGATATTAAACTCAATTAAAAAAGTAAATGGTTATATATACACATATGTGTTTGAATATAAGGATGATTCATTTACTATAAAAGTAGACTTTATATGATTAGTTCATTTTGGTGGTTTTAGCGACCATCCTGAACTAGAATCAATTTTTTTAATAAAATGATTATTAATAAATTAAATAACATGAAAAAATTAATAAAATAATAATTATAATCATATTAAACCATAATATTATTTCTATAACCCTCCATGAAATAGGTGAATAAAAATGATGTTTGTTCTTCATTGAGGCAGTGGACCTATCATAATATTAACTTTAATTTTCATTATACATAGAAATGAGATGAACTTGGAAAATGGATATTCCACTAACCTAATTAAATTTTATTATATTTATTATACTAGATCCTTTATTTCATTATGGATAGGGGAGGTATGATGAATTTAGAAGAAGAATATAATTTTATAGACATTAAATTAGAATATTACCTCTTTGAAAATCAACTCTTTAAATACAGATTATGGAACCTTGGTTTGGACGTTTAGTGAACCCCACTATATTAGGACCTATTAGAGGGGTATGGTTAGAGAATTGGGTAAAAAATTTATCTATTGAAGGATTTGAATGTTTGAAAAGCAAGGTTGGTGATGGGTGATATTTATAATTGGATGAGAGGGGTGTTTTTTGGAAATTATATTCATTATATTTCTATTTTATCTCAAGAAAACCAATAGTGTTGATTATTTGGACTATATATAATAACTAATTCAGGTGATTTTGAGATATATTTTTTTGCATCATCCATGACTCATTAACTCGTGTATTTAACAAATAATTTAAATATCATATTTTACATTATTTCAGTATTCAATAAAAAATAATTTATTATATAAAATACCAAAAATATCAATGCAACCAGTTTCTGATTTGTAGATTCCCAAAATAAATCCATTTTATAAAAATAGTTTTATATATATGAGAGAATTAATTTTTTCATAAAAATTTATTTATTTTAAAAATATCAACTATTAATAATATGATTAGTTTTCTTACCCTTTGAAAAATTAGTTATGATATCATAAAATTTAATTATCTTGATAATACAAGAAAATATATTTTTATAAATAATTTATTTGAAAAGAAATTTTATTTTAAAAATTTATATTTATAACAAAAAATTAAATAAAACAAACATGTATAAAAAAATACAAACACTTATTTTATAATTTTAGAAAAAATATTTATTTTTAAGGTGATATAGATTTTATATATATTCATTTTATAAGTTATCTAAATATTATTTTTCCATTATTTATTTATGATACTATTCTAATATTCTTGAAACTATTTCTATGGGTCTGATTGCTATTCCAATTGGAAGATTACTATTCCCACTTTCATATTCCTGATAGTCATACGAGTTCTTTGCTTTTTTTAAATACCTCGTATTTAATTCATTATACATTCATATAAATTTTATCTAAAGGATATATATTTATTCTTTCCAAAAATTAATATTCTATTACTCATATTCTATTTCATTTCTATACGGTTTTTCATGGGTACAATCAATCAAATGGATTGAGTAGATACATATTTCCAAATTATAGTTATCTTATTTTTTTATTTTGTGTCAAATTGTAATATATTAAATTATTATGATAATTATTATTAATTAAATGTAATTTTCAATTAAAATTATGATTTTTCTATCAGGTGGTCTATGATTTTATATAATACTATATTACTAAATATTGAACATTTAAACTAGAAAATTTCTATTGATAAAATTCTAGGTCATTACATTCGTCTCTCAATAATAAATTACTCCCTCAAAATTTTATTTTAAAAACTAAGTTGAAAATAGATGAGGAAAATTTGGTTTCATTTCATCATCTATTTCCCACACTACCTCCCCATACTCATTCTTATACTATATTTAATTGAATAAGTGTCATGTCTTTTCGCATGAAAATATTCATCTACGATAAAAGATCTTCATCAGATGAACCACATAAGAGAGTTTTTGGTCCAATTTTAAAACATTTGGATTGATTAGATGTTATATTTATGGTATGTATTTCTCAATAAGAATATATCAATCAAGTTATGTACTTGAGATAGTGTTTCTGGAGTTTTAGATTATAGGCCACATCTCTGATGGGATCTAGAATCTAAAAGGATCCAATGTATCATTGACATAGATTTTATTTCGTCAAAAATATCACAAATCTCTTGAATGTAGATATATGGAGGAACACTTTCTATTATACCTCAATCCACAAGTCTCACTTATAGTTATTAACAAAGCCATTTTATCGATTCTATGTTTTCCTGATGTCTTGCTGAACATTCATGACTTTTTCTACCATTTCTTTAACCGTTTCATATCCCAATAGCTTATGTTCACAAACTTCATCACTAAACATATATAATATAAATATAATCCCATATAGGGAATCATGTAGTTACATTTAAATCCTTGAGTTGAATATATTATTATACTGGAACTTAACTATAGGAATATGTTAACCTAATCATTTTTTTTAATCCTATTGAGATTTCTCTATACATTTATTCAAGTTTAAGTATAGTTTTATCAAATTGGACTTAATTATATGGGTGATAAGACATACTTAAGTTCCACACAATTTATAGTGAACATGGTATACTTTTCTAGAACATGGAGGTATCTAATGGGCATCAATTAGATACAATTTGTTTTAGTGTTCTATATAGCATCACCACTTCCTTCATGTATAACCTTTCAAGATTATCAAGTGAAAAGTCCAATGTAATTTCAATAATGTGAGAATTATTTTTAATTTGATCTAAAAAACCCCATATTTAATTACTTCTTCTAGAAACATTTAGAATATAAATGAAAATTTTAATGGAGATGTTTTCGCATTTACATGAAGGTAAGTGTAATGGTTGCATCATCCCTTTTTAATTTTTTCCTTCTTTCCTTGACATGAATACAGAATGGGATCTTTTATGTATTTAATGTGATTTATTTATTCATATTCTCAAACCAATAGAGATCTCAAATATCCTAATAAATCATCATTATCCCAGAGAGGATGGATACTGACAAGATATGTGCATCATTAAATTTATTTATTTATATAATAGGAATTTATGGTAATTATAGTCAACACCCCAACATTATAACTCTATATTAATCCATTTTTAACTATAAGGATTTTCCCTTTCTTATGTTTCCCCTTTCTTATGTTTCCCCTTTCCTTTGAATTTTCAAATCATACATGTCAGAAACTTTTATGTTCTCCAAAATGAGTGGTTGATAATTCATTTAAGCTATGTTGGATGTTTTTTGATCCATTATGACTCCCATTTAAATCCATTCATATTCTAGGAAGAATTAGATCCTTTAAAATTCTCATTATAGATAATTTTATAGAATCATTTCAACATTGATCACTTACCAATTTATTTTCCATCTAATGATCATAATTCAATGAGTAATCATATTCCTTGATCATCTTTAACCATATTCACTAGTGCATATTATTCACATTCTATTTCAAAAATATATTTTTAGGCTCTTATGATCAATATATATTTTTCACTTCTTATTATAGAGATAAGGATTCCAAATATTCAGTGTACAAATAAAATCTTAAAACTTCTAATCAAGTTTTGGATAGTTCTACTCATGAAAATTAAAATACATTGAGGTGTGGAATGTCACATTTTTATTTTCCATCAGTGAACCCTTCTTTGATATAATACCAGATATTTTACTATAGTAGATAAATGATGTTGCAGGAACTATAACAAAATGTGAACATTAAATAGCATTCATATATAGTCTTTTTTTATTTTTTTTCATTTTACCAAAGTAACGTCATTTTTTGAAATAATCATATATAAATTATCATAGTATGAATTTTTTGTCATTTTCTAAAAGGGTCTAATTTTAGTTGTAAAATAAAGTGTTTAATAAACATGTAATTTATATGAATTTACCATTATATAATAACGACCTACAATTCTATAATCTCTTTTGTTTAATCAAAAATGAATTTATAGAAAAAAAATTATGCATTTAAAAATGTTACTTGAAATTATAAAATGAATGGAAAAAATTTTAAAAACTCATTAAAATGTTACAATAATATAAAATTTGGTTTTAATTATTTTTTATTAAATAAAAAACTTTCAAGGTATATTTGGCATTAGATAACTTGAAAATCTAAATTTATTTATTTATTTTATAATTAATAAATTTTGGTCATAAAAATTATTATCTAAAATAATTTTATATTATATATATATATATATATATATTAAATAATGAAAAACATTATTTCCCTAAAAAATATTTTATAGGATTTAGAATATTTGTTTTAAAAATATCTATTGACACCTTTTGAATTTTTTTGATAAAATTATTTCCAAATTTGGAATTATAGGTATCAAATTTATTAAAATTTCAAATTTAATATTATTCATGGAAATTAATTAATAATTTTATCAATTAATTATCCCGATAAAAGTAAATTAGAATGATATTTAAGTAATAAAGAAAATACCTAAATAACTTGAAGTTTTAACAAAAATTATTAATTGTTGTTTTTTCAACCCACTCTCATTTTCTTATGTTAATTTTTTATTTTTTCCATTGAAACATTAATTGTAACATTACATTATTGAAAATGTAATGGTTTCACCCCAAAACTACCTTTCCTTTTACATATAAAAGGGAAAAACCATCACGACACCAAGGATTGCTTCACTCCCAAATCCGCTATTCATAATATACCATTTTACTCTCCCTATAACCCTATCAAAGGAACATAATCCATTGATCATTCATAGTTTTCTAGATACCTTCTAATTTAAGGATACTTATAAGGAGAATTCGATTCCCTAAAGTGTGTATTATCAAATAAAAAGTTTTATTCTAAAAAACAATCATTTAAATTTATTTTATCAACACTAATAAAATTTTATTACTATAATTTATTTTACATTATATTACTATATGAAGAGTATTACCAATATTTACTTATATATGCCATCAATTAAAGAAAATAAATTAATTTTGTGTTCATTGTGTAGACCATCTACATGAAAAATAATATGAATTTGTATCATGAATGACTATGGAAAAATAGTTACACATGAAATTTGAAAAAAAAAATATAAAAGGTTGTTTTTTAGAAATTTTACACCATAATTAAATTTATTAATTAAGAAAAAATACTCTGGTCATCATGAATCAATAAAACTTATTATTAATTTAATAATTGATGATAAATATTGAAAAATCCTAAAAGGAAAATGAAACATAATAAATTGTCATAATTCATCCTTAATATTAAAATTAATGACCTTTTACTAATGTAATTTATAAGAATAAATAATTTTATCATAATTATAATGAAACAAGTAAAAATTTCAAAAACTATAAACATCTAATGTGGAAAATAGGGATAATTCATATAGGGAAAGAGTATTATGGATATTTTAAATAAAAATTGAAGTTACTAAGTTCAATAGTTATGTTATTAAGATATATTTATATATGATACGTGAGGATAATGTATGATTGAGGAATTATAGATAAGTGGAAAGGTTTTCCATCTGAAATTTCACTCTTTTAGACAAATTTCATATTATGGACCTAATATAATTTATGTTTTGTATATAATACCTATTTGATATTTTATACCATAAAATGGATTTAATTTTATTATTAAGAGATAAATTTTAATCCCTTTATTTCAGTGGGTTATGATGTAATATCATCATAATCTATAACTGGGGATTTTTCATCTCAATTTTCAATATTTGGAACTGATGTTATAATGACCACCGATTTTATTTTTTGGGGGCATGCATAGACATTTAAGACTGTATGCCATGATATTCATCAAATTTATGTTCTTTAATATAATATATTGTTATACCTCTTTAATATTACATTGATTCAGGAGTGACATTTTATTGGGTGGAATGCACATCCTATGTTTAGGTAAAGTAAAAGTGTGGGTAATTTTATATAAAATACATATTTTTTCAAAGTGTAAAGTGGATGTAGTTGTGACATAGATTCACCTAGTGGTAGTACCACTAGAAATGGTTGGTTTTCCATTGAATCAATCCTCTCATTGATGCGTGATAAGAGGACCTATGACTACACAGTAGTTGAGACACTCTTGGGGGATATTCTTTTAAATAATCTCATGCACATAATTAACCATGACGAATGAATTTTATTTCCATTTCAATAGTCTAGATCCATAGTAATCTTTTCAATCCAATTAATCTCTAATATGTATTTCCATTAAGATTATAAGTATCTTGTATAATACATTTCATTAGTAAGAGTACATCCTGGAACTTTCATGATGCACCACGTCTTATAAATTGATTAAGGGATGTTCTCAAATAAATGAACATTATTCTAATAAATGTAAATGTATTTGATGTATTTATCTCTCAATATATTGATGGAAATGTCTTATTCAGCAAGTTGTTCCTTAGGGAATAGTATGAAAGGTCTTGATGACTCTTATGGTGAATGTGTTGGCTTAATAAAGTGATGAGTGAGATTAGGTATTATATATCCCATTCATGAATAAAAAGGTCACATAAGGAAAAATAGGTTGGTTTTAGCATATTCATCTTCCCATGATTGGAAATTGTCTTAGAAAAAGGCCTTGATAATAAAATTTTGATGTCTAGAATTATGAATTCCACTAGCATGATATTAATAAATACTATAACCCATGATTTCATCTATTTTTATAGATATGTCATGCCCTCATTTTTTAGTTAATTATTGATTCATGTTTCTCATTTATTTTTTTCATTTCACTTATTCCCTATTTATCTTGACTAAGATTACATTTTTGTTACCCCTTACTAAAAATATGAGTTCACCATTATATGTTTTCCAATCCCCAGGAAACCTAGAGGAGGACTATGTGAAATTAATTGGGATACAGTGGAAGGTTTAATCATATTCTCACAATATGATCATGTTATATCTTATATTTTCATGTTTAAAGTATGCATTTTAGTATTAGGTCATCCAGCACTAATATACTATTCAATACATTGGGAATACTTGTACATTATACTAATAATTTAATAAAACTATCATCTCTATATGTCTTCATTCTATGACTTTACAATTTTTATCAAACTAATTTTAGTAGATACCTTTCTGATTAGATTAAAATGAACCACATAAGATAGCACATTTACTGAGAAAATACCTCAATATTTCCAAGTAAAAATCTTGGAATCATAGTAAGAATTTATTTTATAATTAAATGTCATATGATAATTATGTTTATTCCATTCTAGTAAGATATTGACTAATAAAAAGAATGGACACCATATCAATAGCCATATTTAATACAAGGATATTCCCCCTAAACATGTTAATTATGCCATAGTTAAAGCTAATCATTTCATAACAATATTGGGGTAGTTTAATAGGATTATAATAAATCATTTTTCTTGAATAGTGAATCCTAATAATTCAAAACATATTGTAACTATATTGTATCACTTCATGAGAAAAAAATCCAATAGTATTCAATTGAACTTCTAAACCATTGGTAGCAGAACAATGGTTGAAGTTATAAGAGAATATATTTCTATAGTTAGGAAGTAGTGAAATGGAAAATCCATCATGGAATTATATCTTATGAATGCAGATATATACCAATGGTGCTCGCTAATTCAAAAAAAAATTGAATATGTGACCATTTTCATGGAATATGGAATATTCACGAAGGTATTCTATAAAAAATAAGCCCCTCATGAACATATATATGTAATATAAAGTAATTTTTTAACCACATACAAAAGGATGAGGAACATATTTTTGAATGTAAGGATACTACTACAAGTTTATCTACGAATGTTTTGGACCATATTCATAGATTGGAATGAAGTATTGATCTTCTCCTTGAGGGGTTTAAACCAATACATTGTAGGGAATTGTCATGTCAGAACATTTCATCATAGGAATAAATTTTCTCAAGAACCATTAAGAATAAATAGAAGTTCACCAAGATGTATATATATGTCGTAAATATGTAAAAGAAAAGGATATTATAGAATAAATGAAATATCAATGTGTATAATTGGAAAAATGAAGGATGGAATTTCTAACATGTGATAATTTTTTCTAGAAATACCTTGGGGCCTACAGGAAAGGGAACATAGTTTATTAAAAATGTATAAAAAATTCCATCATGTTTTCATTTTCATATGAAAGGTAATATATTTTTATTATTAGTGAATTAATTATAGGGATAGGGGAAAATAAGAAAAAAATACTCAACAATGAATAAAATTTAACTCAGAAAAATCAATTATATAAACGATAGTATTATGAAAATACCACAAATGAAGTCAATTTTCTTAATGACATTGTGTCTTGTACTTTGTTATTTTTCCAAAATATTTTCTAATATTGTATTTTATCCTAGATCATCACACTATTTTATTTCTCAAATTTCATCCAAAAAAATAGATTTGTCCCTAGTTATCTATCAATATAGTTTGAAATTTAGATACAATATGGGAGTCTCATAGAAACAATGATATTACATCAAGTTATAATTATAACAAATGGGTATACCCTATTTAATAACATCAAAATTCTACCTATTTTTTAGTTTACTATGATCCATAATATGAATTGGATTTCAATTTATAATGCAAAAATTTATTATCTAGAGAAATAAATATTGATTTGTGAAGATAAAGAAGCATCACATGTAATTAGATGGAAAATCTCATCATCTAAATCATGTTTTTATAATCCTCAAGTAGAATACCTTAATGAAATTATAGGTAAATAGGAAGATTAAAAGTTATGTATGGATGATGATAGTATCCTATTAATAGATAACATACCCAAGGTACAACATTTCACTGATGATTCTCTAGAAGTATTACCCGGCCATCCACTAAGAATAAAATTGTATTTTCTATTAAAATCATGCATGATGCAAGGTTGATATCTAAAACTCCTAAGAGGATTGAACCAATGGAGTTTCTGGAGTTGAATAAACTATTTTAGGAGTTCTGTGATAGTGGATTTTACATCCTGGAGTTTCACCATGGGGAGGCACTATTTTATTTGGGAAAAAGAATGATGCTTCCTTGTGATTGTGAATTTATTATATAGATATAAATTTCATCATTGTAAGTAATAATTTTCATTTTACATGAATTGGTGGCATATTTTATCAACATAAAGGAGCCGAATACTATTCAACAATCAATCATCACTCTCTTTATCATTTATTAGGTGTGATGAATAATGATATAATGAAGATGGAATTTATCATAAGGTATAGACATTATGAAATTATAGTAGTGCCTTTTGGATTAACTAATTCACCTTCTATTTTCCTGTATCTAATGAATATGTTTTTCATGGAGTATATTCATAAAAATGAGGTGGTATTCATTGGTAATATCTTGGTATATATTAATATTTATGAATTACATAAAATTAAACTACAAAATATTATTTGGGACCCTTAGAAATAAGGAATTATATAGGATATATATTATGTATGAATTATTACTCATTAAATATTATTTTCAAGGAATTAGTTTCTTCTAAGAAGGAATATATATTAATCCCTCAAATAAAATCATATCTAATTAATGTTATACACCAACGTATATAACATAGATCCAATTTTCCCTAGACATAGAAGGTTACTATCAACAGATTGTTCATGATTTTTATCGATTGGAAAACCTCTTAACCAAGTTAAAAGGTAAAGGGGTTAAATTTGCATGGTCAAGGGAGAGTGTAGAAAATAATAGAGTTGATGAGGATACAGGTAAATTCACCATTATTAATTTTTCCATAAGGTAAGGAAGGATTTATAATTTACAATGATTTATTGAGTAAAGGACAAGGTTCTGTCATTATACAGAATGGTAGTGATTCTCAATGCATATGGGCTATTGACTATCAATGAATAGAACTACCCAACTCATATCCTTGATTTGGAAGTAATAATATTGTTTTTGAAAATATAGACACACTACCACTACGGTGAAGGTTGTGATATATATATTTGTGGGAAAAATATATTTAATTATAAATTCTCCAAGAAGGATCTCAACATGAGTTAAATAATATGGTTGTAACTACAAAATGACTATGATTTCTCGATAAATTACCACCCTATGAAGGAAAAAAGGTGCATAATTCATTTATTAGTAAAGACTATGGAGTTAAAAACATGATAAATATTACCAAGGATCATGTGTATATAGATATAGTATAGATGGATATGGTGAGTTTTAGTTAAGGGGAGAAATAATTCCATTTAAAAAAATCACTCAATTCATACTGTAAATGATAGATAAAGATCACTGGTATTATGATAAGATTCCAAGGAATATTGTTGTAGTAAATATTAGAAAATTAATAACTACCATATATATAAATAGAGTTTTGAGCTTTGGGAAGAGGTTATGTGTTTAATCCATAATAAAATTGAATATTGATATTCTAGATGAAGCTCATAGCTCAAAGTTCTCTATACACCCTCATAGCACCAAGATATATTGAGATTTTAGAGTATATTCTTAGTGAGATTGTATGAATATGGATATTGATGACTATGTTTCCAAATTCATAGTATACCACTTGGTAAATACTAAAAGACAACATCCTAAGAGAGTCTAGAATCTTCTACCTATATGATTATTGATGTGTAGAGATGATATAATTAACATTTTCATTGGACTCCCAAAGACTCCATGAAAAAAATGATGTTATATGTGGAATAATTTCTCATCTTATTATGTATTCTCATTTCATAACAATATGTTATGTTCTAACCATTGATAATTTTATCATTCTCTATATTAATTAAATCATAATACTTCATGGAGAACCTCTATCAATTGTATTTTATTTTGACCCATGATTCACATAAAAATTATTCAATATTATTCAAAGGGATCCAAACACTAAGATACATTTATTCACCATCTATCATCCCTAGAATAATGTGAATTATAAAATTAAAATCTATACTTTTTCATAAATTCTAAGATGATTTTATCTTGACTTCCAAGGTGTGTGGTATCAATTACTAACTTTTTTGGAATTTTCATACAATTATAGTTTCTATTTAAGAATATAAATTAAACTATTTGATGAATTTTATAGGAAGAGGTTTCTTAATTCAACCTATTCAGAAGATGATTAAGACAAAACAATTTTTGGGCCACAACTCATAGGGGATATTAATATTAATGTATGAACTATTCAAGTTCATATTAATGATCCCTGAAGGAGAAAATTTTTTATAACGACAATCGATGGAATTTATCATAATTTAATGCTATAAATCATGTATTCTTAAAGTGTTCACTTTGGAAATGTGTTTTAATATTTTGTTAAAAGTGGAAGTTAATACCAAGGAACTTTAGACATTTTTAAATATTAGAATTAATTGGGGTTTTATCTAATCAATTGGATATGTTTCCAAGAAATTCTAAATTATAAGACATATTCCGTGTTTTATTACAATTGAAATAAATTCTTGATCCAATGCATGATCTCACATATGAGGGAATAGAGATAGAGATTGACTCTCCATATAATTAAGATCATTTATAAATTCTTGAAATGAGAGAAGAATTATTTTTGAGTTGAGAAGCATTCTTGGTGAAAGACATATAGATAAATCAACAATTAGAAGAGGAAACCAGGAAGTATATGGAATGAGTATATAGATTTTTTTAGTAGTGAGCATATACCCCAATTTCTAGGACACTTTTTATAAGTTGGAGGGGGGAGTGTAATACACAATATACTACTATCGATGGGAAATTTTATATTATAAATTATCTTATGATGCACTCTTTAAATAGATTTTATTCACAACGTTTTTTATAAATTAATTTAATAAAATTTAATTCAGTAAAATAGCTTTATTTTTTTAATTCTTCTGGTCTAAATTATTATATTTTTAATAATTATTTAGATTTTTCTAAAAAGGTTGGTTATTATTTTGAAAATATATTTTTCACAAAACAAGTAATTTATATGGCTCTAACATTTCATAATAATGACATATGTGATTAGAAAACCCTTTAGGTAATCAAATTTGAATATAATGAAATAAATTATACATTTTAAAATATTACTTGAACTTAGATAGGTTAAATAAATTATTTTAAATACTAATTAAAATTTTACTTTAAAAAAAGTATTTTTCTTTATATTTCCATTAATTCAAGTATTTTCAAGGGACATTTAGTTTTGGTTTTCATTAATAAGATCAGATAAATTAATTATTTACAAATAAAAAAATTTCAATCATTAAAATAAATTTCCAAATTAGTTGAAATTATATATATATATATATATTAATCTTAAAAATATTAATTCTTTTAAAAAATTACACTCATAAGAATATTTATTTTAAAATTCATATTTAAAACCATTGGAAATTTTATTTCCTAAATCTATTTTCAATAATTAAATTAGAGGTATACAATTCAGTAAATGGTATTTCTAAATCTTTGTTCCTAAAATTAAATACTAAGGTTATTAATTATTTACTAATTTAAAAGTAAATTAGGGTAAAAGTTAAAAGTTAAAAAAACCAAAATCACTAAAAGAAGTCTTAAAAGGAAGTGGTTAAGGCAAGTTTAGACACATATTAAATTCCCCCTTCTATTTTTTCCATTCTATATCCTTTTACACTATATTTTTTACCTCGTATTGTTTAAAATGTAAGGGTTACTCCCAAAACATAAATTCTCGGCACTTATAAAAGGGTGACACCTTCACCACATCAAGACTCACCAATATTTCCAATTACTTATTTAAAATTTAGAAATTTACTATACCTATAGCCCACTATCACAAACATGGCCCCCTGGTCAATCATAGTCATCCTAATCCCTTCAAATTCTAGAATTATTCCAAGGAAAATTCATGTCCCTTACATGAGTATTATCAACTACATAGTTTTATTCTAAATTGTCTTATTTTAATTTATTTTATATCCACACTAATATAATTATATTATTTTCATTTATATATTTTATATGTTACTATATTAAGTGTATTATTACTATTTATTCACTTTCCCTATCCATTAATAACAAAAATCATTATTCATGAATTGTAAATACTACTACATTCATGACGTAATATGTTTCATTTTCTTTCATCACCTTACATGGTTTTTTATAATGATAGTATTAAAAAATAAATATTATTTCGATAATACCATTACATTTTTTAATAAAAAAATTATATAACATATTAATGAGATGATCAAAAAAATGATCATCATTAATTTAATCGCTTAAATTATGTGTACTAAGAGGATTTCCATTTATTCAAATTGTATATTATTTTATTATACATTACCTATTTATCTACTTGATTCAAATTTTGATGTGTAACACTAATAAAAAAATTCAAATTATCATTATTCCCATTGTATAATAACATTATTTTAGAATCACTTCACAATCATTAATTAAATTAGGGTATGTTCATGTTTTGGAGAATTTAACCACCTTCCCAAACAATACTATGATGTTTTTTTAGAAATAAATATGGGAATATAATTCCTTTTTTAGTATGTTAATTTTTTTTAAAAAAATTTCTTTTTGGTTCATTGAATTTAATATCAATATTAAATCTATTATTTATGAAGACGCACCACAATCATCAAGAATCACCAAATCATTATTTCAATTTATTTCATCTTTAAGGATAAAGAATAAAACAATCATAAAAGATATTTCAGACATCATAATGTGTTATAATACATAACTAATAATAAATTTAATGACATACTAATGGTGTCCTTGGAATAAGAAATAATAAAAACACAAATATTATGAAACTAGTGAAATCATTCAAAACTATAAACACCTAACAAGGAAAAATGAGAGAATTCATATGAAGAATAACTATTTATGAAGTTTATGATTGAAAATGGACATGTTAAATGTTTTTAATTAATATATTAACATATATATTTTTATGACACCATAGTTTAATGCATATTTTAGGACGTTATGAAATGATGTGAGGGTTTCCATCTCAAATTCCTCTATTTGAGAAAAAAATTATTATGCACCTGGTTTACTTTATCCACTGTATATACTATCTATTTGAGATGTTATACAATGAAATGAATTTTTTCATAGAATTTTAAAATACACATTATTACATTTCATTTAATAGGATATAATTAAATTTATACTAAATATATATGTGTGGCTTTCCATCTCAATTTTCATTATTTGGAACTCTTGTAATAACTATCAACTATTCAATTTTGTGCGGTGCATATATTTACATGGAAGAAATATTTCCATTTTACTCATGAAATTTATATAAGTTGTGCATATATATTTTTATCCCACTATGCAGATCATTTGATTCAAGTGTTACCTTTTCCATAGTATAAAATCATCATATGTTTTGGTAAGGTAAATGTGTGTGTAATTTTCTATAAAATAAATCTCTATCTATAAAATGGAAATTTTATGTAGTTATAGCATATATATACCTCTGGTTAATAACCCCAAATATTGTTTTTGAGAATTTAATCAATCATGACCATGATGCATGAAGAATTATCTTATGACTGAACTCCTAAGGAGACACTCCAAGGGGGATATACTTTGGAATATTTTTACACTCATATTGAACCTTGATGAAGTAATTTATATATTTTTTATATGGTATCCTTCCATGTAAATATATTAAATCCAATTGCATTCATCCAAGGATAACCTATCCCATTGTAAATTCCCTTACACCAAAATTTTATTTAAAAAGAAACTTAATGTTACATTGATGATACCACATAGATTCCAAATTATTAAAATAATATTCTCATATAAATTTGTGTTATTCTACTAAATGATGAATTATCTAATGTACATATTTATCAATATATGACTAGCCACGTTTTTTTAGTAAAATAATCCTCAATGAATAGTAGTAATGATCTTGATGACTTATATTGTGAATGAGTTTTTCTTAATCATGTGATGGGTGGGGAAAATTATTATGTATCCCCAAGTTTCATTGATAGGTATTATAAGAAAAAATAGGTTGGGTTTTAGTCTATTCATATTACCATTATTGGAAAGTGTCTTGGGATAAGGCTTTGATGGTAAGACTCTAATGTCTAAAAACATGCATTCCATCAATATGAGATCAATGTTTATTATTACCAATGATTTAATTTATAGTTATGTATATATAATGTGATCAGTTTTTAGTTTATTATATCCTTGTGTTTCTAATATATTCATTCCTTATAACTTATTTTATGTTTATGTTATGAAATCATCAACTTTATGTTAACCCTTGCTGAATATTTGAGCACTCCCTTATTATTTTCCATTTCTTAGGAACAATAGGGGAGGAATATGTTTTATTCTTATTGATAAGATGTAAGGATTAATCATATTATTATAAAATGATCATGTTTTGTCAAAAAAAATCAAGAGTAATATATTCTTGATCATGTTATTCCAACACTAATAAAATGTTCAATACATCATTAACTCTTGTACATTGTAATAATAAGGTAATATAACTTCTGATTTTATGTATCTATGGTGTGAGATGTTTTGATTAATTGTATACCATGGAAATATTATTTCTTGTGGGTAGTGTGATTTAAAATATAGTGATAAGCCTCTTTTTCAATTACTTCAATATCTATTCAAATTCATTGGTCTGAAAATTAATTACTCCTTTCTGAGTTAGTTTAGTTAATGGGTTTCACAATTGAGAGATTTTTCTCAAAAATCATTTATAGTTTGGATATAATCAATTGAAACTATGGATCTTCATCACAATATTCAAATTCACCTCATGAATCTCTATTATTTTTTAGTATATCAAAATATCATCTAAAAATACTGCAAAATAAAATTTCAATGTAATATATAAAGAAACTATTAATGATGTCTAAAATTATTGATATACAATTAGTGAGTCCTTGGTGGATCACTATGATATTGTAGTGTACACACCTTTACTGAAAGTAATCCTTTGGAATACCTTCCTTCTTCAATTTTAACTGATGATATTCCAACCAAATTTCCTCTTTAAAGAAATATTAGGCCCCACGAAATGGATTGAGAAATTCATTAATCCACGGAAAGGGATAATTTTTCATTATCGTGATTTTTTTGAGTTCATGGTAATAAATATTTTCACACACTGGATAATCCTTCTTGATGATGAAGAGGACCAACACACCAAATGGTGAAGCAAACTAGCTTTTAAAACCCTAGTATAGATTCTCCTTTTACTACTGCTTCAACTATTCTATCAAAAAGGTACCCATTTTTTAGAGTGTATGATATAATATTAGATCCATGCATAAGTTTAATAGCTAACTCAACCAATCATTTTGGATAAAGATCATACATATCTTCATTGAATACATTATTATATTCCCTCACATTGGTAATATCTTAAATAATTATTCCACACTATATGTCAATAATTTGATCTATAAATTATTTATCATAAATAATAATATTAATTATTTTGAAGAAATTATCATTGGATATTACATTCCTCCATACACATGTATAGAATAGGATGATAATTTAGGATATGAAGAATGATTTCCCTCCCCTCACAGTTGATGTTGGATTTAAATAAGGAAATTATATCTATGACCAATATATAATCAAATTCAACTAAATGGGATTTGACATGGTAAGCTGGGAAGTTGAATGAATAATCATTAACTTTAGTGGAGTGATATAGTTGGGATGCAATAATTGGAAAGCTTTTTTTCATCATAGATTACTCAACCTCTACATTTTTAGGTGGTATTTAAATAGTTCTACAAAAATTGAATGATATTAAATAATTTCTAGAGATAGAATCAGTTAGTATGTTTACTACTATCCAATGAATAACTATCATACATATCAACTCATTATTTTCCGGACCCACCTCAATAGTAGTCATACAATAAGTTATTCCTCTCTCTCTTTTCGTCAGAGGTTTTTGACCTTAATTATCACCAAAAACCCTTGTCTTATGTCATGATCTTGCATAATTTGTGTGTTCCTTAGAGTTTAAACACTAGACTATAGGTTTAATGTTGATTGTAACATTCATTTATTCTATATTATTAGCGACCTTATCATCTCATTTTTTCCTTGATTACCTAGATGAAAAAAAATTTAAAACTGGAAGCATAACATTTTTTCATTAAGAAAATTTCCTGGATTATTCTTATCATATTTTAAACACATTGGTAATTAGGGTTTCTTTCCTCCATGGTATTTATATAGTGATAATCTGAAATTAAGCTTCATTTGATTATTTTTATCCCTATCCCTTATAGACTATAGAAAACCACCAATCATTATCTCTAATATAAGGGAACAAAATACAGTCTCTTTATCATTATTAGTGTCTCAAATCACCATATTTTTCTATAGAATCGGGTTTAATCCACTAAATAATTGGTTCATATTAAATTATATTTTAATCTCAATGATGGATGTATATTATTAAATCGAAGTGATATTTTCCCCGCACACCTCAAAAAGACAGTTCTTCATTTTTCATCAGTCAACAAAACTCCTCCTTTTTTTGAAGGAGATTTAAGGGAACCTTTTATTGAATAATATTTTCTATAATCCTTCCCACTACATGGATTTTATTTCATTATTTATTTTTTTATCTTAATTAGTTGGAACCATTAATCTTCTTCTACCTTTAGGTGGTAAACATCCATAAACAATTTCTATGGTTTATAATGTTTGAGGATAGAGAATATTATTTCCATGTAGTTAATCCATTGTTCTGCTATGAGGGAATTTAATGAACTACTAGAATCTATATGCAATGACTCAAAAATGGAATACACCTAAAATTTATATTTCTTAATAGATGCATCATGTTCCATTTGATTCATGTTATTATTTATAACAAAAGTTTGTTTAGATAGTATGGAAATGAGTTTCTCTCTTCAGTCTCCCATTAGGTTAGACATCTCATTTGTTAAATCATAACATTTCCCATAAAATTGGTTGTTGTCATGATTCCTCCTATTTTCCAACAATAACAAAAATAATAGAAATATAGGGAATAGATTATATTAAATAAAAATTATATAAAATGGTAAACTATGAAATTAGAATTAATATAATATAAATTACATACATATCATAATATATGAGCCTATAGGTTTCAATCTAGGGTATCCATTTTAATTTTCCTATCACGTTTTATTATCTAATAGTCTATTCATGTTCTTCATAATGATTCATAAATATTTTTTTGAATCTACAAAACCGTATTCCCAAGAAGATTCAAACATGGGGACCATCAAGGCCACTTTTACATAAACTATATATTGGTATAAATCATACCAAATGATCCCCTTTTGGTTTAAAACACCAAGATATATATATTATAGAACCACATTCACATTTTTTTATCATGATAGAGATTTTGTTTCTTTGAATCCACTCTCTTTATACATTAGTAAAATTTCATGATCTTTTAAAATATATAAACAAATCCTTAGGGTTTTTAGAAATGTATTCCTATCCCCATAACCAAAAATAACTATATTGTATATGATGAAAACTATAGAAACCCAATACTCTTATACATGTTATTACATTATTTTGGAAAAAAAATATTTGATAATCATAACCCAAGGATTGAGTGGCTTATAATCTTTATGATAATATATACTTAAAATATAAAATTGAATCAAAAATAAAAATCAATATTATGATAAAAATAGTGTTATCATAGATCCATTTGATCTAATAAAACAATAAAAGATTACATAGGGTTTATATAAATAAAAGGAGTGAGACATAAATCTTAGTAACAGAAAAATATGAATAGTGAAGCAAATAATATGAGTCAATTAGAATATCATTATATAATAATGGGAAAGGATTATTAATAATATTATTGAAGCATGATGGAAAGAAGATTTAATAATAAAATCATTGAATTTTTTAATAAGGAAATATCATAAAACAAGGCATAATAAAAAGTCAAGGTTTACATCCATACTAATATAACAAGGTGAATATAGTCAAATCATTGATTAGGGTCACTTCCTATTACCATACCTATCAAACCATGAGTTATAAACAACACCCAATAAAATATATAACTATCTAAGAGCAACATTAATAAAATGTATGTGCCTATTTGTACCACAAAGTAATATATAACTTATGGAATAAACATCATAATTACCCATAGAATGTAATGGGTTATATAATTGTTTCCCAATATTTATATGAGGCCACCACCTGTGTGTGAATATACACTAGCATTCTTTTTTACCCTAGATTTCAACATTCCAAAGGTGGGTAGATTTCATCACTTTCATCAATGATTTATGATCCTCAATTGAAACAGGATTATGGGATTTCATATCCTCCTTCTATGTATTCTTCATTAGAACTTGTTGCCTAGTCTGAGTATCCCTTATTGAGTTATTTCTTGTCTATGGAACTCATTATTTATGTCATCTCTTTGTGGACACTGGTCAATTACACTACTTCTATTTGGACTTTCTAGTTGGTCCTAATAGGTCAGAAACCATTGTTTAGAAGAGTAGTAATGTTGGGCATCGTCGGTATGTCTACATGCATAGAAAATTAGTCACTTGTATTCTTCTGCATGGGAGGGAATCTCATGTAGAAATATTAGGCACATAAACCAAGGTAAGTCGTGTCAGTCATGACATGTCTAATGCTGAAGGAATATATCTTACAAGGATTTCATCATAGGAATCTCATTTTTTGTATGAGTTAGATGACGTATTTGGAGTATATATTCAAAGGATTTTACCTCTAGAATCCCTTTTTTTATGAGGAAACTATTTGTGGCTAGTTAACTAATTTAAAATCTAGTGGATATGGATCGTGATGTCTTGTTGAGACAGATCATGGTACGATCGTAACATCCATTAGAGATGGATTTGATTGATCAAAATAGCCCATGAATGTGATTCAAGGAGGTGTGTCCCTTAGAGGGAATATTTCACAATTGGGAGTTTACCAATGGATAGTTTAGAATGCAGTATGGAGGAAGATCCTAGAGGTGTGTCTCATAAAGAGAAGATGTGTCACCATGAATGTTGGTCGGAATACCCCTAGAGGTGGATTGGGGAGGTAAATCTCAATGAGGGAGCACGTGAAAGGTTTACCAATGGATGGATCATAATTCTTGTGGTGGAGGATCTGAGAGGTGTGTCTCATAAAGGGAGGATGCACACTATGAAGGTTGATTTGAACACCCATGGAGGTGGATCTAGGAGGTGAAAACCTATGATGGAGAACCTGAAAGGTTTACCATGGGATGGATAATATTACCCATGGAGATGGATCCAAGAGTTGTGTAACATATAGGGAATATTCCACACTATGAAGGTTGATAGAAACACCCATATAGGTGAGTGAGGGAGGTATATCCCTATGAGGGAGCACTTGAAAGGTTTATTGATTGATGGATCAAAAATCCTGTGAAGGAGGATCCAGGATGTGTGTCCCATAAAGAGAAGATGTCACACTGTGAAGGTTCATTAGATCACCCTTTTAGGTGGATAATAAAGGTACATCTCTATGAGGGAGCACCCGAATAGTTGACCAAGGTATGGATCATAATTTATTTGGTGGGGGATTTACGAGTTGTCTTTCATAAAGGGAATATTTCACACAATGAATGTAGATTGGAACACCCATGGAGTTGAATCAGGTATGTTCATACCTATAAGGTATAACTTGAAAGGTTTACTAATGGATGGATCAAAACCATCATGGAGGTGGATATAGGTGGTGTGTCTCATAAAGGGAAGATTATACACCTTGAAGGTTGATCAAAACACCCTTAGAGGTGGATCAGGGAGGTACATCCCTTTGGGTGAGCACCTGAAAGGTTTACCAATGGATAAATAAAAATGTATGTGGAGGTGGATATAGTATTTTTATCCCATAATAGGAATATTCCATATATTTAAGGTTGATCAAAACACCCCTAGAGGTAGATCAGTGAGGTACATCCATATGAGGGAGAAACTGAAAGGTTTATCGATTGATGGATCAGAATGCTTATGGAGGAAGATTCAAGAGGCATGTCCCATAAAGGGAAAATGCCACACCATCAAGGTGTATATGAACACCCCCATAGGTTGATTAGGTATGTAAAAAACTATGAGGGTGAAGCTGAAAGGTTTACCGATGGATGGATATGAATGCACATGGAGGAGGATCTTGGAGGGTTGTCCCATAATGTGACGATGTAACACCATGAAGGTTGATCATAACACCCATGGATGTAGATTAGGGAGGTAAATCCCTATTACAGATGACCTGAAAGGTTTAAGGACGGATGGATCATAATTATCATGGAGGTGGATATGGGAGGTTTTTCCCATAAAGGTAAGATGCTACACCATAAATTTTGATCGAAAAACACCTGGAGGTGAATTAGGGAGGTACATCCCTTTGAGGGTGCAACTGAAAGGTTTACCTTTGGATGGTATTAAACCTCATGGATCTTTCTTATATATCCTTCTTAGAAAATAGGGATAAAAACCCATGTAGTTCTATGATTCAGTTTAAGGTCATGTGATAGGATCAGTCCATGCAGTTGCATGTCATGCATTAAGGAAACTTTCATAACGAAGTGAGCATCGACAAGGGATGGTGTGGGGGCTATACATGAAATGTTACCTTGTATATTGTATTTCTCTTAGTTGAATTTGTTTTGTATATTACATATTGATCTACCTGATGGACCTATAGGAGATGTGGTCTACCAGGTGAGTGGCATGATCATATCAGAGAGGTGGCCTGAAAAAAAATCAATATGGATGCAGATGTTGGGTTTTGACCTGAGGGAGGCTTCCTACGTATCCTAGATAATTGGTAATCAAAACCCACATAGTTTGGAATGGTTTGGGTGGATACCTATGGAGGAGTCCCATGGAAGTAGAGCATGTGGTTGGGGCTTATACTTAGTATCTTCCCATAGAGTAAGTATGGTCGGGGATTATGCAAGGAAGTGGTCCATAGAGGATCATATGGTTGGGTATTACACATAGGTTCATACCATGAACTTCTAGGATCGTCTAGGATATGGTTGAGGCTTATTCTTAGGATTGTCCCATAGGGTGAAGACTAGTTGAGTCTTACTTATAGGATCATCACATTTTAGTGGATATAGTCAGGGATTAGACATGGTGGATTCCCATATAATTGGATATTGGTTTGATTTCATGATCACCACTAACCTCTAATCCCACATGATTTATACTCAGAGTGAGAAACCTAAGATAACAGTAGATATGATTCTCATTTCATGAATGAAATTCCAATCAGATATGGTGTGGGGCTTACATATAGAATATTCCCATGGACAATGGAATTTCATGTGAGGAGTATCTCATTCCATGTGAGGAGGATCTCATTCCCTATAAGGGTAGGCGGTGTGGAGACCATCTCATGCCACTCAAACATAGATAATATTATTCTTATTTCACATGGTAAATACATATCCTAATGTCATACATTGACGATTTGGGTACTCATACATTTTAAGTCATGTCGCTCTGATGTGAGGGAATTACTCCCTACCCCTTTAGTTTACATAACCATTTTTCATGCACTTATGGGTGAGTCATGTCTTTAGAAATGCATTATTTTATTGATGAGTAGGAGTGGTCAATCATGATTTCCATGTTATCATGCATATATTGAGAATAAATAGTCATTAGTGTGCCTATACTGAGAATCAAAAGGTTGGTGGGAGTCTCAGTACACAATTAAAGTGGAGTGGTCCATATGAAAGGGTGGAATATGTCATATATAGAATTGTGGTGTAGATGAACAAATATCATATGGGTGTGGGTGCATAGGGAGCTCAAACTTTATGAAGAGGTGTTAGTGGAAGGTTGGATACATGGAAAAGACCATGATATAGGATTCATGAAGCATAGGTCCTTAAAGATATGTTATTTATAAATTTTAGGAGCTTTGTGAAAGTTAGGGTCTTCTCAAAGGAGGAGGCATCATGAAACAGGGCTACCTTACCTCAAGATAATGTCCTAGATTAGAAAATAAGTACTTTATAAAGGATTAATTATTTGTGAACATCAATAGAATTTTAGGGAATTCTTACCTTGAAATGGTAATAGTCCTTCATGAAAGTCATCTCCACCTTGGTGGAGGAATTCTATAACAAATTAAAGTGGATATCACGAACCCTGGGTACCTTGGATAACCTATTTCTATTCTGGTTTCGGATGCTTAGGAGGTTCTAAAATTGGGATAAATTTGTAAGTTTAAAGTTCATGTAACCATCCCCCAAATATAGTAATGAGGGGGTATTTATAGGCAGTGGTGTCACGCATATTTGAAGTGGTTCATGAAGAAATTGTGGGATTTGGTAATGTGTGAGGATTAATCGGACTCATGATGTATTCCATCAATCTTTAACATAGTCGTGATGTGTTGTTGGACTCAGAGATGAACTCAGTCACTATTTTGTGTGTTCACAAAGGGGATTTATTGGCCTGAAGTTCTGCAATATATAACCATTCAGGAATAGGAAGGGCTTCACGAAGCAGACCCTTAAGGTGTATTTTGTCTATTTTATAAAGTATTTTCTTGGAACCAGCCTCATCTTCCCCAAAAATTCTCATGGATTGTATTTCTATACCAAAAATCCCCCCTATAATGTGAGATGATGGGTAAATGAAGAGGGGTGGATTCTGAGGTAGAATCAATGAAAAATAGAAATCCATGCCCTTTAATTAATATCATTCACGACACTTGCTCGTGATGGTTATTAATGATGGTCATTTTCACAAAGGCTTTCTCGAATCCTGGGTCGGTTGTATGCCTATAAATAGAACATGGAGGGACCTCAAAGGAATAGAATATTCCTAAAAAACCATTTTCTCCATTTTCTTTGAAGATCTTCACCTCTTCGAATATGCTCCATTAGTTCCACTTTAGTGAAATGAACATTTGGATCCTTTCTCCGTAAATTCTTCTTAACGAATTGGGAAGCGTGAACTGCATCTTCGCAAAGCGAGCCTTGTGACCCAGATTTCCACAAAATGAGATTCACAAATAGGATTTATGAATGAAATTTCAAAATAATAATCAGAAGACACTTAATTCTAGAATCCAATGGCTACTATGGAATTCAATGTTGATTATTCTCAAAGTGATGAAATAGATTAAATTATAATAATCATTGAGTGTGTATGAAGAACCTTAGGTCAAGTGTCATTTATTGAACTACTATCTTAATATGAAAAGGAATATCCTTTTTGTAAGAGTATTCCTCTTTATGTCTTCATATTGAGAGAATATTTATTCAACCCAATAGTGAGAAGGGATGAGCATCTTAATGGTTCTGGGTCATACCAAGGAATTAATAGTGGAACAGGGCTACTATAGAGAACATCTAGAAATATAATGCACTAATCATGGAGGAATGCCTCTAAAACCATATAAATAACATTTATGGTGAGATTATGGAAGATGAAGAATCCACACAACAGTATTAGATGATTACCAAGGTGGTTTTGGGGGATCTGACAAAGGGATGGAATGACAATTGGGATTTTGTACCGAAGAGGAAACTTCATTGATGAGTGGGCCTGATCCTACTGGGTTGTTGCATCATTCCATAATTTCAAGGATTATATGATTTAGGTATGACTTTATGGTATAACATGGTATTTATGGTTCCATGTTTTTCAGCCACATGACATCATGCTCTAACTACTGAGAAAATAGTCATCAAAGACCAATAAATTTCTATTTTATCATAGGGAGGTCAGTGTCAGCCTCTGGTACCTTCACCAAATTTTCGGTATCCCAATCCTTGGGGTGATGTTTGATGAATTTATCCCCAAGAATAATTTATAGGGGGCGAGAGTAGTTAATGTATTTGGAGGAGGAACTTCTGGATCTGGTGTAGGGCACCAGTGAAGTGAATCCCGGGACAAGGGACGTTACCTTTAATTATTGGTTCAGATATTTCTTGAAAGAACTAGAAGATTCCCCCTTAAGGGGGAGGATTCATTATGGAAGTTGTTAGAGAGGCCTTAAAATTTTCATAGGGGATAGCAGTGGGGAAAGGAGGGCTCCTACTGGTGGATTTGGTATGCTAGTTACTAGCATATGTGGGGATACAATGTCAAGACTAAGGATCAACCCATTGTTAGGGTAGAAGGCTTCATCATAGTGCTCAATTGTAGTTGGATGCTCCCAATGTGGTAACTGTGCATGGGGGCATGTCCATGAATATTTATAATGGTGGAATGCTAGAGGCAGGGTAATGTTTCAACCTTATTGTCCCAATAATGGTGAAGTTATACAATGTACTTTGGAAAATAAATGAAGGAAAGATGTAGTTGCATGTGTGTGGGCCTTTTCACCTTCTTTATAGTTGGGTGGTTTCACATATGTGGGGTGATGAGTAATTGAACCCTATTTTCCATCCCAAAACAAACTTATGGTAGTAAATCTTTAATATCATGGTAAGTCACCCATTTAAATTGAGCTTAGTGGATGTGCTAGATAAGGTTGGGTTAGTAGAGCACTTCATAATTCACCTTCTCTACCTACCAAAGGATGTGGTGACTAGTTATGGTGATGGGAACAAGGAATTGAGATCATACATCTTCACCTTTTGAGGTGGGGTACTGGTAGTAAGAGTTGAATGTAAGCTGTTTTGTGAGCTCAAAAATCCACACTGGTTTTTAAGATAGATCAACTTCCTGGAAATACTAACTCTAATGGTATACTCAAAGGTGCATCATCAGTGTCACCCTATAGTAATGAGGAAATAATGGAATATGTTCATTCTTGAATAAGGAAATATGCATAAAAAATTTCCACCACCCACTACTATGTATGTCCTTACTCATGATTACATGTAGAGTTGGGAGAGATCATATCCTATGGTCATTGAAAGGAATAGGGCCACCTGATCCAATGCAGGGGTGGTCCCTCCACCATTGGGTCAGGGACAAATAGTGGATGCAGGGTGTTGTGGTGGAATAATTGTTCTAGTGGACATGACAACAATAGCAGGTCCAGCAGTTCATGTCCCCAAATAGGCAGGATCTACCGGGAGTGAAAGAGAACTAGGATAGATGCTCCTGGGTAGGCAATCATGGGAAGAATGAGGGGCCTCTAGGGAGATCTTGAGGGTGAACATTTTAGGGATAGTGAAATGAGCATTCAACCCAAATTTTCCTAGTGATTTCGTGTATCTTAATAACTAGGAGGCCTGGGTAATTCATAAGAATATCACCACTCCTCGGGGTGTGTGGTAGTATCTCTTCACTGATGGGATATTTCTTACCTGGACAGTTTAGGTAATGATAAGTTTCTACATTCCCCATGTGGAGTTAATGAAATAAATGGTTGAGCTAGAGGATGTAATCTACATCTGAGGTACCCCGTGTCCCATAACTGGTCAATTGAAGACACAGTGGGGAATGTATTCCCCTTTAGTCTCCTTTTAAATACATAGGTATTCTAGCATGGATGAAGGTGAATAACTGGAATATTCCTTGGGAAGTGATGCATAAAGAATATTAGATAGAGATAGGATTTCTTTTTCCAACCAGGTAAACTCACTGATCATTTCATGCTATCAGAAAACACTAAATTACCAGACACATGACCTAATCCACACATTAATTATGTGGGAATTATAGAGAACTAAAGAAGTTTATTTCCCTGATGAACCTCATGTGGAGGTATAGGGAATCTCAACCCACGAAGAGGTGAATGTGGGGACCCTTTGTAATGTGGTGGTTTTGAGCGATGAACCATTGACTCCTTCCTTTGAGGTAGTGGCCCTAGAGTTTGAGGTGGTAATGGAAGAGGATACCCTATTGGAGGAGACAATTAGGGAGGCTATAGTGGTTAGTCCAACCACAACAGAACTATTGGGAGGGTACTGTTGATACAGAACCCATAGTGGTGGGGGTTGAGGAAAGTCCCATAATAAGTATGGCTCAAGCATCTATGGTTGTGGAGCCTATGGTAGTGGCACCACCAGAAGTGGATGCTGGAACCGAAGTTATAGTGGAAGGGTAAGTGACTATGACAAGGGATGAAACAATCGAGGAGGATGCATTGAATGTTCCTATATCATAATTGATATCAATGGTGGTTGTGGGAGCTAAGGCTGAGGTTACACTACTAGTTGGAGTAAACAAGGGATCTAGGATGATGGATTCCACCTATTAGATTCCTAATGGTGTATCATAAAAGTATCCCACATGTGGAGACGTTTTTGAGGAATTGTTCCTCAGGGTAGTCATCTAGCCACTCATTCCTACTGACAGAACAGTTTTCTAACAACTTATGTCTGAATATGTGCATATAGATGATGTATCTGGAAATATATTCATGATATTTCCTCTTTATTATCTTTATCTTCCTAAATATTTTGCGGATTCTTGTTCTAAGGTCATCGAGGATAACTGGGTTTCCATCACATGGTGTTGAGGAATTTGCGGAACATTATCACTCATATCTGGATAGCTAAACTAATAAAATGGGTGGTATCACTTTTCCATTGGTTGGTCAGTTTGGGGGCCACTATGGTGAATTCCAACACTCTTCATGTACATGGAAAGGACTTCCTCATTGAGTGAGAATATGTGTAATTGTAGGATATAGACCTATCCTTTAAGAAACACAAGGTTGTGGGCTCTAGGTTTCTTCAGAAAGATAAGGATGAGATTGGTCACCTAGATGGGATGGAACAAGAGCATGTGAATGTTACTGCTACTCATGTTGATATCCCTAGAATCCTAAGGGCTTAATTACCAGCTTCTGAGGCCAAGGAGGTTAATATCATGAAGGCATAAGATGATCCCTGATCGAAGTAGGAATGATAGTAGATTAGGGCCAAAGATGATCTCTCCAAGGCTGGTGAGTAGAATGAAGACTTGGAAGTGTGAAAGAAGGTATTTGAGGCCACTAAGTGAAAGATGGAAGAGCTCAAGTGATCGATCATTGAGGTAATCTATACAAGAACATTTTTTCTAGGGGAGGATATGATATGTGGATGACCCCATTAAGCTGTGGTTTTCTTAATTAAATTGCATGAACACATTTCCATCATTTATTACCTTACTTTGATAATATATCCAAGACAACCAAAAACTGATCCCAAATATCACATGGGGCATTCCCAGTTTTAGAAAGAATGGATAGACATGTGATTACTTTTTATATGAGAAATCTAGACAATCATAGAGAACTCAGGGTCAGCTATTTTGTATTGAACACTAAGAGTTTTCAAGATGAGAAAGGTTATTACTAGAGAATGGGGCTATAAGAATAGCCAACTTTATTTTCTAGAAAGCTCTAGGGAATAAACAGGATAACAAAAAGTGCTTTGAATTCAACATGAACAAATGGGAGTGTGGAGTTAGAATCAAAACTCCAAAATATAAAAAACAAGGAGAGTGGCATAGAGATATATGATGGCTGCTCACTGTAATCGAAACACATTATATGTACTGTTATCTGGGAATGGGGAAAAACTATGGTTGAACACTGAACATGTTGAAAACAAAAAACCAATCATAGATTATATTTATGAATCTTTTAGGGTGTTTTCCTAGGATTGTAGGTGAGCCTTGGTCATGAACCATTTCATTAGGGGGGCCCATCAGATGTGGAGGAGGATAAGATTAAAAATAAGTGGCAAGAAATGATTAGAAATGTGTTTAAATAATGTTCAAATGGATTCTTATATTATTGGAATTATGCAACGATGGCTTAGATCACATTGGTGTAAGAATATTTGTCTAAAAAAATTAAAAAAACATATAGGTGATCATCATCTCGGATGTCGAGTGACGGTTGAAAATTAAAATGATGTGGTAGATGACCAGTGACTGAGGGGAGGATCTCTTAGATATGGGAAACGATGCGTTGCAATTTTACGTCATTCAATGAGGATGATCAACATGAAGTTTAATTTCATATGTTGTGTAAGATGTAATGTATAGTTTCAATTTCTGGTGATCAGGACACATTTCACAGTTTAATGTTCTTTGACTAGGTAGTTTACACACAGTTTAAGGTCATATGGAATGGACCATGGAAAATAGTTTAATTTCATGCTTCACAGATTATTATTCTTATTTTAAGTTCATAATGTTCAAACCATGGTGAGGGTGTCACAAACAGATATGTGTGGTATGCCAAGATGATAAACTCGTCATGAATGAGGGCCTAGATGGACCAATATCACACAACATATTTCGGGGGGATTTACACACAATATTTAGTAAATATTCTTGGATAGGAAACATTATGTGGTAAAAGACGGATGCTAAAAAGGGGATACCCTATCTAAAGAGGGTATTAAATCTTCTCATTCATATATATGATGCATCCCACATATATAAAATGTAAACATAATATCATAATTAAGAGGCATCCTGAACTTGATCAGGGTAATACTACAGTTTAACATCATGTATAGGGGACTATGGGGGGAAGAATTCTGAAAGAGATGTTCTTGGAGTCACATCCATAACCCGATGTGAATGAGGACCTACAAGGCCCACATCACACAACAAACTCCCAAGTAATACTGGTACACAATTTAAAATTTTCATGATTGGACTTAGACTCCAATTTTATGGTCATAGAGATCAAACCATGGGGATATTTGGATAAATATTTGTATCATAGTAGAGTGACAAACCCGATGTGAATGAGGACCAAGGAGACCCGACACCACACCACATACTTAGAAGAGGATCTTCATATAGTTGAATTCCATAATTATTGGACTGATGATGGACTTATGGAAACCTATGTGGTATAGAGGGAGTGAATACCTAACATAAATGATGCCCATGGGGCTCGCGCACCACAAACAGGGCCAAAGGGACAAAGGGTTTATAAATTTGCATTTGGGACCAAATATGATAAGTTCAAGCATATCTATATATCCTATGAGGTTGGAAATCAATACGTATGTAGTTCTTAAACATTGATAAATAAGGTACCAATGTAGGTGGGAGTTATCCTTTATTAAGACGAAATTGAGGAATCCCATGATTATCGTCAGGCATCCCATGTTCAGAGCATGGGGTAGGAATCATAACTTATTAATAGGCATATCAATTTTGTATGGGTTGGAATCATAGTTTAGCTTCATGTGCTGAGGAAGTATGGCAGTGCAGTCTAAATTCATAGTACTCGGACTATAGGGTATTAAAATAGTTTATGTTCATAATTTTGGACCCATTGCAAATAGTTTAAGGTTTTGTTTCCTAGACCATGGGATCTTAGTTTAAGGTCATAGAGTTTGGACTGAAGAGAGGGGGGAGTTCCTCAGGTGGATATGTGTAGTGTGGTGGAATGAAAAACTCAAAATAAATAGAGATAAGGAGTCTAGCCACCATAAAATAACTTTAATATGGAAATCATATAGTTTAAGGTTGTAATGATTTGACTATAACATATGATAAGGGCCCGAAGGAAATTGAGGCCTCCCATGATTATCATGATTATTTCTAGGCTCCATACATCAAGTAAGATTTTTTGACCATCACATACTAGTCATATGAGGCAGCCTAATTTAAAACAGGTTAAGAACCATCTGTTATGTGTTTAAGAGCCATCCCAAGCTTTTTCAGGGTCGCATCGTAGTTTATTACCTTGAATTGAGGATGTAAACTCTTAATTTATGGTCATTGAGTTATGAACATGATGGGGGAATGTCTTAAATGGGTGTGCATAGTTTGGTGTCAAAATAAAACTAATATGAATGAGGTATAAGGAGTCCCAAAACCACACAAAACATCCCAAAGAAAACCCACAAATAGTTTAATTTCATGATTCTTGGACTTGGATTCCTTGTTTAGGGTTATAGATTTCAAACCCATGTGAACAGTTTAATGTCATGTTGTATGGAATAAGAACTCAGTATAACATTGTGTTCAAGGAATGTAGACACATAGTTCAACACCATACAGTGACGATGATGTTGGGTGTTCAATTTAACCTCATGCAGCAAGGATGTGGTGAGCTACTAACATGATGTATTTCTTAAGAAACATATATTTAGTGAGATGAGGGATTATTACTCCATCCATAGTGATCAAAATCTATGTGTTGTTGGTATAGACATTTTGAATGATGTATGTTCATTCCCATTTTCACTCAAGCACTGGTGGCTTCATGCCAGACATCATTGGCATTCTGAGAGCCAGTACCGTGTAACCCTGGAGGAAAGGGAAGAGGTGAAAATTCTTATCAAACACTCTTGATATCAATTTCATATGCCTCTATAGATTATGAAAGGCATGGAACATGTTATCTTTAAGGTATTATAGCTCTTATGGACTGAATTTTTCCATTCATTCTGGCATCTACGGGTCATAGACCGTTATCAGAGTTATGATAAAAGAATCTAGATCAGAAAAAATGATTTTGTTCCATAAATCAGGGAATATGGAGTCACATGGGTGGAATTTTATGTCTCCTACTGATATACTTAGAGTTAATTGGGGAGCCTATCTAGCCATATATTCTTTTTTTGGCCCACCATTCTATGCAAAATGATATAAAGAGTTTTGTTGAATGCCTTAGTATCACCATTTTCTTGCACATGATAGCGTGGAGTATGGTTGGCCCAGATGGTACACATGGTGTACAATATCATAATATTAATAACTTTAACGATGGTACAATTGTTGGTGAGAATGACAGGAGGGACTCCAAATTGGTGGATAATGTGGGAGATCGTCAATTCAATCATTAATTGGGCATTAACTCCCTTCAGAGAGATTTCTTCTTCATGGTTGGAGAAGAAATATACCATGGTCATAATGAACCTACATTGGAAATATATTGTTAGTGGATAGGGTCCCATGACATTGATTCCTCATACAACAATGGGATAAGAATACTTGGTATTATAAAGGGTCTCTAGCAGTCATTCCACAAAGTTGGAATGAATTTGACACACATGACACCTATTTACATACTAGTTGTATTTGAGGACTATAGTGGGACAAAAATATCCTAGCCATAAAATATAATGGGGGATATTTAATCCATCTAGATTGGAAACACATTAACTAGCATGAAATTCATGTACAACCTAGTTAAATTTATCTCATTTTATTCAAAAAATGAGAATTCTATCAAATCCACATATGTAGAGAGTTTGGTTGAGGTTAGGACTACCCTTTATGTTGAATTGTACATCACTTTGATAGCTTCTCTAATGTTTGGATCTGTTCAGGGAGAGGATATGTTGTTGGAGATACTCAAAGAAATTGGTTTTCCAATTAGAGGCTTCTTCTTCTATGGGGAAATCTGGTGGCCCTGACAAAGAAGCACTGATAGTCAACTGGTTTAACAATTAGCTATCATCATTGTCTAGAATGAATAGAGTAATGACTCTATGATGTGCTACAAGAATAAAAAAAACATAATGGTTAGTCTCTGTAAGAGAGGCGGCTAGAGTTGGCCTGGAATCAACTATACTATTCTACAACCGAGGGACATGATTCACTTAATTCTGAGAAATAAACTGGTCCATCAACTAGAAAGTGTGCACCCGCAAGGGAACAATATCTATATTTATGATGGTTTAGTCACCATTTATTTTCTTGATAGCTGACTAGATGTCTCCCTTCATATAAAATCAGGTTAAATCAATCTTGGGGGCTAGTTCGAGACCTGTTACGAGATCCTAATACTCTACCTCATTGTTGGTGTATCCATCTGACAATATAAATGAATACGATAGGACAACCTTTATCGATGTGATGAAGAAGGTCCCCATTCCTTCTCTGTTGATATTGGGATAATTGAACCTTCTTCTGGTTGGGATCTAGTAGGAACCATAAAAATTTATATTTTAGAGTGGAATAACCTGATTGATGGAATAGATAGCCTCATTTGAGAATTGTACATTCAGGAGTGATTCTTCCATGTCCAGATGAGTGGCTAAGAATATTGGAAGCTCCTGACACTTTATAGATTTATATGGAATGAACTAGATGAAAACTACTGAAGGATCACAACCCATCATGCTAGCCATAATATCATTATGGGGTGATTTAGGATATACTTTAGTTTATCCACATGGTAAACCAACTGTATTTCATGATTCTACAAATAGTGTTGCAGCATCTGTAATGTGAAAACTAGTATAGGAAAGCTCTTCTCAATAAAATATTATATGGCCTCTGTGTCAAGGAGCATGATACTAAGATAATATAAACTATTCTATTTCCCTTTCATGATATTCTACATAATAAAGTAACTAAGGAATCATTCCAAGGTGGTCACATAAAGTACTAGGGGCATCCCTTGGATGGGTGGAATTAGAACCATATTTTATAATAGATACTGATTGATTTCCTCAAATTTAGTCTAGAAATCATCATCCCATTGGTATGTGTTACTTTTCTTCATGATCTTGGAAAATAGATTTAACTTCCTGGCCAGATTCATGATGAATTGGCCTATGCAGTCCAAGTGGACTTGAAGACCTTAGAATCCTGATGGTTTCTCAGTGGAGGAATCTATATGATGTGCTTGATCATCTCTAACTCAATATCGATGCCTCTATATATGAAAACAATATTGAGAAACTTCTCAGAGATAAACCTAAATGTGCACACTAAGGGATTTATCTTCTAATTCTAGTATAGAAATCCTAAAATCTTCTCAAGATCCTAAATATGGTCCTTAAGCTTGTGGGATTTGACCCACATTTCATCCACATAGAATTCCCCCAATGTCCAAATTATCAGTTTTAAGATGTGGTGCATGGCCTGCTAATATGTGGCTCCTGCATTCTTCAGACTGAAAGGAATAAACTGATATAAGGTTGTTCCTTGTGGTTCTCTAAAGGTGGCAGACTCCTCATCTTCATGGGCCATCTAGATCTAGTTATACCTGAAATACACATCCATAAAGGAGAGAGCCTGGAACCTGTAAATGGAATCGATCGATAACACTATCACATGAAGGGGGAAATCATCATTTGGATTATGGAGTTTGATGTCTCAGAAGTCCTTACAGACTCTGATTTTTCTGCTCTCATTTCTAACTGGTAATATTTTTTCTAGACACATGGGGTACTGAACTTACATGATGAAGTTGGATTAATAATTTTATCAACTTCGACCTCAACCGTTGAACCATGAGAGGGGTGAATTAACCTTGGATGATGCTTAAACCCATGATGATTCACTGGAAGACCAAGATGATGGATGCCGACCTGAGGGTCTAGTCTTGGAATCTCATCATAACTCCATTAAAATAAATCACAATTATGCTTTAAGAAAGATACATATTGATGCTTCTCCTCTAGGGGAATAACTACACTGAGCAGCATTGGCTTGGATCATCCTCAAAACTTAGGTTCACCTATACCAACTCATCAATGGCAATGGAGAAACCCTATTAAAATGTTAGAAGAAATATTCCAAATACTCTTCTTCATATGTTGTTGGGGAATTAGTGGTAGGAGGTTCATCTAGTCTAACTGATTTTGGGGAAACATTGTTGCCTTCTTGGGAAGAGAAGGAACCTTCAGTGAAGGGCTCCTACTCTGCTAAGACCATGGTAATAGAGGCTGTCGAGATGATTCTATCAAGACTTTGGTCATGGGGACCATTCATTATTTCAAAGTAATGGTTTTAGTTCAGCTTATATTTATTCAACCCTGCTTTGAGGAATATACAGTAGTTCTATAGTTTGGTGGCCATAGGTAAAACTTCTCAGTACTTTATAAGGGTAGGTAGTTTTGGTATCAAATTTTCCTTCCCCATATATGAGTATGAGGTGATCCTATGACATTACATATACATAGGAATACAATTCCCCTTCCTATCAATAAAAACACAGAAACATCCCATGTTTTTCATTGTAGCCTACAACTAGTGAACAAAGAGGATAAAACCATCATCCAAGTCTACCTATGGACTGGATGTTGTGGTTGAATTTTTAACCTCATTGTACATGACCTAAATTCCCCTTCTCTAATAATAATTGGTGTCTAAATAGTAAGCATCACATGGGTCTAAGGGAGTTGCATCACCCGGAAGCACACCTTCTAAATCGTTGAGGGAGTACATGAGGAATTGGTGATATGAGGAGTGAAATGATACAATAAAATGATTCTAGGGGCTACACATCAATTCATTATAGGTTGTATCCTGTGAGAAGACCATGAATTACTCACATACTTCCAATCCTCCAAACAAAGTCTTCAATTGGATTCTTCCACTCAGTCTCTACTTAGTCATGTCATAACCTTGAATCTTTAGGTCAAATGGAATCAAGTATTCCTCAATTATCATAAACTTGTAGAATGCCAATTTGGGAAAAGATTAATCCTATGACCTGTGTCTATTAAGAAAAGTTGTATTTCCATGAAATTTAACTGGAATGTGAAGTATATTTGGTGTATTTTTACCTTTATGAGAGTTCCTTCATCCTCTCTAGAGAATGAGATGACATCTTATAATTCTGATTACTCAACCTATTTTTTAAAGAAGGTCTCTACAGTCACTATATCTTCTTAAAACTGGAAAGGACTCTTCAAGGCCTCTATGAGAGCCTTGTACATATCTTCTGATGGGTGGATGAACTCAAGTAATGAGATCCATCGATGTATGTTGGTGTGGTTCTTCAACAAATCATACATCCATACAGAACTCACATTTCTTCCTACATAGAGTCTCTCATTAGTATGATTCATGATGGGTGCTAGTGGATATACCATTGGGTTGTATCCAGTGTTTTAAATGTCTTTATTTTCATCAACCATGTCCCTTAGAACCACCAGTATCTCATCATCAGATGGTGGTGGAATTGATTTATGTGTAAATTGATGATCATGATGTATTTTTGGTTGTTTCGCCCATTCAGTTAACATAGAAAGCTATATTGGCATGTCTGACGAAGGGAGTTGGGAGTATTGAACCTTCTAAGCTCTGTGTAGCACTTCTTCCTAGTCTTTATAGCATGCATAGATTATCTTGAAGCACTATATTGATAATTTAAATAGTTTTCATGTCCCTGACTTCTTCTTAGAAGACATCAGCTAGAGGCATTCTTAGGATTTGTAGGGTATTTCTCATCATCAGGTAGTGTGAAGCGATCTACTAGTTCAGCGATATTCATGGTTATATACTCCTACTCATCATCAGATGGTTCTTCCAATAATGGGATGATCCTGGGATAGATTTCCAACTCTAGAGGATAGAAATGTATAAGTGTGTGGGATTATATTAGCACCTGTGGGGGACTTTTCTTTTCCTTATTTCATCAGTGCCTACCCTTCTAAGACATAGAAGGTTGCAATATAGATATAGAAGTGATAGGCAGAGAATTAACAATGACATTAGGTGGTTTGTGCTAGCCTAAGAAAGCACATATAACACCATAGGGATGAGAGACTACTCTTTACACCAACCTATCATCATAATTTAGAGTCCCATTATTGGAAACCTATTTCCATTCACCAAAACCCTCATTGTCACTATCACTCTTGGAAGAGACATGTGTTAAATATGTTGTGACATTTCCAATTTTACCAAACCATTATCCAATTGGTCCTACAGTGAATAGTTGAACCCATATCATTATTTTATGGTGTGTCCAATGATATTTTGGTAAGTTAAATGTTTGGGGCGATTAGTACGCTTGAATTCATGGGGATTATTTCACACCAGAAGCTTTAAAATTGTAGGGAACTGATGAAATGACCAAGAACCTATGCATCCTTAATGTAATATTTATGGTTCTTCATATTCGAGAAGGGAACTTTGGGAGCCTGACCATGATGAGGAAGGCTACCTACAGACACACGGCCTATAAGATAATCCTAAAATCCATCTAGGAATTTCTATGTGATGTGGGTAGGGACCATCATAGTATTTATGTTCCCCAAAAACATTGTTAGAAGAACCTCTTGATTCAACAACATGTCGAGTGAATACATGATGTTGTTTCACCTAGAATCAAAATCTGTGACATTCTCATTAGGTAGTTTCTTTGATATTAAGAGGTCATCAATGCTTGTCTTGCGCATTGTGGAGCTGAACTAGTAGAGAAGCTACATGCAGATGTATTCCCAACTTGTGATGGACCCAATGGGTAGATAAATGTACCAAAATATGCATGCACTTCCAATATCTGAACAAAATAGCAGAGTATGGTAGCCTCTTACAAATTTGGGGTTCCCAACATTGGGAAATATCTTAAGATAAAGTGAGCCAAATGTTGTAGTGGGTCACTCGTCATGTTGAATGGGGTGAAGCTAGGGTTCCTGATAGAGAAACGTTAAGTGAATTTTTTAATTCTAATTCAGATGATTTGTTCATAAAATTCAATGATAAGATCCATTTATTTCAATGTTTTATTAAAATAATTGGAAATTTTAATTATTGAATGAAAATAGGATAAAATATGAAAATTTCTTAAGTCCAAATTTTTGAAAGATTTGAATCACATTTTTATTTTTATCATAAAATTTAAATTATTGATCCAATTGATGTTATTTTTTTGTAGAATTATATAATTACTGGGATAAATCTTTCCATTTTGGACCCAAATATAAATCTACAATTTGGAATCCCAAAACCAGCTCACAGGTTGGGCATTGAAAGTTGTTCATAGATATATCTATTTTTATTTTTGGACTATATATCCATATTGGAAAAACAAAAAAATAGTTACATTTGGAGGGGTGACACACAAGGCATCGGTGAAAAACATTCATCAAGACGTCCATGTGTGAATCATCCTTTTTCAAGGACATTAATGCATAGGAAACTAGAGATATGGAATACAGATAGTCTACCTTGTTAGATTAAATTCTCAGTGTAAAATGGTTATAAATCAATCTACACATGTCCAAATATGCTGAAAATTGGAGGCAAGATGCACATGATAGTTATTAAAAACGTTCATGATGGATTCCACATGTGAATCATCAATTTAATTTGTAAAACATGCACATTCATTCAATGGACATATTCTAGAACCAAAAATATCCCTCCTCACCTATAAAAGGAGGTGAACCTATCATTTCCAAACCATACAGGGGAGCAAGGAGTAAATCTCCACCGAGAGAGTCTAGCTACTGAAACCTTATCCCCCCTTCATGTTCTTCATTTTATTTTTTATTTTCTTTTTTTTTTTTTTTACATTTTCATTTTAAATTGTAATCAAAATTTTAGTTTAAATTAAATAAAATCTTTCATGCATGTTTTAAATTTTTTTTCCCACCCATACACTATCCTCTCTTCTTATTCCTTTTAATTTTATTAATATTCTTATTATTATAATTATTATTAGTTTAATTATTAATATTATCAAAGTTAATATAATTATTATTAAAACACTTTTAAGATTTTTATTTTATTTTCATACTTTCTTAAATACTTATTCTCTTAATAATAATAAATATAAACTATTATTATTATATTATTATTTATAAATTATATAATTTCATATTTGTGATTTTATTTATTTCTTTTACTATTTTATCTTCTCTCTCTATCATACCAATTATATTTTACTTTAATATTTTATTTTCTCATCTCCATTATTTTTAAATGTTATTTATTTTATTTTATTCTTTTTTTTATTATTCTCTTAAACCAACTTCAACAAGTGATATCTTACTCTCGAAATGATAGTCTAACCCCAAGGATTGGCCTAGGGTGCCATCAAGGTGTTAATGAATTTTCATTAAAGTTTAATTTTATGTTAGTAGATAGAATTGAGTAGCATGCATGGGTGAGGAGAATTTCCCCAATGTGGTGTCTACCCTTGATGACATTCCACACAATCTATCTCTATTATTTTATTTTATCAATTTACCCTCTTTACATTAGTATCTCTTCCCACATAGGAGTTTAGATTACCAATGGATGAAACGACTTCGATAGATCCAAGTTCTGGAAGATCACACATCCTACACCAAGGTATGTCATCAACATTGATTAAAGGATTTGGTGGAATTGATTGTTCATATGCATTAAATGATATTCAACAATTTCTAAATATAAAATAGTAATTCAAACATGATATTTCATGTTTTTATTATCAAACTAAAATAAAAAAAAAAATGAGAATAATTATTAAACCTTAAATCAAACCCCAAAACCTAGTGAATTTTTTCCTTAACTCATTATATCTAGTTTTAATGTTAGTTTAAATTCATATTTTTCATGTCATTATAAAAGTAATTAAAAAATAAAAAATATTATAATTTTTTCCTTAAAAATATCAAAACCAAAAAAATAATCAGTTTAGTTGACATAGATAAAGTAAGTGAACCATACTGAAAGGCTCCTCAAATGAGATAACCCTATTCAGTAATTGTGCTACATTAGGAAAAATATAATTGTTTTTGTCATTCCCTAACACAGGCGTGCGTCAAAACTAGCACCGTTAATGGGGATCTAATCATATGTTTACATATTTTATATATATAACATTTTATATTGATTTTTTTGGTTTTTATAAAAATTTAAATAAATATACCTTTATGTTTTTAGATGGAAATATTTTCAATTCATGGAATAGAAAATACTCTTAGGTGTAAGAACTAGTATCTAAAGAACCCTTGTTTATAGAAGATGGTGTTTCATTATAGAATAGATAGATCAGGTGAGCATAGAGCTAAAATTTTAAATAGGAGGAATTTAAGGACCTCATACAGGATCTGAAGGAGGCCCTTGAAAAACTAGTGTTTAATGGATTGGCCAGGTAGTTAGCTGAATTCTAGGAGTACTTCTAAGAGATTCATCATGAGTGGTCGAGACACAAGAAAAGTTCTCATCGATTCCTTCCAAAACATTTGAATAAGTTCCACCAGAATATTTCTTAGGGCAAGTGTAGAAACACTAGATCAAATATGATATTCATGAGCATGAATATATGGTGCGAGATCAATAAGGAAAAATGGATTGGGTAACTATATATGTCCAAGAAATATCAAAGTAATCTGAGCTTGAACCTGAACTAGAAGATGAGCTGGTTGTCTCACCTGAGGAGGCCAAGATTTAAGTGACAATGGTTATTCCTGATTTATCTAAGTAAATCCATGAACATGAGGCCAAATTCGAGGTGTAGGATCCTAACTACCTACCTTCAATTACCACCATCAGACTCCAAGAGGCACTCACCATTGAGGTATTAATTGAAACTGAACTAACTCAGGGAACTGAACCTATATTAAACTCTTTATTTTCTGATTTTATTCAATATCAATTGTGCATTACCCCCTATTATTTTGAATTTTCATATTAAGACAATCTTTTCTATGCTTTAGAGGAGAATGAATAAAATGGTTTTGCACCTTCTAAGGAACACATGAAGCTCCCTGGTTTCAATGAACATGCATTGGAGGAGCACCAACATGAATAGATCTGAGTTGTTGATCAAGGGGAAATCAGGATAGAGGATTATCATTTTAAATCCAATATAAAACTAAAAATAGAAGATAAGGAAGAGGTTTCATAGGTATCAACAAAAAAGTATGATGATTCATACATCATCCTTACCCCTCCATGAAAGTAATACCTAATTTTGAAGGGGTATGATCTGGTATACTCTGTGCATGGATCATTCCTCACCATCAATGTGTTGGTTAAAATAAATGAAGAATCATCCACTGTCTAATTTCGGATAACAACTCGTACTTCCCTCTAGAAGCAGTAAAAATTATGGGGCCACTTGTGGGATCATACCAAGACTTATCCCTTTATTTTGTTTCTATGAATTCATATTTCAATTTCCATTCATAGGAGTAGTTCAGTATTCATCCCCACTCCCTATATATTTTTTATCAAAAATGACATGATCCTTTTGTTTAATTGTGTAATTATATTTTGTAGGATCATGAATGATTAAAGGAATACTCAATAATAAAGGGAGGAAAGAGGACCAGGAACTCATTATAAAGGGAGTTTACTTTTTATGATTAACTTTTAAACTCTCTACATATTTTTTTGACAACATATTTTGAAATTTAATGTTTAAATTTTATTCCTGAACTTGACTTGTCTAAGAGACAAGAGTTTTTTAGGAATCATGTAATCTTGGGTTTTTTATTTAAAAGTTTAATGAAATTTAATGATTAAAATGGAAAATTAGATGATTAGTGTGAATCAAATATATTAAAACTAGGACTCGTGATTTGAGGAAATTGATTGATTCATTTAAATAAAATTTTCCAACCATATTTCATGCATTAAATTTAAAAAATATAATTGAATTTATTTATTATTGTTAGAAATTACTTGAGTGATTATCCCAAATAATATTTCCATTCACAAGAGGATTTATAGACCAAGTACTTTCTATTTTATATTGGGAATATTTCTTGAGTAATTTTGGGACATGTCACCAAATAGAACTTGTATTTGAACTTTCCAAATCATTTATTTTGAAAAAACAAATTTAAAATGATTTATTCATCCTTTGAAATACCACATATCTTTAGAATACCACCTTTACATCAATCCTACTTTATCCCATAGATACCATGAATTAAATTTAGAGTAATGATACATGTTTCAAGATATTTTTATACATTCATACCCCCCTCTTAGTAATTTCATGATATTTTAAAGTTTAAGTATGAGGGTGAAGGGAATCATGGTAAATGGGATGATTTATATTATAAAGAAGTGTGGGGGTGATCATTGTAAAAATTTGAAAATTTTGTGGAATCATTAATTGTTCTCTATTGTCTCCCCCCTGTTGAATTTAAAAAAACAAAAATGAAAAAAAGAACCAAAAAATGTAAAAAATGTTTGTGATTTGGGTAAACCAAAAATCACTATTTCTAGACCTGTGATTTTTATCATATGTTGTTATGTGGTGGATGAAATGTTTATTTTAATCATAACATTTGAAAAAAATGGAAAGTTTATTTGAAAAATAAAATAAAAAAGTATAAAAAAATATTCAATATAGGGAAAAAATCATTCATTATGTTTAAAATAATCACAATCTTTTCTTTGGAATTTTGGGAAAGTTGTAAGATGATATAAATTTATGGGGAGAATGTCATTAAATTTTAACTTTGAATATCATGATCTATGATTTAGGTGATATAAATCATACTTGATCTTTAAGTTGTAATATCTCATCCTCCCAACCTTAAACCATAGAGACATTTGAACCTTGATTACATTCCTTTGTGATTTAATGTTCTTTTTGTATTTAAAAAGTACAAAAAGTACTTTCTTTAAAAGGCTATGGATAAAGAGAATGTATTCATGATATGAGAATAACTCTACTTTAATTTTATCATGAGTGATTATAGAAAAGAATCAAAAGTGATTTAAATCATGAAATGAAATGTCTGATAATAATGAATCAAGGATCTTGGATAAATGAAAGAAGAAGATCCATAATTTTTTAATGGTGAAAATTAAAATAAAATGATTGTTTTTTCTTTGAAAAATAAGTAATTTAATTGATATTTTATTTTATATTGACTGTTTTTTATTTTATTTCATTGAAATTTTAATATTGATAACATTGGTTCCCCCTTTAATTCCATGTTGAGATTTTATGCATGAGGACAAGCATGGTTTAAGTGTGGGGGTATTTGATAGAGAAAAATTAAGTGGGAATTCTAATTCAAATCTAGATTATTTCTTTATAATATTAAATGATAAAACCCATTTATTTCAATGTTTTATAAAAATAATATTAAATTTTAATTATAGAATAAAAATGTGATAAAATATTAAAATTTCTTAAGTCTAGAAATTTTAGAGATTTTAATCATAATGATATTTTAATCATAACATTTAAATTATTAATCCAATTGATGTGATTCATTTCTTGTATGATTACATGATTATTTGGATATAACATTCCCTTCTCGACCCAAATATAAACCAACCATTTGGAATCCTAAAACTATCTCACAATTTGGTTCTTGAAAACTGTTCACAGATCTATCAATTTTTTAGGTTTGGACCATATATCTTGATTGGATAGACCATAAACGTCTAAATATGGAGGGGTGATGAAAAATAAATCATTGAAAAACTTTCATAAAGATGTTTATATGTGAATCATATTTTGTAAAGGTCATTAATGCATGGGAAACCAGAGATATGGAATATGGGGAGTCTTCTGGGGAAGATTAAATATTCACATTAAAATGGCCATAACACTCTCTACATGTGGCCAAATAAATAGATATTTGGAGATGAGTCACAAAATACAGTTCATAAAACTGTAATGAAGTATTCCATGCATGAATCAGTCATTTAATTAGTCAAACTTTTCCAAGCATTGGAAGGAAAAATTATGGAACAACAAATCCCCCACTTCACCTATAAAAGGAGGTGAACCCCTCCTTTACAAACCATATTGGGAACCAAGGAGGAGATCTACGCTGAGAGAGTCTGGATACTTCAACCTTCTCCCACTTCACATTCTTCATTTTATTTTGTTTTCTTTTATTTATTTTTGTTTTATTTCACATTTTCATTTTCAATTTAAATTAAAATTTTAGTTTAAATTAAATAAATTTTTTCATGCATGTTTTAAATTTTTTTCCACCCAAGATCCATCTTCTATTCTTCTTCCTTTTAATTTTATTATTATTAGTATTATTATTACTATTAGTATAATTATTAATATTAGGACTATTAAAATAATTATTATTAATACTATTTTAACATTTTAATTTTATTTTCTTACATTCTTAATCTATCTTTCTCTTTATAATAATAATAAATTATTATTATTATATTCATTATAAATTATATAATTTAATATTTTTTATTTTGTTTATTTCTTTTAATATTTTCTATTATCTCACTCTCTCTTTCTCTCATCCCAATTCTATTTTACTTTAATATTTTATTTTCTCATCACAATTCTATTTATAAATTATTTATTTTATTCTATTCTATTTTGTCTTCTTCTCTTATAACTACACAACCAAGTGATATATTACTATTATAAATGAGAGTCTAACCCTAAGGCTTGTCCCAAGGGGAGGTCAATATGTTCATGAATTTTCTTTAAAGTTTAATTTTATGTTTGTAGATATAATTGAGTAGCATTCATGGGTGAGGTGAATGTCCATGATGTGATGACTACCCCTAATGATATGAAACTCAATCTATCTATATTCTTTTATTTAATAATTTTCACTCTCTCAATCTATTATCTCTTCACACATAAAAATTGGGATAATCAATGGATAAAATAACTTCGATGGAGCCAAGTCTTGGAATTTGACACATCCTTGACTATGGTATGTCATCAAACCTAATTAAACTAAGATGTGTAATTGAGAGTTCTTAGGCCTTCAATGATATTCCAAATTTTCTAAATAAATAATAGTAATTCAAATATGATATTTCATGTTTGGATTGTCAAACTAAAATCAAACACAAAAATGAGAATAATTATTGAACCTTAAACCAAACCCCAAAAACAAGTGATTTCTTTCCTTAACTAATTTTATATACTTTGCATGTTAGTTTGAATTAAAATTTTTAATGTCATTATAAAAGTAATAAAAACTGCAAAAAATATTGTAATTATTTTCTAAAATAAATCAAAACCCCAAAAATAATTATTTTAAGTGATTTAGATAAAGTAAGTGAACCACACTAAAAAGCTCCTCATGTGAGATTATCCTAGTCATCCACTCTCCTATATTATGAGAAATATATTTTTTCACATGCCCTATGATAGGAATTCATCAGTTCCCAAAAATATGGTGGTTCTTTCTTGTTATCCACCCATGCTGGGTATGGCTTTCCATCAGGTGGAATTTTTACCAGTCGCATTTCCAAGGCCACGAGATGAGCGGTGAGAGTGGATATCAAATATTTTTGGTGGAGATATCTATATTGATGACCATTACTAACCACCAATGTGTTGAAAATCTTTTAGAATTGGTAATAAGGATCAATGGTTCGTGTTGTGGGTAGATCTGGGTCCTAAAAAATACGATGAAGCTACTCAGGCGGATTTGGTGACTCATATCAAGGTCTCATGCCACAATATCTTGCTTCTACTCTATTGGGACGAGTAGGATTACCAGGCTCGACTGTGTGCAACTGACCAAGAAAGAAATGGCTCTACCCCATTGGAAGAGAAATGGGATCCCTTCAGGGATCACCATAATCTGGGCATTGATCATCAACGAAACCATCGATGATTCTTTTCTGATTAATTAATTTTTTGTAAAAATATGGAAACCATGGGATCAACCTCTTTCTTATGCACAATATTAGGTGGATCAGAAGCCTCAAGATGTCCATTTACCATGATGATGTTTCGACTAGTGGTAAATTATGTGGAGGGATTTCTAAGGTCAAGTGTATGCCATTATAGGCGAGTGTAGAAACTTGTATGAGGGTCTACCTAGTATTGTTCTTCCATAGTGGGATGGTTTTCCTTGTCAGACCTCACACCAAAGTCATTGTTTTCATGTAACTTGAGAACAACCATGTTCACCATAACTATACCCTAAGGTAGATCTTTAATATCAATGGGTGTGTTAGGCTATAGTGGGATAGGGATGAAGTGAAACACATCACACGGCCCCCATCCCCTAATATAAACATGTGGGGATGCCTATTCCATGATATTGTGGAGCACTATTAGGATCTTGGAACATCTCTGTTGGAGTGATTAATAGTATCTAGGTGACTTAGGGTTCTAATCCACTAGGAGTGTTGTAAACTCAACTATTCGTCACTTCTGATAAATGTTATCAAAGTGGTCCCAATTTTCTAGGTAGACCAACTAACTATCATAGAGGCAGTGAATCATAGACTAGATAGTATGGGTAAAGCATTAATCCTAAAATTTAGTGTAGGTGTCTAGGATATCGATGATGGAAGTTTTATTTTCCCATAATATAAAATAGAACTCATCAGCAGCTAGTGTCTCCCATATTCCTTCTTGATAATAAGTGGGTCCCTTAAATTGGCCATCCTAATCTTTGATCATTTCTAGCCAATAAATAGGTATTAAAACCAATGTGAACTGGTGCAATGACTAGTAGAAAAATAGAAGATCCTCTATGTGAGTTATATATTTTCTTCACACTGGGTCATCTGTTTAGAGTGGTACCAACTACATCAACACATCCCTATAGGATGGAGTGTTATCTAATACCACATGAGGATGGGTGGTGGTAAACATCATTGGATTTATAGGTATCTCAACATCTGAAGGACTTATCCTAGACCATAACAGCTCTCCATGATCTTGGGTAGTGGTGGAGAGGGAGACTGGAGACAACGGATATGGTTTCACCGTGGATCCTAGAAGGGAACTATAACTTCATCCACCTACTTTTACTTATAGAGGGATTTGGGGATTCTCTGGATATCACCATTCCAGATGACAAAAATCACTTTTCAGGCTCCAACACTAGAATCTTATTCTCATGACTGGGATGAAGGTTCCATCACTGAGTCACATTCCCCATCAAAATATGAGATGTTGATAGGGTTGTTGAAGACTCATTACTTCCTATGATTTTTTCACTAGTGTAAATGGTTCTCCAATATTACTTGGGATTATTCTTCAGGGTAGGTTAGTTATTCAGAAAGTGAATGACCTCTATTATAATGTGTGGTAGTATGGGTATGGCCTTCACTTTGATTATTTGGTATATGGGGAGTGATTCAGTATCAGTTATTTTTGGAGAATGGAGGACTTTCGTACTCACTGGTTAAGGAGTGGGGAGGACCTCCACTATGGAATTTGATGAAGTAAGGAGGACCTCCACTTTTTTTGGTGGTAACATGGGGTGTACCTCCATGATTACTAGTAGTAATGGAATAGGGGGGACCTCCATGTTGGTAGGTTGAAGTGCAAGGAGGACCTTCTGACTAATCAAAATGGGAATGGGGAGGACCTCCATGTTGAGGAGTGATAATACAAAGAATTCCTCTGTACTGACTATTGAAAGAATTGGGAGGACCTTCTCTTTGGCTGGTGGAATCATGGGGATGGCCTCCTTGTTGACTGTTGAAGGAGTGGGGAGGACCTCCACCCTAGTTGGGTGCGACACGGGGAGGACATCTACATTAGCTGATGGTTATAGTATGTGGAGGACCACCATAATAGATTCTAATGAATCGAGGAGGAACATCTCTTCGATTGAAAGTAGAGCACATAGTAAATCCACTTGAGATGAGAATGTAATAAGGATTACCTTTTTTATGGGATGAATAGTATGGGGAGGACCTATGTACTAATTATCGATGAAGTAGGGAGGACCTCCCCTTTGATCATTGGGAACAAGGTGAGGACCTCCATGTTGATTCTGAAAGTAGGTAGGACCTATTAATTGGTTGGTGATGATACATGGATGACCTTTAAACTGAATCTCATCATTGCAGACTAGACCTTAATGGTTGTTGGTAGCACCAAAGATTTACAGAGTTAGCCCAACATGCTTGCGAGGTGGATGAGGTCTTGATCCCAACCAGGAAAAGAAAGGTATTTGCTTGTCTATTTCAGAGATTTGGAAGAATGTGTCAGGGGTATCAAGGTCCATTGTATCTATATAAGACAATTTCCCTTGAAATTAAGTCTCTTGATATATTTCCCAATGTTGGAATCAGGTGGTTTCATTCGGGGTCGGTGAAGCAGGGGTAAGGTTCACCTATTCATTGACTTGAAAGATGAGTCATTGTTGGAACTGATGAGTCTTGTGTGAGGCCTCCTTGGTGGATCTTAGGTAGTAGTCACAAATATGTTAAATTGGAAATCTCCCACCTCCTTTTCCTTATGTAAGGATTCATGGGATCGCTTCAGGGAGAGACTCCCAAAGTGTTTTGTTGTTGGAAAAGGGAGTGGTTTTTCTAAGTGTGGCCATTGGGGGCAGTAGTGTTGGAAAGTAACTGAATCATCATGATCCTTTCAGTCTATTTACCTTGTCAAAATGACACCATACAACTCATACTGATATACAAGGTTGACCATCTCCCTCCATAGGATAATCTCCAAGGGTGATATGGGGCATGGGCACTAGGTAGCTGAGGTTAGGACTGATGTCCTAATAGAGGTGTTGTCATGATGGATTAACACATTAACATTTCTCATACCCTTGCACCTGTAGGTTTTGGGTGGCTGATTTCCTAAAAATAGCATTCTATAAAGCAGTTGTACCTCCTGATCATAATGGATACCAGAAAAAAAAAATACCCAATGCCCCAGCGTCGTCCAATCTTCCGTAGATGGAGAGAGTAATTTGTGCTAACAATGACATATACCAGGAATGACCAAAGTTTACTACCCTAATTTTTGGCAAATACCATGATGGGTCCATTGTTCACTTTGTGGGTCTTGATTCCAGATAATTAGATCTGGTAACATGCTAAGCTGCTGATTTTCTGAATTCTATTAGTCCACATTTTGAGGAGAATATTTTGACATTGGGTTCACAATTTCTCATTCCAAGGCTTTCATCATGGACACTATTTTTATAAATTGGTTTTTATATTAGTTATGGATCCTATTAAATTCATTTTAATTTCTTTATTATGAAACTAGTATGGATATTAAATGAGTTCATGGATGTTTTGGGGTGTTCAGGGCATGTTTGGGGTCAGGAACTAAACTTTTGGAGAAAACAAGGTGGGTCATACAGTTAGTAGAAATGGTGTATCCCAAGATGCATGGTTTGGTAGAGCCATGTGATGTGGTCCAATCCCCTATCCAGAGGATCATGGATTAATAAAATATGTATCAGAGGGAGAATGTCTGTTAAGTAATGAGTGATGTTTTTATAAGTGGTATATGACATGGTTTCCATATGGTTTCCCTAACTGTGTATCCTAACAATGTGGTTGATCTCCTTAAGTAGTGGGAGTAGCATGGTTGGGTCATGATTTTCACCAACTGTGCGACCAAACCATGTGAACCAAGAATTTTATGGGAAATTAACATTTCTCCATTAATGAAATGTTTAATACTCACCTTTCCTCCTTAGTTCATTCAAGTGGACAAAAGATCTCTCTTATCCCTATTTGAGTTCTCAACCCCCTATTCCATAGGTTTTGATCCCAATATCTGATCCAAAGTTTGATTTTATAATTGTTCATCTTGTTGGATGACCATTGGTAACTAGTCAATTCCATTTCATCCATTTTTCATTCTTCATTCCCTTGATGGAGTTATTTAGATATAGGATCATATTACATATTTTTAGGGTGTTGATCTATTATTAAAATTTCATCCAATCAATTCCAAATTAATTTCTGATACTAGATGAGGATATTCATATGAGTATGAGGTAGGTGGTCTGTTACTCATCCCTAAAGTATCACCATTTTATAATTTTTTTTGTGCGCACACCATTTTAATCGTGTGTTGTTTATTAAATTCCTAGGAATTGCTTATAGTCATCCTAATTTTATTGAAGATCTTGTTTAATAAATTTTATTCATGTTGATGGAGGTCACAATCTCAACTAAATCCATCCCATGTAGGGTTTTTTCCTTAATTATTCATTTAGTTTATTGACATGTTTGTCTATGCCAACGTTCAGGTGTGCTATGGATTGACCCTATTAATGGTAAGCCCTTATTCATTAGAATGATTATATAAGTACTAATTTTTATCCCTTGTATATAATAGTGTGTTTACATGACCTTGATAAAGGTAATAGTTTAATTGAATCAATGAATTGTAATGGTTATGCCATGAATATGACAATGTCACTTGACCCTTATAAGGTAAGTGTTTTAATTAATTGAATGATCCTTCAAATAGATAATGGAAAGTATACATATGGTTATAACTTTTCCTATAAATTTATAATATAATAGTTTGGTTTTATAAATTTAGTAAACCATTCCCTGTTAATGGAAGAAAGTGGGGTAAATTAAACTATTGAATAAGTAATTAATGAATTAAAGGGTCACATGTCCTTGAGATTCCCAATCACACTAATGAAAGGCATGGAAAAAACCCTTGTCTTATTAAATTTCAAGATTATTACATGGAACTAATGAATTAATGAATCAATTATAAGGTTTCAATTGTATATAAACCTTGAAATTACTATATGAGTGTTCTATCACGAGCTGGCCTTGGATTCTGCAAGAAATGCCCTAAGCACTCATGGACGCCATTTGAATTCAACAATATCGATTACTGAGGTTGATACCCACCATGGAACCTGATATTTGTCTAATTTTGGATTCCTTGTATGACACCATAGGATCCCTCTATAATCATTTTAGGATTCCTTGGATAAAATCCTTAGATCTAGCATAATGTCTATGGACATGGGGTGTCATGATTACATTCATTGGTTTAATTCAATGCTTATCCCATTTCATATTGTATGTGAGCCTTATATACAGATATAATTATATTATTTTGGAATTCTATGTGATTTTCACCTTGGATTGAACTCTTTCACCTATAGGTAGGCTACAGGTTCTTACAAAGTTGGCTTGACCCCTGAGGTCAAGGATTCCTTTTTTATTACCTTGGATCTTGTTTCATTACTATCATCATTATAGTGTTCCATGTTACGTCTTTGATTATTTATTATTATCATCATGATATTATTTCAGGGCTATTTATTACCTCACATGACATACTACATAAATTATAACATAATTAAAAATTAAATGGTTACATGTTCAGACACTAGAAGAGGCTAAAGAAGGTACTTGGGTATTTACTTTACTGTACACCTTTAATTTTATATATGTGAATTTTGGAACCTTGTATCATTTTATATTATATAGAGTGGATGTTATAAATGTTGTTTGTGTTTTCCTTCTAAAATTTATCTAACACCCTATCTGATCCCGCATTGGTACACGAGAAAATTTTATGTATGTAGGTGTAGACAAGGGGAAGCGTCAAACTTTGGATACATGATATTTCTTAATTTCATTAGGATTGATTGTATCCACCCAACCCAAGTTATACCAAAGCCAATTTCTACTACCATTACATTTTCATGATTACAAGGAATCAAATCAAAAATAACTAAATAGTTTAGTAGTCTCAGTAAACCGGAAACATACATGAGACTTGTATTACAAATTAATAAAAAAATTACAACATAATTTTTTATCAATAATAACTTTATTCCATATAGAATATCCATTCATATCTTTCTTAGCATATATCATGGAATCCTTGGGAAGGAAACAAATAAGGGTGAGCTCAAATTCACAGTAAGGGTAATGTACAATAGAAGCAACAATGAATAAATGAGAATAATCTATATGGAAATGTAATAACTTAACATAGATGTTATATAATCAATAAACTGAGTAGGAAGTGAATAATAGTATGTCAAGGTAAATAACTAAACATATATGCCATTTAAAATAACTGGATAGAGTATAATTAATATGGAAAGGTAAATGACTGAACTCACATTCCATGAAATCAATAAATTGTGAATGAAACTACATCCATAGATAGTGTCAAAGCATTAATCTCATGGATAATAATAAATTAATTCTTAATAAAGGAAATTTGTAATTATTGTATGTCATGTTTCCCATGCACATGATACCTTTACCATAAAGATATATCCTCTAAATGGTTTAAAACATACTTGTTGAAACCCCATTATCTTATTATATCCAACTGATTTCATATCATGAGATTGTCGATGCATCGAGTGTCTTGTATTAATCGGCCCCAAAACTGTATATTGAATGTACAAATCATTCCTCTAATATTGAATAAATGATTTAGTTCATAAAAATTGTGAGTTATCAAATATCTGTATTGATTAAAGGATATAGATTTTTTAATATTTACCCAAATGATTAAATAAATATCAAAGTAAAAACCATATATAAAAATGGTATTTGATTTAGGAAATAATCACATCTTGATAAATGATAAGGTTATTTAGGGGAAATTTAATGTCTAATGATCATAAGAAGTTTAATATTTCAAGGGGACTAAAAATGAATATAGGAAGTGAATTTAAATACAATCCTTTATAAAAACAATCCTAAACCATCCATAGGAATAATAAACATGGTATCAATACAGTATATCCCATGTGGATAAAATAAAGGGTCTTTATCGTTAAAGAATGAAAATACTCTAAAAATATATTTAAAAATATTCTTGAATAAAATTACCATTTTATTTTGAAATTATTATGAAAATTATTTTCTTCGAAAATAATTTTGAACAAAAATTTTATTTAAAAATCATTCTGTAAACTTTCAAAATAATATTCAATGAAATGATAGTAGGTAATTCAATATATGTTTTACAATGTAAAAATATTATTTCTTTTGGAAGGTAAAAGGTTAGAAAAGTTCCTTGTTCAGATAGAAACATGAATATTCCTTTGAAAAAAAAATTTAAAAGAAAAAAAGGGTAAAATTTTATTTAATAAATCACTTTATAATGGTTAAAAAAATTCTAAACCATTTTAGAAAACTTTTTATTTAGAAGAAAACAGATTCTATAACAAAAGAGATAAATAAAGTTGGGTTTTCTTAAAAACATTTTATAAAATATTTTGAGTATAAAAGAGTGTAAAAATGGTAACATTACATGAAAACGTTCATGAATAACCGAATTAAAAATAAAATGAATATTTTTTTGAAAAATTATCATATAAATTCATTTAATGGAATTTCAAGAATAATATATCTCAATTTGAATGAGATTGTAAAATAAGCCCTTAAAATGATTAGAACATTGAAGTGAGAGTTGATCAATGAATTGATTATGTGTATCTAATATAAATATAAATAAAATATGATTAAATACATAAATATATATTCAAATTAATTTTTTAATTAATCATATAATATTATTGACAATGTGGATGTAATATAACCAAATGAAAAAGGATCGAGTTATTGAATATCTTTACCACTTTTAAATTTTATGTTCAAATCCCCTTAGAAGAGATAATTAAAATTGAAACACAAAATACCATGATGAATGAATTATTCATGATATCAAATACAATAGGGTTAGTATATTCACTACATAAAAGATATAAGTTATGAATATGGTTTAGGCCTCCCAAAAGTATAAGTGAGACAAGAATCCCTAACTTTGCATTTACTTTGGGCTGAACATACTTTAAACTCATATATAAGGGTTTTAAAAATATTAATAACTTATAAAAAACCATATTAATATTTATAATATCATATATTATCTACTTATAATATCTTATTACCCTTTTGTTAACAATATTTTGTTATTTTCATCGTTTTAGGTGTTAATTGCTTATTTTTTTAGTATGTTTTGAGTTGTTATTTCTTGTTCCTATTACATAGATCATGATCTCATTATATACAGAATGTAATCATGATGTAAATATTATATATAATCATTATATATGTACTTATAGTAATTTCTAATGTTTTGAGATATGAAATTAAATGCACTGTTTATGGAGACAGTAGGTCGTACTTACGCATGAACACTACATCCATTACTTTATCGTATTTAAAAAGATAAAAATTAAATTATATATATATTATAATTATAGTATCACTTTTATGTCATATATGTAACATTTTTTATTGAAAACATCCTTTATATTTTAGATTTATACTGTGAATGAGTCACATCACTTTGAGGAGGCGGTAGTCCATACTTCAACAAACGAGGTAATCATATTCGCCCAAAATGAAAAACATGAAGGTATGTGTTATATAAAAATATCATAAGTATTAAAAAACATAAAAAACATATTTATCATATAAAAACATTGTTTAAATCATAATTCCCAACAATGATAGGTTTCAAAAGAAAAAAGAACGACATTATTTCGTGAGGCAATAGTTCGCCATACATGAATGGTAAATTCGTTACCCATTTTATGGATTTGTATGTAGGTGTAGGTATACTCATTAAAATAAAAACATAATTATAATTATTATACTGATTTTTTATTTAATAATTTAATAATAATAAATGAAGTGGTGGAGAAAAAAATAAAACATAAATGCAGATTGAAGAATGTTACATCTTTTTCAGGTAACTCCTTTTGGTTTGAAACAAAGGGCTTCATTGGTTTGATTTAGGCCAAAGGTGATCTTTCTAGGATGATTTTATGGTATTTTGGATCCTACATGGGAATTTTTCGGATGATCCAAATGGATTTATAGGTGTTAATAAATGGGAGGTGTGAGTTTCTTTTTATAGTGGAGGAGGACTGGCATTCTTGTAAATTTTCAAAAACAAAATTCCACCCAGGTTTTCTCATGTAATGTTTGTATAATAATGTTAAAAAATTTATAAAAGGTAGTATAGGGTATAAAAAAACATCCAATTACTTTAGTACATGTTTCTTGAAAATTTCCAGACTTAAGTTTAAGGTTTAGTCTTTTGTTAAGATAATTTTTCTCTTAATTGTTGTAATTAATTTTAATCACTTTCACTAAAAAAATTATAAAATATGAACATATTAGAAATTATAAAATATTATTATTAAAAATATTAAATCTTTATTTCTAAATTACAATCATAGAAGTGATATAAATTAATTTAATATTAATCTAGTAGAGGGAAATAAAAAAGTGACTTTTTAAATTAAAATGTTCAAAAGTTTTCTATGATTTGTATATCCAATTTCAAAATAAAATTGATTAAAATCATGAAAATTTTATTATTGGATTTATTATTGATCTAAATAAAAATTAAAACTAATAAAAAATATAATTTTCCCCTATAAATAAATTATATGAAAACCATTTTGAATTAAAATTCAGTATTTTTCAGTATTCGTCAAAAATGAAACCTCATAGAAAAATACCAAAAATTCAACCTAATCTAATTTTTATGTTTCTTTCCAAAAAAAAAATTTATTTTTACATGAATAATTTATAAAATTTCAAAAAATTGTATTTAAAATAGGTTCTCCATTAAAAGTGTTAAAATTTCCATTAGAAAAATGTATGTTTTTATTTGCAATAATAGGGTTTCTCTTATCTTGTGAAAATAAAATATATTGGATTAATGTTAAAAAATAGATATATAATATATCTTCTCATAATTTATTTAATACTATTCATAACCTCTAATTTAACAGATGGATTATATCTTATTATATTAAATAATATTGCTTTAATAATATATTCTTGTTTGGTAAAACTCGATCATGCGTGTAACAAAAGATATAGAAGAATGTATTTGTTGTGTGTAACACAAGATAACCCATTCATTAAAATCTATATAATATAGTAAATTTATTTAAAATATTAGATATACCATAATTTATCAAGTGGCTATATTCTTTTCTAAGTTTTTTTGTGTGTCATACACGTTATCGAATAAAATTTATTCTTTTAGAATTTTCAGGATTTCACATTCTCCCAACCTTAAATAGATTGTTCCATCATAATTTAAACTCAATATGAAAAACCTAGGGTTTTATATTTGAAAATTCCTTTTTTGAAATCCCAAATCATGAGAATAGTTAATAAAATATCCTCCTAATAAGAGAGAATGATAAGTACAAAGGTTACATGGAATAACATATAACTAGGTTTCTACATATGGGATTATTAGTTTCAAGTGAAGACTCGGACTCGAATTAAATGAATAAATATTTATATTGGTTATTAAGGTCATCGATCACAAACAAGTGAATGATCAATGTAAAGATGATGTCCTCAAGGCCAAAAAACTTTGATGATGTAAAAGACCATCAGTTTAACCAAAATTAAGGATTTATAATATCATTTTTGTTTATGATGCATTTCATAATGTTGAGGAGTATATTTTTTAACCCATAATAAAAGGAATTATATTATTTTATACTTTTCAATTTCATAGGAACAATTTCATCTTTTGGTTGTTCTTCCATCAAATTTTAATTCATCTTTTACTTCAAGAAATGTATATCCAAACATGATTTCTTATGCGAGAATCACTAAAATTTACTAATCTTATGATCAATGAAAAATTCCTTATCTTAGTTCTTAACTATTTTACAAATAAAATATGATTTATACATTAACCTCTAAACCCCAAAACTAATACTACTGGTTGATTATTAATATTTACTCATCAAATTTTTTTACTAAAAATAATTACATATTAACTAGTACATAACATAGGCTAGTGGTAGGCATGAAACCCTTATCATCCTTCATTCAGGGATTTATGCCCCATCACCTTCCAAAATTTTATGGTTTGTCACCTAGAATACAAGTTTTCCATTTGTAAAACCATATTAATTTAATTTCCAAAAATAAATATGATGTACATCCTTGAAATTTAATCATTAAATATACTTTTAAATATGGTTTTCAATACAACCCCAATACATAAATACTTATTCCATTTATTTACACATTGGTCCTATTTTGGTCTACGGTATATACTTTAGAAGAGGGCATTGACACGATTAATTCTATGGTTCCCCATAGTTAATGGAATAATTATAAATAGATCCTTAAGATGAGATTTATTTCCTTCCATAAAAATCTTCATTTTTACTCAGCAATTATTTTCTTTATTTCCTTCTTTACCTCATATAAATCATCCCCCCATTCAATTGAGACACATTCATGGGTGTCTTCTTCCACATTTCTTATATGATGGAAATCAAATCATCTTTTCTCTATGGTCTCCATCGCATGATCTATTAGAAACCTCTAGAATTCTCCTCATTGGTGAGTTTTGGATTTGGTTAAGGTATATGTTGTTAATCGTATTTCTAAAAAATTTATTATGCATAATCAAGATATCCTTCACTCTTATCATCTCCTCATTGGGTTTCTCATTATCACCTCCTTTTTCTTTATGTTCAATGTAACATGACTCCTTCAGGTTCCATCTATTGACTAAAACATGAAATCATGGTGTGAGTAATATTAATCATAGTGATAAAAACATATAATAATTTACAAGGTAGAGATCAAATACTCAATAAGGGTATAAAGTAGTGGAATCAATAATGAATAACTGATCACAATCAATATGTAATGGTAATAACTGAACACAAAATTTTTATAATCTATAAAATTAGTAAAAAGTGCATAATCAGTATAGAAAGGTACATAACGGAACATAAATGACATTTAAAATAACTAGACAAGGAATAATTAATATAGAAATGAAAATTACTGAACTCGCATGTCATGAATCAATAAACTGATAAAGAATGTGCATCCATACATAATTTCAATGCAATAATCTCATAGATAATAATAATAAATGAGTTCCCAATAATGGAAATGTTTAATTATTAGATGCCATTTTTTTGGGAACGTGATACCTTTACCGTAAAGATCTATCCTATAAACAGTTTAAAAAATACTATGTAATGTACTATTATCATAGGATATCCATATGATTTCATATCATCAGACTACTGATGTATCAAGGGGCTTTAATTAACTAGTCCCCAACCCATACAGAGCATGTAAAAATAATTCCTTGTATATTTAATAAAAAATTTAATTCATAAACAATCTGCCTTTTCAAATATCCTTATCGAATAAAGGAAATAGATTTATTAATATTTCCACAACTAATTAAATATCTATCAAACTAAACACTATATGTAAAAATGGTATATGATATATTCAATAATCATATCCATGATAAATGATATGGATATTTAGTGGAATTTTGATGTCTAAGTATCATAGGAAATTTAATATTTCAATGGGACATAAAAGGAATCAAGGAAGTGAATTTCAATATTATCCTTCGCCAATTCAATAAAAAAAAATCCATAGGAATAATAAGTATTGTATCAATAAAACATATCCCAAGTGGGGTAAAATGAATGGTTTTTTCATTGATGAATGGAAATACATTAAAAATATACTAAAAATTTCTTGAAGAAAATATCCTTTTATGTTTGAAAAAATTTTGAAAAACATTTTCTTTGAAAATAATTTTTCAAAAAAAAATTCTTTAAAAATTAACCTTTAAAACGTGCAAATGGAACTTCAATGAAAATAAATCGAGTAATTCCATGCATGTTTTATAATGCCTTGGATTTTCTATATAATATTTTTGAAAATTATATGGGATTATTTCGAGACTAGGCATTGAGACAACACGTGATTCTAAGGCTCGAGGTGCCCAAAATAAATGTTCAAACTATTTTTAAGTTTATTAAAAATAGTGAATGTGTGTGATTTTAGTATCTTCTAAACAAGTTAGCGGATCAGAAATCCAATGTCATAATTGAGCTCATAACAGCGAGTTTACCTTAGGTGGGGCTTAACATCGGTCGGTGCGGGTCAGCAGTAAAAGTTAATTTATAGAATTTTTAGTGAAAAAAATAAGATATACTTATTGTTATTTTTATTTTATTTCTTAAATGTTATGCAGTGACTTTGCATCATGGAATGTGGTGACTCAGTGACGCTACAATGTAGCATTGTGGAAATGTTGAAACATGTTTAAAATGTTGAAACACATTTATGTGTTTCCTTCATTAATCGTAGGTAGGGACCATCATTATAATCCATAATACTAGATTATTTTCCATAGAGACCTAAATTTTCCCTGAGGAAAGAGAAGGAAGATCTCTCACTGGTGATGATGATTTGAAGATCTGAGCTCAGATCAAGCACCGATGAATGATGGATCAAGGACGTTCATCGATAGATCACCATTAATGATGAATTCCCTCCTCTAATTGACCCTCTTTCCCGATAGGGGGTTTATTTTCTACGTGTTTTTATTCCCATTATTTATTTTAAATGACGAACGCAGATCAACCCACGAACAGGTTGATCTGCAGGTCAATCATTCTTGTGTGATTGGTGTTCTCTTGTGAGGATTTATTTACGGATTATCCACATTAAGAGTTGATTTTTTACCTTCCATTCATAAATTCTAGTATGGATGGATGGAGGATGACACAAAAAAGGCCTAGATCCATCCACATTGGGTGTTCTGGTGCTTTACCTTTTCCCCTACTTTATTTTTCCTTATTCTTCATTCGGTGCAATGATCCAGAGTAGAATCCAAGACGGAAACTGTGTGAGGCGGTTTCTGCCATTCGAGACAGAGAATAGCGAGAGGAGGCTGCTGGAGGAGCAGCCAATAGCGGAGGCGGCATCGGCCTGGCAGTGAGGCCAGTCTAGGCAGATGATTGTCAGCATAGTAGTTGACGGTGGTGGTGAGCCGCTATCCAATGGGACTATGATAGAAAAACAACCCATGGTAGGGGCCACAGGTGGAGGTAAGGGAGGCCGCTATATCGACGGCTAGTGGTGGGAGCCTACGGTAACATCAACCGTGGGCTACGGTGACAAGCTACAGCAGGAGGTCATGATGGTATATGTAGGCATCTCTCCAAACTACATCAGATGGAGGACTGGCGGTAGAACCACGGGTGTGAGCTAGTCTCACATACCGACCATGTTGACCAGGTGGGGACATAGCGCTGGCCGCATCCCAGGGGGATGAACCAGCCCGCTCGAGCGGACCGAAAGCGGGCTGGGTCAACCCGGTGTGTCGGGTCGGATCTGATGGATTGGGTCAAGATTGGTGGGTCGGGTCGGTCTGAATGGGTCGGACCAAACCTAGACCCTACAAGCCTCTTTTTACTAAATGAAACATAACACTCAAACCATAAGTCTGTTTGATGAGCCACTTGCGACGTTGGGACCCTTGCGACGAGGTGGTCCTTTTGAGATAGATTTTTGAGTTTTTAGTGAGGGCCAATATAGGTGTGAAAATTCCCCTTGGTTCTTCCCTTGAGGGTTCGGTATTGTATTTTTTCCACATCACTGGGTAGCAATCCCCTAGAAAGGATAATGTAACATATAGAGTTTTGGAATCCTTTTGGGATTAGAGTGATACTCTATCACCCCAGATGGAGTTTCATGGGTATTGATGTGACCTCTGAGCACATGGTGTTAATACTCCTTCTTGTAATCCATATCGATAGGGTTAATGGTATTATATAAGGTGAATCCCCTACATTATGAGGGGTATCTGTAGGTTTCTTGGTATTCTCTAAGAAGAATCCCCTAGATTGCAGGTTAATATAGATTGGGTTCATGGTATTCTCTAATGACAATCCCATATCTATATATCATGATCTTTGGCCAGCTTTTTCTCATTGGATGGGACCCAAATTAGTGGGACCTCTTGTTAGAGTCCTCTATTACATCAAGACTTGTGGAGTGAGTTCTTCTGTAATGATCGTACCTCAAACAGATTCCTGTGTCTGATGATTGGTTGTCACTTATCCACTCTTTCTTTGTATCTGGTTAGGAGTATATCTGGATGTTCATGGTATATGTATAGGTGTACACCTATGTAGATATGGTTGTGAATTATTTTTTGGTTTTTCCTTTGTGGTTTCAGGTTTTTCTACTGAGTATTGTTTTACTCACCCCTACACAGGATTTTCTCATACGTTTCATGTCTTGTATAGATGATCGATGCATCAATATAGTCCTGGGTAGAGCAGGACAAGGAGCAAGACCAGAGAGTGCCTTGTGAGATCAGACAGGCTGAGCTATTTTCAGTATATTTCTATCTCAGCTTCAGTACCCTTGTTTTTTGGCCAGATTTTTTAGTTGTATTTCTTTTGGTGGTCTTGTATTCTATCCCAGTTTACCTTCCTGTATATTAAATTCTTATTTTACTCAGTGGTTTGTTTTTAGTGTATTAATTCATGGTGGTTGGTGTTTTATTTTTTTATCTTTTTGGGCTTGGAGATTTGTGTGTGCATACATGTACTTATAAAAATCCCTCTGATTTGTGAAATATGCCTACTCAGATCTAGTCACCAGCCCTTGGCCAATTCCAGGCAGGCTTGGGGTAGTTATGACATAGGTAAAACTAGGATGGGTCATTACATGTTTTATAAGGTAAAAAGAGTATTCCTTTTTCAAATAAAAAGGTTTTAAAACATAATTTTTGTAAAGTGACAAGAATACTACTTGGAAAAAATTTAAGACAGAAAAAAATGGTTAAAAATTCCTCAAATAAATGATTTTTGGAAATCTTAAATAAATTTTTGGAAATCCTTTTTAGAAAACATAATTTTATAATAAAATAGGTTCTCTGACTAAATGGAGAAATGAATTCATAGTTTTATAAATACATTTTATAAAATATTTTGAGTAACAAATAGTGAGAAAATGAAACTATTTCATAAAAAAGGTCATGAATAACCAGGGTATAATAAAATGTAAGGGTTTATTGAACAATGATCATATAAATTCCATTACTAAAATTTAGTGAATAAGTAATCTCTATTAGAATTAAATTGTGAAATAAACCCTTAAAATGATCATAATATTCAAGTGAGAATTGATCATTGAATCTATTATGTGTATCAAATTTAAATCGACATATAATAAGTTTAAATACATCATTATATATTCAAATTAATTATATACATAATCACATAATATTAAAAACAATAAAAAATTAATATAGCCCAATGAAAAGGGAATTTATTTGTGAAATTTCTTTACAACTTTTTAATTTTAAGTTCAAATGACCTTAGAATAAATAATTAAAATTGAAACTCAAAATACCATGATGAATTAATTATTAATGATATAAAATACATTAGGTCCATTATATAAACCACAAAAATTATATTATTGGTGGATAATGTGTATACCTCATGAAAGTAGAAGTGAGACTAGAATTTCTTACCATGTGTTTCCTTACCATGTCTTACTACCCATTTGTTAACAATTTTTATTATTTTCATCATTTTAGGGTGTTAATTTCCTAGTTATTTGAGAATGTTTTGACTTGTTATATCAAGTTCATATTACATAGATCATGATTTCATAATTTCCAAAATTTAAAACATGATTTAAATATTATATATATTCAGTATATACATACTTATAGTGATCCATAATGTTTGAACATGGGAAATTAAATCCACCATTTATGGAGACGATAGGACATATGTACTTATGAATGCTACTTCCATATATTTATCGTATAAAAAATAATTAAAGTTAAATGATATAATTATATTTTATAATTATAGTATAATTTATATTTCATATATTTCACACAGTTTAATTAAATCCATCCTTTATATGTTCCATGTATAGTGTGAATGAGTCACATCACTTTGAGTAGAAGTTAGTCCACACTTCCACAAACGATGTTATCATATTCACACAAAATGGAAATCATGAAGTTATATGTTAAATAAAAACAAATAAGTATGAATACAACATAAATATCATATATATATATTATAAACATAGATTTTCTATAATAATTCCCAACCTTGAGAGGTGTTAAAGGAAAAATGAAAGACAATGTTTCACAAGGCAGTAGTTTTCCGTACAAGAACGATACATTTGTTTCCCATTTGATGGAAGTGTGTGTATGTGTAGGTATAAACCATAACAAAAAAACATATAATTATAATAAGTATAATTTTTTATTATATAATCATATAATAATAATAAATTAATTGGTGTAGAAACAAATAAATCATAAACGCGTATTGAAGAATGCAACCTCTTTTTGGGTTAATCCTTTTGGTTTTTGTAAAAGGGATTCCTTAGTTTTATTTCATCACAAGGTGAGTCTTTTAGGATGAGTGGAGGGATGTTGGTAGACTATTTGGGAAGTTTTATGATGATAAAAATGTATTTATATGTGTGAATAAATGATAGGGTTGAGTGCCTTTTTATACTGGAGGTGGAGTGGCATTCTTGTAATTTTTTGAAAAGGGAATTACACCCATGTTTTCCCATGTCAAGTGGCTCCATTAATAATCTAAATTATATAAAATGTATTATAGGGGAGAAATATGAACATTTTATGGATTTTGGGAAAATTTCTAGGTCATTTTGGGCATTATGTTTATGTTTTAGTTCTTTAGTAAACTAATTTTTCTCTTAATTGCTCTAATTAATTTTAGTCACTTTCATTATTATTTTTGGTAAAAAATTAATTTTAACTTATTATAAATTATAAATTATATTTATTCCAAATATAAGATCAATTTTTCTAAATTCTATACATATAATTTTCAGGAAATAATTTAAAATTAATCCCTTATGTGGGACGACAAATTGAGGTTTTAAAGTAATATGATCAAATTTTATATGTATATAATATCCAATTTGAAACTAAAATTTATTTTTAATACCCTAATTGGACTAATTGATGTATAATTGAGATAAATAAACTTTAAACTAATCAAAAAATTTAATGGACCTGTCCATCCCATTATCATGATATTGTGCACTTTGGGCCAAGCCCACACAGTTTTTATTTCCCTAGTCTTTGTCCCTCACGCATCCCCCAAGAAAAGGCATAATGATGGGAGATGTAGAGACCCAAATCTTGACGTACATGGACATTACATTACTTTTGCGGAATACTTAATACATAACAAAAACAGACACACAAGGACCGTAATAGTTTAGTGTCTTTTGAAACTTGGAATATAATCTTCTAATCGTGGTGAAAGATATTCAACATCTCCCATAAAGATCTTACCCTTTTGTTTTCTTACCTAAAACTTTTCTTTATATCCTGGGGAAAAGAAAACATAAAAAGGGTGAGCTCAAATGCTCAGTAAGGGTAAGCATGGAGAAAATAAAACAAACCATATACATTTGAACATAAGAACATGAACATAATGTTTAAACATAGAAATCTTGAGCAATGACATAAAATATGGAAGTACGTAAGGCATAGATCATAATAGAACATAAATCATGATAAAATAGATTTTAAATAAAACTTGTAATTGTGGAAAAACATTAATCACATGATATGATTTCCATACTAGCCAAGGCATTGCAGCCAAGACCATCTTAGTGGACAAAGTCCCTTTCTGAATCGAGTTCACTCCTCGTTCCAGCCCTGTATTACTAAACCGGATTAACTTAACATTCCATCCATGTCTATCTCATGAGATATAAATCTTTACCCAATGCATTGGAGGGAGATATAGGTCCCACCCATCTCATAATGAAATCATTCTTTCATGTGCCACAAAATCATAAATCATACATCATAGCATAACCCATGTAATAGAATGGGATTCTTAAACATCATGCCATCATAACATAATCCATATAAAAAAATGGATATCATTTCATAATAAGAAGGATAAAACCATGTAAATAATGGATACATTATACTTGAAACATAAAAATATTAAATAATGTCATCTTAGATGGAAAATATTTTTAATAAAACACTTGAAATGAAATCATGATGAAAATATCCTTTCTTCTTCAAAATAATTTTATTTTCACAAAATGCCATGCAATTTTAAAAGAAAATGGTTTTTTTGAAAATAATCATGCAATATTTTTTAGTAAGATTCATGAAAATGAGGCGTTATGAAACCGTAAAAATATGTTCATGCCGTATAAGTTAAAAATAACATTCTCCTCGTACTTTTGTCGGAAAAGTCAAAAAGTACCTCGTATGGTAAAAAAAGATTCCTTACATACCATATAGTAAAATTCAAAAATATTTAAAAAGGAATTTAAACATACATGAAACCATTTTTAGGAAACATGGACATGGATGATAACAATAACCCCAGTAAATACTTACGAATAAACAATCTCGGATAAGAACGATATTGGAATAGTTATCCCTTACCTTCGGTCCGATATGCTTCGTACGTATCCTAACCTAATGTATAATGATTTAAATAATGTCATTGACTTATTACAGAATAATATTCATTGTTATGATATCATATATGGTTTACTTATGACTTTATATTACCCGTTCTTTTGTAAATTCGATGTAAAAGCAGCGATTTGGGTAAAATCGTTTCATTTATTGTATGTGTTTCGACTTGTTGTTCTTGATATTATTACTTATATCCTTATTTACTTAATTACAGAATTTAAAACATGATTTATAAATAATATATATTCAGAATATATATATATATATATTTGATAGATCGATAAATGGAAATAAATACATCGTTCATGGAGACGGTAAGCCGTACGTACGCATGAATGTTGTTTTCGTTTCCTTATTGAATTGAATGGAATTAAGTAGATTACATACATATATATATATACATAAATACAGTATCATTATTATTTCATATATTTCCTGATTACTTATTATATATACTTTATAATTATTCATGAATGGTTAACATGGAGAATGAATCTCATCGCGTCGTGGAGACGGTAGTCCGTACGTACGCACGAGCGATGATACCATTCTCATGATCGTGGAATTGTATTGAAGTGTATGTATAATATTTCAGAATAAATATGACTTTAAAATAATCATATATAGTTATTTATTTACACCATTATACCCATCCATGTAAGGTGGTGGTCCAAAACAGATTACACCACGGCGTGGAGACGGTATTCCGTACGTACGCACGCGCGGTGATTTCATTTTCCATAGGATGGATAGATGGTGAAATAGGGTTGTTTTATATTTATAATAACATATAATTATATAATTAATACTTATGTTATTACTTTATAATGAGACAACTATATAAGAAGAAGTAGAAGAAGAAAGAAACTTGAGAGAATCGGAAGAAGAGATTACCTCTTCTTCGATGCACCTCCTTTAAGCCTTCTCTTAAGGAAGTAGAGTTGGTCTTTTGAGAAGACCATAACCTCAAGAATGTTTCTAGGGAAGTTGACAAGAGAAATGGGCAGGGTTTGGCCGATATTCAAGGCTAAAAAGGGTGTGAAGAGAAGAGGGAAGGGGTGCCCTTTTTATAAGCGAGGAGAGGGGCACCTTTGGAAAAACTCAAAATATTATTTTATAATAAAGTCATATTCGGTTTATAATAGCTCCAAATTGATTTATTTTGAAGCTAATGTGGGGATGGGTCGAGATACTCTCAACCAATTGGTTTGAGACAAGTTTATATTACTATTTTAACCTTATCTTTTATATTTAACTCTAAGTTAAATAATTTAACTTTTACCGTGTCTTCTTGTTTTCTTACACTATATGGTTAATAAACTTACTATAACCAGCCAAAAGAATCCCAAGTGGTTCATTAATAATATATATAACCTTATTTAAGTCATTTTTTCGAACCTTATATTTTTAGGAATATAATAACAATTAATAATATAATATTTGTTTTAAAAACTATTTCATGTCAATTTTGACACTATTTGGTAATTGATTTTTGTGAAAATCATAACAACATGATTAGTTCTAAAATAGTTAATTAAATAAATAATAACATATCATATTAACATATAAAATTATTGGGATTCATAAAAAGTCTCAAATTACATTTATTTGGGTATTTATAATATCAATTATTTTAATATTTCATTATTTAAGTAATTACTGCATCACCATTGTGTCATAAATAACTTAACTTATTAAATGTATAAAAATTAAAAATAAAATACCATTAGGTATGAAATATTTTTATCTTTCTAATGAATATTTATAGTTGAATTTATCTTATTTATAACCCTATATTAAAAATGTTTTAGTTATTAAACATTGATTTTAACTATTTTAACTCTTCTTTAAATAAAATAATATTAAATGTCTTAATCTAATCCAAGTGGACCTAAATGGTCATATTTTATTCCTAAGGTTGTTTTTGGTCGAATTAAACTTATCCAATAGAATTAGGACATGTGTTAGGGTAATAATAATATCATTTTTACCCTTAATTACCCTATTTACTTTTAACCGTGGTAAATAAAAGTAAAAATTTACTATTCACCAAAAATTATTTTCATTTCATTGATCCACATTTTAGTCCTTGATATTAACCGTGTGTCTCTGATTTTCGAAATTCCACTCAAAGAAGCGGTAAAATTAAGTTTTATGTGAATTTCCGAATTCTCCTAAGAGGTGGGTAAAAGACAGTGAAAAGTTCAATAAAATTTTTATATATCTAAAATTATTATAAAATAACTCCAATAAATTACATTAAACTTAAATAGATATTATGTATCATTTTTTACCTAAAATAAATTTAAATAAAATAAATGATTATTCAAATAAAAAGTCGGTTTTTAAATAGTAACCCAGTGTTTTCACTATTCATCAAAAATTGAAAGTTTTCAGAAAAATACCAAAAATTCACCCTAGGCTAATTTCGATATTCCGAATCCAAAAATGAATTCCATTTTTAAAGATAAAATTTATAAAATTTCAAAAAGGGGGTATTACTATTCATAACGGCTAGTTCATAATAATATTATAATAATATCTCGTTTAGTGAAACTCGGTATTGCGTACTACACACGCTATCAAGGAAGGTCTTGATTGCGTGTAATTCAAGCCAAGTCAGGGCTGCGTGTAGTGAAAGCTCTGTTTGGTGTTTCATATAACATAATCAAAACTTATTTCATTTATACATTAAAAAAAATATATACTTAATGTTGCATAGAATAGTTTCTACAAAACTAACTTGAAATTGTGTTTAACACGAGCCAAGAATAGTGTTACGTATACTACAAGCTAATACGGTGTTGCGTATAGTACAAGCTAATCTTGGTGTAGTGTATAATAGAACACATCAAAGAAATTAAAAATAATATATCTCATAAAATCTTGGGTTGTTACAGGAGAGGTATCCACACCAACTTATAAAGGCGTTCTTTGTGCTCCTCCACTTTCAATTTTGGATTTCCATTGTAATATCTCAAATTTTTGGTGTATTATTTTTAAATATTATATGGATTATTTTCAAGGCAAGGCGCTCAAACAACATGCAATTATGAGGCTTGGTGTTCCCTAAATAAATATTTGAAATATATTAAATATATCAAATATAACTCATGTGGTTTCATAAAAAAGTGTAATAACTTCTAAACGGGTTCCTGGATTATAAATATGATGGCATAGTTGAACCTAGAACTTTAGGTTTACCCTAGGCATGACTTAACATTAGTCGGTGAGGGTTTTTAGTGGAAAATTTATCATGGATGCTGGAATGAATAAAATAATTTAACAAGATTATTTTATTTCATTTGTGCTGACATAGAAACTAACAATATTTAAATATATTGTTATGTCAGAATCCTAGTGTTAGCCGCATAACTTTGGATATGCTGGAGGACTATTGGAGAGAGACCTTTGGAGAATCCTCTCAGACGAATGATGACGGATCATAGATCGATGATTGACACGCCTATAATTCAAATTATCATTACAATGATGATAATTATGGATCATTCTTCATCATCAATTGAACTAAATCAATTTAGGGAATGTGTTTTAATTTTATTTCTTCCCCATTCTTTATTTCTATGATGAACATGAATCAATCGATGAAAGGATTGATTCACAGATCATGTGTATTGTGGCATGGGATTATTTTTAGGGTTTTATCAGGAGAATTGCATATGATTATTGATTTCATAATTTTTAATTCTAATTGAAATGTATTGAGATCAAAAAGAAAATCTATCAATGTAAGAACTCGGTTCTTAGCTTTGAGGTATGGGCTTCTTCTTTTTCCTTTTCCTTAAGTGTTTTTGAGAAAATATGGAAAATGGGGAAAATCCTAAATTTTGGAATTACACACCGTGTACTTTTTCCACACATCATGTAATTTTGGCCGTGTAGGATGGGTACACAGGGCGTGTAGCCATGTTGGCGACGAAGGGTGTAGGAACCGACTACACGCCGTGTAGTGGCCCTTTACACGCCGTGTAGTCAGTCGGCAGGCCTAAATAGTAAGGTGGTGGAGTAGCCGCCAGCTGGGTGACAGTACACGCCGTGTACTCGGGAGTACATGTCGTGTACTCTTGTCGATGGATGAACAGTGTGGCGGTGCTGCCATAGTAATAGTTAAATGAAGAAGTACACGCCGTTTACTCAGAAGTACAAGTTGTGTACTTTGTTTTTTCGGCTTAAAATAGGCATTAGCCTCCTCATTTGGCAGAGGAGTCGTTTGAGCCATTTTGGAGCCAAGGAGGACGGCCAAACCTTTGAAGATCCACCAGGTGTTCGTCTGGAATCAGATTCGGCTTCGGACGATCTCGTTGGAACCGCACGGGTAATCCCTTTCTTCTCCTTAATCCGTTCTTACCAATTCATTACCGAGGGAAAGTTATTTACATTTGAATTGGTTTTGTTCTTTGTCAGATCTACGCCGTTCTTGGGTGTTTCTGGAGCCAGCATTCGGGTATAACATTCGTTGGCGTATAAGGTAGGTGGCTTGGTGTTTGTTTTTCCAACTGTCATGTGTTTTGTGCGTTTTGTGCCACGAACCCATGTTGGGGTGTCGTGTGGCTGAGGCCATTGCTATATTAAACAACTAGAATTGATTAGGTATTTGATTATGATATTAAATTGCTGGTTGGGATCATTACTTGGATCCGGAACCACCCTGGGGGTGTGTTCCACTGTTTAGCCATTTGGCCAGGGTACCTAAGGGTATGCCTTTAATGTAGTAATTGTAGAATTGCCTTGAGAGGAATTGCTTGTTTACTGCATTTTGACATGTTGTTCATGGCCCGGTTACCTGTTTAGCCTGAGGGCGTTGTTATGATTAGCCTGTGGGCACTGCACTATTTAGCCTATGGGCAGTAGTTATTTCGGCCTGAGGTAAACTTCTTTCGTGCCTGTGGGCAGCTGACTTTGTGCTTGTGGGTGACACTACCTACACCTGAGGGAAAACTTTGTTATGCCTGAGGGCAGATTTTTGTGTTGGATACTCTTTACCTGAGGGTAGGGTTTTACGTGTCTGAGGACATTAGCTGGTTATTTAGAATATTCACTGTGGTGGTATTTTAAATTAAATGAATTAAATGGATAATAAAATGGAAATATAACTGGTAATTAGTTACTTTTGAGTAATGCTTACTTCATTTCATTTTACTACTGCACACTATTATTGCATGCCTACATGCAGTTGAGCACGGGCCTTTGGTGGGTGCCTACTGAGATATATTTCTCACACCCTGTTTGGGTCACGCTTTTTGGCCCAAACAGATTACATTTCTGCAGGTGTATATAGGGGAAAGAGTCCCTATACAGGTACTTGACTGTTACTGAGGAGTAGGAGGGCATGGGACCGAGCCAAGGCTCGTGATGTCGCTGCCATCCAGTTTGCTTTGTTTTTCTGTACTCTGCTTTTAGTTGTACTGTATTGATGTATAACATGTTCTGGATGTTTTCTTAGAACTTAAGACATGTAGCATCATTTTCTATATACTGTTGGTTATATCCACTGTTGTTGATTATTTCAGTTGTGTATGATTTATTGTTTCCGCTATTTGTTGTATGTTTTATTTCCATTCCGTTGTGCTACACTTTGATAAATGAGGGCATAGTTTCCCCACTATCAGACCTGGGCCCTCGCTGCTAGTCAGAAGCCTTTGGTGTTTGGGGAAATGCACTTGAGGTCACGTGGCGAATTGGGTTCGGGGCACCCGTTGAGTGGCACCCAGGTCTGGGACGTTACAAAGTGGTATCAGAGGGTTTTCTTTTCTTTGACTTACTATTTGGAGTCGTAGTCAGGGATAGGATGAACGGTAGTTGGTAATAATTTGTGCCCGGGCGTAGCTAACCCGCGTACAGGGAAAATCCAATTTACCTTGTGATTTCAATTTTATTGATTTTTCAATTTACAGTTGATTTGTTTTCACCGTTGGGTGACGCACTTGAGATTGTGCTGTTATATTTTATATGTGGGTTCTATTTAGTTGCAACCCGATGAGATGAGGGTATTCCATATCATGCATCATATAAGAACATTCTAGATATCACATGCCATGCATAGTTTCCATGCAATGTAGGTGCATTAGAAATTGCATGTTGTTGTGATAGTTGATGTGCTAGAAAAGCATGTTATTGTGATAGCTGCTCTGATAAAATACCTATTGTGTGATAGGGTAATTTTATGTGGGCCTGTTTATTGAATGAACTCCAAACTTCGGTTTTTGGGGAGTATGGTCCCCCATAGACTGAAATTTGGTGGATCATTGACTGTTTATTTGTTATAACACAGATAAGATGTCAAACTTTGATTCGTGGGGAGTATGGGCCCTCACGAATCTGAATTTGACACTTAGGTGTTGGTTTTTAGTATTTTCTGGGTTCCTGAGAAGTTTTTGAGGCATACTGTCTGAAAACCCAGTATACACGCCGTGTAGTATCTTTATACACGCCGTGTATGACCTTCTGTTTGGGAAGAAAAATGAACTTTTTGAGTACACGCCGTGTACCCTGAGTACACGCCGTGTAGTCTCTTTCCGTGTCACAAGCCGTGTGGGCGACGACATGGGGTAGGGAAAGGCTTGGGTAAAACACGTTGTGTACACGATGTACACGCCGTGTAGTGTGACCCAGAGTCCAGTCGTGTAACTAACAACATGGGTCGGTGAACACTTGTATAGAACACGTCGTTTCAATGATGGACACGCTGTGTAGTGTGACCTGGGGACTCAGCCGTGTAACTAACAACACGGGTCGGTGTCACCTCTCCCTGAACACACCGTGTACCTTTGGGGACACGCCGTGTAGTCTTGTCCGAGGAAAAACCGTGTGGAGTTATCCAAGTGGCTAGGAAACGGGGTTTGTACACGCTGTGTATGGGTGTAACAAGCCGTGTAGTGTCAAGCCAAGTAGTTGGCCGTGTCACAGACGACACGGGCAGTTGTAAAATAACACCATACATGCCATGTAGATATTATACATGCCATGTATTTTTGTTCGATGGAAGCCATGTGGCTTAGCCATGTGTAAGGACCCGGGCAGGGGAAGAGAAGTCAAGTACACGCCGTGTAGTCAGTATACACGACGTGTAGTCTTGTTTTGCAATTTTTGAAATGCCTTCTTCCTCTTGTTCCTTTTGTGGTTCCTTCATTTTCACTCTTAATAATCTTGAATCTAAGGCATGCCTTTGACCTTGTAGTGTCATGCTTCCTAGACGACCGCGCATTGTTCACCAGGAGAGCGGCAACGACTATACTCTAGAGATGGTGGGCCATGGGATACCATTGGATCCTCTAGCAAAGCCAGATGCGGTGCCATCTGTTATAACAGACACAGGTGCGGAGGTGCAGTTCCGTGAGGGATTTATGAGGTTCATGCAGACCTTTCAGGGAGCACCGCAGGCTGCTACATCTATGGCCGAGCTGACGCGTATCTTTCAGCAGCAGCATCCACCTACGTTTTTAGGGGATGGTGGACCACAGGCTGCGGAGTCTTGGTTGGGGTCAATGCAGACTATTTTCGAGCATCTTGAGATGCCTCCAGGGCGGAGGGTCAAGATCGCGACTTACATGTTGCGTGATTCCACCAAGAGGTGGTGGGATGTTACCACCTAGTCAGAGCATCACAGGGACATGGCGTGGGAAGATTTTCAGGCAGTCTTCTATGACTTATTTTTCCCAGAGATACTGAGGGCAGATAGAGCTCAAGAGTTCATGAATATGCAGCAGGGTGCTATGTCGGTGATGGACTATTCTGATCATTTAACTGAGCTTCAGAGCTTTGCACCCGTGCTGGTGGGTGATGAGACGTTGTGAGCCAGACATTTTGAGGATGGTCTTTGTTATGAAATCCGAGCACTGGTGAATGTTTTCAGGTTGCCTTCAGTACATGCTATTGTGAATCAGGCACTGATTACAGAGAGGAACCTATAGGAATCTAGTGGTGTGGGCCAGGGCGGTTCATCACCAGTTACTGGTATTATTTATGCTGGCAAGAGGGAGAGACATATGGACTTCTCTCAGGGCAGCAGTACCAGTCATAAGAATGCTTCAGGTGGCCAGGTTATGTGCTACCAGTGTGGTAGAGAGGGGCACAAGAGGACACAGTGTCCACGGGACCCAGTGGAGTGCCGAGCTTGCGGAAAGTTGGGTCGTCTACAGTGATTTTGCAGGGAATTTCTATCAGTGGCTAGTGAGAGGGGTTCTGTGTAGACTCCGCGTGCGGGAGCAGGACCAGTGGCTTCTTACCAGTCGGGGAACTGGAATACGTCAAGGGGTGCAGGCAGAGATGGTGGTTGTGGCCATGGTATCCAGACACCAGGATCTCAGAGGCAGTAGGGAGGGACAGCTCAGGGTAGTCAGGCTGTGTCACAGGGCCACGGCACTGGGTAGGCATATGTAGTGCAACAGACCCAGTAGGAGCAGGATATCGGACCTTCGACAGTCAGAGGTACTATTCTAGTAGCTTTTGTCTTATCTGCAGTACTTTTTGATACGGGTTCTACGCATAGTTTCATATCTGTACCTGTTGTGGAGAGCTTTGGGCTCTGTGTTTCTACTTATTCCGATATCTTGACGCTAGACACTGCGTTGGGGACTAGAACGGCTGGTGTACGTCAGTGCAAGGAGTGCCCCCTTGAGTTTGGTGGGTGTCACTTTCTTTGGGACCTCTATGTCTTAGAGATGACAAGCTGTGAAGTCATTCTCGGGATAGACTAGTTGGTTTCCTATCAAGTCTTTGTAGACTGCTATCGTCGTAGGGTGTTTTTCACGTCACTAGAGGGCAGAGAGTTTCTATACAAGGGCGAGTGGGATGTTCAGGCGAGTTGAGCTGGACCAGAGAATCATGGGCGAGGTGGAGTCACAGCCCAGATTTTGATTTTGTATCTGGATGATCAGGGGACTTGTCAGATAGATTTCCCTCCATTTGTTGATCGTTTCATGTATGTCTTCCTGGACAACTTTTCTGGTCTACCTCCTATGCGAGAGGTGGATTTCTCTATTGAGATTGTTCCAAGAGCAGCACCGGTGTCCATTCCTCCTTATAGGATGGCTACACCTGAGTTGCAAGAGCTCAAGAGGAAATTAGAGGAGTTGCAGGCGAAGGGATTTATCCGACCTAGTACTTCTCCTTGGGGTTCTCCGGTCCTTTTTGCGAAGAAGGAGGATGGTACCCTCAGACTTTGCATGGATTATCAGAAGCTGAACCAGTTGACGGTTAAGAACCGATATCCCTTGCCGAGGATTGATGATCTGTTTGATCGGCTTCGTGGAGCACGAGTGTTCTCGAAGATTGACTTGAGATCCGGATATCATCAGCTGCGTGTGAGACCATCGGATATACTGCTTACAGCTTTTCGGAGCAAATATGGTCTGTATGAGTATACGGTTATTCCGTTCAGACTAACGAACGTGCCAGTAGTTTTCATGGATCTGATGAATCGTGTTTTCCATCCATATCTTGATTCTTTTGTGGTAGTATTCGTGGAAGACATCTTGGTGTACTCTCACACTCGACACAACCATGCCACCCATCTTGAGATCGTACTGAGTACACTGAGAGAGCATCGACTATATGCTAAGATCTTGAAGTGACACTTTTGGATGGACCAGATTCACTTCCTGGGTCATATCATCTCAGAGGCAGGAGTTGCAGTAGACCTAGAGAAGGTGAGAGTAGTAGTTTCCTGGGAGAAGCCTAAGAACATGTTTGAGATACGAAGTTTCTTGGGGATGGCTGGTTACTACAGACGCTTCATACAGGACTTCTCCCGCTTAGCAGCACCGTTGACAAGTTTGACTAAGAAGGGTGTGAAGTTCATTTGGTCAGAAGCTTGTGAGGCAGCTTTTCAGGACCTGAAGGGAAGGTTGACATCAGCACCGATCCTGATACTCCCAGAGTTAGAGAAGAGCTATACAGTTTACTGTGATGCATCAGGGATTGGGCTGGGAGCAGTGTTGATGCAGGGCAACCGAGTTGTTGCGTACGGGTCTCGGCAGTTGAGGCCACATGAGAGGAATTACCTGATGCATGATCTCGAGTTGGCTGCATTTGTTCATGTATTGCGTTGTTGGAGACACTATCTGTTGGGAGATCATTTTGTGGTTTTCACCAACCAAAAAAGCCTCAAGTATATCTTTACTCAGCGTGACCTTAATATGAGGCAGAGAAGGTGGTTCGAGTACCTACAGTCCTTCGATTTTGAGCTTGCCTATACACCTGGTAAAGGTAATGCAGTAGCTGATGCACTGAGCATGAAGACTCATATACAGGCAGTGAAGGAGGTCAGTGGTGAGTGGAAGCTTATGGCTTTGTTCTCTGAGATGCATCTGGAGGTGCATGACAGTCAGGGGCTGACTTATCTTTCATCTTTAGTTATAACTTCTACCCTCATTGATAGAGTGAGGATGAGACAACTATCTGATTCAGAAGACCTAGTTCTACGGGAGTCAGTGGCAAGTGGATACCCTTATTCTGGTTGGACGATAGGCGGTGATGAGGTTTTGCATTTCCATGGACGAGTATGGGCTCCAGGGGATATACGCGAGGAGCTGATACGGGATTTTCATGCTTCATATTGGGAAGTTCATCCCGGGGTTACCAAGATGTACCGTGACTTGAGGCGTCAGTGCTGGTGGCCGGGTATGAAGAGTGAGATAGCTGGTTTTGTTACGAGGTGTTCCACCTATCATCAGGTGAAAGCGGATCACCATAGGCCATCTGGGCTTTTACAGCAGTTGCCCATTCCAGAGTGGAAATGGGATGATGTCACGATGGATTTAGTGACTGGGTTACCGAGGTCACCTAGAGGCAATGACATCATTTGGGTTATTGTGGACAGACTCACAAAGGTAGCTCACTTCTTGCCGATCAAGGAGACCTTCGGTGTTGACGAGCTCGAACAGCTGTATATTCGAGAGATCGTTTGTCTTCATGGGGTCCCTAGTTCTATCATTTCGGATAGGGATGCCCACTTTAAGTCTCGTTTCTAGCAGAGTTTTCAGAGGGTTCGGGGTACACAGGTGCTTCTGAGCATAGCATACCACCCTCAGACAGATGGCCAGTCAGAGCGTACGATACAGGTGTTAGAGGACATGTTGCGCGCATGTGTCCTAGACTTTGGGGGCTCTTGGTAGAAGCATATACCCCTAGTCGATTTTTCCTATAACAATAGTTTTCAGGCAACTATCGAGATGACACCATATGAGGATTTATATGGTAGGTCATGCCGATCACCTTTGTGCTGGTTAGAGGCAGGTGAGGCAGCTTTACTGGGGCCACAGCTTGTGCAGGAGACATCTGAGCAGGTCCAGTTGATTTGGAAACGGATGTCTACCGTGCAGTCTTGACAGAAGTCTTATGCTGATCGCCGTAGATGACCCTTAGAGTTCATGGTCAGGGATCAGGTTTTCTTGCGTGTTTCGCCGAGGCTGGGACACAAGCGGATCAGGAGACTGGTTAAGCTTTCACCGAGGTATGTGGGGCCATTTGAGATTCTGGAGAGAGTCAGGCCGGTTGCCTATCGGTTGCAGTTACCGTAGTGGTACCGAGCCATGCACGACGTCTTCCATGTATCTCAGTTACACCGCTATCATTCAGACCCATCTCACATCTTTCACCCCGAAGAGGTTGAGCTAGAGGCAGATGTGTCCTTTGAGGAGCATCTGATTCGTATCGTTGATAGGAGCACGAAGGTTCTCCGAGGTCGGTTAGTTCCTCTCGTACGGGTGCTATGGCAGCATGGCCGAGTGCAGGATGAAACCTGGGAGCGGGAGACCGATATATGTGCTCAGTGACTGGAGTTGTTCACGGCTATATCTTCACCACCCTTGGAAGGGCAATTCGGGGACGAATTGCTATAAGGTGGGAAGTTTGTAAGAACCCGGTTCTTAGTTTTGAGGTACGAGCTTCTTCTTTTCCCTTTTCCTTAAGTGTTTTTGAGAAAATATGGAAAATGGGAAAAAATCCTAAATTTTGGAACTACACGCCGTGTACTTTTTCCACATGCCATGTACTTTTGGCCGTGTAGGATGGGTACACGGGGCGTGTAGCCATGTTGGTGACGAAGGGTGTAGGAACCGACTACATGTCGTGTAGTGGCCCTTTACATGTCGTGTAGTCATTTGGAAGGCCTAAATAGTAAGGCAGTGGAGTAGCTGCCAGCTGGGCGACAGTACACGCCGTGTACTCGGGAGTACATGTCGTGTACTCTTGTTCAAGGATGAACAGTGTGGCGGTGCCGCTATAGGAACAGTTAAATGAAGAAGTACATGCTGTGTACTCAGAAGTACACGCTGTGTACTTTTTTTTTCAGCTTAAAATAGGCAGTAGCCTCCTCATTTGGCAGAGGAGGCGTTTGAGCCGTTTTGGAGCCAAGGAGGATGACCGAACCTTTGAAGATCCGGCAGGTGTTCATCTAGAATCTGATTCGGCTTCGGATGATCTCATTGGAACCGCACGGGTAAGCCCTTTCTTCTCCTTAATCCATTATTACCAATTCTTTCCCGAGGGAAATTTATTTACGTTTGAATGGGTTTTGTTCTTCGTCAGATCTACGCCGTTCTTGGGTGTTTCTGGAGTCGGTGTTTAGGTATAACGTTCGTTGGCATATAAGGTAGGTGGCTTGGTGTTTGTTTTTCCAATTGTCGTGTGTTTTTTTCGTTTTGTGCCATGAACCCATGTTGGGGTGTCATGTGGCTGAGGTCATTGCTATATTAAACACCTATAATTGATTAGGTATTTAATTATGATATTAAATTGCTGGTTGGGATCGTTTCTTGGATCCGGAACCACCCCAGGGGTGTGTTCCACTGTTTAGCCGTTTGGATAGGGTACCCGAGGGTATGACTTTAATGTAGTAATTGTAGAATTTCCTTGAGATGAATTTCTTATTTACTGCATTTTGACATGTTGGGCATGGCCCAGTTACCTGTTTAGCCTGAGGGCATTGTTATGATTAGCCTGTGGGCACTGCACTATTTAGCCTGTGGGTAGTGGTTATTTCGGAATGAGGGAAACTTCTTCCATGCCCGTGGGCAGCTGACTATGTGCCTATGGGTGACACTACCTATGCCTGAGGGCAAACTCTGTTATGCCTGAGGGCATATTTTTGTGTTGGATACTCTTTACCTGAGGGTAGGGGTTTACGTGTCTGAGGACATTAGCTGGTTATTTAGAATATTCACTGTGGTGGTATTTTAAATTAAATGGATTAAATGGATAATAAAATGGAAATATAACTAGTAATTAGTTGCTTTTGAGTACTTCTTACTTCATTGCATTTTACTACTGCACACTATTGTTGCATGCCTACACGCAGTTGGTCACGGGCCTTTGGTGGGTGCCTACTGAGATATATTTCTCACACCCTGTTTGGGTCATGCTTTTCAGCCCAAACAGATTATGTTTCTGTAGGTGTAGATAGGGGAAAGAGTCCCTATACAGGTACTTAACTGTTGCTGAGGAGTTGGAGGGTATGGGACCGAGCCTAGGCTAGCAATGCCGCTGCCAGCCATTTTTCTTTGTTTTGTTGTACTCTGCTTTTGGTTGTACTGTATTGATGTATAACATATTCTGGCTATTTTCTTAGAACTTGAGACATGTAGCATCATTTTCTATATACTGTTGGTTATATCCACTGCTTTTGATTATTTCAGTTGTGTATGATTTACTGCTTCCGCAGTTTGTTGTATGTTTTATTTCCATTCCGCTGCGCTACACTTTGATAAATGAGGGCATAGTTTCTCCACTATCAGACCTAGGCCCTCGCTGCTAGTCGGCATCCTCTGGCGTTTGGGGAAATGCGCTTGAGGTCACGTGGTGAACCGGGTTCGGGGAACCCGTTGAGTGGAACCTGGGTCCGGGACGTTACAATCAAGGTCTCTTCCTCAAAATTATTCTTTTGCTCCCCCCCCCCCCCATTCATCATTTGTCACAGACATTCTTCATTTGACCCACAATGCAACTTATCCCAATCATTTGATTGTTTCAAATATGTTTCTTGGTGAGATGATTTGATATTGTAAATATTTGACCATCATGGCATGAAGAGTGTTCAACATTGGAGGTAGATAGATTCTGATGAAATAGGATACCTGAATTTGACTTATTCAGCGTTCTTCTGTGCACAATAAAGAACAATGATTTGATCGATTTTGCAATCAAATCTAATGATGAAACATGTTTTTTGATGATGGAAGGACCTAGATGAGCTTGGATATTAATTTTCGTGGTTATAATGTCATTAAATCTAAGGTCGGAGGCATGAGATCTAGTGTGGGTATCAGACATAGGATTCTGCAAAATCCCGAACAACACAGCATATAAACCGGGTCTATACTCAATGTGGGGACCCCCTGAGTGGTGTATAGGGTTTTTGAGAAAGTTAAACATCGCACATCATGTGTCCCCTATCACACAGCATGATGTACCTCCCCATACACTCAACATGTTCTTTGGTAAGTAAACATACACGGGGTGGAGTACACAGGTTGCCTACACGGTGTGTACTCCCCCTCATGACACGGGTTGGACCAAGTACATGAGAGAAGCCATGTACTGGTACACATACATGTGTAAATAGGATGAAATTGTGTACTGGAACATGAGTAGAGTACACGTTATGCATACACTTCATGTACTACCACAAATACATGGTTTTATTACACGGGTCATTTACATGGGCAGGACCCGAGGTCAAGGGACATAGTGTGCAACCCTTCTACATGTCTTGTACTTTTTTATACACAGATTTTATCTATTTTACTCTGTATCATTGAAATGTTTAAGTTGGGTTCATTTCGATTATACATTCCCTGAAGATAGGTATGAATAATTTCCTACTCCTAGGGTTACAATCCTTTGAGCAAGACTTCCTAGATAGAGTCATTGGAATCCCATTGGTTGGTCTGAAGTGAGATCCTCTGTTCATATTCATGACCTAGGTGGAGTTCTTGGTATCTATGTGACCAAAAATACCCAGGATATGATCTATAGAGAGCAAGGTTAATCTAGATCAAGTTTTTTTCTATCACTGTATGGCCTTGGTAGTGATCCTCAATTGTGTATCATTTCTCTTCAGACAATTATTGTGTTCTCTCTCATGATGAGACCCAACAAGCAGTACCTATCAAACAAACGTCATCAGTGCTATCAGACTCTGGAGTGTGTTCTCTCGGATGAGTTCTTTGTGGAATCATCATGCTGGAATCTTAGTCTAGGTATACTATGGTTGTGGAATACCTCTAGATTGTGTGTCATTTTTTAGCATATTTGGATATTATAGTTATATGTGTTGTTGAAATATACCTGTGTAGAGATAACTATAATTTCCTTTATCGTATGCTTTGTGGTTTCAGTGTGTCTTACTCTATATTTTTATCCTCCTACTTGCACGGTCTTTTCCCTCATTTTTCATGTCTTGTGGAGATGATCTACCTTTTGATAGGGTCCTAGGCAAACCAGGACAAGGCGGTGCTTAGTGAGACTAGATAGATCAGGGTGTGTTTCTATAGATTTCAGATAGCATTCTCAATATATTTACTTTTAGTTTGGAACTGTGTTATAGACTCTTTGTATTGGGCTTGTATTTGGACATGTTTAATTTTTTTACTTCCTAGAATACTCTGATTGTGGGATATAGATGTATTCATGCATTGGTTGTTCAGTTGTTTTTTCATTTCATTATTTTGTGGTCTTGGAGATGTGTTCATGTGTATAGGTACTTAGAAAATCCCCCCCATGTTTGTGATATGCCTACTTGGTGCTTGTTACTAGTCACTGGACTATTGGAGGTGAGCTTGGGGAGTCGTGGAATGGTCCCCACTAGGATGGATCGAGACAAAGTGGTATGAGATGTGGTCGGTTATACTTTAGGACTTGGGGTCTGTGATATTGTTTTGAGGAAACATTTTCATGTTCTTTGAGATCATCTTTCAGACTAGGGACTCCATTTTTGGGGTGGTGGCTGATTTATCTATACACCCTGACTTTGATAACTAAATTTTCAACTTGTTACATGAAAATATTAGTTATATGGAAAACAATGGTACATGCATCATATTGGAATGGGTTGTGTTATAATTCCTTTCTTGACTTGTCTCTCTTGATATACTCATTGACTGTGGTACATCTTGTTTGTTTCAGGATGCCTCTACAATGTACCCCAGTTAGGATTTATCATGATGATCATGAGGATGATCCCCTCATTGAGGAGGTGTCAATTTAGGGACCATCTCTCAAGATGTTACCTCATTGTGGTGCAATAGAAATACCACCGATATAGAAGCATGTGGTACCCACAGAACTGATAGTTGAGGTGTTCAGGTTGAGCATGCTTCATGAGTTTTAGCAGCAGAGACCACTCAGGTTCTGAGGTGAGCCTAGAAAATAGGTGGGTGAGGAATGGCTTGAGGCAGTGACTCAATTTTTATATCTAGTCAAGATACCAGTAGACCAGATAGTGGTCCTAGCAGTAAGCCTTCTTCTTGTCTCAGTAGGTAAATGGCGGGGTTTAGTTACTTTGAATTATGATGAGGCGATTCTTTCATAGATAGAGTTAGAGAGTCTCTTCAGAGAGGATTTCTCAATAGCTACGCTGAGGGATGTACATCTCCATAAGTATCTGTATCTCCAGAAGGGCAGCATATCAGTATCCAATTATTCATTGATGTTTGAAAACATCTCTAGGTACTCGATTTATATGGTTTGAGATCAGTTTTTCAAGGATCATAACTTCAATAAAGGTCTATGTAGAGACATCCAATACATTTTTACCCTCTGAGAATTCCTACTTATGATGGGATTATAGGGAGAGATTTGGTGGTTGAGAGTTTCTTAACTGAGTAGATACTGCTGGTGGTTGTTTATAGTGGTAAAGAGGGAGAAGATACCTCAGTAGCATAGAGATGATTTCAGTCTCTGATACCTAGACATGGGAGATATTTCAATAGGATGTCTCGGGATATAGGACAAGAAGTACAAGGCTCATAGGGTAGGTCCAATCAACCGAGAGAGAGGTAGTGTTACTCATGTGGTGGTAGGGGACATCTCACCCAAGATTATCTGACCTTCCATACAACTGACAAAGAAATTGTATATGGGTTGACGAGGTAGAGATAGTGGAAGGATCAGGTAAGTTTGAAGGTTGGAGGACGTGGTAAAAGAGATGGGGGGATTAATGAGGTGGTTGATGTTTTGAAATCTTACCATAAACACCCCAAGGTAGACCACACCAGGCTCAGTGAGTAGTAGAATAGTAGAGGGAAAAATTGCAGGTGGATAAATATTACAACCCAGAGGCTACAAGAATGGCTCAAGGTACAATATTTTTCTTTTCTACTTTAGTTTTAGTACTAATAGACATAGGTTCTAGTCATTCCATTTTTAACACGTATCTTGTTCGAGACATGGAGATTCCAATTGAACTATTGACTCGAACCTTATGCTTGGAGACTCATAATGTAGAATAATTGGTGATCGTGCACTTATTCCAACATTGACACCTGACTCTTATAGGTGAGAGTTTTATTTGGTATCTCTTGGTATTAGCATCGAGGACTTACAATGTTATTCTTTTTTATGTATTGGTTATCCATAGTTCATTCTTAGTTTGAATGTTTTAGGAAAAGGGTGGTCTGTTTAATGTGATGGAACCAATATTTATTTTATTAGTGAAAAGGAAACTAGACAGCATAGTATAGACTTTTACACAATAGGGTTCATCCAATTAATCATTAGTTGGCTAGCCTGACCCTTGGTGTAGTAGATGTTATGAGTTTCCAGTTTCTTGTAGTGTTGGTGGAGTATGAGGATGTCTTACTCAAAGATATTCCAGGATTACCTCCCCACTAAGAGATGGGATTTTTCATTTATCTACACCCTGAGAAGGCTTTTATATCTTCTCCAGCATATCATATGTATCTCACATAGTTTCATGAGCTAAGGGTTTAGATGTATGACTTTTAGAGTATGGGGTTTCTTAGACCCAATGTTTCACCCTGGGTAGCCCCAGTTATTTTTCCAAATAGGTAGACGAGAGCTTGAGGTCATTTTTGGACTACTAGTGCTTGAATCAGGTGACCTTGAATAAAAAGTAATCACTACCAAGTATTGTTGACCAATTTGATCAGTTGAGAGGGGCACAATGGTTCACCAAGGTTGACCTCAGATAAGGTTATCACGAGTTGTGAGTATGGTATGAGGATATACCGAAGATGACATTCATATGTCTCTACATTTACTATGAGTAAATGGTGATTCAACTTGTCATTATTAATGACATATAAGTATTCATGAGGCTCATGAACCGGATATATCATCCTCACATAGACCATTTCATGGTATTCTTCATCGATGACATCATTATGTACTCAGTGTCCGAGGAGAACACAAGACACTGGGGGATAATTTTGGACGTACTCTGAGAGAGCCATCTTTATAGAAATCTCTCTATGTACCAGTTATGGATTCCGGATTTCCACTTTCTGGGACATGTTGTCTTAGTGGATGGAGTGGGAGTAGACCCAACCAAGTTCAAGGCAGTGTCGGCTTGGGAGCCACCAAATAGTGTGATGGAGGTGCAGAGCTTCCATGGGTTGGAAGACTATTATCAGAGATTCATACCTAATTTCTTGAGGATATAAGCACCCATGATAGCTTTGACCCAAAATTCATAACATCTTCTCTGGATAAAGAAGTTATAGGAGGCATTTCAGTAGTTGAGGAATAGTTTAACGAGTTCTCCCATTATGGGATTGCCTAAGAAGGGTGTCATATAGGTATTGTTCTGTGATGCACCAGGAAACAGTCTTCGTTGTTTTCTGATGTAGAGGCAAGTGGTGATTCGTGATAGTTTATGCCAATTATGAACACATGAGAAAAACTACATGACCCAAGATCTTGAGTTAGTAGTAGTAGTCTTCTCTTTTTAGATGTTTCTACACTACCTGATGGGCGAGCAGTTTATCATCTATTTTGACCACAAGAGTCTCAAGTATATATTCTATTAGAAGGGTCTCAACATGAGATAGTGGAGATGGTTAGAGTTCCTCCAAGATTATGATTTGTAAATTATCTTTACTCCTAGTAAAGATAACTTAGTAGCTAATTCTCTCAACAGTATATATTTTTTTCAATACCTGAGTGAGGCATTAGATTAGTTGGCATCATTATAGTTATTATTTGTGGATGAATATGGAGAAGGGTACCTCTATTTGATGGTTTTCACCCCTTCACTCTTATATCTAGTTAGGGAGGCACAACTTGGGGATACGGACTATGAAACCCTACGTGTTCAGATATCCATATGGCATGCTACTAATGAATTCTCAAAAAGATGGTGAGAATGTAGTTTTTTTTCAAAGAATACATGAAGGTACGAGTAATGTTTCAAGAAGAGGTTTTGATAGAGTTTCATACATATCTTTTGGTGATACATCCAGGTGTGGAAAATATATTCTAGGACCTCTGACCTTAGTTTTGGTGTACAAGAATAAATAAAGGAGTTTTATAGTTTATTTCTTGATGTCTTACATTTTAGAAAGTGAAGACTGAGCACTAAGTTCCAACGGGTTTAGCTCAACCCCTTGAGGTGAAATAATGGATATGGGATGGTATATCTATAGAATTCATGACAAGATTACAAAATACATCTAGGAGAAAATAATCTATCTAGGTGATCATATACTGACTCACCAAGTTGACACAATTATTAGATATACAAGAGTTGACTTTGGTAGAGAGCTTGGGGTGCCTCTACATGCAGGAGATAGTCTGAATCCATGGAATCCCATCGAAGATTTTTTCTGATCGTGATGTTTTCTTTATATACCAGTAGTGTAAGGGAATACATGGGGAGTTTGAGACTTAGTTATGCTTGAACATAGTGTTTCTTCCCCAAAATTATGTGTAGAATGAGTAGACCATTTAGGTTTTGGAGGACATGATGCGAGCTTTCTTGTTGGAATTTATCTATAGTTTGTAGGATCATCTACCACTGGTAGAGTTTTCATAAAAAAATATCATTCCACCATCGATATGGAACCATTCAAGGCATTTTATTAGTGACCTTACAGGCCACCACTTTGCTATATTGACCCAGGAGAGTCAGAACTCATGGTCCAGGATTTGTTGCGAGCTACAACAGAGAAGGTGCAGATCATGCAGGAGCATATAAAGACTACACAGAGCAATCATAAATCTTATGATGATAGGAAAAAAATTTCTTTTGGGTTCTAGGAAGAAGACCATTTTTTCCTAAAGGTTTCACCTTGATGTGTATTATGAATATTTTTCCAAGGTGGAAAGCTATCTCCAAGGTTCATCATCCCCTTCCAAATACTATGTAGAGTTGGTGATGTGGTATATTGATTAGATCTACTTCCATAGTTAGACTAGGTACACGATGTCTTCCATGTGTCACAGCTAAGTAGGTATGTGCAAGACTCATTTCACATTATCAAATTGGTGATCTGGAAATCGAGGATGGAGAGTAATTTGCTGAGTACCCAATGGAGATTGACGATCGGTATGAGAGGATCCTTCGTGGGTGATCAATTATTTTGGTTTTTGTCGGGTGGTAGCATATGAATATCCAAGAGAGCACTAGGGAGTGTGGGCTCAGATTCATGCTCAGTACCCACATATTTTTAAGTATCCATTTTTTTTATTTTTATAGATGTAAAGAACCAAGGTTGGGATAATATAATGTCTCATATTTTCTATGTATTATTTTTAAATATTATATGGATTATTTTTTAGACCAGGTGCTGAGATAACATACAATTATGAGGCCTAATGTTCCAGGAATAAATGTTTGAAATATATTAAATATATTAAATAACATGCATGTTTTTCCTGAAAAAAGTGGAATATCATTTAAAAGGGAGTATGTTTTATTTAGATTTATTCCTCGTTCTTTATTTCTATAACAAACATGATTCAATCAATGAATGTATTGATTAATGAATCATGCATATTGTGGGATGGGTTTATTTGTAGGGTTTTATTGATATAATTATATATATTTATTGAATTGTTAATTTTTCATTCTAATGGAAACAGATTGATATCAACCTGAACATCGATTAGGTTCGTTCCTCAAAATAGTTCTTATGCTTTTCTCCCCTTGTTCATCATTCATGGCAGGCGTTCATCAGTTGACCTATGAATCAACTTACCATGATCAATAATTGTGCACTCATTTCATGATTTAATGATCCGATATCATAGATTTGGGAAAGCATAGAATAATAGAGGTTCGATGATGAAGACATAGTGATTTGAATGACAGAGGTTACCTAAATTGGCGTTCTTCGGCGTTCTTCATCGCACAACAAAAAATGACGATTTGATCCATTTTATGAGAATATCTAATGATGAAATGCATTGTTAAATTATGGAATGACCTAGAAAATCTTGTATATTTTTTTATGTGGTGATATGATCACCAGATCGAAGGTTGGAGGTGCCAGATCGAGCATAGACAGTAGACCTGGTATTTTTCATAATCCTGAACAACGCAGCTTGTAAATCGAATCTACATGTTGTGTTCCACCATGAGTAGTGGATAGGGTTCTAAAGGAATTTAAACATCACATTTCTGTGGTCCCTCCCCGGATACTAGATGTATAAATTGGTAAGTACACAGACATGGGGTGGAGTACACGCATTTCCTACACGGTGTGTACTCCCCCACATGACACGGGTTGGACCAAGTACATGGGCTAAGTCATGTACTAGTATACAGACATGGATACACAAGATGAAGCTATGTACTAGCACATGGGTAGAGTACACGGGACTCCTACATGGCGTGTACTACTACATAGACACGGTTTGATGACATGGGCCATTTAAATGAGAAGGTCCCGAGGTAAATGGATATGAATTGTAACCCCTCTAAATTCCATGTACTCTTTTATACATGGCTCAGATATCTTGTCCAATATATATTGGACAAGTTTCATTAGGGTTTGTTCCCCTTATCTTTTTCCTGAAGTTAGGTATGAATCATTTCCTAATGCTAGGATTATGATCCCTTCAGTGGGATATCCTAGATATATTCATTAGAATCCCTATGAGAGGCCCATAGTGAGATCCTCTATTCATAATCATTAACTAGGTTTAGTTCATGGTATCAACATGACCAACACTACTTGGGATCCAATCCTCTACTTAGCAGGGTTAATAAAGATCAAGTTTTTTGGTATCACTCCATGGCCTTGTTAGGGATCCTCATCTGTGTATCATATCTCTCTAGACTATCAGTGTGTTATCTCCCATGATGAGAACTGATGGATAGTACCTCTCGGATAGACGTCATCAGTGCTGTCGGAATTGGGAGTGTGTTCTCCCAGATGAGTTCATTGTGTATTCTTCATGCTAGAATCATAGGCTATGTATACTATGGTTCTGGTTTACCTCTAGACTGTGTGTATTTGTGGAGTATATCTGGCTATTATTGTTATATGTGTTGTAGGCATATACATGTGTAGAGATGATTGTAATTTCCTTTTTCATATGATTTTTGGTTTTGGTATGTCCTACTGAGTATTATAATACTCACCCCTTCATAGAAATTTTCCTCACATGTCATGTCTTATACAGATTCTCGAACTTTTTATAGGGTCCTGGGCAGACCAGGACCAGCCAGTGCATATTGAGACCGGACAGACCGAGGTGTGTTCCTGTGGCTTTCATACATCAATCCCAATACCTTTACACCTAGGTCGGACTTATGCTATAGACTCTTTATCGTGGGCTTATATTTGGCCATGTTTTCTTTCATTACTTCCTATCATACTTTGGTTGGGATATATATATGTATGTATGTATGTATGTATGTATGTATGTATGTATGTATGTATGTATGTATGTATGTATGTATGTATGTATGTATGTATGTATGTATGTATGTATGTATGTATGTATGTATGTATGTATGTATGTATGTATGTATGTATGTATGTATGTATGTATGTATGTATGTATGTATGTATGTATGTATGTATGTATGTATGTATGTATGTATGTATTTATTTATGTATGTATGTATGTATGTATGTATGTATGTATGTATGTATGTATGTATGTATGTATGTATGTATGTATGTATGTATGTATGTATGTATGTATGTATGTATGTATGTATGTATGTATGTATGTATGTATGTATGTATGTATGTATGTATGTATGTATGTATGTATGTATGTATGTATGTATGTATGTATGTATGTATGTATGTATGTATGTATGTATGTATGTATGTATGTATGTATGTATGTATGTATGTATGTATGTATGTATGTATGTATGTATGTATGTATGTATGTATGTATGTATGTATGTATGTATGTATGTATGTATGTATGTATGTATGTATGTATGTATGTATGTATGTATGTATGTATGTATGTATGTATGTATGTATGTATGTATGTATGTATGTATGTATGTATGTATGTATGTATGTATGTATGTATGTATGTATGTATGTATGTATGTATGTATGTATGTATGTATGTATGTATGTATGTATGTATGTATGTATGTATGTATGTATGTATGTATGTATGTATGTATGTATGTATGTATGTATGTATGTATGTATGTATGTATGTATGTATGTATGTATGTATGTATGTATGTATGTATGTATGTATGTATGTATGTATGTATGCATATATATATATGAATTCATTGGTTGTTCAGTTGTTTTTACATTTCATAATTTTTTAGGCTTGGAGATTGTTTTTTGTGTACAGGTACTTAGGAAATTCCACCCATAATAGTGATATTCCAACTCACTTCTAGTCACCAGCCCCTAGAATAATGGAGGAAAGCTTGGAGAGTCATGACATGGGCCCCATAGGGAAGGTTCATGACATCAATAATCCTCAACACTAGAAGGGCCCAACATTATCACTAGCAAATCGAATGGACACTCGATATGATACCATTTTTGAAGGGCCAGTCCAAACCATGATCATGATATTGTCCCCTTTGGGCCTAGGCCACATAGTTTTTATTTCCCTGGTCTCTAGCCCTCTTGAATCTCCCAGGAAAAGGCCTCATTATGGGAGACATATTCAAACCACTATATAAAGGGTTGCTTCGTTCTCCTCCTCCTTCAATGTGGGATGGCCATAATCCTTCACCATTAAAGGGGCCATCATCCTCTCTAGAATATAGAATTGAAAATTCCACTTATACCACATTGGAATGTCCCAAACCTGGTGACACACATCGGTGCCCCGAGTCAATTAGTCACATGACCTCAAGCGTGACTCCCCATATGCCAGAGGCTACTGACAATTAGTAAGGGACTGATATATCAATCATGGGGAGATAATACACTCTTTCGTCAGAGTAATTTACCATTGTAAATAAATAAACAATAGTTAAATAACATATAAACATAATCAAAATAGTACCAGTATCACAAGATGACCAAAATCGGTAATGAAAAATCAAAACTAAAGTATTAAACATTCCATGCTATAGTACGTGTCCAATGTCAAATGAAAACATAAAATAAAGACATGGAATACTCTCAAGTGGGTCCTGAACCATGTTTGGTCCCCTCATCCATGCTTCATCCTAACTCAACCATCTAAAACAGGGCCTTTTCCATGAACCTGTCCTGCATCCATGAAATATATTAAGGTACCGATCAGGAAACCCGAGTATGGTGTGAGTACAACTCAGTAGGCCACCAACAACGATTTCTAAAACAAATCCAGTCAATAACAGTGTATGCAATTATATAAATAGGTAAGTATAATTCATAAGTAAATAGTTATCACATTATCAGTTATAATTTATTTTACCACATAAACCCCCAAGTTTTCGAGGACACATGAACCTAAATACCTTCTTTTTCCCATTACAGAGTTTGAACCATTTCATATATTTAATTCTAAATTCATTTAATAAATATTCTTTCATTATCCATTTCATTTCAGTTTACTAACACAACTACTGGGAACCATAGCCCAATGCCAACCTTTTCAGTATAGAACATCATGTCGAGCACCCCGTGGATATTTAGAGATTTTTTCCGCATCCTATACCCCATGGGTATTTAGAGCATCATTCCATATCCTAATAAATTATTCACATGCATGCACTTTTACATTATATGGGTATTTGGAGTGTCACCCTATATCCCACACTCGTTTATCAATCAATTTCACATGGGTAATTGGTTCATCATTCTTTTCCCCATACTTGTATATCTATTAATAACATATATATCACACATATCACATATATCAAAATATTACATGCTTCACTATATCAAATAAATCAATATTAATCATCATTAATCCTCTTATCATAATAAATCCCATTAATTAATCTGACCATCAATTAATCACACTCATTCTATTAATTAATTCTACAATTAACAAATCTTATCCATTCCATAAATTAATTCAACAATTAATTAAGTCCAACTCAATAATTCCAATATATTATAATTAATTCCATAATTAATTATATATTTCACAATCTCAATATCTCATAATTAATTACACAATTAAATATTCCCAAATCCCAAGATTTCACAATTCATTAATTAATTAAATCACCAAATTAGTTAATTTAATTTCTAAACAAATGGTAGAAACTATACAATCTATAGACATGTAATCAAAATTATGACTATGATATTTGAATAATAGACTACCTACCTTAATTTATTGATGAGAGATCACCCAACATAAATCTCCAAATATCAGTGGAGTAACTATGTTGAACAAGATCCAGCTCCTAAACCTTAATCAAGATCAAATAAATCATGATCCTTTAAATATAGATCTATATCTACAAAATAATATTGAGATGAACAAAGCTAGTTATAGATCTAACCCAAAATAGGAATAATAACCACCAAAAAATATTATAAGGAAGGAATAAGAATGGGAAACCAAATGAGATAGGATCCACTTACTGGGGGAGGTGAAGATATTTGATATGGGCTTCAAATCCCAAATAATGAAGGTTGGGAAGGCATGGAATTCATACAGGGAGCACCAAAATTTTGAAACAGAGACTAGGGTTGGATCGGATTGATTTGGGATTAAAATGGGGGTTTGGAAATTTTTAAAACAAATTTTCAGGTTAAATTAATTCACATGCACAATTTTCTAGGTAGTGGTGCGCAGTTTCCCCTAACTGTGCTCCTATCCGAGTGCCTCTATTTTAGGGGTTCACAGTTAATCCTAATAGGGAAATTGTTTGAAAACCCTTTCACCAACCATGAAATTCCCATATATACAAGGTTGCATGGTTAGCTGGGTTGTGGCATACTATTTTCCCTAATCGTCCGCCAACCTTGCACAACCCTATTTCATTCATTTTTCTAAAATTTCCACACAAACATACCCCAAGGTAAAAATATGAAAATTCCCCAATAGTAATCTAAATGGTTCCTATAAACGAGAAAAAGACAACTACAAAGAAGTTTGGGATCTTAAAATATACCCAACTTATAACAGATCATCCTTAAGATTCACTCCCATGAATCTCTATGATTATAAGTCAAAAATATTGGGAACTGATCCCACATATCTACTTCCCTTTCCCATGTTTCCTCCATCACATGATCATGTTTCCAAAATACATGAACTATCTGCACGGTCTTTCCCTGCAACACTTTCTCACAATGATCCAACACACGTATTGGATGCTCCTCGAAGGATGTATCAAACTCAAAATAAACATAATCCACATAAATCACATGAGAAGGGTTGTATTGATACCTCCATAGTTGTGAAACATGGAAAATATCATGCATAGAACTATATTTCTATGGAAGAGGCAATTGGTATTCCACCAGCCCAATTCTCTCCACATCCATGAATGGTCCAACAGTCCTAGGTGCCAACTTTCCTTGCCTATGTATCATATGATGACCCAATATTGGCAACACCTAAAGAAAAACACAATCACATCTATAAACTCTAGGGGTCATTGACATCTATCAACAAATGACTTATGTCTACTCTAAGTTGTATCAATACATTTCCAAATTAGTTGTTCCTAAACCGATGTCTCTTTCACAAGACTCAATCACAATATCTCAGACTCGCCTGCCTCCTCCCATCATAGAGGTGATCTTCATGGCCTAGCATAAAAAGCCTCATATGATTCCATCTAAATAGTTTCATGATAATTTTTGTTATTGGTGAACTCTACTAAAGCTAGTTTCTTCTCCAAAGATCCACCAAAGTCCAGAAAAAGCACCTATATCATACAATATAAATTCCAATCTATTTTTGGGTTGAAATCCATACTCAAAAAAACTTACGTACAAAGTGCCTTCTATAATCCCTATCAGAAGCATGAAGTAAACCGTTAGTAACGGTCTGAAACTACTGTCTATGGCACCCCGTTCCGATGGAATATATGCTAAACATAAAAATCTCCAAGATGCTCCAATGAGAATATATCTCATATAAGAAATAATAGTGTTACCTTTTTTAGTCAATCCAAAACCACCCAAATAACATCATTCATTTGAGGAATCCTAAGAATACCCACCAAAAAGTTCATGGTTGTGTCATCTCACTTGCATTCTGAAATAGGAAATGACTATAGTAAACCACTAGATCATCGATGATTTGCCTTCACCTATTGAAAGGTGTAGCATTAAATCACAAACCTTACAATTTCATTTTTCATTATTGTCCACCAAAACTATCATCATAGTTCATGGTACATTTTGGTTAACACATAGATATACTGACCACTTTAAGGCATGAAATTCCCACATCTACTTCTCTCACATGCTCTTAGGAAACAAATCCCCATTCCTAGCCCAAATGGCCTGAAGGACTTCTTTTTTATTGATTTTTGATAACCGCCCTTTCAAGGGATGAGGGGGAACCCTATAAGGTCTATAGGCTCAGAGATTACAAGGCCCATAGGCTTAGGAGATTACATGACCCGAAGGTCTTAGGGAATTTAACCAGACTATCTATAAGGAACTTCTCCTACCTAGCATCTGCATCATGATAGTAGCTCTCCACCTTCTCATGGCTGTCTAGATAGGCTTCCCATGCAAGCACAGGATAGTCCTGATGGCATATTCATACCCTCTCATTATAACAATCCATTTGGATCTACTCTGGTGAGTGCCCCTACTTTGAATCCTCCTATGGGGATGCTCCTTTTTTGTAGAGTCTGTTTGGGGAAACTGCATGAGGCCCGAAGGCCTGGAGGTGGCCCTAAGGCCTAAAAGGTGGCCTGAAAGCCCTACTAACCTGAAGGCCTGGGTGGCCCGAAAGCCTTAAGGACTCCAAGCCCAAACTGATGGCCCAAGGTGAATAGTTTCAACTACTATAGTACCGAATAGTACCTATTATAGTGCCTGCTATAGTACCCACACAATGTACAGTTCTGCTACAGTACCTGTACAATGTATAGTTCTGCTATAGTGCCTGCTCTAATTTAATGGTTACTCCCCACCATAAATCTTCCCCTCATGGTTAAGCATTCTGATTCCTCACATTGTATGTCTCTCATCCTGTTAAAAAGTGTAGAATCTACTAAAACTTATATGAGGTTCATCTTCTCTATACTCCACTGAACCACCATATGCATATTTTCTAATAGTTTCATCATTTTCCACTAAAACCTAGATTCCTGAAATGTCTCCTTCTGACTCTTCCTTCTTAGACCATTGGAAACACTTCTCCCCTTTCTAGGCATATATGCTAGCTCAAAATCAAAACACTACATATAAGAAACCCATCTCTATCGCTGAAGATTCAAATATCTCTATGAGATGATATAATTCATGATATTTTGATATGTGAACATAATAAACTTCTCTCCCAACATATAGTTCCTCCAACACTTCAAGGAATAAACAAAAACTAGAAACTAATGGTTGTGCATAGGGTAGTTCGGTTTATGAGGCCTTAGATATCGAGACTTGTACACAACAAATCGATCTAAAAACATCAATAATGATCCATGTCTGATCCCAGAAGCGTCACAATTCACTGTATACTCCCCATATATCTCAGGAAGGATTAAGATTGGTGCCTATGTCAAGAATTTCTTTAGCTCTAGGAAGTTATCCTCACAAGCTTCTGACCATTCAAACTTTATCCCCTTTTTTTCAAGCCTATAAGTGGCTCTTCCAAATGGGTAAATCCTTGTATGAACCTTATAAAATATGAATCAAATCCCAAAAGTCTTTGGATATCAAAAACGTTTTTGGGATGTTCCCAATATAACACCATTTGAACATCCGCTGGGTCCACATACACTCCTTCCTCCAAGATGATATAACCCAATATGTGTACCAGATCAATCCAAAATTGACAATTAGATATCATGGTGTGTAGAAGACACTCTCTTAGTGTACTCAAGATGATGTCAGGGTGTTGGGAATGATCATCATGAGTATTTTAGTGTACCAATATGTCATCCATAAAATCCACACAAAAAAACTAATCTAGGTGCAGATAGAAAATTCTGATCATTAAGGACATAAACGCTGTTGGTGTGTTCTACAACCCAAATAACATTAAAAAAAATATTATATAGGCCATACCTACTTCTGAAATCATTTCTAGGTATATAAAAAGATATATCTCTCAACTAATGATACCCTAATCTCAAGTCCATCATTGATAATATTTAATCTCCTCTTGACTGGTTGAATAGATCATTGATACATGGAAGATGATAGTGGTTCATAATAGTCATATGGTTCAACTTCTGTTAATCAACACGTAAGCACAAACTCCCATCAACATTATTTGAAAAAAAATATTGTAAAACCCCAAGGTGGTGTGATCAGATGGATAAATCCCTTATCCCCCAACTCCTCTATCTGAATCTTGAGCTCTTGATGCTCTCTCTTTTCCATTCTGTATGGTGGAATAGAAACTGTATCATCCCCATGCATGATATCAATTGTAAATTCCACATCACTCTTAGGTGGAAAACCTAAAAAGTATTCAGGAAAAATATCCTGAAACCTATCCACCATGGGAATAAAGAAATCTTGTTTCACACCCCCATCATCGAGTAATAGACTTGCATCCAAGAAAATGAGCTCTCTCGGTTGCTGACTAATTTACCCTAGTTGGCCTACCTAGATATCCAAATCTCCATAGTGAATATAGTTTTAACCCTTATGAGAAATAAATTTAACTTTCCTATGGTAACAATATATGTGGGAGCGATATGCTACAAACTAGCCCATAGAAAAAATTAGGATGAATCCCAACATGTCCATGATTTAATGATCCCATATAAAATGGTACTCCCCGTCTTTAAGAGAACACGCCTGGAAAAACTGATTTCACTCAATTATACTCCTAACAATGTATCTATCATCATCACCCCGCTTGAAAACTCCACCACAATGCTCAAACCATTAACATGTTTTATAGATATAAAGTAATGAGAGTTAGCAATATCAAATAGGGATCTAGATAATTATAGATACCATAATTTTCATACATAAAAATAAAATATCTTTTAAGGAACACTTAAATAATTAAACAAACAATTGTGAAAAGACTATATTAGTTTAGTGACCCAAGAAACTAGGAAACATAAACACTAGTACATAAGAAAGCAACATTATATCCCACTAGGTTCTTTATGAAACCTCATAATTAATACATATCTTCAAAAACTAGGGAAGGAAACATAAAATGGGGGTGATCTCAAATGCTCAGTAAGGGTAAACAGGGTAGACATGTAAGCATAAACATGAGCATAGGGTTTTGAGAATAGGATCATGAAAATTAAAAATCATACCATTCATACCAAAGATAATAAACTTTAATTTTGGAATGGATATTGGTAGTTCATGAGACATGAATCATTTTGAAATAAAATACATAATCCATGAAATAATAACATATGAATAAAACATGGAATTATTGAAAACAAATAAGCATATAATATGATTCCCATAGTAGTCTGGGAACCACTTATAAGGCCATATTAGTAGTATGGGTTCACTCCCCGTACCATCATGGAAGTCATGGTTCACCCCATGGCCATATTATTAACATTATTCCACTCCTCATACCATTTTAGTCATCATGGTTCACTCCCATGGACATATTAGTAGTCAATGTTCACTCTCAAGAAATTCTTAGTCTATATCACAAGATATAAATATTTACCCAATGCGTTGGAGGGAGATTTAGGTCCCACCCATAAAATAGTGAAGTAATTCTTACATGTTCACCATGATCATTAAAAATAATATCATAACCCATGAAATTTAATGGGTATCATAAACATTTAATCTTATTATAACAATTGAAAAAACATACAGGTTTCATAATCCTTTCATTAATATCATAACCCAAGAAAAGAAGTGGGTTTCAAAATAATATAACCCATAAAAGAGAAATTGTTTTCTTAGAAAATAATGCCATAAAAACATAATCCATTAAATGAAAGAATAAAAATGGAATCATTGAACTATTTCCCTATAAAGAAACGAGTAACACCAACATATGTCATCTTAGTTAGGAAATAATTTTGAAAGACCATTCAAAAAAATTCATTATGAAAATACCCTTTCTTATTTGGAAAAATATTTTTAAAATTTAAACATTTTGAAAACCATTTTCTTGAAAATAAACTAGAAAAATTATAAGGAAATATTGAAAAAAAATTGAAAAATATTTTCCTTAAAAACTTATCAATGTAGCATGATAAAATTTTGAAAACCATTTTCATTAAAAAATTATAAAATAAGATTGAAAAAAAAAAGAAAACTCTTTTTTTTTTGAAAAGTTATAATATAATCTTGAAAACATTTTGGAAATCATTTTATTGGAACACTTATAGAAGAATCTTGAAATTTTTTAAGAACTATTTCTTTGAAAATACTTTGAAAACATAAAAGTAACAGATGAAAACCCTTTTAAAACAATTTAATTTAAAATAATTTTAAAACATATAAAAAAATATTGAATTTTTTTGAAAAATAATATATTTTAAAATAATTTGATAACTTATAAATAAATCTTGAAATTGTTTTGAAATCCAACTTCCTTGAAAACATATAAAACAGACCAAATACATTTGGAAACCCTTTTTGTTTTAAAATAGTTTGAAACAACTAATTTCAATAATATTAGGGAAAATTTTACTTTTTAATATTGTAATGGAATCTTCATGGTAATTTCATTCATGATGATGAATAAATCTATACACACTAAACATTTCTTTTACACTGTAAAATGTTTAGAAAGGTTCCTTGACCAAAAAATGAAAATAAAATTCCTTAATAAAAAAGTTTTTGTTTAAAAGGTAAAATATGGGTAAAAATATCCTTTTATGATCATATGAGAACAATATAATATTTCTGTAAACCTTTTGGAAGACATGTTTTTTATGGAACATAGATTCCTGACCTAAGAGAGGGTAAAATTTGGCTTCATAAAGAACACTTTCTTCACTATATTATGTGCCAAAGGGAGGAATGATGGTACCAATACATGAATATATATTCAATAACAATATGGGAAGAAAATTCATGAGATTTATGATGAAATAGATAATACTATTTCATCAAAGGAAGCATAATCATAAATAATCTCGAAAAGATATGAGATTGTTTCAATAAACTCTTTCCACTTGGTAACTTTGAACCAAACTCCCCATGTAATAATATGAAATTACATGACATAAAATATCATTAAAATAAGTAAATTAAGGATATAACATGTCAAATTTAATAATATACACCTCAATAAATAATGTAGGTTCATAACAAAACCTGTGTCTCAATGAAGAGAAATTGAGACAAATTTGTTTTACCGATTTGGTATATTTTTAAACATTAACACCATGAAATAATGATCATAGAATGGATATGTAAATACCGAAAAATTTACTAATAAGAATTATTAAATACGTTCATGGATAGTATATAAACCACACAAACTAAATTAGTTGTTTCTAAGGTATGTATCTCACAAAAATAAAAAGTGAGATGAAATTTCCTATATATTGTGTATTGACTCTCATCGGACTCATAAAAGATTCCACTAAAATAAATCTTTGTTTATTATAAATATTTTACATAATTGTATTATTATATATAATACCATATATGGTTTGATTATGATCTTATATTACCCACTTGTTAACAATTCTATCTTAAGGTTTTAGTTTGGCTAATGTCTGCTTCGTTCTTCGCATGTGTCTTAATTTGTTATATCTTTGGTCCTTATAATTATATAATCATTTTAAGTATTTAAATGATGATATAATTATCATTTATATTCATTATATTTTTATAATAATAATATATATAATATATAAGTATGAAATTGAATACACTATTCATTGATACGGTAGGCCGGACGCATGCATGAATATTGTTTCCGTTTTATTATCATATTGAATGAAAGATAGTAAATTAAATATATGTATAAATATGTATTTATATAATTATTCCATAAGTATTATTAAATCATATATTTCATATAAGTTCACTAAAACCATCCTTAATACTTTCCATGTTGTTTTTAAATAAAACACATCGCTTTGAGAGGGTGGTAGTCCACACTTAAGCAAAATTATCGTATTTGCACCAAATAGAATGTATAAAGATATGTGTTTTAAAATGATTAAAGAAGATTAAAGACATGGTAAATATAATATATAACATATGTAAACATATTTTCCATCATAATTCCCACCATGAGAGTCGGTGAAGAAAAAATGAACAATCATCGTTTCATGAGGCGGCAGTTCACCATACACGTAAACAGTATGTTCGCTACCCATTAGATCGAGGTGTGTCTAAGTTAAGGTTAAAACCATAGAATAAAAACATAATAGTATATTTAGGATGCATTTTTTTATAAAATCATGGAATAAGAGGATTTTATGTGGTGTAGAATTGAAATAAAATAAAAGAACTTGAGGAAGAATGTTACCTCTTATTTAGGTAACTCCTTTTGATTTTCACCAAATAGCTTCCTTGAATTTCATTCTATCCAATGGTATTATTCTAGGATTTTGGGAGATATGTTAAGGATATATTTCTGTAAATATTGGTTGATAAAATTGTCTTCATGGATGTGATGAACTGGGAGGAGAGGAGGCCTTTTATAGTGGAGGAGGAGTGGCACTATTGTAAATTTTAGGAAAGGGAATTCCACATTTTTTTCCATGGAAAGTGGATCCAATATTATTCCAAAGTCTATAAATTTTATTATATTATCTATATATCAACATAAAATATATTTTGGACAAGTTTTTAGGTTATTTAGGCCCTTATTATTAAGGTTTAGTCCTTAGTTCAACTTAATTTTACCTTAATATATGTAATTAATTTTAATTACATTCACTAATATTTTCAGTAAAAAACTAATTCAACCATATTATAAAGTATAAATTATTATGATTCCAAATATGGAATCCATTTTTTTAAATTCCAACCATGGAAGTGGAAGAAATTAATTTTAAATTTAATCTCATAGTCGTGTCGATAATATGGGTTTTTAAAGTAAAAACGTCCAAAAATTTTCTCTGATTTTATATTCAATTTCAAAATAAAATTGATTAAAATGAACAAAATTGTTTTAATTTATAAAAAAAATATAATTAAAATTTTAAACCAATATAATATTTAATTTAACTTTATAAATAAATTAGATGAAATAGTTGTTTTGAACTAAAATTTTACATTTTTCGCTATTCATTAAAAAATGAAACTTCACAGAAAAAACACCAAAAATTTACCCTAAACTAATTATTATGATTCAATTTTAAGGATTATTTTTTTTGGAATATGAAATCTATAAAAGTTAAAAAAATTGGATTTAAAATGGGTTCTACATTAAATGGCGGTAAAAATGCGATAATAAAAATATAGGGTTTTTAGAGAAAAAAATTGTGTTTCTTATTATCTTATGTATATCAAATATATTGGATAAATATAAAGAATATTTTATTTATTATATAGAATATATATTACATTAATGTAACTTAATAATTTTAATTTATTTAATTTATTCAGGTAAAATAGATTTTGACCATAAAAATAATCATATTTTCCTTTATATTTAATCACTTTTCATATTCATTTATAATTAATTGGCAACCTATGAATTAAAATATAAGTTATTTAATATTATAATATTAAATTTAAAATATATGTTTTATATTATTAAATAATAATATTTTAATAATGAATTATTTTTTGATAACACTCGGTCTTTCGTGTGACGTAAGCTGACCTCGGTGTTACGTGTTGAGAAAGATAAAATTTATGTTTCATGTAGTACATGATTAACATAGTGATTCTTATAATGAATCCCATAAATAGTGATTTAATATAAAATAAACTATTTTCAGGGTTTCATGAAATGAAAAATATCAAAAATATTAAATTAATTCGAAAAAATAATTCACAAAATCTCGGTGTGTTACATTATATGCCCCTTAAAATGAATTTCTCACTCGAAATTCAACTGGGTTGTCAAATTTTTAATTCTTTTAAGTTGCTTTAATAGAAACCCACATGATAAAATTGAACACTAAAACTTCCTTTAAAAAAATAAAGCTGGAACCATAATGGTTACCAAGAGTAACACATAGTTGGGTTCCTATAAAGGAGAACATAGGTGGAATGTGAAAACATGGACATGGATGAAAAGCATATATATTCATAGGGAGTGATTGAGGTCATAAATCAAAAAAAGTGAATGATGAATTAAAAGTTGAGGGCCTAAAATCATAAATCTATGATTATTTAAAAGTCCATAAGTTCAACAAAATTAAGGTATTTGGACAACATTTTATTTCTAAGTCATTTTCCAAAAGCTGAAGAATTTTCATGAAAAGATATACATGCAGGATTCTAGTACAACCTCACCCTTTGTTATTCCTTGATCTACTTCACCTATTTCTACGAAAAATGTAAATTTTTCATTCCTTAATTGCTAATAGATCATGATATCTATGATATTCCATCCCATTTATCATTAGTTATCATCAACACAATAATGTTAGATCAGGTAATCCAATATTAATAAATCCTCATGTGGTGAGATAACAATTTATTTTTACTGGCTTCATCTGAATTTTAACTTAATATTTCAAAGATTGGTTAACATTATAACCCTTTTGAATGATGAAAATCCAAAAAATTAGAAAAAAAGTCACCAAATCAGCTTAAAATTGATACCCCTTATATCACAAAGTATCTCTTAGTTTTCACATTCCAAACATGTGAATACACTCATTATAAATCTTATTGAAATATGGTAAAAACCTGAATTACTATAGATCCTTTTGGAAAACATAAACACTCCCTTATTCTAAATATTACTAGATATATTAATTATATCCAAGAAGTTGTAAACTTCATCAATGATGAAATATTCCACTTTTTCAATAATCAGTTCTAGGGTAATCCATACCATCAAATTTACTTATTCTTATTTGACAAATCTTTATCCAAAGATAATTATCTCTAAATCATGAATTAATCAAGTGTTACCTTACCTTGATAAAAATATAACCTTTCCATGAAATAACCATTCAACATATCCTTTACATTCCTTATTTAAAATTTATGCTAGAAATAATTATATATTTCATGATTCATATAATATAATATTTGAACTCCAAAACATAAATAATCAATTAATCCAACATTATTCTTAAACCATTACTTTGGCTTCATCCTCTTATTTGTCAATAACTATTTCTTAGAATATGAAATATGAGTCATGTATTAAGGTTACTAAACCTCAATCTAATCATGCTTATTATGATTAATGTAAAAAATACTAGAAGAACATCACATACCATTCACATGTTGTTTTGGTCTCTTTGTCTACAGAATTAAAACCAATACTTATACCACATTATGGATTCTCATTATGATATTTCCACTTTGGAAATATAGTTTGATAATTATAATACATTACACATATAAAAAAAATTCAATTATAAGCATGTTATATCTAGTTCTCTCCACTGACTAAAACCAGAAAGCATGGGGTGAGAAGCACATATCATAGAGAAAAACCTCATAATCAAGAAAAATTACTTACTCGATGTCTTAATGATGACACCTACTTTTTAATTGAAAAAACATAGGTTTATACTAGTTTATTCATATACAAATATTATTTAAGTCATTCATCATATTCCATGAAGAGTTTTTGAATTCCTAAAGCATATCCCCCAAGTGTGTCAAACCAGGTGTGCAACAAGGCTCATTGTTGTGTATAAGATTACCCCGAGTCAGGATAGAGACATATTGTAAGAGTTGTTGTCCCTAGGTGCATTTGTTCCAGATCCACATCCACTTGTAATATCTAGACCGGGATTTATTTCTAGGAAACCACTTACTCTATCATTTACCAATATCATGGACATTTTCCTATACTTTTCCTTATCCATAAACTTATCCTTAGACATGTTTTTAGTGTTCTCACTAAGGTTTTATCATACAATATTCCAAAGGTTAACTAAACCTTTTCTCTTATACCAACTAAAAATACCCTCTTTTTTCATACATGAACATTAAATATCTTTTTTGGAATACTTAAAAATTTGTACAAATAGATTTCCAAAGATGTTATTAGATTAGTGCCTTTTGGAAACCAATAAAAATAAACACTAGTACATAAGTGAGCTACATTATCTCCCACTGGGCTATTTATGAAATACACCATTCTTAGAAAAATCATACTTAATACATATCTTCATAACTTGGGAAAGGAAACATAAAAAGGGGTGAGCTCAGATGCTCAGTATGGGTAAAAAAGGGATACATATAAGAATAAACATGATCATATGGTTATGAGAACAAGATCATGAAAATATAAGATCATATCATTCATATAAAAGATCATAATAAGGAATCATGACATAAATATTGGCATTCAATGATACAATAATCCTAATAAATAAAGGACATAATCTTTGAAATCATAACATAAGAATAAAACATGGAATTGTGGAAAAAACAAAATCATATAATATGATTTCCATAGTAGTAAAGGCAATGCTGCCAAGGATATCTTGGTAGTATGGGTTCACTCCCTATACCATATTGGTAGTCATGGTTCACTCTGATTTCTATCTTAGTATTCAAGGTTCACTCCCAAGATAATCTTAGAATTTCTCATGAGATATAAATCTTTATCCAATGCATTTTATGGAGATATAGGTTGTAACGCCCCGACCCCAGCTACCCAGAGTCGGTGCATTAATTACATAACATTGGCATGATCACAAGAAAGATCAAATCCCGAAAGACCGATTGGTTTAGTAGCCTTGGAAACGCTAGATATAATCATAAAGTTTTACATTACATTTCAAAGTGAAAAAATACTACAACAACAAAGTCTTAATATCCACACTATTAACCCCTCATAATATCCCTGCAAGTCATTCATAAATTACTTCTTCACTACCTGGGAAAAATAAAACATAGAAAAGGGGTGAGCTCAAATGCCCAGTAAGGATAACAATATAGCGGAACATTCAAAATAAGCATAAACATTTAAGGCAATGAATTACTAAAACAAAAGCCTTTTAAAATTGAACTTCAACATAGTATGGAAAAACTAAAATGAAATAATGCCATTTACTTGTTCACATGGATATTCTACTAATCGAATAATCACATGCAATATCAATAACCACTTTCATAATGTTGGAATGCATAATGCCAGACTATCATAACCACATAGCCAAGGCCTCGTGCCAATACTACAAATAAGATTTTGTCAAGGCCTTGTTCCAAGACACTAGTTTGTCTCATGAGACCTACCTATGCATCGAGGAGCTATAGCGGGCTCCACCCGTCACTTATTAAGTCCAATGCATTCCCATATGAAAAGGTTTAAACATAACATAAACATTCGTATTAAAACTAGCATACGAAATGTCAACAATTTCACCATAAACTATGAATGGTATAAAATAGCACATCCACAGTCAAACATATCACAAAACCTTCAATACAATATAGAAGTTTTGTATCATAATAAATCAACTTCAAATAATCTTAAAATCCATCAAAGGATGTTGACATAGATGAAATCAAAATTCTTTTTAAAGAAGTATCTCCTTTTATTTTGAAATAATTTAAGGTCCATATAAAATAAAACATTTTCTTTGAAATTATTCTTATAAGCTTGTATGGAAAGCTTCGACGATTTTATAACGGCGGAAAATAACTGCACCCGCCGTATAAGTTAAAAAAAACATTCTTACCTCAATTCTGTCGAAAAGGTTAAAAAGGACCTTGTTTTGAAAACGACGGAAAGATTCCTTTATAAACCTCTTATAAAAAGTCAAACAAGGGTATAAATGACTTTAACCCATATTCTTGTAAATAGTAAAAATGTTTTGAAATACATTTCAAAGAAACATGGATGTGAATGATAAAGAGATCCCAGTAGATTATTACGTATAATACAACCTCGGATAATGAAGAGATTGTGAAATAACCCTTACCTTGTACTTTTCCTTGGTTGTGGTAGGTTAACCTCCTGTATAATGGTGAAATAATTGTTATTAAATTATACAAGAATCATATACATTAATATGATATCATATATGATCTTTTAATATTGATTTGATAATAATATCTTAGTATTATCGTTGTTTCGGGTGTTAACTTACTTGTTTTCTTTTGTATGTTTTGTTACGTAAGACATGTATGTAAAGGATAGGTTGTATATTATTCATATCCAGAATGATATCAAGTCCTTAAACATCATTTTTTAAATCATCAAATTATACTTGAATGGATACGATGGAGAATGAATCTCATCGCGTTCGTGGAGACGGTAGTCCGTACGTACGCACGAGCGACAATATCAATCTTTTGATATTAAAATAATATATAAATGGATGGTATATCATATATAAAGAATCATTAACATGTTAGATTTATTATTTACATGAGTTACACATCATTATTATACCCATCCAAATAATATTATATTGAATAACAATTACACCACGACGTGGAGACGGTAAGCCGTACGTACGCACGTATGGTGACATGTTATTCAAAGGGTGGATAGAATACTGAATATGGTTGTACCATACTTATAATAACATCACAGTATATGTGAGATACTTGAGTTATTATTTTAGAATGGTAATAACAAAGTAAGAAGAAGTGGAAGAAGAAATGAACTTAGAAAATGGTGGTGAAATCATTACCTCTTCTTCGGGTTCTTCCTTTTGATTTGATCAAAAGGGCTCCTTAGGTTGGCTTTCTGATCAAACTAAGGCCTCTAGGTTGTAGTGAGGGATGTTGGAAGAGTATTTGGGCAGAGTTTGGCCGAACCAAAAGGCTTTGAAGGTGTGAATAAATGAGAAGGAGGAGTGCCCTTTTATAAGAGGGGTGAGGGGCACCTTTGGAAAAGTTAGAAATATTAATTTATAATAAATTCATATTCGGTTTCTAAAGGCTCCAAAGTTGATTATTAAAAGGTTAAGGTGGGGATAGGTCGAAAACCACTCAACCAATAGAATTTAGACAGGTTTGGGTACTTATATTAACCTTATCTTTAAGTATTAACTCTAAGTTAATTAGTTTCACTTTTACAATGTCTCTTTGTATTTTTATATAATATGGTTAATAAACTTACTATATACATCCAAGCGACCCCAAAGTGGTACATTAATGATGAACCTATCATGATATAAGTCTCTTGGCCGAACCTTAGATTTTTAGGAATTTAATATCAATTAATAATATAATATTTGTTTTAAGAACTCTTTTATGTCAATTTTGACACTATTCAATAGTTGATTTTTTTGAAACTCATAACAGATTGATTACTTCTAACAAAGTCAATTAAATCAATCCTAATATATCATATTATCCTATAAAATTAGTTTAATTCATTAAAAGTTTCATATTATATTTATTTGGGTATTTATAATATCAATTATTTTAATTTTTCACTATTATAGTAATTACTGCATCATCATTGTGTCATATATAAAATAAATTATTTAATGTCTAAAAAATTATAAATAAAACATAATTATGTAGGAAATCGTTTTATCTTTCTAATGAATATTTATAATCGAAAATCCAACATGTATAACCCTATGTAAAAATTGTTCTTCTAAAAGATGTAAGCTTATGCCATTTTTATTTTTATTTTAACTTTATTAATATAATGTGTCCCTACCACATACAAGTGGCTCCAAGGGGTCCCCAAATTGACCCAAGGATGCCCATGGTCGGGTATGTGTCCACCAATAAGGTTAGGACACGTTTTAGGGTAATTTTGTATTATTATAATATTATTTTTTAACCCTTATTTACCGGATTTACCCTTTAACCATGGTAAATAAAATATTTACCGCAGTAATTATTCAAAATGTCTAAAAATAAAAGTTACCTATTTACACAATTTGAACATCCAGATTCCAAATATGGAATCCATTTTTCTAAATTCAAAACACAGAAGTGGCAGAAATTAATTTAAAATTAATTCCCGCTGTCAAAACAAAAAGCGTGTTTTTAAGAGATAATAACTATCAAAAGATTAACACTTGTTTATGTTTGGTTTAATTGTAAAATTATGTCCAATGACCAACATTATATTAAATGGTAAAAATATATTCTAAATATACTTTAAAACCACTCAAATTCATAATTTATCACTATTAATTATTTTGATTAAAAAAGTTGTTTTTAATTAAAATTTAGAAATTTTCACTATTCATCAAAATATGAAAGTTATCCGAAATGTACCAAAATTTCACCCTAGACTAATTTCGATATTCCGAATCCAAAAATGAAGTCCATTTTGAAATATAAAATATATATGATTTCAAAAAGTAGGTATTACTATTCACAACGGCTAGTTTAATTAGTTTTGGTGTGTGTTAGAACTCGAGGTTTCGTACAACACACGCTATCGCATTATTCGAAGGGAAACGTACCATAGAAGCTTGGGGTGTTACATTTCCCCTCCTTCAAATAATTGCGTCCTCGCAATTTCTAGGGTATTACTGCATAAAAAGACTCGGGTGGTTCTTCATCATAAGTTCCTCGGGTTCCCACGTTGCCTCTTCCATCTTATGATTTCTCCACAAAACTTTTACCAGACGCGTCGTCCGGTTTCTCAGTACTTGTTCTCTTGTATCAAGAATCATGACGGGCTCTTCGCAATAAGACAGATCGGGTTCCAGTTCTAATTCCTCATAGGTGAGTACATGCGTCGGATCAGGCATGTATTTTCTCAACAGAGATACGTGGAACACATCGTGAAATTTGGAGAGACTTGGCGGCATTGCCAATCGGTAAGCTACAGCCCCAATTCGTTCTAGAATTTCGAAAGGTCCGATGTACCTGGGACTCAATTTACCTTTCTTTCCAAAACGTATGACTCCCTTCCATGGAGATACCTTTAGGAAAACATGATCACCGACTTGAAATTCCAAATCCTTCCTTCGATTATCGGCATAACTCTTCTGCCTACTTTGAGCTGCTTTGATGTGATTTTGGATTACTTTCACCTTTTCCACCGTTTCCTCCACCAGTTCTGGGCCTACAAGTTTTCTTTCACCAACGTCATCCCAACAGGTTGGTGTACGACATCTCTTTCCGTATAACGCTTCATATGGTGCCATCTGAATACTCGAATGGAAGCTATTGTTATAGGAAAATTCTACCAGTGGTAAATATTGATCCCACATACCCTGAAAGTCAAGTGAGCAAGATCTCAACATGTCTTCTAGGGTTTTAATAGTCCGTTCTGATTGTCCATCTGTCTGAGGGTGGTAAGCAGTGCTCAAATGAAGTTCAGTATCCAGAGATTTCTGAAGACTTTTCCAAAATCTTGAAGTAAAACGGGGGTCACGATCAGAAACAATCGATAGGGGTACTCCATGAAGTCTCACAACTTCATTAATATATAGTCTTGCTAGACGTTCCAGGGGTAGATCTTCTCTTATAGCAAGAAAATGTGCTGACTTGGTAAGACGATCAACAATCACCCATATTGCATCGTTCCTTCTAGGAGTCTTTGGTAGCCCCATGACAAAGTCCATCGTAACATTGTCCCATTTCCACTCTGGTATGGGAAGAGGTTGCATGACTCCTCCAGGCTGTTGCCTTCCAGCTTTCACTTGTTGACAAACCATACATCTTGACACAAAATCAGCAATCTCCCTCTTCATGTTGTCCCACCAAAAATGTTCCTTCAAATCTCTATACATTTTGGTGCTCCCAGGGTGTATAGAGAAATTGGAACTATGAGCATCATCCAGCAATTCCCTTTTTAGATCAGGTATATTGGGAACACAAAGTCTCTTCCTGAATTTCAAAATTCCATCTTCATACACAAAGTCTCTCAATCTCCCATCATTCACAGCTTTAATCTTCTTTTGGAATTCTTCATCATCGGTCTGAGAACTCTTAATCCTTTCTAGTAAAGATGGTTTGGCAACCATTTGAAAAAGCATTGATGTTTCACCTTCCCTGGTTATTCCCATGTCCATCTTCACTAGATCCATGAAAATTGGATCCCTTTCAATTCTCATATTGTTCAAAACTCCATGGTCTTTTCTACTCAAAGCATCTGCCACCTTGTTTTCCTTCCCTGGGTGGTAGTGTATCGTACAATCATAATCCTTGAGTAATTCAAGCCATCTCCTTTGCCTCATGTTGAGTTCTTTTTGTGAGAAAATATACTTCAAACTCTTGTGATCAGTATAAATCTCACATTTTTCACCATAGAGGTAGTGCCTCCATATCTTCAAAGCAAAGATCACTGCTGCTAACTCGAGATCATGAGTAGGATAGTTTTGTTCATGAATTTTCAACTGTCGTGATGCATAGGCAATAACTCTATCATTCTGCATAAGGACACAGCCAAGTCCTTTCTTCGATGCATCACTATAAATAACGAACCCATCATTCCCCGATGGTAGAGTCAATATAGGAGCATTGACTAATCTTCTCTTCAGTTCTTCGAAACATTCTTCACACTCTTTTGTCCAAACAAATTTAACCCCTTTACGTGTGAGCTTCGTTAATGGGTTAGCCAATCGGGCAAAATTCTGGACGAAACGTCGATAATAACCTGCCAAACCAATAAAACTACGTACCTCAGTTATACTCGTAGGTGCTGGCCATTCTTGTATTGCCTTGGTCTTAGAAGGATCAACAGAGATTCCATCTTTAGAGACAATATGTCCAAGAAAAGAAATCTCCTGAAGCCAGAATTCACACTTGCTAAACTTCCCATATAATTCATGCCTCCTCAGAGTCTTCAAGATAATGTGCAAGTTATTTTCATGATCTTCGTAGGTTTTGGAGTATACCAGAATATCATCAATAAATACCACCACAAATTCATCGAGATACTCCTTGAAAACTCTATTCATCGGATCCATGAATACAGAGGGTGCATTAGTCAATCCAAACGGCATTACAGTAAACTCGTAATGCCCGTACCTGGTTCGAAATGCTGTTTTCGGAATGTCTTCCTTCTTCACACACAACTGATGGTATCCAGATCGAAGGTCAATCTTTGAAAAGTATTGAGCTCCATGCAGTTGGTCAAATAAATCATCAATACGAGGTAGGGGATACTTGTTCTTTATTGTTATAGCATTGATCTCCCTGTAGTCGATACATAACCTCATAGATCCATCTTTCTTTTTAACAAAAAGAACAGGGGCTCCCTATGGAGAAACACTAGGGCGAATAAATCCCTTATTACTCAATTCCTCTAGTTGTTTCTTTAGTTCGACTAACTCTATAGTGGCCATTCTATAAGGGGTCTTCGATATAGGCCTTGATCCAGGAATCAAATCAATAGAAAACTCAACTTCTCGTTCTGGAGGATGTCCAGGTAAATCTTCCGGAAATACATCTACAAATTCTTTCACAATAGGTACATCCTCTATTTGAACATTCCTTTCCTCACTGACAGTTATTTCATTCTCTTCCTCCCCAATAATTGAATTAAGTTGAGCTACTGGGGGTGGATCTAAATAAGAATTAGGTGGTGACGATTCTGCTCTAAAAATAAGGTGATCCTTATCATTATCATCAAGAATCGTAACCTCTTTCTTCTTACAATAAATCTTCGCATCATAGTCCGAAAGCCAGTCCATACCGAGGATTATATCAAACTCAATCATAGGTATGACGATGAAATCAGCAGATAAAGAAAATTTATGTGCTCTAATGGGGACTGATTCACAAAACTTTGTTGCAACGATACTTCCTTTAGGAGTTTTAACTGACAACTCCCTTATTAAATCAAATTGGAAATATCTAATTTTCTTAGCAAACTGGGAAGATATGAAACAATGCGATGATCCAGAATCAAATAATGCATTTGCTAAACTTGAGGAAACCATTAAATTACCTGCCACCACGTCTTTCGGAGCTTCTACCTCAGCAGTAGTGATAGCATAAGCCTGGCCTTGATCCCTTGTCCTTTTCTGAGGTAAGTTCTCCTGACGCTTAGGACATGCATTTTCATAATGCCCCATCTCCCTGCAATTATAGCACTGAACGTTGGTAGCTTCCTTCTTCCCCTTGCAATCATGAGCTTGGTGGCCTTTTTCACCACACTTGTAACAGACTCCCATTCCCTTCAAGCAAGTACCAGGATGTTTCTTCCCGCATTTACCACAAGATGGATATTCAACCTTTCCCTTCTTCCCCTTATTTCCATTCCCAGATTGATCAGAAGGTCTCTTCTTCTCTTGCTTTGCTTTAAAGTCATAAGACTTAGAGAATTCCTTTTCGGTCTTGATAGAACATGAGACAATGTCTTCGTACGATGAAAAGGATTGTGAGACTAACGCTCGACGGAGAAATGGTTTTAACCCATCAAAGAAACGATCAATCTTACTTCTTGGGTTGCGAATATAATCTCCAGCATACCTCGCTAACCTTGTAAAGTTAGCCTCATACTTTGTGACATTCTCATCCTCCTTTTGTCTCAGACTCAGAAATTGTCTTTCCATATCTGCTCGATGGTCGCGAGGAAAGTATTTTTCTAAAAACAGATCTTTGAACTCCCTCCATTCCATATTTGATACTTCATCATCTTCCTTCGTATTTTGAATCAATGACCACCATTGATCAGCATCTCCAGTGAGGCGGTAAACTGCCATGATAACTTTTTCCCTTTCACTGCTCCCCAAAGCCTGAAATATTTTCTCTAGGGAAAATATCCATTGCTCAGCTACTAAGGGATTTGTATTCCCATTGAATGTTGGCGGTTGTTGCCTCATGAATCGATCTAACATTGATCCTCCACGCTGCGGATCAGGGTGCTCCATACGGGTAAGGTTATTATTCATAACCTGAGTAAGTTGTCCCAGTATGGTGATTAGCTGATCAGCACCAGTTGCATCACCAGCCCCACTATAATTATCTTGAGCAGGAGGGCAATCCCTACATGGAGTGCGTGCATTGATACGGTTTCCATTTCTTCCACTAGGCGCCATTTCTAAACAATGGCATAAACTAGATCAGTTTATGAATCAAAATACATAATCCCATACTTATAAAACACTTAACATAAATTGAACTATTTATGGATATAATCCATAATCATAAAAATGTTTTCTTTGAGGAAGTATATACTCATAAACCCTTCATAATGATTTGTAAAGATAGTGAGAGTTATTCTAAGCATATCCCCCGGGAGTGTCGTAACCAAGAGTGCAGCAAGGCCCGTTGTCGTGCACCAGTTCCCGTTCGAGTCTAGCTCAAAGCGGTGTTTTCGGGTTTTACCCCTAGGTACATCTGTGCCAGAGCCGCCTCTACCTGCTCGTATCCAGACAGGGATGTATTACTCGGAAAACTCACAAAATCTCTACAATACCAAAATTCTAGGAAGTTCTTCTATACTAATCCTCAAAGTTCATCTTAGGTCTACGTGCTCTAATCAGAGTTTATCTAAATCTAGTTTCCAAGGTTTGTACTAAACTTCCTCTGATACCAACTGTAACGCCCCGACCCCAGCTACCCAGAGTCGGTGCATTAATTACATAACATTGGCATGATCACAAGAAAGATCAAATCCCGAAAGACCGATTGGTTTAGTAGCCTTGGAAACACAAGATATAATCATAAAGTTTTACATTACATTTCAAAGTGAAAAACTACTACAACAACAAAGTCTTCATATCCACACTATTAACCCCTCATAATATCCCTGCAAGTCATTCATAAATTACTTCTTCACTACCTGGGAAAAATAAAACATAGAAAAGGGGTGAGCTCAAATGCCCAGTAAGGATAACAATATAGCGGAACATTCAAAATAAGCATAAACATTTAAGGCAATGAATTAATAAAACAAAAGCCTTTTAAAATTGAACTTCAACATAGTATGGCAAAAGTAAAATGAAATAATGCCATTTACTTGTTCACATGGATATTCTACTAATCGAATAATCACATGCAATATCAATAACCACTTTCATAATGTTGGAATGCATAATGCCAGACTATCATAACCACATAGCCAAGGCCTCGTGCCAAGACTACAAATAAGATTTTGTCAAGGCCTTGTGCCAAGACACTAGTTTGTCTCATGAGACCTACCGATGCATCGAGGAGCTATAGCGGGCTCCACCCGTCACTTATTAAGTCCAATGCATTCCCATATGAAAAGGTTTAAACATAACATAAACATTCGTATTAAAACTAGCATATGAAATGTCAATAATTTCACCATAAACTATGAATGGTATAAAATAGCACATCCACAGTCAAACATATCACAAAACCTTCAATACAATATAGAAGTTTTGTATCATAATAAATCAACTTCAAATAATCTTAAAATCCATCAAAGGATGTTGACATAGATGAAATCAAAATTCTTTTTAAAGAAGTATCTCCTTTTATTTTGAAATCATTTAAGGTCCATATAAAATAAAACATTTTCTTTGAAATTATTCTTATAAGCTTGTATGGAAAGCTTCGACGATTTTATAACGGCGGAAAATAACCGCACCCGCCGTATAAGTTAAAAAAAACATTCTTACCTCAATTCTGTCGAAAAGGTTAAAAAGGACCTTGTTTTGAAAACGACGGAAAGATTCCTTTATAAACCTCTTATAAAAAGTCAAACAAGGGTATAAATGACTTTAACCCATATTCTTGTAAATAGTAAAAATGTTTTGAAATACATTTCAAAGAAACATGGATGTGGATGATAAAGAGATCCCAGTAGATTATTACGTATAATACAACCTCGGATAATGAAGAGATTGTGAAATAACCCTTACCTTGTACTTTTCCTTGGTTGTGGTAGGTTAACCTCCTGTATAATGGTGAAATAATTGTTATTAAATTATACAAGAATCATATACATTAATATGATATCATATATGATCTTTTAATATTGATTTGATAATAATATCTTAGTATTATCGTTGTTTCGGGTGTTAACTTACTTGTTTTCTTTTGTATGATTTGTTACGTAAGACATGTATGTAAAGGATAGGTTGTATATTATTCATATCCAGAATGATATCAAGTCCTTAAACATCATTTTTTAAATCATCAAATTATACTTGAATGGATACGATGGAGAATGAATCTCATCGCGTTCGTGGAGACGGTAGTCCGTACGTACGCACGAGCGACAATATCATTCTTTTGATATTAAAATAATATATAAATGGATGGTATATCATATATAAAGAATAATTAACATGTTAGATTTATTATTTACATGAGTTACACATCATTATTATACCCATCCAAATAATTTTATATTGAATAACAATTACACCACGACGTGGAGACGGTAAGCCGTACGTACGCACGTATGGTGACATGTTATTCAAAGGGTGGATAGAATACTGAATATGGTTGTACCATACTTATAATAACATCACAGTATATGTGAGATACTGGAGTTATTATTTTAGAATGGTAATAACAAAGGAAGAAGAAGTGGAAGAAGAAATGAACTTAGAAAATGGTGGTGAAATCATTACCTCTTCTTCGGGTTCTTCCTTTTGATTTGATCAAAAGGGCTCCTTAGGTTGGATTTCCGATCAAACTAAGGCCTCTAGGTTGTAGTGAGGGATGTTGGGAGAGTATTTGGGCAGAGTTTGGCGGAACCAAAAGGCTTTGAAGGTGTGAAGAAATGAGAAGGAGGAGTGCCCTTTTATAAGAGGGGTGAGGGGCACCTTTGGAAAAGTTAGAAATATTAATTTATAATAAATTCATATTCGGTTTCTAAAGGCTCCAAAGTTGATTATTCAAAGTTTAAGGTGGGGATAGGTCGAAAACCACTCAACCAATAGAATTTAGACAGGTTTGGGTACTTATATTAACCTTATCTTTAAGTATTAACTCTAAGTTAATTAGTTTCACTTTTACAATGTCTCTTTGTATTTTTATATAATATGGTTAATAAACTTACTATATACATCCAAGAGACCCCCAAGTGGTACATTAATGATGAACCTATCATGATATAAGTCTCTTGGCCGAACCTTAGATTTTTAGGAATTTAATATCAATTAATAATATAATATTTGTTTTAAGAACTCTTTTATGTCAATTTTGATACTATTCAATAGTTGATTTTTTTGAAACTCATAACAGATTGATTACTTCGAACAAAGTCAATTAAATCAATCCTAATATATCATATTATCCTAGAAAATTAGTTTAATTCATTAAAAGTTTCATATTATATTTATTTGGGTATTTATAATATCAATTATTTTAATTTTTCACTATTATAGTAATTACTGCATCATCATTGTGTCATATATAAAATAAATTATTTAATGTCTAAAAAATTATAAATAAAACATCATTATGTAGGAAATTTTTTTAGCTTTCTAATGAATATTTATAATCGAAAATCCAACATGTATAACCCTATGTAAAAATTGTTCTTCTAAAAGATGTAAGCTTATGCCATTTTTATTTTTATTTTAACTTTATTAATATAATGTGTCCCTACCACATACAAGTGTCTCCAAGGGGTCCCCAAATTGACCCAAGGATGCCCATGGTCGGGTATGTGTCCACCAATAAGGTTAGGACACGTTTTAGGGTAATTTTGTATTATTATAATATTATTTTTTAACCCTTATTTACCGGATTTACCCTTTAACCATGGTAAATAAAATATTTACCGCAGTAATTATTCAAAATGTCTAAAAATAAAAGTTACCTATTTACACAATTTGAACATCCTGATTCCAAATATGGAATCCATTTTTCTAAATTCAAAACACAGAAGTGGCAGAAATTAATTTAAAATTAATTCCCGCTGTCAAAACAAAAAGCGTGTTTTTAAGAGATAATAACTATCAAAAGATTAACACTTGTTTATATTTGGTTTAATTGTAAAATTATGTCCAATGACCAAAATTATATTAAATGGTAAAAATATATTCTAAATATACTTTAAAACCACTCAAATTCATAATTTATCACTATTAATTATTTTGATTAAAAAAGTTGTTTTTAATTAAAATTTAGAAATTTTCACTATTCATCAAAATATGAAAGTTATCCGAAATGTACCAAAATTTCACCCTAGACTAATTTCGATATTACGAATCCAAAAATGAAGTCCATTTTGAAATATAAAATATATATGATTTCAAAAAGTAGGTATTACTATTCACAACGGCTAGTTTAATTAGTTGTGGTGTGTGTTAGAACTCGAGGTTGCGTACAACACACGCTATCGCATTATTCGAAGGGAAACGTACCGTAGAAGCTTGGGGTGTTACATAGGTACCACCCATTGCATAGTGAAATCATACATACATGTGCCACAAGATCCTAAAAAATCATATCATAACCCATGAAATGAAATGTGTATCATAAAAATGTAGTCATATCATAATTAGTGAAAAATATATAGGTTTCATAATAATTTCATTAAAAGAATAAACCTTGAAAATAAGTAGGAATAAAAAGAATATAACCCATGAAATAGAAATGATTGTCATTAAAAATAATGTTATCATAACATAATACATTCAAAGGAAGAATATGAATGGAATCATTGAATCGTTTCGCCAAAAAGGAATGACTAACACCATCTGATGTCATCTTAGATGGGAATTAATTTTGAAAGACCTTTTAAAAAACGTTCTTGATGAAAATACCTTTCATCTTTGGAAAATTATTTTTAAAACATAAAACCTTTAAAAACCCATTTTCATTAAAATAAACATGAAAACTTAAAAGGAAATATTGAAAATTTTGGAAAACCATTTTCTTTGAAAATTTATAAATTATTCTTAAAAACATTTTGAAAATAATTTTCTTTGAAAACTTATAAAAGAATATTGAAAATGTTTTGAAAGCAATTTCCCTAAAAATAGTTTTAAATAATATAAATAAATATTTAAAATGTCTTGAAACCTATTTTTTAAAAAATAAATTGAAAAAATAAAATTAAATATTTAAAACATTTGAAGAAACATTTTTTTTAAATACTTTTAAAATTTATAAATACTGCTTGAATATTTTTAGAAAACCATTTTCCATGAAAAATTATAAAATATCTTGAAAAAGTTTTGAAATATTTATTCTTTGAAAAAAAATTGAAACAAATAATTTCCATAGTATTAGTAAAAAATAAATTTTAATCTTTTAAATAAAACTTCAAGATAATTCTGGTCATGACGGAAGATAAATCTGTACACACTAAATATTTCTTTTTCATAGTATAATGTTTAAAAAGGTGCATCGATTTGAAAAAGACAAGAAGATTTATTTTTTAAAAAAATTATTTAAAATGGTAAAAAATGGTTAAAAATTACTTTTAAATATCATAGGATAATAATACAATATTTCTTTAAACCTTTTAGAAGACATGGTTTTGAAGGAATACAGATTTGTGACCGAAGAGAGGGTAAAGTCGAGCTTTCTTAAAAAAACATTCTTAACTATATTATGCACCAAAGTGTAAAAAAATGGAACCAATAAATTAATATATAGTAAATAACCATATGATAATAAAAAAAATGCGATTTAATAATATATGGATCATAATATTTCATCAAAGGAATCATACTCATAAATTATCTCAAAAAGAGATGATATTGTTTCAATAAACTCTTACCACTTGGTGACTTTGAACCATACATCCCATGTAATAAAAAAAATTAAATTAATCTTAAATCGTCATTAAAAGAGTTATATTCATGATATAACATGTCATATTGATGTATATTAACCTCTAGAAATAATTTAGGTGCATAAAAAACATGTGTCTAAAAGAATAAAAATTGAGATAAAACTATCTTACTAATTCAGTAACTATTGAAACATTAATCACATGAAATAAAGATCATATAATGGATATTTAAAAACACATAAATTTAATAATAATAATAATTTAATACATTAATTTTCAGTATATACACCACACAAAATAAAAGAGTGGTGTCTAAGGCAAGTATCTCACAAAAATAAAAAGTTAGATGAAATTTCTCATACCTTGTGACTTGACTCTCTTCGTACTAAAAAAGATTCATGTATAATATATTTAAGTTTATTATACATATTATAAATAATATTATTATTATATATAATACCATATATGGTTTTATTATGATGTTATATTACCCTCTTGTTAACAATTCTATGTTAAGTTTTCACTTTGAGTAATATCCGCTTTTTTCTTTGCATGTGTCTTAATTTGTTATATCATTGGTCCTTATACTTATATAATTATTTAAATAATGTTGAAAATGATATAAATATCATTTATATTCATTATATTTTTATTATAATAATATATAGAATATAGAATTATGAAATGGAATACACTGTTTATGGAGACGGTAGGTCGTACATAATCATGAACGTTGTTTCCATTTTGTTTTCATATTTAATGAATGGGTGTAAATTACATATATGAATATATATCATTATTCTTGTAGAATTATTAAAACATATATATTATATTTTTTTACTAAACCCATCCTTAATACTTTCCATGTAGTGTGTGAACTAATCATATCACTTTGAGGGGGTGGTAGTCCACACTTCCACAAATGAAATTATCATATTTACACAAAATGGAAAGTATAAAGGTATGTATTGTAAAAGGATTAATGAAGAATAAATAAATAATATATATAATATATATAATATATAAATATATATTCCATCATAATTTCCACCATGAGATGCGGTAAAGGAAAAATGAACAATCATTGTTTTGTTAGGCGGTAGTTCACCGTACATGTAAATAGAATGTCAATTACCCATTAGATGGAAGTGTATGTAAGTTAAGGTTAAACCCTTATCGTAAAAAGTAGTATTATATTTATTATACTAGTGTTTTTATTTTAATCATGGAATAATATTATTTTATGGGGTGGAGAATTGAATTAAAATAAAAGAACTTGAGGAAGAATGTCACAGCTTATTCAGGTAACTCCTTTTGGATTGCACCAAAATGCTTCATTGGAATAATTTATGCCCATGGTGAAGATTTTAAGATTATTTGAGGTATTATTAGGATCTATTATGGTGGATACTGGTTAATAAAAAGTTTCTTGAGATGTTTGATGAAGTGGGAGGAGATGAGGCTTTTTATAGTGGAGGAAGAGTGGCAAACCTATAAATTTTAGGAATAGAAATTTCAACCATGTTTTTCCCATGTAAATTGGATCCAATAATGGTCCAAAGTATATAAAAGTAATTATTGGATCTAAATATGTACATATAATGGATTTTTTACATTTTTCTAGGTCATTTAGGCCCATCAACTTAAGGTTTAACCTTTGTTAAGCTTAATTTTTCGTTAATCGATGTAATTAATTTTACTTAATTTCACTAATATTTTTTGTAGAAAGATAAATTTATATAATTAGTCATTATAAATTATTATTTTTATAATTTAATCAATTTTTCCAAATTCAATCCACTAAATATTTAGAATATAATTTTAAATCTAATCTTGTAGTCGGGTTGACATGTGGGTTTTTAAAGTAAAAAAGTTCAAAAGTTTTATATGTTGTTATATTCAATTTCAAAGTGATTTTTTAAGTGAAATACATTGGGTTTATTGATAAAAACATGATCTAATTAAACTATTTATATAATATAAAATTTAATTTAACATTATAAATAATTTATATGTAAAAGAAGTTTTCAACTAAAATTCAATATTTTCACAATTCATTAAAAAATGAAACTTCACAGAAAAATACCAAAATGTTACCCTAAAAAATTATTTTTATGCACATTAAATGATTAATTTTATTTTTATATATTAAATATATAAAATTTCCAAAAAGTTTATTTAATATGTGTTATCCATTAAAATGAGGTAAAAATGCCTTAATAAAAATATAGGTTTTTATACATAAAATTGGGGGTTGTATCATCTTATATCAATAAAATCTATTGAATGAATATAAAAATTATTTTGTTGAATATATTACATATATATTACTTTAATGTCACTTACTAATTGAAATTAATTTAATTTATTTTGGTAAAACAACTTTATAACTATAAAAATAATAATATTTTCCTTTATATTAAATTGGTTTTGATATTAATTTATAATTAATTTGTAACCTATGAATTCATGTATATATAAGTTAATAAAATAATCTTAAATTTAATTTATATGTTATATCTTAGTAAATAATAATATTTTAATAATTATTTAATGTTCGACAACACAAGGTCTTGCATATAACATAAGATAATCTCTTTGTTCCGTGTAGAGAAAGCTAAAATTTATGTTGCGTATAGTGCATGATTAATATAGTGTTGTATATAACACAAGCCAAACATAGTTATTTAATATTAAGTAAACTATTTTCAGTGTTTCAATCAATTCAAAATATCAAAAATATTAAATTAATTTGAAGAAAATAATTCGTAAAATCTCAGGGTGTTACACTATTGTAGAAGATACAAGAATAATAGATTTATCTATTGATGGAATATCCTAGCTATCCACATGTGTAGGATTCACCACTTTTAACTCTCCTGGACCTATTATTTTGGATGTCATATAACTCCCCTAATATAAACCAGTTGGCTAATACATGCACTCTTTCCAAAAATCTTCACATCCACTACCTCAGTGAGAAGAACTCCAGTTTCCTAATTGATATGGTGTAGAAGACCTCATTCCCATAGTCTGGTTCTATCTTGCTCCATCACTATTTGAAAGTCATGGTTTCCTTCAAAAACTCTCTAGATTCCCCATTTTACCATAATCTTGGTACTCTACTAGTTATCAGGGACAATGTTTAAAAAAGTGGTATGGCCTATCAAACTGGTGGAAAAGCACTCAAATAAGATCCTAAGTAATTGATCCCCATTTTATTCCATTTTCCTTCACACTATTTTGTCTAAGGTTCTCATAACGATGCTTCCTAGTCTCAGAATATGTACCTCCATATCATCCAAAAAAATCATAGGTCTGCCACTAGAATCCTTCTTCTAGTTCCCCTATGAGATGAAAGACTGATTTACCACTTCCAAAAACTTCTTCATGTTGAATATATTTACCTGGGACTAAATTTCACACTTATTTCCATCCCAGAACCACTTTTTTGAAGTAGAATCATCTACATCCAATGTTAGAGAAAAGTGATGGAAATATGTATAGCGTCCAACATAGTCCATTGTGAAGATAATCCCCTAAGTCAACCTCATGAACGCAGGTTCTCTGTCATGTATTAGTGTGTCCAGGTAAAATTTCTCCTAGAAATTCTCCTAAAATTCCTTCCACTCCATAGTTTCCAACTATCTATCATGTATCTGCATGTCCCATCATCATATCTCTTAACCAAACAACATGTAAGAATCCATATTGACTCTCTTATCAGCAAGATTCTTCAAGTGGTCAAGTATTTTATAAATGGATTCAATCTAGAACATAGCTCCATTAGGTCCAACCTTTCTACTAATAGTCAGAGGCTAATGAAACTGAAACTCCCTCATCTGTCCAGTCATGATTTAAAAAACCCTCCATGGTTCTGTTTCTATGAATTGTATTAATCGAGTGAATTTATCTCTTAAATTCACCCCTAATTCCCCAAAATTCACTATCAGTTCCTTAGGTTCCACTACTAGTGGAGCATATCCAGTCATATCTTCCTTTCATCCCCTCAACAGGTGTCTTTATGGAAGAATATCTCTACAATTCCAAAATAAAAACTTATTTCATAGTTCAAAAAAATTTACATGTTTATGTAATATGAAAATCACAACAATTCACCACAAGTAACTTCCCCAAACCTTGCCACATGGTCATAACCAAGGTGTTATCACCACTCATAACCACTATATTCCTAGATCCTAGTTAACAAGGTTAAACACATTCCTATATTTCATGTTTCTCATTTAGAAACTAAATTATTATGATTTTATATCATTTTAAAATTATCAATTTCATGTTAGGCACATTTTTTAATTTTAGTCTTACAAACAAATAAAAATTATCAAATTTCAGAAACTTACTGAACACCAGTTTTCTCATGTGTGCCTAAAAATGATGCATGTTAAAAAATAATCCCAACTTCCTAGAATGACGCATCAAAAATAAAATATAGTTCCATACTAGGCAACAAGTAATTATCAAAAAAAATCAGAAACAATAATCACATCACACAACAAGTTCCTTGATCAAGTTGAAATAATATTCAACTGTAATAGCAAACAGGAATAATAATAATCTCACCATGTCTACTCAGGTTTTCCCCTATACATGGGTTTCCCTACTAGGCTGTTACAAATGGTATCAGAGCTGATTTCCATTCAATGTTCCATTGATGATGTTGGTACCTTCAAAGGGGGGGATTGTTTTAATCCCACATCTATGGGGGAGGAGCACAAAGCACATTTTTATAAGGTGGTGTGGATACCTCTCCCATCAGGAGGCCTTTTCCTGATGGATGAATGAGGAACAAAGCCCATGGAAAGAAAACCCATGAGGGATAGGCCCAAAGTAGAAAATATCATGATTTTAATCTATACTAGGCTATTATAAAAATATAATTTAACCTTATAGATAAATTATATGAAAAAATAGTTTTGAATTAAAATTCTGTATTTCTCACTATTCATCAAAAAATGAAACCTCACAGAAAAATACAGAAAATTCACCCAAGGATAATTTTTATTTTCCTCTTTAAAAAATTAAGTTTATTTTTTTAATATATAATTTATAAAAGTTTTTATTTAAAATAGGTTCTCCATTAAAATGTGGTAAAATTTCCATTAGAAAAATATAGGTTTTTATGTGTAATATTGGGTTTTCTCTTACCTTATGATAATAAAATATATTGGATGAATGTAAAAACAATTATTGGATATATAATATATATTCTTATAAGTTAGTTAATAATATTCATAACTTCTAATTTAATAGTGAGGTAATATATTATTATATTAAATAATAATTATTTAATAATATATAATTGTTTGGTGAAACTCAGTCTTTTATGTAACGTAAGATATCAATGAATGTATTTTTTGTGTGTAAATAAAGATGACTCACACATTGATAGATATATAATATATTAAATTTATTTAAAATATTAAATATATCATAAGGTCTCGAGAGATTATATTATTTTCAATGTTTGGTGTTTCATGTCATGCATGCTATCGAATAAAAGTTGCTCTTTTAGAATTTTTGGGGTGTCACGTGGAGCTTAGTAACTGATGTCCAAGATATAGATTAGGATTCTTGGATAGTTTTGGGTTTATTTTTTCTAAATTTTTATAGTATTATTGTGTAATTCTATATATCTACATTTTCCTTCTTTTTAGTTACATAACATATATCATCGTCAGCTTTTGTATATGATTATCAGTTGTTTAGTTACTCATTATTCAGTCTACTTCCATCATGCCATATGTTTATTACTATTTTAACTATTTACCTATTTTATTATATTTATCTGATGTGATACACTTTAGTAATGAGGGAATAGTCTCCAAACAGACCACCCTTGGCCCATACTGCTAGTCGGTAGCCTCTGGCACCTAGGGAGATGCACTTGAGACCATGTGGTCAACCACACTTGGGCCACCTTTAGTAGAACCCTGGTTTTGGATGTCAAAAAGTGGTATCAGATCATTTAATTTATTTATTTTCTATTTAGAGACAATATACTAGATATTTGGAATGCTTTGAACTTGGTTATAAGCTATGCTTGGGTGTATCTAACCCACATTCGAGGTAAATTCCAAGCTTCCTGAAATTGGAATTACTATTGTGATTTTTCCAATTATAGTTGATATTCATTTACCTTTTAGTGACACACATACTATATGATGGTTATTATTATTATTATTATTATTATTATTATTATTGTGATATAGGTTTTAAATTTATCCATGGCATTATTATATGATGGAAATGAGTATCAATCATGAATCATCATAGGCACCTTGAACTCACATTCCATGCATATGCCATGACATGTAAGTGAATATCACAACTTTCATTTTTTTCTTGTTATTGTTGACTGGTGTTATGTTAGTCATATTATTCCTATAAAATTCTATAGTTTTGAATGAGAAATTTTCAATTTCAATTCATGAGGATTATAGGACCTCATGGGATGGAATGGGTATTTGAACAAGTCAATCCATCAAATATAACCTAATTCATTATGAGATCAAATATTGATATGGATGATAGAGATTAAATGGGTGACACTTTTAGTGATAAGGTGTATGGGCCATGATTCACTAGGAATGAAATCCATTTTAATCAAAAATTGATGTAAGTTTATAATAAAATACAACTGAAAGAGTAAAACATGACTTACAAATTAAATAAAGAGGTTTCTAGTAAATAAAGAGGCAAGGTGTTGTGACCATTCACCTAATGGAACCCCTGTAATTTAAACAAGAACACTTACCAATACATGGCCTTAAAATGGGTATTTGGGGTAGTATACCTTGGGAAGAAACCCCTTATTCTTATATTCTACATTCGCTAGTGCATCTATATTCTTCAAAGTTTGTTCTGAGGAGTGTGTTTGGTATTTGTACAACTATTCCACCATGACTTCCCCATTTCATGTTCAAGGAGGGTGGTAATGACCATTCTCTAGATGTGGTAGACCTTGAGCTGCTTGTCTTACCTCCAAGAGTTCTACCTAAGGTACTGCATGTTATACCCAAACTGGTAACAGACTTTATGATTAGTGATAGATTCATATGTCTGATATTTTCAATGAAGGGTGTTCCAAAACCTACACCTATAATGGCAGATCTGATACATGATTTCTAGCAGCAACATGCTCCTACCTTCTCAGGGGATGGTGTTCCATAGGCATTAGAGTCTTAGATAGAGGCCCCTCTATCTATCTTTCAGTATTTATAAACTCCTCTAGATTGGAGGGTCAAACATTCTTCCCATATGTTGCATTATTCAGCCATGCGTTAGTGGGATTTCATTTCCCATGTTGGTCATCATAAGGGCATGGTATGGCCCAATTTATAGACTATCTTCTATGATCGCTTCTTTCCTCAGATGCTAAGAGTTGTCCAACCTAGATATTTAAAGCATCTATAATAGGGTTATATGTTAGTCATGTTTTATTCAGCATGTTTTTCTGAGTTATAGTGCTTCTCACCACTTCTAGATGGTGATGAGATTTTTCTTGCAAGATGTTTCGAGGATGGGATTTTGTATTCCATCCAAACTTAGGTGAATGTATTTTTCCTACCTACTTTTTTTGAGATAATCAATAAGGCTCTTATCACTGAGCACAACCTGAGGGAAGGTGAAAATACTAGGTATATAGGTTTAGTGACACTGCTAGCCAGTAGTTCTTCTGGTAGTTGTAAGTGTTTCTTTGAGGTTTCTCATTAGTCCAGTGGCAGTTGGAGTACCCATACTGGTAGCTCTGTGGCGTGCCACTAGTTCATACTAGAGGGGAATATGAAGCCTTAGTGTGATAGAGACCCTCTGTAGTGTCGGGTTTGTGGATGTATGGGGAATCATCAGAGATTTTATCAGACCCTTCTATGATTTTATAGTGGAATAGATTCTACACCAGCTCCACCTTTAGAAATATGAACTACTACACCACATCAATCATCAAGTTAGAGTATCACTATAAGGACTAGCCAAGGGGGAGGCCATGGAAATGGTAGCTATATTCCAGATTACCATTTCTAGTAGATAGGTCATGATCAGGGTAGTCCAGTTATATAACAAGGGAATGTATCATGTCAATTTCATGCATCACATATGATATCCAAGTATTAGAGTGAAGGGCCATCAATAGTACAATGTACTATTCTAGTCTCCTTAATTAGTGTATCTTCTTTATTTGATACAAGTTCTTCACACTCATTTATCTCTATATCGACTATGGAAAGTATCAAGTTTGAAATTCATTATTACTATTTTTTAATGGGCCTAGATAAACCATTGATAGTACGGTTATAAAGAATACGCCTATGCAGGTATTTTCCCCATGAGGTAGGTTATTGTCTTTTCTTGTGGAACCTCTTTGTTCTTGAGATGACATGCATTTATTTGATTCTCGAGATTGACAGGTTGGTTTCGTATCACACCTTTTTAAAATGATATCACTAAAGGGTTTCATTTACATCACTAGATGGTTTCATTTATCAATATAGTGGTGTTTGGGATGTCCAGGCTAGTAGAGCTAGACCAAAGCATCATATGTTGGGTGGAGTGACCACCCATATTACTAGTCTCTTTATGGAGGAAGAGGGTTTCAATTGATTGATTTTCCTCGAGTAGTAGATCATTTTAGGGACATTTTTTCAGAAAAATTTTCTAGCTTAACTTCTGGGGGATAGGTGGATTTTACAATTAAACTTGTTAAAGGAGAAACTACAGTGTCCATTACTCTATATAGAATGGAACCTATTATTATCTAGTAGCTCAAGTAATAGTTGGAGGATTTAGAAGACGGGGATTTTATATGACATATTACTTCCTCTTGGGATTCACCCATTCTTTTTTTCAAGAAGGCAGATGGGACCCTTCATTTATTCATGGATTACCAATGGTTTTAACATCTTGTGGTTAATAACGGGTATCCACTGCCTCATATTGATGATCTGTTTGACCAATACTAAAGAGCTAGTTTGTAATCTAAGATCTACTTGAGATCAGGCTATCATCAGGTACAAGTTAGACCTTTTGACATACCTCATTAAGTTTTATATTGTAGGTATGATATATATTAGTATCTTGTTATTCCCTTTATTCTTACTAATGTGCCTTTTGTTTCCCTAGATTTTATTAATAGGGTGTTCCACCCCTATCTGGATTCTTTTTTATGGTATTTTGGGATGACAACTTGTTGTATTCTCACACTTTTAGTGACCTTTCTAAGTAACATGATATCATTATCAGTACACTGAGAGTGAGTCGGATTTATTACAATCTTTCTAATTAACACTTTTTGATCAACAATGTTCACTTCTTGGGTGATATTCAATTGGAATCAGGAGTATTTATGGACCTAAAGAAGGTGAGTGTTATGATTTCATGGGAGAAAACTAAGAACATCTTTGATATATGGATATTATTTGGGATTTATGGATATTACATTCATTTCATAGATAAATTATCATTCCTTTATCGAACTCTTAATGGTATAAAAAAGGATGTTAAGCTCATGTGGTCATAATCATGCAAGAAATCCTTTTAGGAGATGAAATGAAGGCTTGTCTCAAAACCTTTTCTAATTCTCCCAGATCCTGGAAGAGTATATACATTGTTATATGATGCATCAATAATCATCCTAGGATCCATCATTATGTAGGAGGATAGAGTTGTTGTGTACAGATCATGGAAGTTGATTCCTCATGAGAGAAACTACTTAATGCATGACCTTGAGCTAGCGGTGGTTGTTCATGCCTGACTTTGCTGCATACACTATATGATGGGTGAGCACTTTTTAGTGTATAAGGAACACAATATCCTCAAATATATCATTTCATAGTGTGACTATAATCTCAAATAGTGAATATGGGTCTAATAACTTCATTCCATTGACTTCAAGCTTTCCTATAAACCTTTAAATGGTAATTTAGTTGGTCATGAGCTAAGATGGAAAACTGAGGCACATGTCGTTCAGGAATCTAGTGATGAATGGAAATTGATGGCCCTATTTGATGATATACATCTATAGTTTCATAGATTTCATAGGAATTATTATATCTTAGCCTTTATAGTTACCTCTTCCTTCCTTGATAAGCTGATGTGCAGAAGATTCCCATATCCTGAAGGCATGTTTCTCCATGATAGTATTTCAGAAGATGACCTGCCTCCGGATTGTTCTATGGATTTAGAAAACATTCTATGTATACATGGATGTTTCTAGGATCCAAAATATATTTTAGATTAACTAATAAATGATCCTCGCTCTTCTTAGACATAAGTTCTTCCAGGAATCTCTAATATTTATCATGATATGCGACACCAGAATTGGTGTATTGGGATGAAACGTAAGATAGTAGGATTTATCACTAAGTGTTTCACCTATCAGTAGGTAAAGGAGGTGAAACAATAACTTTTAGGAGTGTTATAACCACTTCCAATCCCATAATAGAAATGGGAATATGTTTCTAGGGATAATATATTCATCTACCAAGGTCACCTCGAGGAAGTGATGCATTTTGGGTTCTCATTGATAGACTAACAAAAGTAGTCCACTTCCTTCCTATCTAGGAGGATATCTCAGTTGATTATTTGGGAATACTATATGTTTTTGATATCATACAACTACCCATGGTCCTTATTGCTATCATTATATATAGGGATGCTTGTTTCACTTCATGATTCTAGCTGAGGTTATAGACTTCTATGAGTACACTGGTGCTTTGGAGTAAAACCTTTCACTCTCAGATCGATGGTTAGTTGGAACAGTTGATAAAAGTTTTAGAATAAAATATCCAAGAACAAGCTCATGATTTTGGTGGGTCTTGGGAGAAACATATCCCTCTCATTGATTTCACATATGATAATAGATTTTTGAGACAATTTAGATGGATCCATATGATTCCTTGTATGTTAAGTCATGTTGTTCACCCCTATTCTAGTTATAGAAAATAGTGGAAAAACTACTAGGTCCATGTATAATTAATGAGACTTGAAATCAAGTTTAATTAATCAAGAAGCATATTTCTAATGATTATTCTAAATATAAATCTTTTGATGATAGTTGTTGATGACCTCTTGAGTCCAAGGTCAGGGATCAAGTTTTCCTACGGGTATAAACCAGGCTTGGGCATACATGAATGTAGAGGAAAGGGAAGTTGTTGGATTATTATATAGGTTCATTTTATATTCTTGAGAGATTCAGGATGGTATCATATATATTTATATTACTACTGAGTTAATGTTCTATGAACGATGTCTTCCATATTTTACAACTTCATCATTATCATGTTGACCCATCTCATACTTTTGATCATGATGAAGTAGATCTAAATGTTTATGATTTATTGGAGGATTATCCTATATTCATAATTTATTGGATCATGAAGTATCTATAATGTTGGTATTTCCCTTTAGTATTGATACTTTTCTAGCATGACCGTTTACAAAATTAGACTTGGGAGCTGGAGGGCAGTGTAAGTGTCTAGTGTCCAGAGATGTTATCAGACCGAATTTCATCACCCTTGGAATGTGAAATCAGGGAAGAGTTTATTTAAGTGGTGAAGACTATAATAACCTGGTATTTATATTATATATTAATCCTTTTAAATTTGGTATAATTATTTACTATGGACCTATTATGGATTCCCAGCAACTTCATAGATGTTTTGGGGGGTTTTGGGGCTTTTGCAGATCCCAGAACTGACATTTAAAGAATAGAAATCGGGTCATATGGTTAGAAGAAATCATGTGACCCTAGGCGCATGGTTTGGTAGAACCTTATGAGTTAGTCTAGGCCTCTACCCAAAGGCGCACGGTTTGAGAAACCATGCATCAAGGGGCGCACACCCATGCAGGAATGTTTTCTATTTTTAGTAGAGGCGTATCAAATGGTTGGGGAAAGCTTTACCTAACTATGAAACCTAACCTTGAGGGTTCTCTATTTAATTAGTGGGGGAGGCATGGTTGGTTCACATTTTTTCCAACAATGTGACCCAATAATTTTAGGGGAAATGACCATTTCTCTCTTAATGAAATATTTTAACCTCGTCTTTCCTCCTTAGATCATTCCAGCAGATAATAGCTCTTCCTTATCCCTACTTGAGCTCTCAAACCTCTCTTCCATAGGTCTTGATCTAGATATTGGATATAAATTCTCATTTGATGCCCTAATCTCATTGAATGGGAATCAGTAAGTACTCGATTCCTTTTTTACTTATTCTTCATTATTCTTTCCCATGATAAAGTAATTTTGATGCATTCTCATATGCATCATTTTTAGGGAATTGATCCGTTATTCAAATTTATTCAAATCAATTCCAATTTAAAGGTTGATACTAGATTAGTGGATTCATATGAGTATGTTATAGTTGGTCTATAACTCATCCTTCAAGTCTCGCCATTTTATAAACTATCATTGTTGTGCACACACTGATTTCATTAGGTGTTGTTTATTAAATTCACAAGCCTTTCTTATAGTCATCATTCTTATATTCTATAGCTTGTTTAGTAAATTTTATTCATATCTTGGGAATTTATAAACTCAAATATATCCATCCCATCTAGGGTTTTACCCATAATTATGCCTTTAGTGGATTAACATGTTCGTCTCTGATGTCATTCAGATGTGCTATGGCTTGACCCTATTAATGGTAATCCCTTCCTTGTTAGAATGATTATAGAATTTATAATGTTTATCCCTTTTATGTTATAGTGCCTTGACATGACCTTGATAAATGTAAGTGTTTAACAGAATCAATGAATCGTAATGTTTAGCCTTTTAATATGACAATGTCAGTTGACCCATCTAAGGTAAGTGTTCTAGTTAATTAAATGAAACTTTAAATGGATAATGGAAAATATACATGTGGGTATCACTTGGCCTATAAATTTATAATATAATGATCTAGTTGGACACCCATAGAACACCTCACCATGTTAATAGAATGCAGTGGTGTGAACCAAACTATTGAATAAGTAATTAATGAATTAAATGGATGTATATACATGAAATTCATTTACACACTAATTAAAGTCAAGGAATGAACCCTTAACTTATTAAATGGAATGAATATAAATTGGTAGTTATTAATTAATGAATAAAATATAAGGTTTCTATTGTATACAAAACTTAACATTACTATATGAGGGGTTAGACTCGATCTTGCCTTGGATTCCCAAGGGAATGACTTGAGCACTCATGGATGCCATTTTGGTTTATAGATGAAGGTTTCCAAGGGTGAGACCCTCCTTGGAACCAGATATTTTTCTACATTTTTATGTTTGATATGACACCATAGGATCCCTCCATTATCATTTTTGGATTCCTTGGATACACTCTTTGGATACAGTGTTACATTTACAGATATGTGGCGCCATGATTACACCCATTGGTCCTAATAACTACTTATCCCATTTTACCTTGGATTAAATCCTTAGTCTCGTATATAATTATATTATTATGGAACTCCTTAGGTTTTACCCCTTATACTACACTCTTAACCAAACATCTAGACTACAATTTATTACTGTGTTGGCTCAACCCCTGAGGTCATGTGTGCCTTGATTATTACCTTGGATCCTCTTTTATTATTATAATGATTATATGATGCCTTGTTGCATCATAGATCCTTTATTATTATTATCATTACACGATGTATATACTGGTCATTAACTCATGTGACATACTACGTAAACTGGAAAATAATTATAAATGAAATGGATACATGTTCAGACACCAGCTGAGGTCAAAGCATGTACTTGGGTATTTATATTACTGTACTTCTTTACTTTTATATATTTGAGTTTCTGTATGCTATTTCAAATTATATTACATAGACTGGATTTTATAATCACTATTGGTGGTGGCATATGACACTTATCTCACACCATATCTAGGCCTCCATTGGTACCTAGGTAGATTACATGAATTCAGGTGTTGACAAGGGGAAGAATCCTGCTTTGGACACCTGATATTTATTTCTTTCTTTAGGATAGATCTTGATAGCAGATTAGTGAGAAAGAGCTTGGGATGCATGGATAGTTTTTGGTTAATTTTTGCTAATTTTGTATAGTACTACCACCTGCTGCTTTGTATCCATGTTTTCCTACTTTATAGATACATGAAAAATATTATCATCAAGTTTTATATATGAGTATAGTTCTTCATTTATTATTTATTTTGTCTGATTCTAATGTGACATATGTTTATTAATTTTTTAGTTATTTACCTATTTTATAATATTTATCTGATGTGCTACATTGTGGTAATGAGAGAATGTTCTCTCCAAAGACACAACCTATTCTCTCGATTCTACTCAGAAACCTCTATAATTCAGGGAATATAAGCATTAGGCCCTAGGGAATGCCAGTATTAGGGAAGTGGAACCCAAGTTCTTAACATCACAACCTTCTGAATGTGAATGTGTACTAGCATAATTTGTTACCCCACATTTTCTCTTTCCAAAGGCATGCATATTTCACCACTTTCATTGGAAATGTTTTCTCCTTGACCAAAACTTGATGATGGTATATTGGATCCTCATTCCATGGATTCTTACTTGGAACTTTTTTCCAAGTATGAGTCTACCTCGTAGAGTTAATTCATGTTCGGGGAACTCATTCTTGGTGCCATATATTTATGGAAATTGGATAATTACACTACTTATGTTTGGAAATTCTAGTTAGTATTGATAGTATAGAAACCTTCAGTCAAGAGAGTAAACATGTTGGGCATTGCAGGCATGTTTCGATGTTGGGAACATTGATCGCCTATATTCATCCCCTTAGTATGGAATCTCATGGAGGCATATTAGGAAATCAACCCAAATAATTTCATGTCGATCATGAGGTATCTAACACTTAAGGAATATATCTTCCAAGTATTTCATATCTGGAATCCCATGTTTTTCATAAGGTAGATGGGGACATGGGTGTATATCCTCCAAGGATTTCACATTTTTCATCACATGTTTTACATGTGGTACTATTTGGGGACAAGTTAAGAGTTTAAAATCATGTGGAGATGGATCAAGGTGTTTTCTTAAGATAGATCGAGCACAAGATTAACGTCTTGTGGAGATAGAGTTGATTTATCAAAATACCCCATGGAGGTGGATGAAGGAGGTTTTTTAATAGGAGGGAATATTTCACACATGGGATTTTACCAATGGATGAATCATAACACCCTATTGTGGTGGATTCGAGAGGTAAAACCCTAAGTGGGAGCACCTAAAAGGTTTACTAATGGATTGATCAAAGCACCCAATGGAGGAAGATACAAGATGTATGTCCCATAAAGGAAATATGTCACACTATGAAGGTTGTTTAGAACACCCCTATAGGGGGATCAAGATGGTACATCCCTATATAGTAGTACCTAAACATTTTATAAATGGATGGATCAGAATTTCTGTAGAGGAGGTTCTGAGAGGTGTGTACCATAAAGGGAAGATGAAACACTATAAAGGTTGATCGGAACACCCATGGTGGTGGATCAGTGTGGTACATCCATATGAGGGGTCACTAAAAAGGTTTACTAATGGATATATCATAACACCCATAGAGGTAGATCAAGGAGGTTTATCCCATAAATGGGTGATTTCAAACTGTGAAGGTTGATCGGAACACTCCTATAGGTGGATTAGGGAGGTACATCCCTATTAGGGATCACCTAAAAGTTTTACCAATAGATGGATCAAAATGAGCATGGAGGAGAATCAGGGAGGCGTGTTCCATAAAGGGAAGATATCACATTGTGAAGGTTGATCAGAACACCCCAAGAGGTGGATCAGGGAGGTACATCCCTATGATTTATTGCCTAATTTTTTATTAATGGATGGATCAGAACACCCATGGAGGTGGATCTAGGAGGTGTTTCCCATAAAGGTAAGATGTCACATCATAAAGGTTGATCTGAACACCCCTATAGGTTGATCAGGGAGGTATATCCCTATGAGGGACCACTTAAAATTTTTATCGAAGGATGGATCAGAACACTAATGGAGGCAGATCTAGGAGGTGCTTCCCATAAAGGGAAGATGTCTCACCATGTAGTTTGATCAGAACATCCTTAGAGGTGGATCAGGGTGGTATATACCTATGAGGGAGAACCTGAATAGTTTACCATTTTATGGATCATAATGCCCATATAGGTGGATCTAGGAGGTGTTTCCCCTAAAGGGAACATGTCAAAACATGAAGGTTGATCAGAAAACCCCTGGAGGGGTATGAGGGAGGTGCATACCTATGGGAAAGCACTTGAAATGTTTACCGATGGATGGATAAAAACACTCGTGGATGAAAATATGGGTGGTGTGACCCCTAAATGGAAGATTTCACACCATAAAGGTGGATCAAAACAAACCTGGAGGTGGATCAGGGAGGTACATCCCTATATGTGATCACATGAATGGTATACCAATAGATGGATCAGAATGCATGTAGAGGAGGATCTTGGATGTGTGTCCCATAAAGAGAAGATGTATCACTATGAAGGTTAATCAGAACAACCATGGAGGTGGATTATGGAGGCATATCACTATGAGGGAGAACCTAAAAGGATTACCAAGGTATGGATCAGAAAAAACCATAGAGGCGGATCTGGTAGGTGTGTCCCATAAAGGGAAGATGTCACATCATGAAGGATGATCAGAACACCCCTAGAGGTGGATCAGGGAGGGGAATCCCTATAAGGGAGCACCTGAAAGGTATACCATTGGATTATATTTAACATTAGGGAGGCTTCTTACATACCCTATATATAAACAGGGATCAAAATACATGTATTTTGATACTTCAGTTTAAGGTCATGTGATGGGACCATTCCATATAGTTTAATGTCATTCTCTAAGGATACATACATCATGAAGGGAACATTGATGAGGAATGGTGTGGGGTTTACATGAAAAATAATATGATTATAATAGGATTTATTTTTCTGGAGTTTTCATGTGGATTATGCATTGATCTGTATGATGGACCTAGAAAAGATGTGGTCTCCTAGGTATGTAGCAAGATTATTTTGATGATGTGGCCCATAGAAAATAATTTTGGATGTAGATGTTGGGTTTGGACCTCAGGGAGGCTTCCTATGTATCCTATATAATTTGGAATCAAGTCCCACAAAGTTCAAACTAGTTGGGGGATTATACCTTAGGAAGATCCCTATAGAAGCGGAGCATGTGGTTGGGGCTTATTCATAGGAGTGGACCATAAAGTATATATGGTTGGGGATTATACATGGAAGCAGCCCATAAAATATCATATGGTTGGGTTTTATGCATAGTAGGGAACCATTCACTATTAGGAACAATAAGGATATGGTTGGGGATTTAATTTAAGAGTGGACCATAGGGTAAAGACTGGTTTGGGATTATACATAAGGCTATCCCATTTGAGTGGATATGGTCGGGGCTTATACTCGGGGGATTCCCACAGAACTAGATATTAGTTTGATTCCATGATTAACACTAACCTCTAAGCACACATGTGTTATGCTCGGTGTGATAAATAAGATAGAGTAGTAGATCTGATGCCAGTATCATGAAAGAAGCACCAATGAGAGATGGTGTGGGGCTTACACGTTGAGGATTCCCAGGGAGGGTGTCATTCCATATAAGGAGGATCTCATTCCATGTTAGGTAGATCTCATTCCCTATGAGGGTAGCTAGTTTGGACACCATCCCATCCCAATCACACATAGAGAATCCTTTGCTTATTTCATTGGGTAAATCCATAATTTAATTTCATGCATTGTGGAGGTGGGAACTAGGAAGATTTACATCATGTAGCTCCGATGTGTGGGAATCACTCCCTACCCCTTTGGCTTACATAGCTATAGGTCATGTGCCTCTGGGTGGGGATTGGATTTATAAATGCTGAGTTTTAATGATGGGGAGAAGTGGTTAATCACTAGGTCCATGTTAGCATGCCTTTTCTGAGAAGAAATAGGTGTTAGTATACCTATACAGTGAATAAAAAGGTTGGTAGGATTCTTAAGCCACACTTGAAGTGGAGTGAGCCAAAGGAATGAGTGTAATACGTCACATAAGGAATAGATTTGAGGATGAATTGATCCTGAATGGGAGTTAGGGCTCTAGGATCTCAACGCTCATGACGAGGTTTCATCAAAAGAGAGGTAGCATGAAGACACGCAGGAGATAGGATTCATGAATCATAGGGCCTCACAGAGAGGTGTTTTACAAAGCTAGGGTGGTTTATAGAGGGTAGGGGATTTGTGAAGGTGGAGGATTCATGAATCATCATGACCCTGCCTCATGATGAAGTCTTGTCTTAAGAATGGAGTGGTCTGTGAAGGCTGAATTCTTCCTGAAGCTTGAAGTGCCTACGAGGGGCTTCTTCCCTCGCGAAGGGAGTATATATTTGAAAAATGAATATACAAATGGTTTGGAGGATATAAAGAACACAAAAAAAAGAAGGTATCATGAATCCTAAGTACCTTGGATGATCCATTTTTGGTATGGTTCGTGATGCGCATGAGGTTCGTGAATTGGGAGCAATATAAAAGAAAAAAATGTTAGGTAATTGTCCGCGAAAAATAGGAATTTGGAGGGTATTTATAGGAAATGGGATTCATGAAAATTTTATGTGGTTCACAATGAAAATATGGTATTCATGAATAGGTGTAGCTTTATTAGACTCATGATGGACACCATCAGTCTTTCACATGGTCGCAAAGCTCCATCAGACTCACAGAGGAACACTGTCATGGCTTCATGAGTTCACAAAGGGGGTTTCTCATTCAGGAGATCCATGAGCTCCATCCATTTGTGAAGAGGTAGGTATTCATGAAGAATACCCTTAAGGGGGATTTTGGTCCATTTTTCCTTGTATTTTTTCTGAATGAGATGCTTCTTCCTCGTCTATTCTCGTGGCATGTATTTCGATGCCAACAGTAATCTTGTATTGTAACATAATCAAATGGAATATTATAGTGGTTTCAATGAAATAATATGTTAAATAATTCATGTAAATTCATAAATGGGATACATGTGAAATTAATACATTAAAAATATTATAGAAATTAATTTATAAATATACCATTTAAATAGAGTTTTATTATATTAATTTACATAAAACTAAAAATGTATGAAAAAATATTTATATAATAAAATTATAAATTTTTTAAACCACGTATTTTTTTATAATTTTAATGAACCTATACACAGAATTGGGTAAGAAATATATAAGTTTCGTTTAGAAGATATTTCTTAACATGTGAAATTGAGAAGAATACTATAAGAACATTCATATCAACTAAAAAGGAAGAAAATAATAAAAAGTTATTTATCTAAGGGGTACATATATATATAGAATATTGAAGAAATACATGAGAATAATAATTTGATTACATGAGTTATATATGAAAAATTCATGACCTAAAAATTATTAGGGTGGTTCAGAAGTTCACTAACCTCATGTATGGATTCAATTTACACATTCACATAACATCCTGAATAAAGAAATTAAATTTATTAACTAAATGATTGATAAAATTATTCAAATATATTTTAATTATTATCATGATTTTTTTTCAATTTAATTTGATATAATTAAGATATCATTTATCTATCAATTATCCCATGGTCATTCATTTCATGTTTCCAAATTTACTTAGATTGTTGATAATTGTTGATGTTCTTTGAAAATGGGTCCACAACACTAGAAGTGAAATTAATTGATATTACTATACCTATATAAGTATCAATAATCCCAAAATATCCATATGTGTTCCAATATAGGGATGTTTTATTTAGTATAAATGTTAATGTAGCATTGTTAGTTTTTTACAAGGTTTTTCTAATAATCAAGAACTAAAATAATTTTATTCAATAAAATTATTATTAATAAATTATATATAATAAAATAATACTTACTATAAAAGTAATAATCATATTTAATGGATCTCTAAAGGGTAACTTTAAATGAACCAAAGGTTTCAAAAAAGATGACCCCCTCTCTGCTATTCTTTTCTCAATTTCCGAAGATTAATTAAGCATATTGCTCACTCACCTTGTGGTCAGAACAAGATTAATAATATTCATGATTCTAGGAATTTGAATGTTCCAACGCATCTCTTATATGTGAATGATAGCATCCTTTTTTATATAGAGATAAAAGGAATATCCAAAATCTAAAAAGTACCATCCCATACTATAAAGATGTTTCTAAACAAACCATTAGATGGAACAAATCCTTTTTCATTTTTGGGAAAAGGTTTCCTCCTAATAGAAAATACAATATTATTAATGAATTAGGTATTAAAGATGGATCCATTCCCTTCACCTATCTTGGTGTTCCCATTTTTTGGGGTTGACCCAAATCTACTTACTTTTCTAAAACTGTGGACCAAATCATTCACCAAATTTTCTCATGGAAAGGAAAATCACTTTATATGGCTGGAAGGATATATCTAGTAAAATATTTAATTGTTTCTAAAATAGTATATTTTTTTATAGTTTACAAATGGCCTGGTGGCCTATTAAAAAAATGTCTCTATCCAAAACATTTTTTGGAGTGGAAGTGTGCTTGAAAGGAAATTAGTGATTGTTCTTTGGTCTACCTGTTGCAAACCATTGGATAAGGGTGGTCTTGACATTAAAAATTGTAAAATCTTTAATAATTCCTTACATGATAGACTCACATGGAACATACTTCATAATAACTCGGATTCCATTTCATTATTTAAAAATAGGTTTCTTGACAAATTGAAGAAATGAAATTTCAATTATATGAGATATACCATTTTTTCATCCATTTGGAATGCTTTTTCCAATATCATGTCTAACTCTAGATGAATTTTTAGTAGAGATTCTTCCATGAATTTTTTGCTCGAAAACTAGACTAGTTCTCCTTTAATCTCTATGGTTCCCCCCAATCAACTACTTGAGCATAATAGTTTTATAATTAAGGATGTTTTAAACTCTCACAACTTTAATTTACCTGATAATTTTAGTCATGTCATTGAAAACTACCCCTTTTCCAACACATATGATTTTTTAATTTTGGGGACCTGCACATAATGACATCCTTAATTCAAAAAAAATTATAACCATTTTTTTAGTAATTATGATAATGATTTTTGTTGGGTTAATTTTTTTGATAAAATATGGTTAAAGCCTTAGAGAATCACTCTTTTTAAGCATGTTGCTTACAATAGGGTTCCCAACGACATTTGTCTTCAATATTTTGGGATTAAACATTACTCTAAATGTTTTCTTTGTAACCAGCATAGAGAATACATTAAACCCTTATTTCTTTCTTGGTATATTTCTCTTTTTAATCTTGTTTTTGATATTTTTGAGTGTAGATAGTTACTTTAAGACTCAGTAAACTCTCAACTTCAACACTGTGTGGATATAGAATCCTCTCAGAAAATAAATAATCTATTCTTAACAACCATTTTTTTCTCTTACATGTGATATGGTATGATAGGAATGCTCTTATTCATAATAATTCTTTATTTAGTTTAAATACAGGTTGTATGTGGATTCTCGTTTCCATTCAGGAAGCTGTTTCAATTCAAAAGGGGCTTTGTGATAACATAGTGAGCGAATTTGGAATTATACATTGACTTGGGATTAATGGTATTCATCGTCATCATATATGAACATTCAAAGTGTTCTAGAAATCTCCACTCCTAGGCTAGATTAATGTTAATGTTTATGGTGCCTCTAAAGGCAACCCAGGCCCTCGGGTTGTGGCACAATCTACAAAAACTACATTGGGAAGATTCTTGGGTGTTTCTAGGGACGCTATGGTGTTTCATAATATTTGGAGGTAGAAATGATGAGTGTGATCCATGCTATCTCTTTTGTGAAGCAACATGGTTGGAACAATATATGTATTAAAGGTGATTCGACTTCCATCATGAAAACTCTTTGGAATGGTGTAGTGAACCTTGTGTGGCCACTTACAACATGTTTGATGGACTGTCCTCAATCACTTATGGATATTAGTATATTTTCACTCATGCCTTTCATGAAGTGAAAATGGTTGTGGATGTTCTTGCTAATATGGGAGTCAATAATGACATTACCTAGTTGGATGATCTCCGCATTGATTTACTTCTACTTAATGATAAGGAATGTAAAAAAATCCTATCTTTTAGACTCATGTAATACTTTTTATCTTTAATAATAATAAGTTCTTTGGTCATTGGCCAAGTCACCACCTTCCTCAAAAAAAAATTTCAATTACATTGGTTATTTTACAATTATAAGGATCAGGTTACTATTACTAATTATCATAATATTCTTCCACATGGGTTATTCTTCCTTTTTATCATGTTGATTACAGTTCTAGTGGTCAGATTTATAGTAATCACATGGATTCACAAACATCCATTAAAACCTCATGTTTTATTCATTCCATATTAATAGAAATTTTCTAACAATGTTATATATATATATATATATTCATTTATAAAATAAATATTTTTATTCAAATATTAGGTTTCATTTATATAGTGTCTTTCGTGAGTGTCATCATTCTTGGGGATCAAGCATATTAAAATTTTCATATTATAGTTAACCAATTTTATACCTTTTATCTCATTGTAATAATTTTAAATCATATGGACATGTTTATTATATAAATTAAATGATCATGTAAAATGATATGGGTTGTATCATGGGTTGGATGTGTGTTATATGAAACTACATTATTAAATTTAACACATTTTGACATGTGAAATTCCATTGATAAAATTCTTATTCATTACAATACCTTTGTTAAAACCCACATTGTAAAAAGTGTATTATACATTCAATTAAAAAATTATAAATATAATTATGGGGCTTAAATAAAATAATCTTCAATATAGTTCCCAAAAAGAGATGATAACTTTAATGGGAAGGAAAATAAAGTCATTAAGGAAAATATATGTCAGAAAAAAATGGAATTATTCTTTCCAACATCAAACTTTTATTTGATAAGTTATTTCATCAAGGTTAATTTCAATGAAAAAAAGTACCTTAACCAATGAAAGTGTGGAAAATATCATAGTTAAAAGAGAACAATGGGTAAAAATGGGATTATATGAAATTAATCAAGTACATAATTTTTAACACAAGGATAAAGAATTTGAGTCGAGGATACCGTTATAGCTCAAGTAACATTTTAATTTAATACCCTTAAATAAATGAGATCTTAAAATTGAAAAAATAATATAATTAAGGAATATATTTCATGGAGTAATGAACAAAATATGAATAATATAAATCATATAAACAAAAATTAAGATCATAATATAATTGTATCTCAAAGGAAGGAATTTAAGACAAAAATATATTAATGGTTCAGTTGATAAACCATTCCAAGGAAAACATGATGTTTAATAAGAAATATTTACCAATTGTTGAGAATTGAGATAATAATCCCATACATTGTTCCTTATTTATTCTATTCATACACCTCACAACCTCAATAATCAAACTAATTTTATTAAATAACTTCTTCATAACCGTATTATTCTATATTTAATTTTATGGATAATTTTTTTTTATCATATTATATTATAAAAGTTTTTTTTATTATTTTCATGAAAATTGGTTCCATGCCATCTTATTTCAGTAATTTTAGTGATTGAATACGATACATTATCAGTAAGTTAAATACATAATATAAAAATTATAGAAAAATAAACAAGTATTGATTTTAATATTAATATATAATAAAGTTAGTATTTATGTTCCCATATTCATCCATGATAGTGTTTTATGACATTGTTCATGTATGTTGTTCAACCAAGCCAAACATGAACAAGAAATATCTTGTTTGGTGAGTATGGTAAAGGACGTTTATAGTATCATTACAATAGAATAAAAATGATAAAAATTATATTTTTTATGTAGTTCAATTATATTAAATGTATTTTTTATGAATGATTAAAATAAATATGAAAAAAATATAACTTCATGTATGCGGTAATCAGCACAACATACGACTATCATTATTTTGTTTTAATCTATTGATAGAAAGGAATACATAATATTTGTTTCATTAATATAATAACACTTATATATAATAATGATAAATGAGTACATTATATTACAATTCTTATGGTGGGTTTCAAAAAGAATAAAAAATATTATAATGATAAGGATTCTGTAATACTCACTTTGTTCATTGAACATTCTCTTAATTTCTCCTTAGAAATGAGTGGATTATAATAAATTATGGTGACTATATGCTCTAGGTAATGAAAGTATCTTCTAATATTGGTTAATTGGGTAGGGTTTCATAGAAATTTCAATTAGAATGTGTAAATTTTTTAGGTTGTAAGTGATATTCTATTTCAGTGAAGAAAAGGGGTTCTTTGGTGAAGATCATTTATTTTTCAACAATGGAATGGAAATATTTAGGGGAAAATGTTAGTAAAATTGTGAAATAATTTTTGGGTGATCATGGGTTGATAAATCCTGAACTAATTATTTCCCCAAATTTTTATAAACATGTTTGAGGTTATTTACTAATATATTTTTACTTTTGTCTTTTTTTACTTGTGTAACCTATTTTATCAAAGTTACATTTGTTTTACTAAACATATAAAAAATACCAATTTAAAAAAATTCATGTTCTGAAAATACCTTTTATCTCAATTTTATTTTATTTAGTTTCTTAATAAGTGAAAATTAATTTTAATTTAAAACACATTCTATTTAAAAAATCTATTTTTTATAGAAAAATGATGTTTTAACCATTATGTGTTCTTAATAATATTTATAAATTATTACCAACTATATGTGGGTTAATATAATTGTTTGACCTCATTACATAATATAATCATGTTGATATAAAATATGAAATAAATTTGTTTAGACTTAATTTCTACAAGTGATGTAAACAAATTTTTAATATAAATGAGTGAATTTTTTTAGGGTAAAATTATAATTTAATTTTCAAAATGTCAAACAAGGATTTTATAAATTAAAAAATAATTTCCAAATTATTAATTTAATATTATAAAAATATATTTTTCTATAAAAATTTATTCAAATACTTTTATGAAATTAAAGTGATGGTATTATTAAAATTGATTTTTACTATCAACCTAAAAACAATTATATTACCAAAATATCATAATTTATCAATAAATTAATTCTTACTTTTAAAATTAAAAATCATAGATATTTTTAAAAAAACTAAATTTATAAAATTTACATTTCTATATTTTAGAAAGGAAGTAGAAAATATAAATTAAAAATCATTTTGTTGAAAATTTAACTTTTGGAAAATTATGTTGTTTTTAATAATATTTATTTAAAATATATAATGTAAATAATGTTGACATATTATTTCATATATTTAAAAATTAATGATTAGTATAATAAAATTTTAAAAGTGGTAAATTTAATTTTTTTATTTAAATTTTAAAATATTTTAAAGAATGGTTTATTTGATAAAAACACATTCCATTTTAAAATTATTTTTTTATCTCCAAAATATAACCAATTTAAACTATTTAATACTATTTTATTTATAAGTGGTTTTTTTCTAATATTTCTTTCAAAAATAATTATCTTATATGTCGAGGTTCAGTTTAGTTTAGTGTTGCATGTGTTCGATGTTTCGTGGGATACAAGTTATCAAAGGGATTATAAATTTAAAATATCAAAAATATCATATAATAAATTTCAATTAGAACTCATAATAATGTGAGTTACTATGGAAAATATTCAAAATGTAGATACATTTTTATTAAAAATAAACCATTCTCCATTAAAAAATCTCAAACATCCCTTTAATCATGATCTCATTTTCTTACCTTATGTAATAAAAAGATAACTTTTAAAAAAAATAAAATGAATTGAAAATCCATGTAGGTATCCTGGTATATTATCATTACAATAACTCTCAAAAGAACCTATAAAAATGAATAATCCAAAAGGTTATTTGAAATATATATCTTATGAGTAACTAATATCTTATATATTTCATCAACATAATTAATAAATTGGAGAGGTATATCAGGCTCACCCATCATGAGAGCTATATTAGGAACACATGTCATAATATAAAATTTACATGAATTATAATAATAGAAAAAAAAAATCAATTCATAAAATTCCATCAAGAAACACATAAAATTATCATTTTTTACCGTTAAAAAACTACATTCAATTATCTCTTTAATTATGATGAAAAAAAATTATTATGAAAACTTTAATGGATTACAAAAAATGGGAGAAGGATCATCTTTTAAATATTAAAGATACTTTTATGGGATAATTGATAATGAATAAAAGTTATGACTATGTTAAAATCTTCTCATGTTATATACATTAAAATAACATTCATCTCTTACATTTAGAAAAAAATACAAGTATAAAATTCATTGAAAAGACTCATTTTAAAACCTTTATAAAGATGGAGAAAATTAGTTGAAAATATAAAGACCTGGAATTTTCTATATAATTTTTTTTAATTATTTGGGATTATTAAGAGTCTGTGAAAATTAATGGCACGTGATTCTGAGGCCTAGAGTGCCTGGAAAGGAATTTTGAACATTTTTTAAGGTACGTTTAGTAAACGTGCGATTGGTGATTTCTATCTTTTGAATTGGTGCTTAGATTAAAAATATGATGGCACCATTGAATTCACAGTGTTGGGATTTGCTTAGGTGGAGCATAACTTTGACCGTCAAGGGTTGGACGAAAAAGTTAATTTTTGGACTTTACAAAAAAAATATAAAAATAACTCCATGAGTTATTTTATTTCTTTTTTGTAACCATTGAGCGATGGTGGCGGGACCGTAGAGTTGGTCGATAATTTTAATGAAGGTCATTTAATGACTGGTTACAATTGATTGTGTAACCACACCGTTGGTAGATTAATGGGTTCATTAATCATTCATTAATGAACCACATAATTGTGCGGAGAGTTAAACTCCTTTTCTTTTATTTAATCAAGTCATTGGCGTGGGTTTTGGAAACCCGTGGGAGAACACTTGAATAAGTTCTAGCGACGTCTTCCTCCAACGAATAATGAATAATTTGGCGACGCCATAGAGGATTCGATCTAAAGATTGACGAATGCCAACGAACACCCTTCGAACATGGGTTCTCCCTCTCTCATCTGTAGCACCTTCCAACGAGTTCCAGGTAGGGGTTTTGTTTAAGAGTTTTTATGATTCATCTACCCTTGATGATGTTAAACTCTTCACATGCTATAATGCTAACGCAGAGGGCACAGACCAAACAAAACAAGGCCTGGACCCTCCACCGATCTCATTATTGTTTGCGATCTTCATGGACGACCAAACAATATGGCGGCAAGATGAAACCGGGGGCCATGCAGTGATGGTAGCATCCCGGGAGGCCCATAGGTGAAGTCAGAAAAAAAAACAGACCTCCAGAGCTTCACCGGAGGTTCGTAGAAGCTCTTCCGGTGAGGAGGAGACGATGACCGGAGGAGGCAGCGACTGGCTCTCGCCAGTGACCGGAGGAGGCGTCAACCGTCTCTCATTGGCTGTAAGGAGGTGGTGGCACCTGAAGGGGTTGTGGTGAATAGGGGATAGCCAGCCGACGCCGACCGTGTTGATGGTGACAACGTTCCATGGAGGAGGTTCCACAAGATCGGTCCATCGGACCGGTCAGCTGGAGGGGGCAGTGCCACCGGTTTGAAGAACTAAACAGACTGTAGTCTATTCGGGAGGGGAGCGGACCCCCACGCCCAACTGGTGGGTCGCGCCCAGCCAATGAACCAGGTTGGTCTAGTGGCCCGGTGGGCCTTGCCCAGCTGGGTGGGCCAGGCCGGTCCCATGGCCCAGTGGGCCAAGCCCATGGCCAGCGAGCCGAGCCCGCAGCCCAGCGGGCCGGGTTGAGTCGGGTCGATCAGACCAGGTCGGACTAGACCCGGACCCTCTTAGGCCTATTTTTTCTTAAGGGATCATATCTTCTAAATTGGACGTCTGTTTGAAGAACCATATATGGTGCTAAAAGTTGTAGGAAGAGGGGGTACTTTTGAAATACTTCACTTGAGTTTTGGAGAAAGTTGGAGTATGGATGGTTTGGAATGAACCCAAATCCAACCAGGCCCTCAGCACTAAAATGCTTATAACTTACAGACTGGGTGTCTGATTGACACGTCGTCTATTGTGTTGTAACCCTTAGACATGGAGGTTCTTCAGATTACTTCTTTGTGGGACTTCATGGTGGTTTAGGTACAACCGATGGATTGAGGAGCGGATCCTCCTAGTATCAATCATGCTAAGTGCAGAAATCTAGTGGCTGGTTGTGACGTGAAGAATGAATAGTGACCCTATTTGGGTCAGTGCATATCGATCCTATGTGGGTCAGCACTCAATGATCCTGTGTGGGTTAGTACCTATCGATCCTGTGTGGGTCAGCACTCAGCGATCCTGTGTGGGTCAGCGCCTATCGATCCTCTGTGGGTCAATGCTCATCGATCTTGTGTGGGTCAACACCTAACGATCCTGTGTGGGTCAACATCTATCTATCCTATTTGGGTCAGCATTAGAGCCTCTCGATAGAATAAGATTATCTAGTTTTACAACTAATCATTTTTACTTCTGTACTTAAGTTATACTTGGTTTGAGCTGTCTTTTTCTTTGTACCTTGTGATTGAGATCATGATTTGTGGTTTTTCCTTCATGGAATTCTAAGAGACCTTTGGGGTCTTGTGGTCCCTAGTAAGTATTGTTATACTCACCCATCCACGGGCTTCGCCCGCACCTTGTTGTGTCTTGTGCAGATGATGGGCATCTTAGACTCATACTTGGGAGTCTAGACTAGATGGTGTATAGAGGTGACCAGTTGGCATGGTGAGCCATAAAGATGAGATATACCTACCCTTTAGGTAGGATACTTGGAGGATGACCTCATGAGTTGTTTTTCATTTTTGCGGTACTTTCTTTCCGGTTGGGCTTGTATACTAGCTCCCTTTACTTTCATTACTTACTTTTACTTTCAGCAGTTATACTATGTGGTCTTCTTTCATTGTATACCTAGTCTATGTGTGTACAGGTTTTGAGGCAATTCCTTCCCATTTTAGGGATATGCCTTTCTGGTGCTAGTCGCTAACCCCTGGCCTATGGAAGGCGGGATTGGGGTAGTCACGGCACGGGCCTCGGGGGACGGGTCGTGACAAAGTGGTATCAAAGGGCGGTTGGTTCTATGATAAGGAATAAGGGTCTATGTTTTTCAATGGATCAATAGTGTTAAGTGTCTTTAGTTTGGGTTTCAGTTCGGGAAGTCCAGTATCGGTGCAGTGGCCAATGTATCCATACACCAGGACCCTAAATTCTGATTTCTGACTCTATGTAGGAAACCACTGTTTGTGTGTGTTTTTAAAATGTTGTTTTTCTTTTGATCTCTTTGATTCATCTCACCAGGTATAACTTATTGATCATGGCATGCCTTTTTCTTTATAGGATTCCACCACATAGACAACCAACTAGGATTCTAGTGAGAGATCACAATGACGGCCCACCGAGTGATGAGGCGTCAGTGTAGGGTCCTCTTATGGCGATAGCACCTTCAGGTGGTGTATCAGCAATACCACTACCTGTAGGGAAGCAGATGCCACCAGCCCCAGCAAAAGACGGTGCACGCCGACTAAGCATGTTTCATGAGTTCCAGAGATAGAGGCCTATGAGGTTTCGAGGTGAGATATACCCGCAGGCAGCTGAGGACTGGATGGAGGCTATGACACGAGTTTTTCATTTGGTCAAGACACCAGCAGATCGGATTGTGATCCTAGATGCTAGCCTCTTCCATGGAACAGTAGGGAGATGGTGAAGCCTGATTCTCTAGACACATTAGGAGGTGACAATTTCCTGGTTGGACTTTTAGGGCCTCTTCAGGGCAGAGTTTGTTCTAGTGACTCTATGCTCTGGTCATATTCAGGAGCTCCCACACTTATAGCAGGGAAGACTGACAGTAGCCCAGTACCCAGTGAGATTCACTAACCCCTCTCGCTACTCCATCGACATGGTACGAGACCCTTTCTTCAGGGACCAGACCTTTGAGTAGGGTTTCCTATGGGAGATCATAGCATCGATGATATCACTCAATATCCTGACACAGGCTGGAGTGCTAGAGTGAGAACTATTGGTGGAGAGATTCCTAGCTTAGCAGGCACTGACGGAGAGAGCCACCACCTGATGACAGGCAGTCGAGTTATCTACATCATGTAGTAGGTAGATTACACAGAGGTCCAAGCGGGCTAGCCCTTCTAGAGGGCGTCCCCAGGATGTAGAGTTGGAAGTGCGGAGCTCACGTGACAGAGGAGGTCAGTATAGGAGCAGACTTTGTTACACGTGCGGCGAGCAGGGCCACATGGCTCGTGACTGCCCAACCTATCGTAATGATGATTAGCACACGGTTGAGGGACCACCGAGGCATAGGAATATATTCGAGTAGGGATTTTCGTAGTGCGGCAGACGTGACAGAGGAGCTAGCTGTGTAACAGGTGGTGGGTAGTGATTTGAGGTTCTACCACCACCACCCCTAGGTGGTTCACCCCGACCACAGGGAGTAGGTGGATAGGGGAGAGCTCAAATTCATGTGGAATATTCCTATGATCGCATATCTCTAGAGCTGATTCGAGGTACAATCCATGTCTTCTCCACCCCAGTCATAGTACTTATAGACACAGGTTCCAGACACTCTTTCATTACCACGACTCTCGTTCGGAGCTCGGAGATTCTGATGGAGTCGTTAGCTCGATCCTTACATTTAGAGACTCCTACGGGAGATGATTCAATGATTGCACACTAGTGCAGGTAGTGTGAGCTTACTCTAGGAGGAGAGAGCTTCGGATGGGATCTTCTAGTAGCAGCGTTAAGTCCTTACAACGTCATCTTGGTTATGAACTGGTTATCCACTGGTAGCCTTGATTTTGTTTGCCAAGAAGGAAGATGGGAGTCTGAGGCTTTGTGTGGACTATCAGAACATGAACTAGGTGTCTGTGAAGAACAAGTATCCTCTGCTGAGGATTGATGATCTCTTCAACCAGCTGAATAGAGCACATTGGTTTTCTAAGATAAACCTCAGATCGAGCTATCATCAGCTCAGGGTACGGGTTGAGGATGTACCGAAGATAGCCTTCAAATGTCGGTATGACCACTATGAGTTCTTGGTGATGCCGTTTGGTGTAACCAATGCTCCAGAAGTTTTCATGGGACTCATGAATAGGATCTTCCAGCCTTACCTCGATCACTTTATGGTGGTCTTCATTGACGATATCTTGGTATACTTAGAAACAGAGGAGGAGCACGCCACACATCTGCATATAGTTCTAGATACACTCTGAGAGCACCATCTTTATGGAAAGCTCTTGAAGTGCTAGTTCTGGATATGGTAATTCCACTTTCTGGGGCATGTTATCTCGGAGGTTGGAGTTGCAGTGGATTTGGTAAAGATAGAGGCAGTGCTTGCTTGGGAGCCACCCAGGAGTGTGATCGAGGTGCAGAGTTTTCTAGGATTGGATGGGTACTACCACAGATTTGTACCTGGCTTTTCCATAGTAACAGAACCCTTGTAAGATTTTTCAAAGAAGGGTTAACCCTTTGTTTGGATAGAGAGATTCCATTAGAGTTTCCAAGAGCTGAGGTGAAGACAGAAGAGTGCCACCATCTTGAGTCTACCAGAAGAAAGAATTAGGTATGTAGTCTACTGTGACATGTCAGGGACAGGACTAGGATGTGTCCTGATGTAGGAGCGATTGGTGATCTCTTACGACTCACAATAGTTGAGGCAACATGAGAAGAAATATTCTACCCATGACCTGTAGTTAAGAGTAGTGTTCTTTTCCTTGAAGATGTGGCGACACTACTTGATAGGTGAACGATTTACTATTTAATCTGATCACAAGAGTCTCAGGTATATCTTCTCATAGAAGGACCTGAACCTGAGACATCGATGATGGCTGGAGTTCCTCCAGGACTATGACTTTGAGATAGTCTACACTCCTGGGAAGGGGAACGTGGTGGCAGACGTACTAAGCAGGAGGTCTGGACTACAGTTGTTGAGTGAGACGATAGAGTAGCTAGCCACGTTGCAGATATCCTTCATAGATAGTGATGGAGTTGCTCACCTCCAGTCTATGATAGTGACTCCCCCACTCCTTCAGCGATTCAGGTATGCACAGATTGGGGACATTGACATTGAGACCCGATATGGTCAGATATCCTCAATATGGGCTCCAGAAGGATTTTCTGAAGGTGGGGAGCACATCATCCTTTGTAGAGGACGCACCATTGTACTAGTGACGTTACGAAAGGAGGTGTTGAGGGAGTTTCACCCATCCCCTTTGGTGGTATATCCTAGTGTGGTGAAGAAGTACTAGGACCTCCGGTGTCAGTACTGGTGGCCAGGGATGAAGAAAGAAGTGGCAGAGTTCTTATCACGATGTCTCACTTGTCAGCAAGTGAAGGTCGAGCATCAGGTTCCAGCGGGCTTAGCACAACCACTTGAGGTGTCGTGATGGAAGTGGGATGGTATCTCCATGGACTTCATGACATGGCAACCACGTGCGTCTAGGGGCCACAATTCCATCTGGGTGATCGTTGAACGACTCACCAAGTCATCCCACTTTCTACCCATCTGAGAGCAGTGATCAGTAGAGGGATTAGGACACCTCTATGTACAGGATATTTTATGGATTCATGGGGTACCATTAACGATTGACTCAGATTGTGACGCTCGTTTTACATCGCAGTTGTGGAAGGGATTACAGGAGGCGTTCGAGACTCAGCTATGCTTGAGCACTGCCTTTCATCCTCGGACAGATGGTCAGATGGAGTGGACCATACATACACTTAAAGACATGCTCCGTGCTTGTGTCCTTGATTTTGACCGTAGTTGGGAGGACCACCTACCACTGGTGGAGTTCGCATATGACAACATTTATCACTCCACCATCGACATGGTGTCATTTGAGTCCTTGTATGGATGACCATGCAGATCACCTCTATACTGGAAAAACCAAGGGGAGTCAGCACTTATAGGTCCAGAGTTGGTACGAGCTACCACTTAGAAGGTTTAGATCATATAGGAAAGGATGAAGACTACACAATGTAGGCAGAAGTCTTATGCCGACAGGAGATGGAGACCCTTAGAGTTCGAGGAGGGAGGTTATGTCTTCCTATGGGTCTCACCCCGATGAGGATTGTGGAGATTTGACCAAGGCAGAAAGCTATCTCTGAGATTCATCGGACCTTTCCATATCCTTAGTAGAGTAGGCGAGGTGACATACCGCCTAGATCTACCCTCACAAATGCACCGGGTGCATAATATTTTCCATCCGTCGCTGCTAAGGAGGTATGTGCATGATCCATCACACGTTATCGACTGGGGTGAGCTAGACATTGATGATGGGGTGACGTTTGCGGAGTTCCCAGTGGAGATAGAGGATCGACAGGAGTGGGTCCTTCGTGGGTGACTGATTCTTCTGCTGCAAGTTTGGTGGCAGCACAGGAACCTCCAGGAGAGAACATGGGAGTGGGAGGCTCAGATACGTGCTTAGTACCCCCATTTGTTTCCCTAGTTTTATTATGGATTTTGGGGATGTAAGTCCCTAATGTGGAGAGGATGTAAAGACCTGAAATTTTCTATATAATTTTTTTTAAAATTATTTGGGATCATTACGAGTCTGTGAAAATTGACGGCACGTGATTTTGTGGCCCAGAGAGCCCAAAACAGAATTTTGAACTCTTTTAAAGGTACGTTCAGTAAACGTGCAAGAAACTATTTCAATTTTTTGAACTGGTGCTCAGATTAAAAATCCAAGGGCACAATTGAATTCACAGTGCCGAGATTCGAATAGGTGAAGCTTAACTTCGACTGGTAAGGGTTAGACGAAAAAGTTAATTTTTGGACTTTACAAAAAAAAAAAATTACTCCATGAGTTATTTTATTTCTTTTTGTAACCATTGAGAAATTGTGGTGGGACCACAGAGTTGGTTGGTCATTTTAATGAAGGTCATTTAATGACCATCTACACATAGTTGTGTAACCGCACCGTCAGGAGATTAATGAGTTCATTAATTATTCATTAATGAACCACATAATTGTGAGGAGAATAGAAATCCTTTTCTTTTATTTAATTTAGTCATTGACATGGGTTTTGGAAACTCACAGGAGAACTCTTGACGAAGTGCTGGTGACGCCTTCCTCCAATGAAGAACGAAGAATTTGGTGACGCCATTGAGGATTTGATCTGGAGATCGACAAACGCCAACGAACACCCTTCGAACGCAGGTTCTCCTTCCCTCATCCATAGCATCTTCCAATGAGTTCCAGGTAGGGGTTTTGCTTAAGATTTTTTATGATCCATCTACCCTTTATGATGTTGAACTCTTTCCATGCTATAACGCTAACGCGGAGGTCACGGGACGAACCAAACAAGGCTCAGACCCTTTTCCGATCTCAGTATTGTTTGCGATCTTCATGGAAGACCAACCAATATGTTGGAAAGAAGAAACTAGGGGCCATTCCATGATGGAAGCATCCGGGAGCCCCATAGGTGTAGTCGGAAAAGAAAACGGACCTCCAGAGCTTCACTGGAGGCCCGCGGAAGCGTCGCCGGTGCGGCGCCCGAAGGCGCCGCGGAAGATAGGGGCGGTCGGCCAATGTTGTCCATGTTAACGATGGTGGTGTGCCACATAAGAGGTGTCGTGGCTCCAGCCATGGAAGAGGCAGACCGCGTCCGTGGTCCCGCACAAGACCGGTTCACCGGACCGGTTACCTGGAGGGGGCAGCGCCAGCCTGGCGCCACCTGTTTGAAGAACCGAACAGACCATAGTCCGTTTGGGAGGGGAGAAGACCCCCATGCCCAGCTGGCAGGTCGTGCCCAGCCAACGGATTGGGTTGGTCCAGCGACCCGGTCCGACCGGGTCAGACCTGACCTGGACCCACTTAGGCCCAATTTCACTCAAAGGGGCATATCTTCTAAACCGAACGTCCGTTTAACGAACTGTTTTCGGCGCTAGAACCCTTAGAAAGAGGTAGTAATTTTGAGATACTCCACTTGAGTTTTGGAGAAATCTGGAGTATGGGCGGGTTGGAACGAACCTGAATCCAACTGGGCCCTCAGCACTAAAATTCCTATAACTTACAGACTGGACGTCTGATTGACGCATCGTCTGTTGCGTTGGAACCCTTATGACATGGAGGTTCTTTAGGTTACTTCTTAGTAGGAATTTGTGGATATTAAGGTATGACTGATGGCTTGAGGAGAGGATCCTACCAGAATCAAGTGTGCTATGTGCAGAAATCCAATGGCTGGCTGTGACGTGAAGAATGAATAGTGATCCTATGTGGGTCAGTACCTATCGATCCTGTGTGGGTCAGCACTCAGCGATCCTGTGTGGGTCAGTACCTATCGATCCTGTGTGGGTCAGCACTCAGAGATTCTGTGTGGGTCAACGCCTATCGATCCTATGTGGGTCAGTGCTCAGTGATCCTGTATCGGTCAGCACCTAGCGATCGTGTGTGGGTCAACATTTATCAATCCTGTGTGGGTCAGAAACAGAGCCTCTTAACAGAATTAGATGATCTAGCATTACAACTAATCATCTGTACTTCTGTACTTAAGTTATACTTGGTTTGATCTATCTTTTTCTTTTTTACCTTGTGATTGAGATCATGCTTTGTGATTTTTCCTTTGTGTCATTCTGAGAGACATTCGGGGGCCTCAGAGTCCCTACTGAGTATTTTTATACTCACCCCTACACGGGCTTCACCCACACCTTGTTGTATCTTGTGAAGACGACATGCATCTTTGACCGAGAATTAGAAGCATGGACTAGACAGTCTACAGAGGTGACCGGTTGGCGTGGTGACCCGCAAAGATGAGTTGTACCTACCATTCATGTAAAATCCTTGGAAGAAGACCTCTGAAGCTATTTTTCCTTTTTGTTGTACTTTCTTTCCGGTTGGGCTTGTATACTGGCCCCCTTTACTTTCATTACTTACTTTTACATTCAGCAGTTATACTATGTGGTATACTTTCGTTGTATACCTAGTCTGTGTGTGTATAGGTTTTGAGGTAATGTCTTCCCATTTTAGGGATATGTCTTTCCAGTTCTAGTCGCCAACCCCTGGTCTATGGAAGGAGGGCTTGGGGTAGTCACGGCAAGGGCCCCGGGGGACGGGTCGTGACAGAAAATATCATTTAACGTCATTAATGTATAAAATGTGAACATTAGTTAATCATTTAAAAACATGGATATGGGAGAGAATGCAATTAAAAAAGTTTTAAATGAGTATTAATAAAAATATATAACCACATTAGCAAATTCCGAATCAATTGGAAAATGAATAAGAGAAAATGAAAAGGATCACTACACCATATTTATATTATTAATTTAATTTTAAATTACATCCATATGTATTTTTATTCTGTACAAAAAATAAAACATGTTGTGATAATGTCGTATGTCCTAAAGAAAGGGAATTTAGGTGAGAAATCCTTTACCTCATATCCTCAGTCACTATGTATGTCTTCTACCTTCTTGGATAATAAAATTGTGTTGATTTTATAACGTCTTCAAAAAAAAATTCAACATTATTACCTTAAAATTATTCCACTTATTTCATATATATCCATGCTTAATTTAGTTACTATGTTAGATAATTTAATGTCAAATGTTTTTCTTTTTAATTTTCTTCATAATCTCAAAATTTTTCATCGACGTGTTGACCGTGGTTAAAGTGGTCAAGATTCCATTATAATGATAATATTAAAATGTTATAATTATCACTTTTATACATTTAATTTAATTTTATAACAATCCATGTAAGGTGGTCATGATAAATGAAGCATTTCATTTCATGGAGATGGTAGTTTGTACGTACGCATGAAAGACGTTTTTTTATAATAGATTAAAATAATAATGAAAATAACGTTTTTTTCCTTTTGTGAATCAAAATTATATTATGAATATCATATTTATTCATTAAATATGTCTGTTTGACCATCCATGTAAGGCATAAATAAAAAATGAATTACATCACTTCTTTGAGGTGGTAGTCTATTTATATGCATGAGCCATGCCATCATTTTTCAATGGAAAAAGGGTAAGAAGTTATATAATTTAATATCCATATATAATAATAATAGTGTCATAAATATCATATATATTCATTAATTTCATTAATTTCATCTTTATCACCATCTATGTGAGGTAGGGATGATTAATGAAACACATTGCTTCATAGAGATGGTAGTCCTCGCGTACACATGAGGGATGTTTTAATTTTTTCATAGGACAAAAATTTTGTAGAAAATAGGTATTCCATCATCATAGTAATATTTCATTATATTAAAGATCATAATTTATTTATTTTATGATTGTTAGAATATATTTTATGGATTTAGAAGAACAAATAATCTTGAAATAATTTGGTTATGACTTAAACCCCCTCGCCTTTGATGTCTTCCTTTTCCATATTCCTTAATCCTTCTAGGGTTTCTCATTTGGTGTAACTGGGAAATATAAGCGGTGGGGAGAAGTGTTAAAAATATTTTTTGAGATGTTCTTGGTAATGATAATCGGAATGGGTAGTGGTTATCCAATGGAAAATAGAGGGTTTGTTTATACATGAGGGGGTATTTTAGTGTAAAAATATAGATTATTTTTTCACTTAGGACTATGCATTTGGAGTTGTGATGATTCATATAAATTACCTAGTTTATTATTAAACATAGGGAGGTTTTATGGTATTTATTTCAATCCAATATCAAATGGTAGCTTCCAACCACTCAATTAAATGAAAAAGAACCAACAATAGATTTTTTTAATAACATATATCTAAAGTTCCAAAGCATCTAGCACGAGTTTTGAGATTCAAGATAATTGTTTTCAATTCATTATGATAATATTTAAAAACACATTTGGTCAATCAAAAGGTTTTATATAATTTTATATCATTATTATATCTTAATAACATCATAAAAGTTGTGGTATTTAAAAAGTCTCTAGTTTGTTCTATTCACTCAAAAGTCTCTAATTTTGGAAAAATATCATAAAATCACTATATGATAATACTGATATGATGATATCAATAATTAATATCACTTCAATAAATTTAATTTATAAAATAGAGAACATAAAATTTCAAATAAAACTATATAATACATGGAAAGATAGTTAATTTAGAATAAACTCTATTTCTTTTATTACGAGTGATTAAATATATATTTTTTATTATCATTAATTTATTACATAAATATTAATTAAATTATTATAGTACTAAAAAATATTATTTTTATGAAATTATTATTCAAATCAAGAGGAATTTATCTTTTATTTTCATAATCACAAATATGGTTTTAGTGTAAAAATTCTAATATTTTCTGACTAAAATAATATATTCATGACCATTTTACTTTTCTAAAAATAAAAATTTTAGAACATTTTAAGAATTTTGAGATAATAATACAATTTAAATAATAACAATCCCATCCTCAAATAAAAAAATATTTATTTTATAATGTTTTTTATTAAAATATTTCTAATTAACAATTTTAAAGGAATATTTTTATTAATAAACATATATAGATAGAATATGATAAAAATAACATAGAAATTAAATAATCTATAATTTCATTAAAATTTTATAATATTGTATTACATTAGTGTTAAAATTATATTTAAAAATCCATCATATGATTCATATAAAATATTAAGTTCCATTAATTTTGATATGTTGCAATGTTATGGTCTTGAAAAAATCAATGTTATATTCCCCATAAGATTATAAAGTCATAATTATTATTTTGACATAAAAATAAAACCAAAAGGTAATTTTGTTTTCAAAAAAGTTACTCATGTAAAAGTAATTTAAGATAGAAATATAAAAACATTTGGGCTTGTGGTAGACGTTTCCCCTTTTCTCCCTTCGGGCATGAGTTTGAGTATCACGACCTTGCTGGACGTGACACGCTATCACACAAACTACGTGCTAGCTTTTTCTTAACAAATAATTTTATTAATTAAATTTAATTATACCTAAAATATAATTAATAATGGGGGTACATATATATAAATTTTTGGTTGAAATTATTATAAAGAAAGTGAGTCATTTAGAATTTACATTTAGAATTTAAGAAAAAAATATTCATTAGAAAAATAAGATGTGACAATAACCGATTCCTGGACTATATTGTTTATGTAATTATCCTTACCATATTGGTTTATATATTTATTTGATTTCCTCATGTTTTATATATTTTTTGATGTATTTTAATTTATAATTGGAATTATTGAGTTTTCTTAGAATGTTAGTGGAAGAATGATGCATGATTGACATTATAAAATTGGAGGATTTCGGCCGAGAGCACTCTGCTTCGGCCGAGAGCTCTCGGGCTCGCATAGGGTTTTCCCCGTCTTCGGCGGCCCTTCCGATATTTGGGGGGTCTCGATGTGAGATTTTTTGCTATGGCGGCTGCCTCCTCCTTCGGACGACGGCCCTTCGGGTTCTTCAGCAGCGGTGAGTTCCTGGCATCAGAGATCAGCTTTGTGAGGCATTTGCAGTGGGGATTTCATATGGGGGACGATGTTTCGGTCACTGTGAATCATCCCCGGTGGCCGGGCTTCGATATTGGAGTCGGCGATGGCTTTCGCGCGGTAGATCCAGTTCCTTGCGGCGTTGGTTCATCAGTGGGTACGTTGGCGAGGGTCGGTTTCTTTCGCGGCGACTAGATCTGGTCTTTTCTCGGCGCAGCTTTTGTTCTTTGGAAGTGGTTTCCAGAAGCTTCTTCAGCAAGTCGTTGGTCACTGATTCAACGCTCCCATCTTTTTTTAATCCTCGATCAGTTCCACTTCCCTGGGCTTGCTCACTTCATGTGGTGAGTTCCATTCGATCGGGTTCTTCACTCGAGTTCGCAGGTTCCCAGCTTGTTCTAGAAGCTTCTACATGGCATCTTCGGACTTCAAACGGTTTGTTGCGGTTTTTTGATTTTCCCTTATGAATTCGAAAGTCTCTGATCGGTGAAAAAGGTTGGTCGACTCCACATACATGACTGTGGAAGGACAGGGTCGAGAGTTCTTTGATTTATTGATTTACATTTTTGATGCATTGTTTATGATTATGCTTAACTAGTTGAAAAAGTTTGTGTCTCTTTGGTTTGCTTTTGACCTGATCTGTGGTTTTTTGGCTTCAATGGCTTCAGTGGGTGTCCAAACCTAAGGTTTGAGGTTCTCCGACGTGTGATGCACTCTTACGCGTCTCAAGAGGCATTTGTAATGCACGTCTCTGGTTTCTCCGGTTACCTTTGTTATGCGCTTTTCAGCTGCTCCGGTCGCTTCTGTGATGCTTGTTTTGGTTGCTCCAGTTTCCTGTGCAATGCGCTTCGGACTGCTCTGGTGTCGTTTGTCTCTCCCTCTTGGTGAACTTTTAAGTTGGTTTTGTTTGCATGTAGGCTTCTTTTTCAAGGTTTTTCTGGTTTTGTGATGGTGTTGCGAAGTTGTTCGTGGTTTTTAGATGTGTAGTTCTCAGCCTTGTGATGCGCTCTTACACTACTCCGAAGGCCTTGTGACGTGTGTGCGTCTCTAGTTTCTCCAGTTTCCTCTGTAATGTGGTTTTCAGGTGCTCCTACGAATTTCTGTTGTTCCAATTGCCTCTTTGATGCGCCTTGATCTGCTCCGATGGTTTTTTGTGCACTGGTTTTGTTGATGATAACTCATGATGGTGATTCTCAAGTTGATGTGATGATAACGATGATATCATCGGTGATTCGTCCTGCCAATGTTTTCTTGGCTCTTTGCTATGGTTTCAAGATTCCTCCATTCTCTCCAAGGCAGAGCATTGCAGTGGTATTCTTGGTCCTTTGGGACTTGAGTTCGAGTGACTTGTTCAGGGAGATTGACGATGACTGTAGGTTTAATTAGATTTATGGGGACTTTTTGAATTTGAAATTTGGAAAATTCTCAGTTGCATTTTTTGAAATCTGAATTGGCCGGGATATGAGGCGGTCTTTTGAATTTATTTTTATTTAGAATTTTGATGGTAAAAGCAACTAGCACTCTACAAGGATCAACACCAGATGAGGACTTGGAGCAGACATTCATCTGTGTATGACCATTTAGATTTGGATGAATAAGAGGGTATAATTTTTCCATCGGTATCAGAACCGTGCAACCTTATGCGAGACAGCTTGCTGAGCAGTTATGTGAGGTGGCGGCTTGACATAACGGTGTAGTTGATGGGGTGAGGTAGTTCCATGTTGTCTTGTTCTGTGTTAATTCTTGTATGATTTAATTTTGGGTTTCCCACATTTTCCTTAAAAGTTATTTTGAAAAAAATTTATTTCCCAATCAGTATATGATGTATCATCTTGTTGTCAACTTTAATAAGTGTGTTTCATTGGAAAATGTGTCTAGAAGTTCATTTTTTAGAGATTAAAGGTATAGGGGGTTGCATAGTTTTTGAAATAGGGTCACTAGTTAGCTAGTGAAGTGCACTTTCTAGATGGAGGTTCTAGAAGTTCAATTTGCCTTTTTGTAAATTCCATCAGCCATCCATTAATGCTAGCAGTGCAATATAATTTTTTGTAGATCCTAATGGCCACTCGATGGGAACCCACCAACCCATCGGTGGTTCCCAGATTCAGACCTCATTAAGGGAACTATAATCATTTTGTTGTAATCCAATTTTTAATCTAACCCTCACCAAATTCCAAGCCTTTTATGAATAGGGCCTTCGAAAGATCTTCTCATTTGTGCAGTGCACTTCTCCTTCCCCTCCTCTTGGATTCATGATGTCTAGACCAGTCTAATTATTTAATCGGTGTTGTATTCATACATTCCAATCATAATCCTCCTTTTCCATTTAATTTTATCATAGAACGAATCCATTTTGTTTGGATCTATGGATCTTCACCTAAATCTAATAGAGAATTCTTTTCCCAATTGATAGATTTGTGCCAAATATCAATTTTTTGCGTCATCTCTTTAACAAATCCCAGTTATACAATTGACTGTAAATCCTATTTGGTATGTTTTTGTTGACATTGTATCATGTCACAACATTATCATAGAATTATAAATATATTTAGTCAATGAGAACATATTCGTTCTTATTATATTAAATGTTGTTTCTTAGGCAAGGTTTGATGTCATTACATGATGGATCTTGGAATTTGGCTTCAAAACAATATTGGTATGAAATCCTTAAAATCATGGAACTTGTATGAAATTGATTGGATAGATTTTTTTGTGTGCGTGTGTAGCAACTACGAACCATGTTTGATGTTGATCACTTGTGTTTATGTGTTTGAGTACCGGAACATGTTTTTGATATGTTTTCATGATAAAGAAAGCAATTTTTTTCCAATGTCATTTATTACCTCTGTAATATTTTATTACTTGTGGAATTACTTATTGTGGAATATTTTTATGTGAAATATTATGTCTTCTGTGTTTTATGCATAGATTGTGGAATCTCTTTTTCACCATACAGGTTGATAGGGGACCCTAATAGACTTACACAACTCCTTAATAGGGGAGTATGGATCACATGACTCATCAATGAAGGATCAACATAGGATAGTTAATTACTTGTCCTAGCACGACCCATGGGATTATTGTACAACCTTTTGAAATTTGTAAATATATTTTGATGTGATCTATTGATGGGGAAATCCTTGTGTTTGGAGCGTCTATTTTCGGGCATTCCAAGCATGTGTACCATCAAATGTGATCTGTTAACCATGAGTAATTGGAATTAAATACCCTTAATGGAACGCATGATGTATTTCTTTAAAGGTGGAATGCATTTCTATTTAATATTGGAGTTACATAGGATAATCCACATCATACGATTGTCTATATATGATATTATTTCGTCATAGTGTTGATACAAGTTCTATCGAGGTTTATTGAAGCATTGTTAGTTCATGTTCACTCGATACATGATAGGTTGTATGAAAATGTGTTAATTTAATTTAATATCATGTCATACACTTTTACATTCATGTTAATTTTTGTTAAGGATGCATTGATAGAGTTTTATTGGGTTTATATTCACACTCTAACACAAGCAACATAGTGTAGTGAAGACTCCAAGATCAGGGATCCATAGAAGGGAAAGGGCCTTGTGGTATATTTCTAAGGATCTTAGAGTTTTGATTTAGGTGATGTAGTGGGAGGTACTATGTGTGTTTTCCCTGTAAAATTTATTTATTTATTACCATTTTTCAGTTTTATTATATATTTGTTGGCCTCCCGCATTGGTGGTCCGTTTTATTACACGTGTATGAGCTAAAATGAAATCCATTATAGCATTTTTATATTATCTTCTTCTATGATTTATGTTATTAGCATCCATTGATGGATAAAATTATCATGGTTATAGTCTCCTCATGTTACTTTTGACCCTCTTCACTAGTCAGCCTCTTGCATATGAGTAGAAAAGGAAAATTTAATGTAGAATCTTGGATGGAAGCTAATAATTTAAGTTGGGGGGATAAACTGGTTTCAAAGGCCTAAGGTTATTCATTATTATTTTGTTGGGGTTATCATAGAAAGGAGATAGGTTGAGAAATACTCGGGTAGGGGAGTTTCCATTAGCCTACCCATCTCATTTCTGATAGACCTCTATGATATAATGATTGTATTTTTGTTAATGTTTTGTAGGATTTTGGTATTCTATTGCGAAATGAGGAGGAAAATTGGATCACATTTAATATATATACATGTTGAGTACAATATTTTAGTTCCTTAAATTAATTCATTGATTATACTATCTTTTGAGTGACATATCTCTGCTTATTTTCGTTGTGATATATCTTCATTTTCATTTGTGAACTTAACTTTAGAATGTTGTTTGGTTTTATAAATAGATATGAAATGACTAGCGTGTTGGAATGTGTGACTAGCCTAGAGTCATGGGAAGTTGAGGGCAGAGGAGAAGTGGATCCACCCCAATAACACTACCCTTATTGAAATGGTTGAAGAATTGGAGTGGATCCACTTCTCCTCTACCCTCAACAAGAAGATGTTTTTTTAGAAAATATTTTAAAAGGTGTAATTGATCTAACTCTACCTCTTCATTCACTTATTAATCATTATCATTTAAATTAATATCCACTTAATTACGATCCCTTAATTTGTTAAATCTCGAACCCTACGAGAATTAACTTTACCACAAAGATGAAGTGAATTTAACCCTAGGCTAACTTCGGAACATGTAATCGCAACACCCTGCTTTGATTGATGTTCTAAGGTTAGCTTATGGTCAGTGGTAAATTAAGGCACATATCCTCTCTGGAAATTAGAATTAATTGAGTTTAGGGATTATATTTGAATACTACAAATTGATCTCGTGTGGTTTTGAATTACCAGTTAAGTTCGTGCTCTCACAATTCACACAATTATCGACCTCACGTGATTTGTGTTTATTGTTCAATTGCTTGCTTTGCTTCATTTAAATTGAAAACTCAATTAATAGACCATATTAAGTGAATTACAGTAGCTCGTTGATTCAAAATAAATGAATGAAGAATGTAAGAGATAGATCGATTACTAAAAAACTACTCTTCCATGGGTAGCGTAATCATCGTAGAAGCGAATTGCATTTGCAACGGTTTATAATGGGTATAACTCAATAACGCTTTTACTCAAGAATTTCAGCCCAAAGAGGAAGATTAAGAGAAGAATAAATTTGAATAAAACAGAAGAAAAGAGAAGAAATAAAAGAAGTACAAAGAAATTTATTACACAAACAAAAGCATTACAACACGAAGGAGAAGAAGAAGGCTTCGTCGAAGGGATCCTTGCTTCAAGAGCTACCCTTATTGAAATGGTTGGAGAATTGGAGTGGATCCACTTCTCCTCTTCCCTCAACTTTCCAATGCACGTCCCAAACCTTACAAATGATAAAAACTCTAATTTATAGAGGGGATGAGAGGAGATGTTACAAGTGGTTTCAAGTGTGAATGTGGAAATTCGGCCAAATATTTTAATCCAACTTGGACCGCCCATTTGACCACTAAAATGTGTGAATCAGCTCTTCTTCCAGAAGGATCATATGTGCGGATATGGTTCCTCTATCTCCTCTCAAAATTTGGGCTCAATCCAATCGTATATGAAGGAGTTATGGCCCAAATACAGAAGCTTCTCCATTCTGGCGTGTCCAGCCCACCTTTGACTTTATGGCCCAATTAATCCATCCAAATGCATTCTTTTGATCTAGTATCCTGAATAAAAGTTGTATCCCATGAAGTAAGGAACATAGTTACAAAATATTAAGTTCAACTAAATCAAATAAAAATATTTATGATTGAAATACTACAGTGATTTTGAAAGGGTAAAACTGGAATTTTCATCAAATATTCAAATGAATGATCTAATCCCAAATTCTTTCTAATTGAACACATTTAACACAATGTGAGAAAATTATATCATTTATTATCAATAAAATATTCAATAAAATAGTGTTCTATCAACTCCCCCACACTTACCCTTTTGCACTCCCGGGCAAAACCTCATATCAAGTAAACATCAATATCAAATCAAAACCAATTTTAAAACACATATCCTTGAGATCAAACAATTACACACCAAGAAACAAAAGATATCATACCTCATAAAAACCCATTATTTCAAGTTCTTCATTTATATCATTCAATATATTTCCACTTTATTTATCCTCCCATGCACAAAACGCTTACCTCACTTGAATTTTCTCTTATCACACAAATGTCATTTTTTTGCAATGTCTTTCTCATCCAAACTCATACAAGGGTCACCATAGGATTGATAAATTCATACATCGCTACCCAATGTGAGTCAAGGATATATGTTTATCATGAGGACTTTTCAGGGTTGTTCTGTGGCTTTCGGTTGGTAGGATTTAGATCTAAAAAATTCTGAGGCTGAATGAGGAGGGCTTGACTCTTTTTGAAGCAAAATTGCATTAATCTAATTTTTACTTAAATATGGTCTCCTCCTCAATCCCCATAGTATCAATTCAGCTCCATCATCATGAAAAGTCATGAAAAGTTTACACCATTCATCATTTCAGCATAAAAAATGACAATCTTCTCAAACATGATTTTCTTGAAAGCTCCAGATAGGCACAACTTTCTACCTCTATTAGAAGCTCCAGAAAAGGCACAACTTTCAATATAATGATTTTCATCAGCACCAAACACATCTCTTCAGAATTTAATTTTCCACCCAAAGTATCACAGAATGTCGTAGCACAACACAACATAGCTTCCCCCACACTTAAGTTCAACTAGATTATGCAATTTCACTTCAAGAGTTGGTTGGATAGGGAAAATTGGCTTGTAATGTGGCTAACCTAACAGGATGTGCATGGCTTCTAAGGGATACAAGGATTAAATGTTCAAGGTAGACCATTGTAAAAAAGTATTCTTTGAAATAGGGGCTTTAATACCAAACAAATGCCTCAATCATTTAAACATAAGTACCTCAAACCCTCAAGTTTTGACAGGTTTAGATCAAATTCTGGTTAAATCAAGCATGGTTTAGTTCTCTCAAGAAGTGAGGTGAATGTACAGAATATAAAAATAATGGTTCAGAAGCCTCACAGGAAAGTGATTTCAAATATAAAGACAGTGATATGTGGCATGAGATTCAAAATTCAGTGTACTTTTCATGAAATTACTAAATATTTGAACTTGAAACAAAGTCATTTTAGCATTCATTTAAGCTCAGTTTCATGGAATAAATTGGTTTACTCATTGACACAAGTTTCAAAATGGAAATGATAATCATTTCAGCTCAATTTTTTTAAAAAAACACACAAAAAATGATAAAGAAACACAATTTTTTTTGAAAACACACAATTTTTTTAAACAAACAACAAATGAAAATCCTAAACTATAAAGGTTCTCTCCCCCACACTTAAAATATTGCATTTTCCTCAATGTGAACCCATGATATGATATGTGCACATGAAATGCATAATTTTATTTAGGATAAGTAATATAAAAGTGAAAGGGTTAGGAACAACCTGATATTCTCAAGTGATGATGGGGTCATGCAGTTTGATGAAATCAACTGCATCGGTAGGAAGTTCCTAGATGTATTTCTTCAAATGTTTCCCATTGACTGTAAAGCTCCTTCCAGTGTCCTCTTGTGTGATATCCACTGCACCATAAGGAAAAACATTAGACACAACATAAGGACCTAACCATATGGAACACAACTTACTAGGAATCAACTTCAGTCATGAACTGTAGAGTATGACTTTCTCTCCAACATGAAACCCCCTTTTCTGGATCATTTTATCATGAACTGATTTTGAACTTTCCTTATAGAGCCTTGAGTTCTCATATGATGACAGACGAATCTCCTCAAGCTCTTGAATTTGAAACTTCCTTTGAATTCCAGCTTGGGCCAAATCCATGTTGCATTTCTTTATATCCCAATATGCCCGATGCTCGACTTCCACTGGGATATGACATGCTTTCCCAAAAACAATCCGAAATAGGGACATACCAATGGGGGTCTTGTATGCTGTCCTATAAGCCCATAATGCATCATCCAAGCGCTTTCTCCAATCCTTCCTATTTGGATGCACGATTTTCTCCAAGATTTGTTTCCACTCACGATTTGAAACCTCAGCCTGGCCATTTGTTCGGGGGTGGTATGGTGTTGATGTTTTGTGTGTCACCCCATACTTTCAAAGGAGGGAAGCAAAATTCTTATTGCAAAAGTGTGTCCCTTGGTCACTGATGATGACCTTTGGTACTCCAAACCTGCAGAAAATTTGAGCCTTGACAAAATCCACCACAACATGAGAATCATCAGTCCTGGTGGCCTTGGCCTCCACCCATTTACTCACATAATCGACAACAACAAGGATATACAAGAAACCAAATGAAATAGGAAAAGGGACCATAAAATCAATTCCCCAAACATAAAAAATCTCATAGAATAAAATGGGTTGTTGGGGCATCTCGTGTCTCCTTGAAATGTTTCCAGTGTGTTGGCAACGAGAGCATGACTTACAAAACACATGGGAATCATGGAATAAGATAGACCAATATAATCTAGATTCTAAGACTTTTCTATCAGTACGTTGGGGTCCAAAGTGTCCACCACAAGCAAGTGTATGATGAAAATGAAAAACAGACTCAAAATCATGATCGGGAACACACCTCCTAATGACTTGGTCACTACACATGCGCCAGAGGTAAGGATCATCCCACACATAAAACCTAGACTCACTTTTTAATTTTTGGACTTGATGCTTCTTCAAATTTACTGGGATTTCAGAGGCAACAATGTAATTAACTAAATCAGCATACTAAGGATGCATGCCTGAGATGGTATAGAGATGCTCATCGGGGAAAGTGTCCCGAAGTGGTACCTGGTCCAAGGTGTCACCCTCCAGTGTGTGAGTAAGCCTACTCTTGTGGTCTGCCACCCAATTCTCTGACCCCTTCTTGTCCTTTATCTCGATGTCAAACTCTTGAAGAAGGAGAATCCAATGAATAAGTCGTGGCTTTGCATATGGCTTCTTTAGGAGGTACCTCAAAGCTGCATGGTCAAAAAAAACAACTACTTTAGATCTTAATAAATATGAATGAAATTTATCTAAAGAAAATATAACAGCAAGAAAATCCTTTTCTGTTGTGGTGTAGTTTGATTGGGCAGAATCCAACGTCCTCGATGCATACGAAATCACATGTGAACGTCCCTCCGTCCTCTGAGATAAGACAGCTCCAATCGCGAAGTTAGACGCATCACACATAAGCTCAAATGGAAGGTCCCACTGCGGGGGTTGTATGATCGATGGAGTGGCCAGATACTTCTTTAGCTCATCAAATGATACCCTGCATGAATCATCAAAATTGAAGTCAATATCTTTTTTAAGCAATCGAGATAAGGGTAGAGCGATCTTACTAAAATCTCCGATGAAACGTCGATAAAATCCAGCATGTCCAAGGAATGATCGAACATCATGCACACATGTAGGATATGGAAGGGATGCAATAATGTCTACCTTAGATTTATCAACTTCAATGCCATGTTGTGAGACTATATGACCTAAGACAATTTCCTTTTCGACCTTGAAATGACATTTTTCAAAATTTAAGACCAGATTTTTATCAATACAACGATGCAACACATCACCCAAACTAGAGAGACACTCATCAAATGAGGATCCATAAACTGTAAAATCATTCATAAATACCTCCATGTAGGTCTCAATGAAATCTGAGAAAATACTCACCATGCATCTCTGGAAGGTACCTGGGGCATTGCAAAGTCCAAATGGCATCCTTTGGTAAGCAAAGGTACCGAATGGGTAGGTGAATGTCGTCTTGTCCTAGTCCTTTTCTACAATGGGAACCTAAAAATAGCCAAATAAACCATCCAAGAAGCAATAATGTGTCCTACCTACAAGTCTCTCAAGCATCTGGTCAATGAATGGAAGTGGGAAATGATCCTTACAAGTGGATTGATTTAGTTTCCTATAATCAATACACACTCGCCAACTGTTTTGTACTCTCATAGGAACTAACTCATCATTTTCATTTTTTATAACAGTGAAACTAGTTTTCTTTGGTACAACCTGGATAGGGATAACCCATTGTGAGTCAGAAATAGGGTAAATGATACCTGCCTCATGTAATTTTTCAACTTCTTTCTTAACAACTTCCAAAAGTGTTGGATTAAGTCTCCTTTGTGGCATCCTAATCGGTTTAGCCCCATCCTCCAAGAGAATCCTATACATGCAAATGGAGGGGCTAATACCTGATATGTCTGCCAATGTCCAACCAATTTCCCTAATGTTATCTCTAAAAAGATTCAAAAGTTTTTCTTCATGTTAAAAAAATATATTGTTAGCAATGATAACATGTAATCTATCACCACTCATCAAGTATGAATATTTAAGATTTGGGGGAAATGGCTTGAGTTCCAATGTAGGGGGTGATGTATGGATGGAGAAATTGATGCAACAGACATATATGCACAATGAACATCAATATCAGAATAAAAATCATCAAAATTAGAAAATAATGCATCAAATCCATCAGCATACCCAACAACCATGTCATAATTTGAGTTTATATGATCATAATTTGAATCCATATCAAAATCAAATCCAAGAGAGGGTTTACCATAAAAAACAGGTGTGGAAGTACTCTTAGACATCAAAATAGAACCAATACTCATAATATACCTAAGAATAGGACAATAAAAATCCATGGATTTTTTACTTGGTGTTTCAAAATGGGAGATAACAAAAGAAGAATGGTCCTCAGAGGGGTACTTCATGGAGTCCATAACATTAAAAATTACAACTTCATCTCCAAACTCCATAGAAAGTGTACCCTCATGAACATTTATGATAGTTTTTGCAGTTTTGAGGAAGGGTCTACCTAAGATAATGGGAGCATGAGAACTTACCTGATCATCCTCCATTTTGAGCACATAGAAGTCTGCTGGAAAGATCATGTCTCTTACCTAGACAAGTACATATTCAAGGACTCCCGCTGGATATTTCATAGCTCTATTATCCAATTTCACCACTACTCTCATCGGCTTCAACTCACCAACCTGTAAAGAAGAGAATACAGAGTGAGTCATCACATTTATTGAAGCTCCTAAATCACAAAGAGCATCAGAGAAGTGCAACTCCCCTAAAGTACATGGGATGGTGAATGTCCCATGATCCTTGCACTTTGTTGGCATTGCTAGAGTTGGTGTAATGAGTGCTGAGACATTCCTTACAAGGTTGATCCTCTCATTTCCCTTGAGCCTTCTTCGATTGGTGCAGAGTTATTTTAAGAATTTGGCATACCTTGGGATTTGTTTGATGGATTCAAGTAGAGGGATGTTAATCTCAACACGCTTTAATGTGTCCAAAACCTCTTTTTTCATCGCCTCTTTAGCCATATTCTTGGTTTGAACAACCCTATTTGGAAATGGAAGAGGTTTAGGAGGAAAATCATCAATATTTTTCTTACCTTTATCTTTCTCCTTGTTTTGCTCATCATTTGGTATGGAATGAGGCTTCTCCAGAGTTGAGGTGAATCCCGGTGGAATGATAGGTGGAGAAGCATCAGTTGTTTGCTTCTCGCTTCTCAATGTAATGGAACTGACATTCTCCTTTGGATTGGGAGTAGGTTGAGAAGGAATATTTCCAAAATTCTTACTTATCAGTTCATGGAGGGCAGTGGAAATCTGGCTCATTTGAGTCTTCAACTCCCTCAACTCTGAACCTTGACTCTTTAGCTCATTCTGTTGATTAAGAACAATTTGTTTCAAAAGATCATCAGTGTTAGAGTCTACCTTGTGTTAGAGATTCCCTTGTTACTGACTTGTTGATGTTTGAGCTTCGAATCTCCTTTGGGGTCGTTGGAAACCCTGTTGGTAAGGTGGAGGCTGCTGGAAGTTTGGTTGAAAAGGGAGACTTTGTTGTTGCCCAGAGCCACACCTCATGTCTGATTGATCCTTCCACCCTTGGTTGAATGTTGGTGCAAAGGAGTCATACTTCTTTTGGGGATGTGGTTTTTGTTGTTGCTGATATGGTCTCCCAGAGAATACTGCTTCACAATCTTCTGTTTCTTGTAGTTGGGGGCAATAGTCAGTTGGGTGGCTTGTCTCAGTAAAAATGACACAAGGCCTTGAAGGAGTGGGTTGGGATTTTTTTTGAGCCAAAGCAATCTGCCTCACCATAATGGTCAATTCTTCCAACTTGGTATCGATCAAATGACTTTCATGAGAAGAAGGACTTACCTGATGTACTCCCCTGACATGTGGTGTACCTCTATCTCTAAATTGTTGGGAGTTTTAGGCCATCTTGTCGATCAATGCACGTGCAGATACCGGAGTCTTGTCCACAAATGCCCCTCCTGCTGCGGCATCCACCATGATCCTCTCCATAAGCGTGAGTCCGTCATAGAAGTACCAAATGAGGAGTTTCTCACTGATTTGGTGATGTGGACAGCTTGCACACAACTTCTTGAATCGCTCCCAGTACTCATACATTGACTCCCCTTGTTCTTACTTGATCCCTGATATCTCCTTACGAATGGAAGTGGTCCTCGATTCTATAAAAAATCTCTGCAAGAAAAGATGTTTCAAATCGTTCCAACATGTTACATATTCTGGTTGTAAATAGTACATCCAATCCTTTGTAGCTCCATCAAGTGAAAATGGGAATGCTCTTAATTTTGATTTGATCTTCAGAGACATTTCAAGGTTTTAGGGTTGAGAAAACCACATTAAATTATTTCAAATGTTTATTGGGATTCTCACCAGAGAGGCCATGAAACTTTGGAAGTAAGTGAATTAACCCATATTTTAGTTCAAAGTCCGATTCGGGATTTGGGTATGCTATACAATTTGGTTGACAGTTAATATCAGGTGCAACCAATTCTAGAATGGTTCTATTAAGTTAATTTCTATTATTTTCAGCCATTGGTTATTTTTTTATGGTTGAATTTTAATTTCTTCCAATTTCAATGTTCTAATATTGGAGTAATTCTCCAACTGGTTGAATGTTGAAACTTCCCGTACACTGAGAATGTCTGATTCGATTCCTAAGTCTACGTTCAATCTCATGGTCAAGATCTAAGAGATCTTCGAGATTAGTTCATGTCATAAATAAAATTAAAATGAAAATAAATAAATTGGACCATAGTAAAATAAAAATAATAAGTTTGAGTTGATGGTCCAAAAATAAGTAGAAGAAAATAAAAGAAGAAGAAATAAAAAAACCTAGTTTGGGTAAAGAAGGAAGAAAGAAGAGAGGAAGAGAATAAAATGTAAAATAAAATAAATACCTCTAATTGGTTGAAATAATTACTTGCCTCCTCAGAAATGACGCCAATTTGAAAGAGTACTGCCGTGGGCGCCCTCAAATGATTAGTGTGATTTTGGGGTACTTAGGTGCAACAGAGTGGCTGACCAAGGTCGTCTCTCAAAGGAGGAAGTGAATTAAAACAACTTTTTAGAGGTATTATAAAAATAAAATAAAATAGAATAAAAACACTACTTGAAAGGATGTGGGGTGGTTTTTTATCATTTATAAAACTTGAAGAAGTTTGCTGGAAAAATATTTCATTTTTTTTGTTTTTAATTTTGAAATGAAGTTTGATTAAAAAGACACAACAAGAAGATGTTTTTTAGAAAATATTTTAAAAGGTGTAATCGATCTAAATTTACCTATTCATTCACTTATTAATCATTATCATTTAGATTAATATCCACTTAATTATTATCCCATAATTTGTTAAATCCAGAACCCTATGAGAATTAGCTTTACCATAAAGATGTAGTGAATTTAACCCTAGGCTAACTTCGGAACATGCAATCGCAGCACCCTGCTTTGATTGATGTTCTAAGGTTAGATTATGGTCAGTGGTAAATTAAGGCACATATCCTCTCTGTAAATTATAATTAATTGAGTTTAGGGATTATATTTGAACACTGCAAATTGATCCCGTGTGGTTTTGAATTACCAATAAAGTTTGCGCTCTCACAATTCACACAATTCTCGACCTCACGTGATTTGTGTTTATTGTTCAATTTCTTGATTAGTTTCATTTAAATTGAAAACTCAATTAATATATCATATTAAGTGAATTATAGTAGCTCATTGATTCAAAATAAATGAATGAAGAAGGTAAGAGATAGATCGATTGCTAAAAAACTACTCTTCCATGGGTAGCATAATCATCGTAGAAGCGAATTGCATTTGCAACGGTTTATAATGGGTATAAACCAATAACACTTCTACTAAATAATTCCATCCCAAAGAGGAAGATTAAGAGAATAATAAATTTGAATAAAACATAATAAAAGAGAAGAAATAAAATAAGTACAAATAAATTTATTACACAAACAAAAGCATTACAACACGAAGGAGAAGAAGAAGTCTTCGTCGAAGGGATCCTTTCTTCAAGATATACCATTATTGAAATGGTTGGATAATTGGAGTGTATCAACTTATTATCTTCCCTAAACTTAACAATGAACGTCCCAACCCTTAAAAATAATAAAAACTCTAATTTATAGAGGGGAGGGGAGGAGAGGTTACAAGTGGTTTCAAGTGTGAATGTGGAAATTCGGACAAATATTTTAATCCAACTTGCACCGCCCATTTGACCACTGAAACGTGTGAATAAACTATTTTTTTAGGAGGATCATATGTTAGGATATGGGTCCTTTATCTCCTCTAAATATTTGGGCTCAATCCAATCTCAGATGAAGGAGTTATGGCCCAAATACAGAAGCTTATCCATTCTGGCGTGTCCAGCCCACCTTTGACTTTATGACCCAATTACTCCATCCAAATGCATTATTTTGATATAGTGTTTTGAATAAAAGTTGTATCCCATGGAGTAAGGAACACAGTTACAAAATATTATGTTCAAATAATTCAAATAAAAATATTTATGATTTAAATACTACAGTGATTTTGAAAGGCTAAAACTGAAATTTTCATCAAATATTCAAATGAATGATCTAATCCCAAATAATTTCTAATTGAACATATTTAACACAATGTGAGGAAATTATATCATTTATTATCAATAAAATATTCAATAAAATAGTTTTTTATCAGTATTCAAATAGGAATCCATTTTTTATGCCATATAATTTATTATGTTGTTCTTCTAAGAATGATATTATTAGACTTTTAAACATTCTTTTGGATTTTTAGAAAATGTCACTTGGAGACATAAAAATTCTCTTGATATTGATGATGTGACCATTATACCATATGTGATATATTAGGATCCACCATAGAGTGATCCTACACCTTCTCTAGTGGATCTGGCGGCACACCGACCCCAAACCATAATTTAAAAAATTTATCCTTTTGAGGGTAGAGGATAATAAAATACGATGGTTGATTTTTCATTACCCATTTAAATCCATCACCATCCATAATTCATTGGAACTAGTTTTACTCAATATATTGAGGATTTTATTGACATATTTGGGTTATATTTTACCTTATTGAGTCTCACATGGATATAAAGGAGTTTCTAGTAGCCTTTATGCTTATAGGACCCAACAGGAGGTTGTGGCGTGTCATGGGTCAGGTAGGAAAGCTTGAGGGTCTTACTTATGAGGCCTTAAAGAATCTATTATTCAAAGTGTTCTCTCCCAACACACTGAATCTGGATCGAGCTCAGTAGTTTATGGAGATTTAGAAATTGGCAATGTCGTTTTCTATATACTCAACTTGTTTCACAATTTTGATATGCTTTCATCCTCTTTTGGTGGGGAATGAGAAAAAAGGCTTAGAATTCTGAGATTGGCCTTTTTATATGGAATAGATATTATTCAAGGGGAATTGAACTAATGATTAATTTTAAGTCACTTCTTAAGGCATTAAATTTTGAAAATAAGATAGAGGAGGATATTATAAAGGTTTTATTTCATCTTACATTTCACAAACAACATGATTTTTTAGTGTTATATTGAGTTCCTGTAATGGATGTAGAAAATGGAAGACTAAGGAGGTACAACAAGGTGGAAGACAAGAAGCGTAAAGTAGGTATTCCTTTACTCCCTCTTTGAGAGGTGGTTTGAATAGGTGCCAAAACTTTGGAATATAGGGACATTTTAGTACACCATGCATAAGTCCACTAATGAAATGTCACCGATGATACAATGTGCATAATCCCCAGTGGTTTTTTACAATATATCCATGTCTAGATTCAAGGAGCACATGTTAGGGTGTAGGTAGGGGTCCTCTAAATTTTAAATGTGCACCATATATTTCAGTTAATCAGGTGACTCATTCACCATAGAAAAAGTGTCATTCTGTAGAGACATGTAGGATTAATGTGATGGATAAGGTTTTAGCTTCCACTAGAGGGGGGAAATATATATTTAGAGGTATGTTCATGATTTACTCTATGATATTTACTTCTTTAATTGATATAAGATCATCCTATTATTCCATATCTACTCATGTTATTGCTGTACTATAACTACCAGATATGTTATCTCTCGAGATACCATCTCTTTACATTCCTTTGTGTATGAAAGTAGGTCTTATCAAGTAATGTCTTGAGTTACACTTTGTCTTCATTATCTATGGAAAACTATGGTAATTAATGATCATAGAGATGAAATTTTTTGATGTGATATTTAGAATGGGTCGATTGACCACTTATTCATCTCATATCAACTACTACTAGAGAGGTGTATTATTCACTACTCCTAGAGGATAGAGGTTTATGTTGACCATATAGTGGTATATGATAGAAAGTATGGCAGGGATTCACTTGAGTTAAGTTGGATCTATCACATCATAGGTATCACTCTTATAAATCATACTAGAATTAGTGATAGACCCCTCTATTTTTCCTCTAGTGGTGGATTTTTATCAAGATGACTTTCTATATGACTTCTGAAGTCATCCTCTGAATAGGTGAATTGAGTTAGGGTTTATTAATTCTTCTTCAATGTAATTAATATATATTCCTCCATATCATATGAAAATGGACGATTTGATATAATTGAATGTTCATCAAGATTTTTGGGAGGTGAAGAGATTTATTAGGTTGAGGATGTCACCTTTGGGTGCACCAATATTTTTTATTTAAGGAAGAATATTTTCTTTAGATCATTATGTACTTCAAGAAGATGAATCTAGTAATGACAAAGAACATATACCCTTAACATAGGATTAATGATATTTTTTTATAAATTACAGGGATCATAGTGTTTTTACAAGACTTTTATTGATTCCGTCTATGATCAAGTGTTGGTCAATGAGGATAATACCCTAATGATAGTGTTTAAGAGTATGTATATATTGTATGAGTATCTTTTTATGCTATTTGGGATTAAAAAATCCCTAGTGTCTTTTAGGGATCTCATGAATAGGATATTCTATATATACCTTCTCTCCTTCATAGTGATGTTTATGGAAGATATCCTAATATATTCCAAGACATAAAGTATACATTCTAGGAGCCTAGAGATTTTTTGAGTACATTTTGAGTGCATCCACTTTATTCCAAAATATCAAAGTTTTACTTTGGTATTCTAGAATAGTATTTTCTTGGAGATGTGATTTTTATGACAGGGATTTCAATAGACCAAGAGAAGTTTGAGGTTTTAATATATTGGGCATGTATCAAGAATTTTATTAGGATTAGGTGATTCCATGGTCAAATTAGAAACTATTGATGATTCAAATAGTTGTTCTCCCATTTATCATCATTGACGAACAATCTGAAAAAAATGGAGTAACATTTTAGTGGTCATATTACTATGAAGAGGCCTTCATATAGATAAATAGTAGATTGAAAGAAGCCCAAATATTAATTTTTCTATAGTCACATATTACATTTATAGTGTACCATGATGCCTTTGGGGTCGGTTTGGGAGTTATGTTTATGTAAGGTGATTAGGGAGTAGACTACGAGAAACTTTATCTTTAAAATCTGAGTGAAACTATCCAACACATGAATTAGTGTTATCAATTGTGATATACTCCCTAAAATTTTATCCATATTATCTCTTTGGGGAGAGGTTTTTGATCAATAGGAACTGTTGGTTGGAGTGGATACTCAAGAGGGGGGTGAATTGAGTTCCAATAAAAATTTCTTTTAAAAATATTTCTCTTAAAATCCCCCAATTTAAAAACAAAGTTAAACTGTAGTGAATTTATACAGAGTGTAAATGTTCAATTAGTTTCTCAAAGATTGATTAGGTCTCAGTTAACTTAATCTGAAGATTAAATTAACTTTTGAAACTAACTTACTGGTTTACAATAAGTATAAACACTTGCTAATTTAACTATCAAAGTAGCTTTAAAATAGTTTTTTATTTCAAAGTAATAGTAGTGGAATATGAAATATATATATAGTATACTTATGACAAAAAAAATGCACAGCAGATGTAACCAAGAGGTTCAGTCTCAAGCCGAGACTTAGTCCTCTAAAATAATTTATATAAATTGATCCACACCATGGATCGGGGTTAACAACAATACAATACTGTACAGGTCCAAAGACCTCCACCACAGTTCTACGTGGGAAAACAAAAAATAGCTCACAACTTTCCAGGTCTTACTCGACCTCTACCACTATCCACAGTGGGAGACAAAAGAGTTATAGAGTTTGAATGTGGATTTGAGAATCCTCTAGCTTATCACAGGAGACAGTGTGTGTGTAAAATGAACAGGGTACACACACTACTCGAAATGTAAATGAAAGAATCACTAAAGTAAGTGAGAATGAGTTTAGAAGAGCTTTAGTGATTGGCAATGCAACTCTGGACTTGTTTGATTGTTCATAAAAGCTTCTGAGTCCTTCTCTGGTTTTTGTCTAAAAAACAGAGTGTCATTTTCTTCCTTGGTTCCAGGTTCATCTTGTCAGCCTGAGTGCATGAAGTGTTTGTTGTAGTTCTTCACTCAATATGCAGCTTTGTGTTTTCCTATAGTAAAGAATTGCTTTGTGTTTGTTCATATTTCTTGGAGTATGGATGTATCCTTGTGTGAATGCTCCACGTTTGAATGTTTTTGGGCCTTTTTATTTTTCACCTTTGTGTGCCTTCTTAGTTCCTTGGTTCTCTCTGTTTAATTACATCGACACTTACATGCTTTCAAACACTCTTTCAGATAGGTCTTTATCTTCCCTTTTATATCTTTCAGCTCCGGAAAAAATGAATGATTACTTTTTTCATGGGTACTAGGTACGGTTCCCTGACATGGAAACAGAACTCATTAAATAACATTAACTACATTAAAAACATCAAATGTAACCGTTATCTTAATAAATAAATAGTATTGAGAGTATAGAGTTTGACTGGTTGGTCAATCATTAGTAGCCTTCTGTTGGTAGATGTGTACGATGGACTTTGTGTAGGCATCGATCTTCTATTAGTATCTCTTTTGAACTTGTATCGGTATCTCTTTGCGTTGGTAGCTCTTGGTATCGGTAACTCTTGATCCATCAGTAGAACTTGGTCCATCGGTAGCTCTTGATCCATCGGTAGCTCTTGATCCATCGGTAGCTCTTGATCCATTGGTAGCTCTTGGTCCATTGGTAGCTCTTGGTCGATCGGTAACTCTTGATCCATCGGTAGCTCTTGGTCCATCGGTAGCTCTTGATCCATTGGTAGCTCTTGATCCATCGGTAGCTCTTGGTCTATCGGTATCTCTTGATCCATCGGTATCTCTTGATCCATCGGTAGATCTTGATCTATCAGTAGCTCTTGATCCATCGGTAGCTCTTGGTCTATCGGTAGCTCAATGTATCAGTGACTCTGTACTGGTATCGATAGACTTACTCTATTGGTAACTGTCTGTGAACTAGTTCTATTGGTAGACTTCTGCATATTGGTAACTCTTTTTATCAGGGATCTTAGCTTATCGATGACTCTGTCTATTGGTAGACTAAGTCTATCGGTAGACTAAGTACCGGTAGCTCTTTATCAGTAGCTATAAGCAGATCAGTGACTTAACACTTATCTGTTTTATGCAAAACATATACGATTGGTTTAGAATTACTTCAGAACTCATATAAACATAGTTAAACATTGATTAACATATCTCAAGGATTATTTTAATATTATTATCATCTTGATAATAGAAAATCATAGATTGAAATAATTGATATATAGATTAACATTGATTGGGATTATCAAAGTATATGAAAGCATAATTGGGATTATCAAAACAGGTGAGGTCAAAAATCTCCCCCTTTTTGATAATCACAACTTATGATATTATAGTTTTAAAATAGTGAGTAATTGTATCAGAGGATATATCATTAAATTCAATTGTATCATAGAAAACAATATGTTATAGGACATAATTTATCAGAGGTAGAATTAAATGTGATAGTATCATAGATAAAATTAAATGCAGTGATATCAGAGGTAAAATTTAGTGGTATCATAGAGTTAAATGAAATGATATCAGAGAACTAAATGTAATGGTATCAGAGGGGTAAAGCATGAAATATATTCCTTAGATAAAATCTCTCCCCCTTTTATACTTTCTCCCCATTATTTATTCTCCCTTTAATACTTCTCCCCCTGGGTGAATATTTCCATCTCTTTGGTACTTTAAATAGCTCTCCCCCTTTATAGAATCTTTGTAGAATATTTATCCCCCTTTGTGATAATTAAAAAGTGGGAAATGACAAAGAGAAGAGGAACAAAATGAGAAATAAAAGAAATCCACTTGTATTAAAATGGTACAAAAAGGTACATAGACAGAAAACAAAATACAAGGGATTCCTATAAAACATATTTAGCCACTTGTTCAATCCACATACTCAATGTGAGATTTTCCCTTTGGATCAGAAGAGGATTGAGGTGATGAGGATGCTGGGGAAGGCTTAGGAATTCCAGAGATGATAACAGGAGGCTGAGAAACTGACACTGTGTCAGGCTTGTACTGAGGAGTTCTTTGAGTGATCATAGGTGTGAGGCTTCTAATGGCTTGGGCTGGAGTCATCTGAACTGGAGAAGCAGTAGAGGCAGAGGTTGGTAAAGCAGGAGGTATAATCACTGGCCTAGCATCAACATGCAAAAAAGGCAACAAAATATTTCTGAAATCCATAATTATTCCTCCTCCTCTCTCCACAGTAGATATGAAATCATCCTTGTTCTCCATGAATTTGTCCAAAGCTGGAGTCAATTCTCTTATCTTTCTAACTTGTTCTCTGAAGGATTGATTTACAGGAGACAGCTTCATATTCTCTATCAAAAGCTTGAAGTGGTTGGTCATTTTGTTCTTCATGTAAATATTTTGGAAATAGGAGTCCACTTTGTCTTTCACTTCTTTCTGAGAGGCAGAGGCTTCTCTCATATAGTCTTGGACTATATTTATTATTTCTCTAGATGAATCTCTAGTAGAAATCACAACTTTTCTCAGATTAGATGAGTTCACAGATTTACTGGTTGAAGCTGAACCAAGCTCCTCCTTCATCACAGCTCGAATTTGATTCAAATCCAATGAGGGTTTAGAAGAAACAGAACCAATAGAGAAGGTTATTGTTTCCTTGAAGTTTTTGGTCAACCCACTAATAAGATTTTGAACTTGGTAATCTTGAGTTTTAAAATGATCTTTCATGGAAGTTTTAAAACCTTCGAACACTGAAACCATCTGGCTTACAACACTTTTGACATAGGCTAAATCCTTATCTGCTTGGGATTTTGATCTCATGTAATATTCCAAAGAGATAACCGATTTCTTTAGAGCTTAAAGATATTCTTCCATTATAGACACCTGAGTATGAAAATCTTTAACTTATTCCACTATTTTAGACATAAAGGTTGACAAATTACAACCGAGAGAGAGTTCAAAAGATCTTTCCAACATACTCATCTCTTCAACAAAACAGTGCTTCATCTCAGCAACTGGGGCACTAAAAGATTCTTTCAGCTCATCCTTTAAGGATTCCAGATCATACATGGTGATCATATCAGTAGGTGAAACTGTAACAGGTACTCTTTCAGATGCTAAAATGACCACTGAGGTAGTAATGATCGATTGAATTGAAGATACCAGAGAAACTTCTATCTTCTTTACCTCTTCCACAAAATTGTCCTTAAGATTTTTCTTCAAAGTATCCAGGTCAAGAATTCTGACCACATCTTCAGGAAAAAACTCAGTCTCAACATCATAAATGATTTTTGGTATATTGAGAGATGCCTCATTATCAGAATCAGGATAGTCTAAACCATAGACCACAAAACCTGGGTCTTCTGCCCAATCCTCAATTTCAACAGCCACTGTAACACTTCCAAACTTGGTTTGATGCTCCCCCTCAATGGGTGCATTCTCTTGTACAACAAGGTTATTTTCAATAGATCTTTCGTCCTGAGGATAATCTTCTACTATCATTTTCATCTCTACAACAGCAGGAGGGTCCTCTGGAATAGGTACAACTTCTTCCCTTTCTCCTACTACATCCTCAGTAGGCACAACTGAGCTTCCAATTAATGGACTCAGACTTAAGAAAATAGAATCAGATGCTTCTGATTCATTCTCCTTTTCTTTTTTATGCTCAGGGGCTGGCTGGTCTTCCTTATCAACATGTGTCTCTTCTTCTATTAAGGCTTCCTTTCTAGAATATACAATTTCAGCAGCAGGACTTGGAGGAAAGTCTGGATCTCTTCCATCATCCATAGGAGTTTCTTCTTCTTCAGTCTCATCACTGTATTCAGATTCTTCTTCATCAGGTCCCAGAACTGGATCCCTCACATCCTTAGGTCTTGAAGGATGATCCACAGGATTAAATTTATCATAGACCTTCTGGTCATCATTAACCCATTCTCCTATCCAAGGGTTCCAATTTATCTTCATGTATTTTCACACTGTGCTTGTGATATAGAAGTTGTTCCTTACTACCACTATCTCATATTGAGACTCAGCTACTCCTTTCACTTTGATCATCACTGAGATCAACTTGGAAAATAATAGGGCATTAGTCTTTGATTTCATTCTTGTCATGTCTTCCATTTGAAACATCACCAATCTGCACAGATTCACTTTCACACAATGTCTCAGGAGATGCAGGAGATAGATATCCTGATATCTCAAATTCGTAAAGTCTCCTATCTTCGGTATTAAGACATGCTGAACAAATTTGAACAACGATCTGTTCTCTCCATCCATTTCTACAGTTACTACTTGTCTTTGATTTCCATCACCAGTAAGCTCTTCCAAAGAAGTCTCATAATCGAATATATCACTTGTAGGTGGCATAGCTTTTGAGACAAATCCAAATACACCTTCATGTGGAACCTTCAAGCATTCATCCCACTCAACGGATGATAAATATATCTCCTTTCCATTTACATAAGAAGTCACTCGATTCTCATTTTCAGATTTCTCAAAGCTTACAAACTCATAAAATTGCTTCACTAGATTTTGATAGTAGGGTCCATTGTTGTTCGAAAAACAATCTACCCATTTTTGATCTTCAAGCACTTCGAGAACTAATGATTTTCTAGGCAGCAACCATTCCATGAAGAGCTCCTTTTCAATCACAATAACTCTATTCTACAAATGAGGATTCACTGGCCGCCTACCCGACCTAGTTCTTCCAACACTACCACTTGCTTCTGGCTTGGACTTCTGTTTCTTCACTTTAGGCTCAATAGTGTCATCTCTGATGGTAGGAAGTTTGGTTTTGGCCAACGCTGGTTCAAGGGATTTAGGGTTCTCAAGAGATTCAGGAGCTAAAGTTTGAGGGCAAGGGTTTGAGGCTCTGTGGATTGAGAAGTAGCTAGGACTTTTTTTTATCATTTAGGAATCATAAAAATAAATAAATAAAATGAAATAAAGTAAAAAAGATTCAAATTATGGTGGCAGAAAAATGTTTTAAAACAACGCACTCATCGGTAGAGTTTATTAGTGAGAGTTCCTATCAGTGAGGTATTACATCGGTGAGGTTACATCGGTGAGAATTTACATCGGTGAGGATTCACATCGGTGAGGATTCACATCGGTGAGGATTCACATCGATGAGGATTCACATCGGTGAGGATTCACATCAGTGAGGATTCACATCGGTGAGGATTCACATCGGTGAGGATTCACATCGGTGAGGATTCACATCGGTGAGGATTCACATCGGTGAGGTAGCTACCGATCAAGGTTAAACATACCTAACTCATATCTAATGTAACTTAACCTATACGAACTTAAAGGTTTGGTGAAAATGTCAGCTAATTGATGTTCAGTACCAATAAATTCAAGAGTAATATCACCCTTTTGATAATGATCTCTCAAGAAGTGGTTCCTTACATCAATGTGTTTGGTCCTAAAGTGAGATATAGGGTTCTTCGAGATGTTAATTGCACTAGTGTTGTCACAATTGATAGAGACATGTTTAAAGTCATATCCATAGTCCAAAAGAGTGTGTTTCATCCACATAATTTGTGCACAACAACTACCAGTAGCTATATACTCTACTTCGGTAGTGGACAAAGCTACAGAATTCTATTTTTTACTACACCAAGATACTAAGGATTTTCCCAATAAATGACATGTTCCAGATGTGATTTTTCTATCTAACTTGAAACTAGAAAATTTAGCATCTAAATAACTCATTAGCTCAAAATATTATCTTTTTGGATAAAAAAAGCCTAAGTTTACAGTGTGTTTAAGATACTTAAAAATTCTTTCAACAGCAAGTGGATGGGATTCCTTAGGATTAGCTTGAAATATTTCACACATACAAACACTAAACATAATATCTGGTCGACTATAAGTAAGGTAAAGTAAGCTTCCAATCATACCCCTGTAATTGGTTTGATCCACTGGTTTCCCAGTTTCATCTGCATCCAATTTATAGACTATACTCATAGGAGTATCACTTTCCTTAATACTATCCAAACCAAAACCTTTTAAAATATCCTTTTTATATTTACTTTGATTCAAAATAATACCATTTTCATTTTGAAAAACTTGAAATCCAAGAAAATATTTAAGTTCTCCCATTAAAATCATTTCAAATTCATTTTTCATACTCTTTGAAAAATCATTACATAAAGAATGTTTAGAAGATCCAAAAATAATATCATCAACATAGATTTTCACTGTTAAAACATCTTTATAAATTCTTTTAATAAAAAGAGTTGGATCAAAAATCCCTTTTGTAAAACTTTTTGACATAAGAAAATTACTAAGTCTATCATACCAAGATCTTGGAGCTTGTTTTAAACTATATAAATCTTTAGAAAGTTTAAAAACTTGATTTGGAAAATGAGGATTAGTAAATACAGGTGGTTGTTCAACAAAAACATCTTTAATTATAAAACCATTTAGAAAAGCACTTTTGACATCCATTTGATATAACTTGAAATTCAGATGAGCAGCATAGGCAAGTAAGATCCTAATGGATTTTAATCTGGCTACAAGTGCAAAGGTTTCCTCATAGTCTATACCTTCCTCTTGACTATATCCTTGTGCAACTAATCTATCTTTGTTTCTAACTATGTTTCCAGATTCATCAACCTTGTTTCTAAAAACCCATTTAGTGCCTATTGTCAAAGTGTCCTTGGGTCTGTCAACTAATTCCCAGACTTTATTTCTTTCAAATTTATTTAACTCTTCTTGCATAGCCATTACCCAAAATTCATCATTGATAGCATCATTGATATTTTTAGGTTCTGGCTGTGAAAGAAAGGATTGATGTTCAACCTGGTTTCTTAGAGAAGCTCTAGTCTATGTCCCTCTATCAAGATTACCAACAACAACATCTAAAGGATGATTCTTTAGAATCCTAGTTGATCTAGTAAAGGTAGGACTAGAAATTTCAGGTTCATCTATAGGTTCGGGTTCAACAGAATAAGATTCTAGAATATTTCCAGAACTGGATGTTTTTACAGCAGGTTCTTTAGTTTTATCATTAAGGTCCATAACAGTCAAATCTTCTTCAAGATTTTCAAGAGAGGTTTTAGGCTTATGTGGATCGGTTTCATCAAACTTGATGTGAATATATTCTTCCACACATTTGGTTCTTTTATTAAAGACTCTATAGGCTTTTCTAGTTAAATAATAACCAATAAAAATTCCTTCATCACTCTTAGAAGCAAACTTGTCCAGATTATCCTTTGTATTAAGAATAAAAACTTTGCAGCCAAAGACTCTAAAGTAACTAACTTTGGGTTTTCTATTGTTCCATAATTCATATGGGGTCTTCTTTAGAACTGGTCTTATCAAGACTCTATTGATAATATAACAAGATGTATTCACAACTTCAGCCCAAAAATAAATAGGCAGGTCATACTCATTAAGAATGGTTCTTGTAATTTCTTGAAGGGTTCTACTTCTTCTTTCTACTACACCATTCTGCTGAGGTGTTCTAGGAGCATTAAAGTTATGACTATAGCCATTGTGTGAGAAATAAGATTCAAACTCATGATTTTCAAACTCACGGCCATGATCACTTCTCAGGGTTTTAATCTTAAGTCCACTAAGGTTTTCTACAGACTTGGAGTATTTAATAAAGTAAGAACAAGCTTCAATTTTGTGAGATAATAAGTATACCCAAGTATATCTAGAAAAGTCATCTACTAAGACATAGACATAGTTCTTCCCATTTAAACTAGAAACTCTAGAAGGTCCACACAATTCCATGTGAACCAACTCGAGAGGCTGAGAAGTTGATACTTCTTTCTTTGATTTAAAAGAAACTTTATGTTGCTTTCCCTTTTGACAGGGATTACAAACTTTTTCATTTGGGAATTCAATTTTAGATAGGTCTCTAACCAAGTTCTTACTAGTTAATTTTCTAAGTGAGAAGATGTTGCAGTGTCCTAATCTTCTATTCCAAATCCAAGACTCTTTATGAAAAGCATTTAAAGAAGTAACATTTTGTTTGGATAAATAATTTAAATCAACAACATAAAAAATTTCATTTCTTAAGGCATAAAATACTAAAACATTTTTAGAGTTAAAAACATTACAGGAATCATTTTTAAATTTAACATTAAAACCATCATCACATAATTGAGAAATACTTAACAGGTTATACTTAAGTCCATTAACAAATAAAAATTTAGAAATTAAAATTCAATCAGTGTTACCAATTTGGACTAGGACGATGATTTTTCATTTAGAATTATCACTAAAGGTGACACGGACTCCATCAACTTTGATTAGGCTCTTGAAGCAAGAGTAATCCCCAGACATATGTCTTGAACATCCACTATCCAAGTACCATTCGTTCTTGTGAGAACTCTTTAAGCAGGTCTCCTACAAAACATATTTAGACAGAAAATGACTTTGGTACCCAGATATTCTTGGGTCCAGAAAAGCTAGAAATAAAAGATTTAGGTAACCATATTTTTCTTATGGGTCTCATATAATTTACAGAATCAATATTTTTTAAAAGATAAAATTTATTTGATCTATAAACATATGAATAACTACTTAAAGCATAAAAATTTTTAGAACTAGAATAAGCAGAATTTTGTCCAGACTTAGGAATAAATCGAGTTTTAGTGAACTATCTCTGTCCAGGTTGGTATCCCAAAAAAGTAGTGTATTTAGGTGCAACTTGCTTACCTAACATTTGATTAAGTGTATCTTTTCCCTTTGTGAAATTTTATAAGTCCTTTCTAAGTTGCTCATTAGATATTTTCAGTTCATAATTTTCCTTTAACAGTTGAGCATTCTTTTCTTTTTCTATATCAAAGGTAGATTTAACATTAGCAGTAAGAGCATGATGTTTCTTTAGTGACTTATATTTGTCCTTTAGTTCATTACATGTTTCTTCCAGCATATTGCAGTATTCAAACAGTTAATCCTTAGACATATTTTCAGATTCAGAATCAGTTTTAGAATAATATTCATTCAGCATAGGGGAAACATGTACCTTAGAGGTATTGGTCATGAAGCACATGTTGGCACGATTATTTTCAGAATCAGAAATTTCAGATTCACTTGTGCTATCTTCTGAAGCACTCCAGGTAGCTTTCATAGCTTTCTTGTATTTCTTTTTGAATTTTAATTTTGGTCAGTCAGCCTTGATGTGTCCTTTCCTTTTGCATTAATAGCAGACTATATCATCCTCCTTGTCAGGATTTTTCCAATCCTTTTTCCAATGTCCCTTGTTGTCATACTTTACTTTGTAGTTTGATTTTCTGAAGAATTTCTTCTTCCTATAAAACTTCTTAAATCTCCTGGCTATTTGAGCCATCTCAGAATCACTGTCAGAGTCCAAATCTTCACTGGTTGAACTTTCAGTTTGTATTTTCATTTTCTCCATGTCTTTGCTCTTTGAAGTAGTAGACTTAAATGCCGTGGATTTTCTTTTAGGTTCATCATCTTCCTCCTTATTTACCATGATTTCTTCCTCATACATCATAAGCTTACCAATAATATCTTTTACAGGTAGAGCTCCAATGTCACATGATTCCCTGATTGAAACAAAAGTGCCCCTCCATCGGTCTGGCAGACATCTCAAGATTCTCATGATTTGTTTTTTTATTGGAACAACCTTTCCAAGTGAACTCATTGTATTGACTATCTCATTGAACCCGAGATACATATTATAAATAGGTTCATCAGTTTTAATTTTAAAATTATCATATTTAATAGTATATGTATTCAATCTCATTTCTTTAACATTGGTTGTTCCTTCATGAGAAACACCCAAAGTATCCCAAATTTCATAAGCAGTTTTGCAAGCAGATATTCTATTGAACTCTTCATCTCCTAAATCACAGTACAAAGCATTCATAGCTTTCCAATTATTATTTTAAGAAGTCTTTTTAGGTTCATCCCAAGTAGTTCTTTCAATTTCTATAATTTTATATTTAGACTCTATAGAAGTCCAGATATCAAAACCCATACTTTCTAAATGAATTTTCATTTTAAGTTTCCACTGGGCATAGTTTGTGCCATTAAATAAAGGTGGCCAGTTAATAGCAGCACCCTCTAGTCTATTATCTATAACTAGATTTTAGAAAATGAATTTAAACAGATAAAATTTAGAACTAATAGAAATTTAAGATCTTTAAATATGTAACTAAAATCACAGTTGAAAAACAGAGTATTTCAAAAATACTTTAACAAAAAAATTCCCTCTGATACCAAATGTTGGTCGGAGTGGATACTCAAGAGGGGGGTGAATTGAGTTCCAATAAAAATTTTTGTTAAAAATATTTCTCTTAAAATCCCCCAATTTAAAAACAAAGTTAAACTGTAGTGAATTTATACAGAGTGTAAATGTTCAATCAGTTTCTCAAAGATTGATTAGGTCTCAGTTAACTTAATCTGAAGATTAAATTAACTTTTGAAACTAACTTACTAGTTTAAAATAAGTATAAACACTTGCTAATTTAACTATCAAAGTATCTTTAAAATATTTTTGTATTTCAAAGTAATAGCAGCGAAATATGAAATATATTTATAGTATACTTATGACTTAAACAAAAATTCATAGCAGATGTAACCAAGAGGTTCAGTCTCAATACAAGACTTAGTCTTGTCAAACAATTTATATAAATTGATCCACACCCTGGATCGAGGTTAAAAATAGTACAATACTGTCTAGCTCCAAATACCTCTACCACAGTTCTACGTGGGAAAACAAACAATAACTCATAGCTGTCCAGGTCTTACTTGACCTCTACCACTATCCACAGTGGGAGACAAGAGAGTTATAGAGTTTGAATGAGGATTTGAGAATCCTCCAACTTAGAAAAGGAGACAATGTGTGTGTAAAATGAACAGGGTACACACACTTCTAGAAATGTAAATGAAAGAATCACTAAAGTAAGTGAGAATGAGTTTAGAAGAGCTTTAGTGATTGGCAGTGCAGCTCTGGACTCGTTTGATTGTTCAGAAAAGATTCTGAGTCCTTCTCTGGTTTTTTTCTGAAAAACAGAGTCTCATTTTCTTCCTTGGTTCCAGGTTCATCTTGTCATCCTGAGTGCATGAAGTGTTTATTGTAGTTCTTCACTCAAGATGAAGCTTTGTTTTTTCCTCTAGAAAATAATTTCTTCGTGTATGTTCAGAGTTCTTGGAGTATGGATGTAGCCTTGCGTGAATGCTCTACATTTGAATGCTGTTGGGCCTTTTTCTTTTTCACCTTCATGTGCCTTCTTAGTTCCTTGGTTCTCTCTGTTTCATTACATCAACACTTACACGATTTCACACACTCTTTTAGATAGGTCTTTATCTTCCCTTTTATAGCTTTCAGCTCCGGAAAAAAGGAATGATTAATTTTTGCATGGGTACTAGGTACGGTTCCCTAACATGGCAACAGAACTCATTAAATAACATTAACTGCATTAAAAACATCAAATGTAACAGTTATCTTAATAAATAAATAGTATTGAGAGTATAGAGTTTTACTGGTTGGTCAATAATTAGTAGCCTTCTGTTGGTATATGTGTACGGTGGACTTTGTGTAGGCAGCGATCTTCCATCGGTAGCTCTTTTGAACTTGTATCGGTAGCTCTTTGCATCGGTAGCTCTTGGTATCGGTAACTCTTGATCCATCGGTAGCTCTTGGTCCATTGTTAGATCTTGATCCATCGGTAGCTCTTGATCCATTGGTAGATCTTGGTATATCAGTAGCTCTTGATCCATCGGTAGATCTTGATCCATCAGTAGCTCTTGGTCTATCGGTAGCTCTTGGTCTATCGGTAGCTCGATGTATCAGTGACTCTGTACTGGTATCGGTAGACTTACTCTATCGGTAACTATCTGTGAACTGGTTCTATTGGTAGACTTATGAATATCGGTAACTCTACTTATCAGTGATCTTAGCTTATCGGTGACTCTGTCTATCGGTAGACTAAGTCTATCAATAGACTAAGTACTGGTAGCTCTTTATCAGTAGCTATAAGCAGATCAGTGACTTAACACTTATCTGTTTTATGCAAAACATATCCAATTTGTTTAGAATTACTTCAGAACTCATATAAACATAGATAAACATTTATTAACATATCTCAAGGATTATTTTAATATTATTATCATCTTGATAATAGAAAATCATAGATTGAAAGAATTAATATATAGATAAACATTGATTGGGATTATCAAAGTATATGAAAGAATAATTGGGATTATCAAAATAGGTGAGGTCAATAGGAACCATAAGAGCCTATGATATATCTTATCTCAACGATATCTCAATATGAGTTTGAGGTGATAGGTAAACGATTTATAGATATTTTACTTTTAGATGGCCTATGACTCAAGGAAATATAATTTCATTATAGATTCTCTCATTGGGAATATGATGGAGACATAGGAGCTTGATGAGCATCCTTAACATGAGGAATAATGTTTGATGAGTTTAATTGATGAGTGAATTTTGGGTTCCATAGAAGAACTTGTAGTAATGAATTTTTTACCTTTGGTTATCATGTATGTATTCATGTATCAGGTACAGTCTATCTAGGATTTGGACCCTAACTTTATGGTGATGTAAGAATCCTTTGTAGGGGATTATTCAATTATTAGTTGGTCCCTAGGTGATGATTACATGATATTTATTCATGAGTGGTCTATAATACCAGCATTATTATTGGAGGATCTAATGAGAGACTGTCATGCATTGATGTGGGAAGGGAATCTAGGGTCCAAAAATATGTACTATGATGTTTGATTCTAGTTTTGGTGGTCATTTATAAAGTGGGACATCACAAGTTTTGTTTTATTATACCTTTCATTCAAGAGATTAGTTGATAGGATTTATCATCCTTGTGGTTTACATCAACCACATCTGGTGTCTGTGTGAAATTTTTATGATGTGATGATAGAATTTGTGATGGGGTTACCATACTCCTTGATTAGTCATGATTCTTTTTGGGTGACATTTGATTGGCTGGAAAATGTGGATCACTTTATAATAATAGAGGAACATTTAGTGGATAAGAGGGGAAGGTTTAATGTATGGTATATTTTACACATGAATGAAAATCAATTTAGAATTATGTTAAATATAGATTCATTATTCATGAATTAGTTTTGGTATGGCATGAAAATGGATTTGGGTACTAGGATGAGAATGGGTATATCATAGAATCCATTGACTGATGGACAATCATATAGAAAGATCAGTATATTTTAAAATATACTATGAGAATGCATATTGTAATTCGGTGGATATTGGGGTGATCACCTATCTTTTTTTTAAATTCATAAAAAATAACACCCTCTATGCATCAATTCATATGGAACTATCTGAGTCTCTTTATAGAAGGCTATATGTTTTACAATTGTATTGGAATGAGGCGAGTGAGGAAGTTATTTTGGGGTTGGGTTTGGAATATATGACCTCAGAAAGAGTGATAAATATTTTAATATGGTTAGTCACTTCTCAGAGAAGACAATGATCATAAGTCACTAGGAGGAGTGGGCCCTTGTGCTAGATCAATATTACAGAACTAAAACTAATTTGGATTGTAAGAATATGTTCTCAATGGGTATCTTACAAGATGGGGGGAATTTTACTTTTAAAACATATTTTAAAAAAATTAAACAAAAGGAACCCAAAGCCTCTTTATGTAATATTATTGGACTTGGAACTCAGTGAGATTAAATCGGTATGACAATGTGTCCAATTAAATTTGAGTTAAAAGATCATAATAATAATGAATATGTTTAATAAGTGTATAGTTATCATATTCATATTTATTATGATAATAAAAAATAAAATAGAAAGATGAATATAATTTTTCACATTCTATTAAATGTGCAGTGGAATATAAAACATATAAGAAATAAGTAATACAATATAAAAAAATAAAGAACAACTTTCAAGAAATTAAATGAATAACCTATTTTTGGATTGAGTTTTTTCATTTTCATCTCCCTCTTCATTCTCACCTTCTTCATCTTCATTATCTTTCTATTATTCTTCTTCTTCCACTTGTTCTTCAATCTCTTATTCTTCAACTAATTCCTCATATTCACCTTATTTACATCCCTCTTCCTTTTATCCTTATATTTCAACTTTTTCATATCATTCTATAACATTAACTTTTTCATCAACTGCTTTATCTATCTCCTCCTCAATATTTCTCACTGTTATCAAATCACCATTTCTAGCTAGTTCTAGTTACGATTGATTTTTAGAAAGGACCAAGATCTATTCTTCATCAAGAATGTTTCCCTTTCCCTTATTTTTGATAGAGGGAATTTTAACTTATACAATGTAGGTTTCTTGAGAACATGAGCCTCAACTCAGTTGGTGAGGTCTCTCTAAGTGAATTCATGAGACCCAGGTTCCAAACCAGACAGAGAAATAATTCTGGGTTACTGTAGTAGTACTATAGCAGGAACTGTGTGGGTACTGTAGCAGGTACTGTTTGGTACTGTATTAGCAGAAACTATTCACCATGGGCCACCGGTTTGGGCTTGTAGTCATCAAGGCCTTCAGATCACACGTGCCTTTGGGTCAGTAAGGATTTCGGGCCACCTCAAGGCCTTCAGGCCACCTCAAGGCCTTCAAGGACACTTGATATACAGATGCACAGATAGATTCTACAAGGAAACAGCTCCAGAGGAGGATTCAAGAGCATGACACATTCACTAGATCATGGATAACAGATTTGGAAGAATGAGAGGGTATGACATTGCCATCAGAATCGGGCCTGTGCATCTCTGCACAGGACAGCTAGCTGAACTACCATGCAAAGGTGGAGAGCTAGTCATTATCCAGATACTGGGGAGGGGTTATTTCAAGTAGTCATAGTCTGTATGATTTACTTAAGACCTACGGGTCTTATAATGTATCTAAGACTACATGAAATGAAATCTATAAGTCTACGAGCCTTGTAAGGGTTCCCCCTCATCCCTTGAAAGGGGGGTTATCAAAAATCAATAAAAAATAAGGCCTTCGGGCCATTCAAGCAATTTAGGTTTCTTGAAAAACTAACCATGCATCTAGGTTAACTTGATAGTTTTGGGAAGTAGGTAGAACTACATTCCCGGATACTCTCTCAACTCATTTGAAAATATTTTCACAAATATGTGCATATAGAAACATTTTCTTATATTTTTTCTTCTTTTCTTCTTCATGTAAAGTATTAGAAGCATGGATTATTAAGGCCTTTTCCTATGCAGGATCAATTATGATAACTCGATCTCTGGGTTTCCTTTTAGAAATCTTTTTCAAACAGTCATCATGAAATTCATTAGTAACATTCTTTTGTTTATTCTTCTTCATTTGTGGGGATATTTTAACTTTCCTTTACTTTTTCAAATTTTCATTCTGCTCAACTTTTATTGAATTCTATCATTCCAAAGCACCACCACCATCCTTTTATACAAATTTATTTATATGCTATCAAATGAAAACCTTATCCAGTTTATCATGTCATCACCAAGTAAATATATCTTTTCTCTCATCAGGGTGGATTTGATGGAGATTTTAAAAAAATCCATGAATTTTTAAACTAATATACTTAATATGGTAAAAGAGTTGATGATTTGTGACTTTATTTTTCATTATTTGGTATTCAAAATGGTTATAAAAATTAAATCCACCAAGTCAATATTTCTCATGTTTACTAGAAAATACAATAAAAAAACATCAGAACCATTGAGGGTACATAGGTCTCCCTTCCTCAGTATTAGAAACCCTTTCATCCTTAAGAAAACAATTTGATTATCCAGAGTCAGGTTTGAAACTTTCCTAAATTTTTCAGAATGATCAAATAATGAATCTTCAACCATTATCCTATTAAAATATCCAAGATCATCTGGATGGTTATCTGAAGGAAATTAATCCTCTCATTCCAATGAAATTATTACTATGCTCACATTTTTCTTATATAAAATCTTATAACCCTTCTCATATATTGAGAAGGTATTTTTTTTCCATTCTCTTTAAAAAACATAACTGAAGCATAAAAATATGAAACAATATATGGATAAATCAAATCAAATTCCTGGTATGATTTTTCTACATTGAACAACACCAAAACATGGAATTCTATAATATTTTTCATTGTAGAATCATAGTTCTCATAAAAAAATATTTCAACTAACCTCTCTTTTAATATAAACCATTTCCAGTCATCTTTACCTGTTACCATTGGGCTGAGACTTAGATCAGTGAATCATATGAAAAGATGCTTTTTTTTCGGTAGGGAAACTTATGGAGATTAACAATATGGGGAAAACACTGAATCAACTAATGTAGAACACATGGGGGTCACCTTTATCTAGGTTCTTGTTTTGACAGTACATCTTCCAAAATGAAAAAATAGTTGAGATTTAACCCATTCTAGTTTGACAGTTGATAAACATCCGAATAAGGTTTTAAGAAAATGTGAACTCCCTAGGTTTTTAAATTTTATCATAAATGAAAAAAATTGAAAAAAACAACAAAATTTTTATAATAATAAAAAAATAGCTAAAATAAATATCGTAATGAAATAGTGTAAAATGTTAAAATATAGATGAATATCTTTTGGATTGGAATGAATAATTGGTATGATTACCTATTCTTCTTAGTTTTTATAATCTTGGTATATTACAATAGTTTTTATTATGAAATAAATATGTTTTGATACAAAAAAATTTATAATATTTTTTTTAAGAAAACTAATTATGATTTTTTATTATGAAAACTAATTGTAATAATTTTATTAGAGAAAAATAATATGATTTTTTTTCAAATCTGAAAACATTGTAACAAAATGTGAGTTTGGAGGTTTTTTAATATTTTCAGAGTTTGAGAATCTTTTTAATAATTCTAAATATAAAATTTTTTATTAAAAAGAAATGAGTCTGGAAAATGCTTTAAGATAAAAATGTGAAAAATAAATTTTTTTAGAAAACTAAAAGGTTTTGAAAGACATCAAATATGCATACTCCCATTTTGAAGATGATTATCCTAATGTAAGGAGGTGAATAAATAGAAAGTAAATATGAATTATTACTTTATTTTGATTATTCCTAGATTTTGTTAAATGTATTTAAATCTTTTGGAAGGTAGAGGATTTTTATAAATATCAAAAATTTGATACTACATTCTGAAAAATTGTAAAATGATATATTCTTTAAGTGTGTGATCACAAAGGAAATGGTGTCTTATATCTATGTTCTAAGAATGTAAGTGATATGCTGGGATTTTTATTTAGGAAATGTCACCTGTGTTATCATGATGTTTTTGGGTTTTTGTAAATCACATGCCACAGTCAATGAGTGTGTGTTTTATCCACAAAACTTGATCATAAAAACTTCCATCTTTCACATATTCAGCTGAAATAGTGGAAAGTGATTATGAGTGTTGTTTATTACAAGACCAATAAATTAAATACTCTCTTAAGAAATGAATAGTTAAGGATGTGCTTACCCAATCTATTCTACAACCATAATATCCTATTTTTGAATTACTTTTTAATTCAAAAACATCCCCATAAGAATATAAAAGTGAAAAATCCATAGCTCCCTTAAGATAAAAAAGTTGTTTTAAGACTTTTATAGAGAATTACAATGTATTTTATTGATGTCTTGAAAATAAGAATACAGAAAATATTAAATCTGGATGAATTGTAGTTATGTAAATTAAACATTCTATCACACCTCTAAAAATATTTTGATCAACTTGTTACCCAACCCCATGAAGTTCCAAAGTATTTGAATTACCACTAGGAGTACCAATCCATTTATTATTATCATATCCAAATTTATTAAGATGATATTTTATACATTGATTTTTAGATATAAAATTTCCTTCTAGTTTCAATGAATTTTGAAAACCAATAAAATATTTTTACTCACCCATCTTACTCATATCAAACTTAGATTTCATAAGATCTACAAAGGGATTTGTTAAATATTTTTGTGTTGATCTGAATATAATTTCATCAATATAAATTTTCACAATCATAATGTTTCTATTAACTTATTTATAAAATGTGTTGGATCCACATCCCCCTTAACAAAGTTGTTTTATAACAAAAAATAGTTAATCTATCATACCAAGCTCTAGGGTCTTGTTTAAGTCCATATAAATCTTTGGAAAATTTATAAATGTATTCATAATGTTTTGAATTTAAAAAAATAGGGGGTTTTAAACATAAACATTATCCTAAACATATTAATTATGTAAAGAACACATCACATCCATTTTAGAAATTTTGAAATTAAAAAATGATTCAAAGTCTACGAGTATAAAAATATATTTAAGTTTAGCTACGGTGTATAGGTTTCATCATATTCAATGACTTATTATTTATTATAACCCTTAGTAAAAATTTTATCTTTATTTCAAAAAATAATTCAATTTTTATCAAATATTTTTCTTAAAACCCATGTTACTCAAATTATAGATGTTTCTAAAACAACATTCTCAAAAATTATTTTTTTAATATTTAGAAATAGTTTCATTTTTGGAAGTAGTCTCATAAATATCTTTTGAAATATATTATATATAATTTTTCAAAATAAAAACCCTTGAATCATCCTTAACATGTTTTTCCTTAACACTATCCTATTTTTTTACAAATTTTACAAATTTGATTTTATAAAAGTTTATAAAATAGGGAAAATTATCATATGAACTTAATGAATTATACTTTATAGTCGAGGAAGATTCCTCATATAAATATGTAGAATTTTTATCATTAGGAAAATTTTCACTTAAATACATGTTGTTAAGGTTCTCAGCAGTTCTATGATTTTCCATAAAACATTGATTTACTTTAGGTTCATTGGAAAAAATACCTTTGTTCTTCTAACTGAAACATTCATTATATGAAGAATAATCTGAAGAATCACCTCTATTGGAACTCTAGGTATTTAAGGCTTTTAGTACTTTCTTTCCCTTAAATTTATAATATTTATCGTAATTTCTTTCAGAATGTCTTTATTTCCTATCATTCCTCTTGATCTTTGGACAATCTGGTTTGATGTGTCCATCTTTCTTACTTTCAAAGCACATAACTTCATATTTCTTATCATTTCTATCCTTATGAACTATATTGTATCAACATTGAAAATCCTTATTTCCAATTTTTTTTTTCATCCTTATAGTGAGGTTAGATAATTCATTTTTTAGAATGTTCATAAGTACTTTAATTTTATTGATCCATGAAATTATTCTATCTTAAAATTTTAAGAAATTTCTTCCAAGATTGAACTTCAGGATGTAAGGTAGTAGTGGAAAAATAAACTCCTCTATTTTTCTTTTTCTATTTCTCAGTATCTATATTTAATCTTCCCTCATACTACATTAGGGTTCCAATGAGATCATGAAGAGTAAGATCTTTAGCTTCCTTCTCCCATCAACATTAGTTCTCTTTGATTCAAATTCATTGGGCATGATATCTATTATCTTCTCAAAAAGTATCTCATCATCATGACCATTCTCACGAATAGATTTTTAACTACATATAATATTCATGAATCTTTGATACATCCTAGAAATTGATTAACCTATAATGAAATCAAATTCCTGATAATTAGTTCTTAACAAAGATCTTATAGTCTGTACAGCCTTTGAAGATCCAAAATATGTCACTTAAAGATTTTTCTAGATACTATTCACATCTTCACAATAGGATATTTGACTATATATTCTTCTAGTAATTGAACATAATAATTTATTCCTTACTCTATATTTTAGTTGGTATTCTTGTTTTTCTTGATGAGTAAATGATGTAATGTCCTTATCATTAATTTTATAATCTCTAGTGAGCTTGAAAAAGTTATCAACCCTAGTGTTGATAACAAAAGTATTTATCATATCCAACTAGTAATCATAGTCATCACCCTAAAAAACAGTCATTCTGTTGGATTTCATATTTTCTATGGATCCGATATTCATTTATACTATCTTTAAAATAAAATACATATATTCTTTTACACAAACACATTAGTGTAAAAAAAAATTTATAAACAAAAACATTTTAACAAAACATAAAAAAATTTACAATAATAAGGAAATTAAAAACACAAAAAGTAATTGAGTAGTGTAATCCTACTCTAATACTATTTTTTGATCATTATTATTTATCTAATACTGATTAAGATTGTAAGAATATGTTCTTAATGGATAACCTACAAGAGGGGGGTGAACTGTACTTTTACAACTCAGTTTATAAGAATTTAACTTAGCAAACCCATAACCTATTTAAGTAATATTATCAGAATTGGCACATAAACCAAATAAATCAGCATGAAAATATGTCCTATTATATTATATTTAAAATATTGTAATCATAATCAATAGGATTAATCAAAGTACAATTATCATATTCATAGTTATTATGATAAAATAGACATGAATAGAAAGATGAATATGATGTTTCACTTTCAATTAAATGTGTAGAAAAATATAAAACATGTAGGAAACATGTAATACAATAGAATAACAAAGAATGAATTAATTTCAATATATTAAAAGAGAAACCTATTTAATCCTTAAGAGTAAGGTATTCTCTGACCCAGACTAAAGGTATCCAATGTTTTATACTTACTAGAAAGTCTTTTTTACCTTAACAGGGAAGCCCTTGATATAATGATCAAAATTGTTCTATCTTCCTATTATTGTAATAACTTGATACAATGAACAAATTTTCTGTCTACCTTTACCTGATTTACCTTGATCTAATGGATCATTTTTTGTGTCTTCCTATCCTCATAATCCCCCAATCATGATAATGATTGGATGTAGATTACAATTCAAAATTCTGTAAGGAGACAACCTAATGAGGTTTCTTTAGAACTATAAAACATTTAACAATTACAATGACTAAGAAAAATTCGTTCATGCTATGTAATCTTCGTAGGTCTCACACAATGATAAATTAAAAATTAAATCAATCAGAAAAAATCTGCTTCAAACTCATCAAATGACCTGGTTTTATAGGAATATCTCCAAAGGTTATATTTCTCTCCCAATGTTCATATTTATATATTTTTTTTCTCTCAAAGAATTGGAGACATGGAACTTGAAATCTCATAATGATCTAGTGTAACTCAATGTCTGACATCATATTGGTTTACACCATTATAGTGTGAAATTATTCCTCACATTAGAAATAATTATTCCAAATATAATTATAAAGATAAGTATGTATGATATACTAACATACAATTTTTATTTCGAAAAATCTCATGATTATTAGTCCAATATTTATAAGTATTATTTTCAATCCGATGTTTAATACTTTTTCAGCATGAAAGACTTGATGGAAAGTCTAACATCCAATCGGATAAAGGTGAGTCTAATGTTTATTAAACATAGTCTCATTATGATAATCATAATGAATAATTAAAAGTGTATTATCATAATTCATTAGAAATTATTCTAATTATGTTAAAAAGATAATTTTTCTAAAAAAACATTCTAAAACATTTTGGAAATCAATATATAGTAAATAATATTTAAGAATGTGTTTGTGGTTTCCAAAAATAATGGAATAGAAAAGTGAGAAATTGATTTCTTGACACAACACCATGGTGATCACTGTGGGTGATCAGATTTTATTATGAGTGATTCCTCAATCAGGGAATTGAAATTTGTGGAAGTAAGGAAAGTTATAACCAATATTCATTATACAGTTCATTATTACCAAAAATTTTAAGATAGTGGACTACTGTTTGAACATCCTACATGGTATTAGGGTAATCATGATGTGCTTAATGTTTCTTATATTCAGATATACATTCCTAATCATATTAATGTGATCAAATACTAATACATTGATTTGGATATCAATGCATTGTTTATGAATCTCCTTGTGTGGATCATATATTGGAGTGATAAATTATTTTGGGGAAATATAGTTGAACTTTTCAAATTGTTGTGGATATATTAATTGTTCCAATAGGAGACATAGTAGTGTGAGGCTATTTTTCAGGTGCAGTGTACCATGTTTCTTATTTATGAAATCTAGAGTCACTTATAGGGGATTAAAATTCATTATATGGGTTATAACATCCATGTATTTTTAATGTACGTTCATTTTTGAATAATTATATATAATAATATTTTTCCCTTTATAGGTATGTTTATGGGAAGAGGGATCTCAATATTCACGTTTCATAGGTTGAAGGATTTATGGGTATCCCTACGGCTGAAATAAGGAAATTATCTACATGGTGGAGTGCACTGACTAGGTATTTTCTCTAGTAGTAGGATCTTTATTTCTATAGATCCCACAACCTAGTTGATGGGTTTATTAATGGAATCTACAATTCTGTAGATCCCACTATCCATACATTGGGGGATGACTGGTCGAACGGTCATGCATAGATTTGGGACCCATTAAGGGTGTTCTTCTTTTCTCTAATTTGATACTTAGTCAAACCCTTACCTAATTATACCCCTGTTTCTAAAAATAAGTCTCTAAGAGCTTATCCTTGGTAATATAGACCTCTACTTCCCCTCCTCTTAGTTTTTTGAATTCTTGATCAGTATTAGGTTTCAATTAAGGTTACATTCATTCATTCTAAGCATAATCCTCTATCAGAAATTGTAATTGATAATAGAACTAATCCTTACTAGTTTGATCTAAGGATATTCACCATGATCTAATAGAGAGTTTATGCTCAAATGATAAATCGGTGTTGGATATCAATTTTTAGTGGCCTCTCATTATCCAATCCTTGACCAACCATTAAAAAAAATAAAAAAATTTATGTTTTTTTATTTCATTTCATAGAATTCCCATATCATTGATTTATATATCTATTAAATCAATGATACTATATTGGGTCTTTTTATAATGAACATTGTTATAGAATAATGATATATGTGTAATTACTTTATGAATATATGAATTTGTCTTCAATGAGTTTATGGTAGGAATTATTTACATTATTGGTCCATGAATGTATTTTTTATTAATATTTTTTTGTGCACATGTGTATCATGAATGAAACATGATTTATTTTGATCACATGTGTGTGTTTGTGTTAGTGTGGCTATTGATACCTATACATGATATGGTTTCTTGGTATGGAATATGTGGTCATTACTATATCATTTATTTTCAATATAATATTTCATACCACATGGTATTAAGTTTTGTGATATATGGTAAATTGTTATGTTATTCCATATATGTGTTTTTTTAATAGATAGTGGAATCATTATTTCAATGTTCAGGATGACAGGTGACACCAAAACACTTATCCAACTCCTTAGATGAGTGTGTGGATGACATTACTCATCAGTGAAATATCTGTGTAGGATGGTTAACTCCTTATCTTGGAATGAACCATAGTAATTCCACATAAACTTTTGAATTGGTTTCAAACATACCTATGTTATCTACTAATGGGAAATGTTCTTGCATATATAGACAATATTTCATTAGGTGTTCCATGTGTGTTTTCAATCATAGGCGACGAGGTGACCATGAGTCATAGGAAATAATTTCCCATAATGGTTGGAATGATAATTTTACTTAAATGTTAAAAGTTATTATCCTTAATGGAGGAGGATTTATATATCATGATATAATTCATGATATTGACTACATGTGATATTTTTCTAGCACAATACCGATGTATGGATGACAGGATCATGTGGAGTCTTAGTTAGTGATTTTTTGATCAGTATATGATTAGTTGTATGTATTCATGATCATTTTTATTTGAATAATTTCATGAACTTATATATTAATGTGACATTATGTCAAGTATGTATTGATGGTGTCCTAATATAGTGAACCAAGACATTTGAACATATTATTATACGATTCTTAACGTAAATGTCTATTATGTATATCCCAAATATTGTGAGGCATGGTGTATTTGGAAGATTAGGGTCACAATACATCAATGTGAGACTAAAATAATAGTTATTTACATTATTATCCATTAATTGATATTAAATAATTTCAATATCCTAAAACTTAATGGGATAACCTAATGAATACATAGAAAAAATTAGTGACTTAATAGCTCATTAAGGGAATAAACATAATAAAGAAGAAGAACATGTGAATCAAAAGTATAAAATGATATAATAAAATAGATAGATTATGAGTAATATCATGGGAATATAACATAATGAAAATTGAATCATAAAATCATGGAATCATATGAAATGTGGCAGAATCATAAAACATGACACAAAAATAAGTCAAGGCTAGCCTCCAAGATAACATCAAATGGTCTAAAGAGTCCCATAATGGATTAGGATCACACCCTAATCCCATACATGATGTCTCATGAGATTAAAACATTACCCAATTCATTAAAGGTATATATAACTCCAGGGCCACCAATCATATCAATATAATGTACATGAATGTGTGTTCTATATAATAAAATCAATCATAAGGCATAAACATAGTAATTACTCAGGGAAATAAAGTGGGTTCTATAATATTGCCTCATATTATAGTCAACTAAAATTAAAAAATGATGGAATTTTTTAAACCATCATTAGGAATTTATTACCCCATCAATGTAAGGGAGAATAATATGGGTTTATATATTAGAGAAATACATAATTAATTTAGAGTTATTCTATTACATCAATGTTATCATTATTGATGAAAATTTATTTAAAGATTTACATGGAATATTTCTTGAGAAAAATAAACTTTTCACTTTGAAATAACATTATCAAAGTCTAATAACTTCCAAAAATATAACTGAGAAAAAAATTATTTAAAAAATGTAAAATTATAAAGGAATATTCAAATAACCGATTGGTCATGATGGTGGGTAATTATATGCATACCATATTTGTTAGAAAAAAATTCCTCACACCGTTATAATGCGGTTAAAATGTAAAACATTTGGAAACCAAAAAGAATATTACTTAATTTTTTTTATAAAATATCATAAATTGGTAAAAATATATTTAATAAATCATTTTTATAATAATAAAAATATTTATTAAAATATTTTAAAAAAATTTGATATGGAAGAATAATTACTTTCAACTAAAGAGAGGAATGAAGTTAAGTTTTCTTAAAAATGTTCTATAAATAATATTAAGTATGAAAGAGGGGAAAAGGAATTATAAATTTAAAATTTTAAAAATAACCATATGAGAAGAATATTAAAGTCTTTTAATATTAAATTATCATATAATTTCCTATAATGAAAATTCAAGAATAAACAAAATCGATTAAAATGAGATTGAAAAATAATCCCCCATAAATTTTGTAACTATTGAATCATAACTACCCTGAATAAATTAAATGATTTATAACATAAAAAATTATAAAGTATGAAATATTAATAATATAATATTCAAAGGGGTAGTATATATTCCACTTAAATGAAATTTGGTTCATAAAAAAATATGTGTCATAAAGATTGGATTTTTGAGACCAAACCCTTACATCGAATCCATAAATTGCAGTGTTTGTATTTTATCTCCCATGTTATAAACATATATAAATTAATTTCTATAATAATAAAATTTCGTAGTTTAATACCTTAAACATAAACCATTTACTCTATTTATTTAGATATAATATATAATTACTTAATCAGTTATGTCTACATAATCTATTTTAAGGATGCTCGGTTCATAATTTAAAAATTGAATAAGTGCGTTGACCATGGTCAAATGGGTAATTTTCCATAATATAAAAAATATGACATAATTAAAATTATATATATAAATTATAATTTTAAAAATAACCATGAAATAAAATTATGAAAAATAAACAATGTTACAATCATGGATATGGTAGGTTGTAAATATGCGTGTCTAACGTTTCATTTTTTCAACAACCATGATATAAATATGGTAAGTGTTATTCTATCATTATATAATAATAATAATATTATAAATATAATATTATTTATTTATACAAACTTAATTTTACCATCTTTGTGATATGGTAATAAAAATGAATCACATCACTATGTGAGGTGGTAGTCCATCATACTCATAAACAAAGTCATCATTTTTCCATAGATAGTAAGGTAAGAAAGTATATGATATTTTAATTTTATGGAAACATTAATAATTAATTAATTTATTAAATAAATATTAAATCAATAATCATTAATAGTCGTAATAGAAAATGATAGAAAACAAATTTCATTGGTTGGTTAGGCGATAGTATATTATACACACGAACGATGGTTTTGTTTCCCATTTGATGGTATTTGATATAGATTTAAATTATTACATTAAAATAATAACATATAAGTATATTGGAGATACTAATGATATTATATCACTATAATTGTGTAATATTTTAAGATGGGGGAATGAGATATAAAACAAATACTATCGGTTAAGAACGATACATCATCTTCAGAACACCACTTTAGGATCATACCTAAACACTCCCTATATTGGATTTATGATAATGAAAAGGAATCTAAGATGTGTGTAGGGATTTATGTAATATATTTAGGTGGGTCTTGGAAAAACCATAAGGCTTTTGAATTCTAATGTGGAGAGGATCATGGGAACCCTTTTTAAAAATAGGGAATATGACAAAGTTGAAATTTTTTAACAGAAAAAGGTATACCCATGTTTTAAAAATAAAAAAGGCACTAGAATAGAACATCCATGAACCATATATTATTTAATGAAAAATTATTGATATAAAATAGATTTTTTACATTTTAATAGAACATTTTAACCACTAATGTTTTAGCTTAATCCCCAGTAAACCCGTATTAACTTTAACCTTGGTAATTAATTTTTAATTTTTTCTATTCATTATCAAAAAATTAAGTTGAACATGTTCAAAAATTTAATTTAAATTTAAACTCATTGATGGGATAAAAACGATTTTTTATAGAAAAGTTTTTCATAAGTATACAATGATTTTATATCAAAATTATTAATAAAATTCATTGCAATGACATAAATTGGATAACTGATAAAATAATTGAACTAATTTTCAAATTTTAAAATTTTTAAACCAAACCTGAACATTGTAAATTATATAAATAAAAAGTAAATCTTTAGTAAAAATAATTATCTTTCACTATTCATTAAAAAATTATCCTTTTTAGATAAATCATAAAAATTAATCCTAAGATATTTTTTTTTACTTTTTTATTGAAAAAAATGAAATTCATTTTTTCAAATATATTTTCTAAATTTTCCAAAAATAATTATTTTTTATTTGTTCATAAATAGAAATAAATGTCATATTTTGAGAAAAAAGTATTTTTGAAGCCTATAGTATTTAAAAAATATTAATTACTTATTTAACAATATATTTTATTTATATATTATATGTAATTTAAAAAAAATTTTCACTATCATTTCAGACTATTAAATTAAAAGGATTTGTTATAATAGTCATGTTTAAAAAATAATATTTTAATAGTATATCATGGTTCATTTAAACTCAGTGTTGTATGTTGTATATGATAAAAAAATCGCGTTCTTTTAAAATATCACAGTGTTACATTCTACCCCCTTTAATAAATTACATCCTAACAATGTAAACATTTACTCCAAAATCAAGGGTTAGATATTAAAAAACTAAATTGGGGAAAACCTACATTGAAAAAGGTTTAATTATAAATTTTATTAAAAAGAGGGAAATAGAAATAATAAGTTCACAATTTAACTAGGTTTCTAGATATTAGAATATTGGAGGTAATTTAAAACATGGATTTTGAATGAATATCCTTTTAGGAGATAACATTATACTTTTTTATGAAATAAATACCATTTATTTATAAAAAATGAATAAATGTTTTATTTGAAGATCATTTTCCTAATGTTAAGGGATACATTAACCACATATACTATTAACATATAGAAATATAATTACATGAAATGTATATCTTCCTCCTATAATAAATTTTCACTATAATATCATATATTTATCCAAAAGATGAATATTCAAGGTGTTTTTTTTATTTCTAAATAACTAAAATCAACTTCTAGTAGATCATATAAGTAAAAAAAAGTTAAATAATTAAATTATTATTGTCTTTAGTCATTATCCAAAACCATAAATTCTCATCACAATTTAAGATAATTCCAAAAATGAATACATCGTCATATTAATATCCAAGTCCAATGTTCAATATAAATCATTCAATAACTAAACTAACCTACATAAGAAATAAATCAACATTAAAGGATATTAAAGTTTTATTCTAAAATAATATTTCATGTTAAATCACATGTTTTACATAAAGGTTAAATATACCCCAACCTAATGAAAAATTCCCCAAAAATCATTAATCACCCCCAAATCATAAAAAAATTCAAAAACATTTGTTCTCAAAATATGTTTCCAAAAATAGACATCATTATTATATATCAAATAGTTTAAGTATAAACAATTTCAGAATAACCATTACATCACATAGTCCTGTGGTAGGTGTTATACTGTTATCACCCTTTGGTTATGTGTGCAAGCCCCACAGCCTTTCCGGATGCGATGAGTTGTCTCAGAGAATATAAGTGACCCTTTTTTTAAATACATATTTATAAAATTCCAATAAAATTCCAAAAAATATGATTAAAATTAAAAAAATAATATTAATAATTAAATAAATTTTTAACAATTAATGTATTCCATATAGATAATTTTTATTTCGCGAAAAAAAATCTTAACTTTCTATAAATACCTCAACATCATGAGAATATATAAAATTATATTTTCCTCAATCATGTAACATTAAATAAAATATCCCATAACATTAAATAACATTTCTATATGATTATAACCATTCAAAATATTCTTCGAAATCCTTAATGAAAAACTACAATAGTGAAATCCTTATAATTATCACGATTCTTATAACCAGAATACCATTGATAAAAATTATTCAATAACATGATACTTGAGTTTCATCCCATAAAAAGTTTTATCGCTACACTTAACTAATTTTCATAAAATATAACCTCAGTGATAAATCTTTGGATTAAGATATTGACTCAAATAATGACTAAGTTCCCCACATTTAAGACATTGAACTATTTGTTGTTCCTTAGTATGAACTCTATTTCCCCACATCTTGTTAATCAAATGCTTCATTTTTATCGATAATTAGATGCTTTATTCCCTCATTTTAGAGAAATAAATCATCTCCCAACTCATTTAATGAATTTTACATGGATCCTTTTCCCACAATTTTTACATGTAGAAAATCAAATAATCTTTTCTTTATCATCTTTAACACTTGAACTTTCACGAGACAGTGCCCTTATCTTCTTTTATGTGTTTGGATATTAAGCTATGTTCCAATTGTTAATAATAAATCTAAATATCTCATTTGGCATGATAAAAATATGTATAACATCTATTCCCATTAGGTTATGCATCTTGTTTGAGAAATCATTAAATTACACATCACATTGGTTGTTGGAAAGATTTATCTAATTTCCACAAATTAAATAAATTTAATAAAATAAACATAATTACAATGAATGATCATACAAATGGAAAACACATAAACCTAAAAGGAATAAATTATAATTATATTTATATTCTGAATTATTATTCTATTGGTTTTATTGATGGTTATCCATGGTAACATTTCCTATAAGGTTTTTTTTCCTAACCATTTTTGGAAGTCCTTAATAATGGATCATAAACAGTTTGTGAATTTATAAAACAAATCCAATTGGAGTGTCACCCATGGTGTATAGAAAGGCCCATTGTCTTATACCGGGTGATGACCGAGTTAAGATCAATGCACCATTTTCAAGGTTTTTACCTCAATGTAGAACAGTGCTAGAGCCACATCCACTTATAGTATCTAGCCATGGATTTAATATATTGGAACCAACTCACTCTTTACAACACTGATATTATGGGATATATTCTTATACATTGAACTATACCTATAAATATCCCTAAGGTTCTCATTAAATTATTATAGTTATAATCCCCAAAAATAATTATAAATTTCTCTTATGCCAACTATGGTGACCCTATCCATTTACACATATTATTACATGTTTTTTATAATAAATATCCAATATATACTCCTTAAATAGTTTGGTTCCTTGTCTCATTGGAATACTATATTCATAATACATAAAAGAGAGACTAAAATAAATATTCATTATTTTATTCTACATAAAGGTCTCCTAAATATGTTCAATTTCCTAAGAATAATGGGATAACCTAGGGAATACATAGACAAAAGGGGTGAGATAAAAATTCTATTAAGAGAATAAACATGATAAAGAAGCATAACTTTTGAGTGAAAAGTATAATATGATACGATTAAATAGAAAACACGAGAGTAATCTCATGTGATCATAACATAAGTAATAATGTATCATATGGTTATGGAATCATATGAAATTTGAAAAAAAAACAACATAAACAAAACTCAAGGCTAAATATTGAGACAACATAACATGGTGGAAAAAGCCCCATATAGATTAAGTTCACTCACTTATCACATATATGACATCTCATGTGAATAATAATATATCTATTGCATTGGAAGGATATATAATTTTGATTCCACCAATAACATTCATATAATGTAAATGAAAATATGTTTCAAATAAGTAAATCAATAAATTGGAATAAATATTATAATTTCCCATTGAAATAAAATGGATTCAATAATCTCTATTCATATAATAATAAATGGAAATTTCATAATGAAGGTATTTTAGAAATGATCATAAGTTATGTATTAACCTCTCTAATTAATATATAATAAGATAGTTTTATATGTGAGATAAATTTATAAATAATTTATGGGAAATCCATACCATCAAGGGTTGTTATTGTTGATTATAATCTCTTTAAAATGTTACATCGAATATTTCTTGATGAAAATACCATTTTAAGTTTGAAATTACTTCTTAAAAATATAAAAAAATTTAACAATATTATATAAGACATTTTTTATAAAATAAAAACAATGTAAATTTATAATGGAAGCTTCAAATAAATTAGTGGTCATGATGGTGGGTAATTTCATAATTTCCATATAAGATAAATGTACACTCCTTTCAGACTATTGTAAAAAGCCTAAAAGGTACCTCAATTAGAAAATGAAATGAAGATTACTTTGAAGAAATATTAATAAAATTCAAACATGGGTAAAAATTTCTTTAATAAATAATTTTGAGAATGTTAAAAATATTCCATAAAATATTTTAATAAAACAAGGATATAGAAGAAAAATGATTTTTAACTGAAGAGATAAATGAATCATCTTTTCTTAAAAAAATTATCAATTTTTTATATACCAATGAGAGGATAATGAAAATATTATATGAATATTTCATGAATAAATATAGTTTTATAAAATTAAAGGCTTGTATTAGACAATGATTAGATAATTTCTGACAATGAAAATTCAATCATAAATAATCCTTTTTAGAATGACATTGAAACATAATACCTTACCTCTTTGGTAACTTTTTAATAATAACTCCTATAAATGATATTAATGAATTTTCAAATAAAATATATAGAATTATGAATGATTCATTATATTATATGTAATTTTTAAGTATATACACCATTTAAAATTATTTTGGTTCCAAAAACAATTTGTCTCAAAAAAGGAAGTTTTGAGAAGAAACCTTTACCATGAGTCCATACATTTTCATGTATTTATTTTATATTATATATAATAAAAATATAAAAAAAATTTTTCCATTAAAAACATTTTCAAGATTATTCCCTTATAGTTTCCATTTTATTTATTTATTTTAATTAATTATTTAATTTATTAATTAGTTTTTTCGATGTCCAATGTTTTTATGACGCTCAGGTCATAATTTCAAATTGACAGTGTTGTTTTGACCATGGTCAAAGGGATAATTGATCCATAATATCCAAAATATTACATAATTATAATTTTTATACATATATTATACTTTCAAATACTATAATTAATCATGGATATGAAAAATAAACTATGTTATAATCATGGATATGGTAGGTTGTCTATAAGCATGTGTAACATTTACTATTTTCAATGATACTGATTGAAAAAGGAAAGTGTTATTTTATCATTCGATAATTTTAATAATGTCATAAATATTATATTTTTTTCTTTAAAAACACTTACATATACCTTCCATGTGATGCACTAAGAAAGATGAATCACATCGCTTAATGAGGGGCATTATGTCATACACACGAACAACATTATCATTTTTCCATGAATGGTAAGGTAGGAAAGTATATACTATATTAAATTTAAATAATGATTAATTTAAAATTAATACAAAGTATAAATATTAAATCAATCATCATGAATGATAGTTAGAGGTGATGATGGAAAAATAATTACATCAGTTCGTGAGGCATTAGTCCATCGTACACACGAACTGTGGTTTGATTTCAAATTTTATGGAAGTGGAGGCAGAATAAATTTATTACATTAATATAATAAAAAATTATTTTATGTAATATTATTATTTTATTATATCATCATTATTGTGTAATATTTTAATTAGGTGGAAGAATAAATAAAACAAAGGTGCACAGTTAAGTATAACGCCACTTCTTCAGACCACCTCTTTAGGATTATATATAAAATCACACTATATTGGATTTACGATGAAAAAATCACTCTAATACATTGGAATAGAAATAAATAAGATATTTTGGTAGGTAATAGGAAAACCTAATGTATTTTTAACTGAAAATAGGATAGGTTACTGGGTTCCCATTTATAAGTGTTGAAGAGGAAACACATGTAGTTTTAGAAATGAATAAATTATAAAACTATTTTACACATGATAAAAGGATAAAAAATACATCATTATAAAAAATTATAGGATATAATGTAGATATATTTTTATCAAATAAGTTTTAGCTACGTTTTTAGGAAATTTTACCATGTATCTTTTTAGTTTGATCCCTCGGAAAACCTGTTTTAACCTTAACTTTGGTAATTAATTTTTTCTAATTTTAATCTCAATTATGAAATAAATATTATATTTAAATTATTATATATTTTTAATTATTCTAGGTAAAAATATGAAATACATTTTTCTAAATTCAATTCACATAAGTGGAAGAATTTATTTTAAAATTAAACCCGCAGACGTGAAGAAATAAACAGTTTTCCAAAGAAAATATTTTCATAAGTAAAAAAACCTAAATGAACATTCAAAGTGAAATTTATTAAAATGATATAAACTTGATTAATAATAACACAACTGAAATATTTTTTACTTTTTAACTATTTAAAAAAAAACTTTTTAAACGATTTAAATGAAAATGTAGTTTTCAATAAAACACAATTTTTTCACCAATTATTAAAAAATTAAACTATTTTTTTGAAATCCCAAAAATTAATCCTAAGATAATTTTGACATGTTTATTTAATAAATAAAGTTAAATTTTTCAAAAAAAAAATAAATTGGATTTTTTTTATTGTTAGTTCACAAAAATAAATAAAAATCATTTTTTGAGAAAAATTCATTTTTGAAGCCCATAAATACTTTACCAAATATTAAGTATATATTTATGAATATAATTTATTTATCCATCATAATTAATAATAATAAAATAATTATTATAATTCAATTCAATCATATTTAATGGTTAGGTTATAATGATCACATTTAAATAAAAATATTTTTATAATATATCGTAGTTAGTTTAAAATCAATGTTGCATGTTGAATACACTATCAAACATAGAGTTATTTTATAATATTAGGTTGTTACACATAATGGTTTCATAATCAAACCCTACATGGAAATATTATTGTCCATGAATACTTCATTATAAGGGATCTAGAGAAGGGAATGGGACCAGTGATTGTTGGATGAGGATCTTGGCGTTGGAAGATGGGTGAGGTGCTGGGATATACTCCAGGTGGTTTTCACAACCCTTTTATTTATTTATTACCATTTTCCAGTTATATTATATACATTATGGAAACCAAACTCGGTGTTAATTTGATTACATGTGTATGGCCAAATGTGACATATGTTCTATATTTTATTAATTTATATTTTGGTTTTATTTATGGTGTTACCTTCAAGTGATGACAATGATTATCTAGGGTATTGTCTCCCGATATTACATTAAACCCTCATTATAATTTAGAAACCTCATGCATATATATAGGCCCAAATGATGTTATGTTTCAATATAGATAAGAATAATTAATTCTTGTCGCAACTTTAATGTGGTGCAGAAGGAATTATATACTGAAACCTCTTGTACTGGGTACTTGATGGGGGTGTTATGGGCGAAGGTTGTAATATTTAGACAAATAATAAGCTGGTGAAGTGTACTACATACCTAATAGATGCATGTAAGACCTCATTTAAAAAACACTTTTATATCCATTTTAAACAAAAATTTAATCCCCTAGAACCTTTATGATCAATTTTACACTATGAAAATACTACTTCTTCATTGCCCTGGAGATATCCTTGCCTCCCCCTTTACCATAACCATTTTAATCTTCAATAATTTTTTATTTTTCTTTTGATTGATCATGGTAATTTAGATATGGCGAGTTGAGGGTTTTGAATCTGTCTAATCATCCAAATTTCCTTATTCGTTCCTAATAGTGTTTCTATGACCACGACTTCATACTCTACCACATTTAGGATTAATCAAATAGCATGTTTTTATTTAAGATTCCTATTATGATTATTTTAACATGGTTATTTATAGGAACTACATTGTTTTGATTATTGTAATTACTTTTCTTAAATGATTCTGGTTATGACATTATTATGTCCTCTTTCTCAGTGGCCTAGATATACTTTTAGGTCGAATCATCTCTACTACGGATCAAAAAAATGATTCCTATAAATAATGTATAATGTTTACCCATCACCCATATAATATCCATACAAGGTTAAATAAGTGATGATATAAGCTTAACTATAGCTAATTAACATAAATGTGTTATATCTAAAATGGATTCATTTAGTATTTATGTGAATAATAAGATTTTTTATGTTTCTCTTAATTATTTATATAATGTTTATAATTATATGTTTTTAATTACAAGCCTTGTTTTCTATATTATAAATTCATGAAATTATTTTTTAATTATTTATTTCTATTTAATCATAAAAGGATGTATATATACATAATACACTATTTTAAACGATTTTTAAAGTGAATTCCATGATTTTACATCTTTATTAACTTTCTCTCTATGGAATATAAATTTATATTTAATATATCAACCAAATTTGTCATGATGAAACATTTGTATATTTTAATATATGGGAACTATCATGAACCCAAATTTCCAAAAATAAGTGGGAGGTTTGGGAAGGGCTCACAAATCCATAACTGGTTATACCCATTCCCCTATACTAGAATGTTTGGACAAGAACATTTACCTAACTTCAATATACCTATTTATTTATCCCATATGTGATGATTCCCATGGACCCAAACGTTATTACACACACATATATGTATAGGATGCCATATATACTAGTATATATGTTTGTGTGTGTGTGTTTGTATGTGTGTGCATCTATGTCTGTTGAAGATGTATGGGTTTTTTTATGGACCCGGCCTTAAGAATTACACATTCTAGTGCCTTTGAAATAGAATTTAATTTCATAAAATTATGAGGATCTTGTTGGTTTACAATTTTAGAGAATTACTAAAAATATTAAAATATAAAAACATACATTAAAAATTGAAACACATACATTTTAACTATTTTTTCCAAAAATATTAAACTTTTAAAAAGAAACATTATTTATTTTCATGATAAATATTCATTACATTAAAATTTAATTATTCTTTTGTAAAACCCATCCTTAAACCATGTTATTTTTTTAAAAAAATTGTGGGATGGGTAAAATAATATCATGAAGGGATATAAAAGAATAAATCTGTTAGTCCAATGAAAACATGAAAATACACTAAAAACTATTTCTTAAAAACATAGCTTCTCTTCAAGAAATAGAATCACTTTTCCTTAAAAAGAATCATTATATTTTCTTTTAAGATTAATTAATTTCCCTAAAAAATCATTAGAAAGAATATTAAAGTAAATTTTATTCCTTGGGACATCATTATCATAGATCAATTACTGAACCATTATAGTAACCCTTATAAAAACCCTTATAAATTGGAAAAAACTATATGGCCAGCTTCCAATATAATTCTATGGAGAACATAATCATTACCCAATACATTGGAGGGATATTTGGGCATACCCAAAGCTATAAAAGTCTCACATATGAGCTATAATCTGGGGGCAAAACATTTTTAAAAAAGTTTTCTCAGAACATATATTGAATAAAATCCCTTAAAAAACTATTTAAACCATTTAAAAACACATTTGGATATAAAATACCATTTTCCTAGAATTCACAATTAAAATCCATAAACAGTGTAGATAATAAAGAAACAATTTTCATTGATAATAGCGATGGAAAATTATAAATGAAATTTCAAATCATTGAGTCATCATTATGGGGGGAAAATATACTCATTATGTATATTTTAAAAAAACATTTATTTTTGACTTTCGTACAATGAATTGGAAGAGGAATATTAAAATAAGGTTGTTAAAAGAAAGTCCCTTACCATGAGTCTAAATCATCATGTATGTTGTTTATATTCATAAATAATAAATATTTGTTAATTATATTAATTCATAAGAACCATTTTTATGTTTATTAATCCTTTTTATCACTTATCTATATGTTATAAAAATTACTAAATTATTTAAGTTTATGTTGGCTGTTTTGTCGATATATGGTTTATAAGTGAAAAATGAATTTTTCCAATTGAATATGGTCAAAGTGTTCACTACTACACCATATCCAAAGTAATAATAATTAAATAATTATCATTTTTATAAATAAATTAAACTTTTAAACATAAATATTAATTATGGCTATAAAAAATAAACTATGTTACAATCATGAAGACGACAGGTCGGGCGTACGCATTACTAACGTTTCTATTTTCAAAAATCATTATAGAAAGAAGGTATATATTATTTTATGTTTCCATAATGATAATAATTTCAAATATATATAACATTACTTATTTAAATATAATTATATATATTATCCATGGGATATCATGATGAAAAATGAATCACATCACTTCACGGAGGTGGTACTCCACACATACGCATGAATGATGTTATAATTTTTCTATTCCTAGAATGGTAAGATATTAAATAATATATTACCTTTCTAAAATTATAAATATGTTTTTAATATCATATAAAAACATTAATTTCTTAATTATAAACTATCTTGAGAGAAAGTGATGGAAAAATAATTGTATCGATTTGCGAGGTAGTAGTCTATCGTACTCAAGATCAATAAATCCTTTTCTCATTTAATTAAAGTATAGGTTGATATATGTTATTCCATGTACATAATAAAATACTAATATATTTAAGATAATTTATTTATTATTTTATAACATTTTAAGATTTATTTAGTGATGTGGAAGAATAATCCAAATAGAAATGCTCGAATAGAAATGATATATATTCTTCAGAAAATCTCATTCTGATAACACATTGAGACCTCTAAGATTTGTATAATGCCTAAAAAGTCCTCTATAACGAAGTAATGGATTCTATAAAATTATTTTGTAAGGTTTTGGATGAAACAAATGGGTTTTTATATGTGAGGGATTGAGAAGAAGAAGTTCTCTTTTATATGAGAGGAGAGAGAGGCACTCTTGGTATTTCTCAAAATATTAAATTAATATAAATTATTTTTCAACAAAAAAATGACCCAAAGTAAGGTTTATAGAATATAAAATTATTATGTGTATAAATACAAACGAATAATAATAATTATATAAATATTGATGATATTTCTAACCTTATATTTTGGGATAAACCATCATTTACCCTTTTTAACTCTTACAATGACAACTTGAATATTTTCTATTTCAGAAATAATATATTTTATATAAAATAAAAAAATACCCATAAATGGACCATGGATTATATTTTCAAAATTATCCTAAAAACTTTTCCTATATTATTATTTTTAGTAATTTTATATCATTTAATAAAATATTATCTATAAGAAAATATCCAGAATGTCGACATTAATAACTACCCATTACATTGGACTTAATAATATAATGATAAAATTAATAATTCTAAAAAACCATATAATTATACCAATAACATGTTATTTAAATCTATAAAATTATTTTATCACATTATTTATCTCAATTTTTTTAATATCATTAATTTCATTTTCCTAATAAATAAATAATAAATGTAGTAAGGTTGTCTAAACATGTAAGGTATTTATTTCCTCCCAAATAATTAAAAATAAATTACCATGAAGAAGATAAATATTTTATATTTTAAAAAACTATTTATATAAAAAATATCCTTTAGATAAAACCATATTAAAAATATTACACCATTTAAACACCAGAGTGCAACATTTTGAAATTTCTTTAAAAAAATACTCTAAAGGTAATAATCTATCCAAATAGCCTCAAAAGGTAATATATTCGATCCTTAAATGATTATGGTCAAGATAAAGTCTTAAAATTATACTTATTTAAGTTTTTGAGTCATTTTATGGTTCTTAACTTTATAGTTTTAATATAAATTCCCCGATTTATCCTATAGCATCGTAATTACTAAGTTTACAATTCATAGGACCAAAAGGGCCTTATTTACTACATTTAGACCCACTAATTACATATATGGAATAGATTATTAATAATTATAGTTACATAATTTGGATAATTTAATTTAAAATTAAACATGAAAACCTCAATGAAAAATAAAATTTCGGAAAAATCCACTTTTAAAATATAAAAATATTTTAAATAAAATAAAAATATAAAATCCATTTGAAAAAATAATTTGATTATTATAAATAAAATGTAACTATTTAAAATTTAAAAATAATCAAAAAAGTAATTTGACCTATTAAATACTTCAAAATAAAATAATGTATTAAATAAAAAAAATATTTTTAACTATTTCATGAAAAATTCATATTTTTAGAAAATTATAAAAAATTGATCCTATGATTATTTTGAAAAGAATAATTAAAAAATAAAATTTATTTTCTGAAATTAAAATTATATAATTTAAAAAATATGTTTTTAAATATGACATTATAAGAAATGAGTTTAATAAAACTATTTCCATTTTTATTTTATATTTATAAGGAATGTCATTATTTAATTCAAGAATACTAATAAATATGGGAAAAACTTATTCTATCAAAACCTAGATTGTTATATTATCATCCCATCCCCACCCCCTTAATTAAATTTCATCCTTATAATTTTATTTATAGATTAAAAACTATTGGTTTGAATTTTCAAAATATCTTTGTTGAAATCAAACCTCATAAAAAGTATTAATTAAACATCCACTATATAAGAGTGAAAAGAGACGTATGAAGGTTATATAGAGTAAAATATACTCATTTTCCAATTATGAGAACATAAGTGGGATGTGAAATCATGGATATCAAAGATAAAACTAATATTCAAGTACTGATGTAGAGTGAATGAAAACATGGTCTTTAGAAAGTTAACCTTAACAAAATCATAAATCTTTAATGGGTTAATAGACTATTGATTTCTCAGTAAGAAAACTAAATAATAATTTTTTTGTTTCGAAATAATTTTCGAAAATTAAAGTAATTATTTTACTACTTATACTAATAAAAAAAAGAAAATATACTTACATGATAATTACAATTTCATCTTTTAATTAATTTTCACCACAATATCAACTTTTTCCCCAAAATGATGAGTATTAATGATGATTTTTTCATGGATGAAATTTTAGAATCAACTTCTATGGATCATAAAATCAACATAATAATAACTATATATTCCTTTTATATTTATGAATTAACTAAAAAATGGTTAGTAGGTGATAAGATATTTCCCAAAATTAAAAAACCATCAATTGAAGAAAAACTACTTTAATTTAAAAAATTAAATTTTAATACTAAAAGATCAAAATAGATCATTTATAAAATAATAATCCTTAAAAGTCCACAAAAATATTCCATGCAATAATTTAAATCCAAAAATCATAAGGCTTTGATCACATAGTCATCCAAATTTATTATAATATTTTTCCCAAAAAACATCAATCACTTTTAATGTCTCATCTCAACATGTAATTTTCTTAATTAAAAAATCTAAAATATATGTTAATCATTTATAAAAATCAATTGAATCACCATAAAGCCACATTTTTATCATATATTCTTCAAAAAGATAATTTAACCTTGACTCCATAAATAAAATCCCATAATATTCTATTCACCTTAATCTTGTAATGTTTCCCAATAATTATATTGATATTCTTCCAAAATAACATTAATAACTTCACCAAAAAATCATTTTAAAATCCTAATTATTATCCATATGACAAAAAATATGTTCCCAAAATCAAAATTTTTCTTTATCAATCAAATCGTTTAAACAAAAATAAAATGGAATACTAATTGGGAAATCACATAGGCCAGTGGTTGTAGATGCACCCTTGTAATGCTTCTGTTGTGGGTTTAAACCTCATAACCTTACCTGTTACAACGGGCTGTTTAACAACCTATGGGGTGTCCATTTTATTAAAATATATTAATAAAATCCTTATAGATTTTTAGAAATGTGGGAAATTTCCTCAAAACTATCCTTAATATATTATACATTAACTAAATGTTTTAACCTTAAAATATATATCATACCTTTCATTTTTCATAAATAAAATTTTTAACCCATAATTACATTTAAATAAAATATTATATAAACTCTAAAGTTTATCCTTAAATTTTAAAATATGTACACAATTTTTTAGGGTATTCATCCTCAAATAATACTTCTCAATAAACATAGGGGTACATATACCTGAACCCAATAATATGTCTCCAAAAGTTTCATTAATAACTTCAAAATTTCATTATTTATATCCTCAAATGGGGGTGTCTAAGACACTAAACTTATTATATACCCTAAAATTATAATCCCATGATTGTATTCATCAATATTAAGATAATATCTCATGAAAAAATCATAATCCCTAACATATTCTAATCCCTCCAATGATATCAAGAGTATGGACCCATCCTTAAGCATTACATATTCTAGTATCTTTAAAAATGAATTTAATTTTATAAAAATCTAAGGATCTTTTAAGTTTTTTAAGAGAATTAGGAAAAACTCTTACAAAGTAAACCCATATATTAAATAATGAAACTTTTACACAATAACCATTTTTTCCATAATATAAAATTTTTGAAAATAAATATGCTTTCTTTTCAAGAGAAATAATCACGACATTCAATTTGATTTCGTATTTGTTCAAACCCATACATAAACCATGTGAAAAACATTTTGAAAACCTCATATGAGCATAAAAATCCCAATAAGGGAAATAAAATATAAAATTCATTAGTCTAGTGAAAACATTAAAACTGATTAACAATGTTTCTACAAATCATACATCTTCTTTTAAAAAAGTGAATAAATTTTCCTTAAAAAGAATAAATATATTTCTTTTTGATATCTCACTATTTCCCTAATTCCTTTTCAAGTATATAAAATCCATAGAGGTTCCTTGGGACATCATTATCATATAACCCATACAGATCCCTTATAATAAACCTTAAAAAACACTTACAAATTAGAATAACCTTACAACTGACTTCTAATATAAGTATTTGGTGAATAAAATCATTGCCAAATTCATTGGAGAAATATCTAGGTGCACCTAAAGCAATAAGGGACTCACCAAGGAGCTATAATGGGGATCAACCCTTCATAAAAAACGTACATGGTTTATACAATGATTAAACCCATTTAAAGTATCTTTTAAACCCATGTACAATACACATTCAGATATCAAAATATCATTTTACTTAAAAAACACATTTAAAATCCATAAACTATTCACATTATAATGAATCCATTTTTTTGAAAATTACCATGGAAACTTATAAAGGAAAAATAAAATCATTAAGTCATCATGATGGTTGGAAAATCACATCATGATTTATAAGTTAAAAAAACATTCCTTTATACTTATGTAAAACGAATTGAAAGAGGAACTGTAATAGAAAAACCTGGTTAGACTAGACCAGTCACCCTACTCCACCTATTATAGGGTGAGGTAAAATAATGATAACAAAACATGACTTGAATATAATAAAAAAAGACATAAAACTTGAGTACAATGTTGAAACAATGGGATATTTAACTAATACAAATTGGAAAAACCAAGAAGAATGACATTTCTAGTCTAACAAGTCTCCATGTGAACAACTATCACCTCCAAACCATACCTAACTAAAATAGTGATGTAAATAGATACCAAATTACAACATAATTCATTTAAATTTACATTTTCCATGAAAATTAAAGTCTACATCCACCCAAAGGAAAAATTAGTGTGTAAAAAATACATCCCAATAGGAAACCACCAAGGAATCTATACAAGTTATAATATCAATAATGAACACGTTCTAGAAAGAAAACCAAACATCTTCAAAATAATATTTCTAAATAAAATAATTGGAATAAATTTCTCAAAAAATCGTTAGGTTTTCCACAAATTTCCTATCGTGTTTTCTAAATCCAAAAATATGTCATTCATAAAATAAAGAAGGTAAACATACCAAAGTAAAAATATACATGCTATCTAACATCTATGAAATAATCTATCATCTAATAAACTACCAAAAAAATGAAACATCTAGTCATGATATATACTATGGGAAAATACATACTAGACACTCATGATCCTAAAAAGTTATAATATTTTATCCATCTAATATTGAGTCATGTGATAGTCCATCAATATACAATAAGTATCCTTTTAGTGGTTTTACACACACTAGGCCTACCGATGTATCTTTATTAATATACCAAAGGTTCTCACTTTTCAATTATTATTAATTTTTATTTTTAAAACCATGATCATATTTTTATTAAACCATTTAAAATAAAATACAATATGCTAAAGGGTTTAAAATCAATTTTTCCATAATAAGGGTATTCCATTTTCAATGAAAAAACACTGATAAAACATGAAACCATGGTCTTTTCAATTTCAACACATTATATTAAATTTCAATCATCAATAAATAATTATGACCAATATTTAATTAAACAAATCATAAATCTTGAATAGATCTACCTACCTTAATGACGTAGAAAACCCAACCGCCTTTGTCAATGGGGATTGGAAACCAAGAGAATGGCCTTCAAAAATCCTGGAGCACCAAGAATTTGAATAGGATTGACAGAAAACCCTATATAATCATGAATCCATAGCCAAAACATAGACAAAAACAAATCCAAAGAAAAACCAAGAAGAACACTTACCCATAGAAGATAAATCCAACCCCAACAATGATCAATCATAGATTGAATTGATTCAGATGCAAAGAAGTCACCCAAAATCTCCTAGGGAGGACTCCAAGTCAATAGAGGAGGGATGAACATAGAATTAATGAAACAAATCACTCATATGGTTCCCTAAAAACCAACAACAGGACATTTACATGGTGTGGAACTCCTTTACAAGTTATTTCATCCTTGGGGTCTATATAAAACAAAAAACCAGTGGTATTTTTATTAAAAACTGTATTTTTCACCTTACACAATGTGAAAATTATACATGGAATATAGATAGTTTATATTTTGTTTTTAGTTCATAGATTCTTCCCAACATCCATTACATGGAATTTACTTCACTAACACAACATGAAAATTCTTTGAGAGCAGTAGAAAATATGTGATATATGTTGAAAATTCCAAAAACAAACCTGACTTCACCAAAAAGGTATCCTCCCAATATCATGGTCATAAATACTCACCCAAAAATTAATGAAACCAAAATCAAATATTAGAACATTCTTGATAGAAATCCAACAGGGTGTTACAATCTCCCCATTATAAAAGATTTATACCCCCAAAAAGTGACCAAGATCCTGGATTAATAAAAAGGATAAGGTCATTGTTGTCTCATCAATGAATCATCCTACAATGTATCATGAATATATTATCTGCACTACCATAGTACCTAGTCCAGGGGGATCATTTTACAACATAGTATCTTATCCTGGAAATCCATAATCTCAACCGGCTACTCAACCAAAATTGTATCCTGTTCAAGATCTATATCCTCCCACCAAATCACTTGTGAATGATATTAAATATACCTCCTCAGCTGGGAACCATGAAAAACATCATGGTTAAAAGTCAAACTAGAATGAAATATCAACCCATAGGCCAACCTCCTAAGTCGCTCAAGGATCTCAATAGTGCCCACAACACAGTGTGTGAACTTACCCTTCTTACTCAACCGATGATGTCCCAAGAGAGGTGAAACTCTGGGAGAAACCTGGTTACCAATCAAAAAATCTAGTGGCCTATGATGATGGTACTCATAGGATTTATAATGAATTTTTTCTATGATCAAATGGTTTTAGATCATCTGCATCATCTCTTTCATCTCATGGACAAGACTCATCCAAACCAAGGACCACACCCCAAATTTACCTAGCACAAGTAATATCAACATGGAATCCTATTCAATGCCTCAAAAGAAACTCTACTAATTGAATACTAATAACTATTATTATAGGAAAGGTCAACCAAAGAAAATTCATGTCCCAAGATTCTCCAAAATAAATCACACAAGCCCAAATCATATCCTCATGAACCTATATATCCCTATATGCTTGTCCATATATCTGTGGAAGATAATACATGTTCAATTTCAACTGGGAACCCATTGCCTCCTGAAAACCATTCCAGAATCTAGATCTGATCCCCAGTTCCTTAATAGAAATAATCATGGGGGGAACCCCATGAAGTATCATAGTATTTAAGATATAAAAGTCTCCAAGATCTTTTGCTTTCATAATTTCCTTTAGTTGTAATAAATGTGTTGGTGTAGTGGATCTGTCAATAATCACCCAAATCGAATCTATCCCATAAGGATTCCAGAGTAATCCAATGATGAAATAACTATAAATTTCATCCCAGATCCATACCATAATGGGTAAAGGCTAAAAAATCTTATAGGTATATTTTTGATCCTCCTTAACTCTCTAACAAGTGAGAAAATATGATACAAAATACACAACTGACCACCTTATCCCCGACCAACAATACCAATGTCTCAAATCATGGCACACCATTTTATCCTAAGGGTTCATGAACCAACATGAATAGTGAACACTTTGTAAAAACACCTATCCTAGGGAAAAAGAAAAAACCAACCTATTACAAAAGCACAAATCTATACTAAGAGATTGAGATAACTCGCCCGAGGTCTCCCTGCCATTTATAATTTCTCCAAAGCATCAACTATTGATGTCTATAGTTTACTCAAGTATAAATTCCAAAAATCCCGTACCCTAGTGGTAAGGGATCCTTCTTGGAATCCAAGAGACCCAAGTTCAAAACCGGGTGGAGGCAAATTTTTGGGGTACTATAGCAGTCACCGTAGTAGTTATTGTTCGGTACTGTAGCATCCAGAACTATTCAACCGATTTGGGCCTTCAGGACACCGGTTTGGGCCTATGGGTATCAAGGGCCTTCGGGTCATCAAAGGCCTTCGGGCCACAGGGCCTTCGGGCCACGTAGACCATGAATTTTCCAAGTTCACATAGAACATGCCCCAGAAGAAGATCAGAGCAACAAGAGTAGCAGCCACCAAGAAGTAGAGCTAACTGGATTGGAAGAATTAGAGGTTATGGCAGCCGCTATCGGGACCAGGCACCGTGTAGCTTTGTACGAGGCAATGTTAGTTGATCAACAATGAAATGTGGGGAGCTAGGTGATCAATGACGTAGAATATGGGGAGGTGCAGTTCAAGTGGTCTAGGCCTACAGGTCATGTATTGGGCATGGTATACCTCTGGGCCTTCGAGTCATGTATTGAGGGTCAATCGGGCCTTGTGCCTTGGGCCTTCGGGTCATGTTCAGGTTCACCTTCAACCCTTAAAAGGGATATTATCCATAATAATAATAAAAAATAAGGCCTTCAGGCCATTTGGGGTAAGTAGAAATAAACATTACAAAGATGATTCAACCATTATCGAAGCTAAGAGAACTTTTCCACCAATATCCTTGACTCCCAATATCAACCCGAAATAAAAACTCATTAGAGACCACTCTTCATTTGATTCCTTCACTTATTAGATCAGTACTCTTTTTCTTAATGAATCAGAAACCACATTTCCTTTCATGGGGGTATATATCATATCAAAATCAAAGGTCTGAATATACTCAACCTAGATTCTATGTTACAACTTCAGATAAATCTGAGTGAAAACATATTTCAAGATTTTTTGACCATAATAGATAGTAAAATATCCCAAAAAATGTTGTGACACCATTCCTTGAGTTCATGTATTACTGATGCCAATTCAAGCTCCTGGGTAGGGTAGTTATTATCAAGAGGGCACAATTGGCATGATCTATAAGCCACCACATGATTCCCTTACATCAAGAAACATCCCAAAATTGTACCTGAAACATTGTAGAAAGCATTGTGACCCAAACCTGGTTATATGATAATCAACACTTGTTCTGATGTCAACCTCATGTTCAACTCCTTAAAATACCTCTAATATTTTTCATCCCACTCAATAATTACACCCATATGGGTGAAAGCTTTTATCAAATATAAAATCATGGGGAAGTCTAGAACAAACCGTATGTAATAACCAACCAAACCCAAGAATATTCAGATATCAAACACGTTTATGGGATTTTACCATGACATAACTACCCGTACCTTTTCCTAATTAACCGAGATACCCCTATCAGATATCACATTCCCCATAGACATCAATTCTTTGATCCAAAACTCATACTAGAAATTTTACCATACAGATAATGTTCCATCATGTTTTAAATAATGACATCTAAATGGTCCACATATTCTTCCTTTGACATGGAGTGAACCATGATGTCATCTATGAACCTAGTAATAAAAGATTCTAAGAAATGATGAAAGATATCATTCATCATAGCCCTAAATACCACATGAGTGTTTGTGAGTCTAAATGGAATAACCAGAAACATGAAATGTCCATATCAACTCTAAAATGTTCTTATAGATATGTACTCCTCTTAAGCTCTCAGATAATTGTATCCTAGAGGTAGGCCAATCATAAAAAACCAATGAGACCCTCTATATTGGTTAAATAGATCATCAATTCTAGGTAAAGGAAACTTATTGTTAACAATAACCCGATTCAACTTTTGATAATCAATACAAATCCTAATACTTCTATCTTACTTCTTAGGAAAGAGTATAGGAAACTCCTATAGTGGCATGGTAGGACAAATAAATCATTTATATACCATGTCCTCAAGTTGGACCATAAATTCCAAATACTCAATAGGTTTCATTCGATATAATAGAATAGAAATTAGAATTTATGGACAAAGTAGGTAAATAGTAAAGTAGGCCACTCTTTATGGGGTCAGACAAGAAAATTCATCCAGAAACACCTCAAGGTACATAGTCACACAATAGTAGGTAGATGAACACTTAATCAAGAATAAACTGCATCAAGAGTCATTTTTTAAAAATAGAATAAGATTACTCCAACATAAGGAAAAACATCCCCTACCTCCCCGATCTAGAGTCCCAATCACCATGGAAAACATGAATTACCCCGTTAAAGGATAATAACTATACCCTACGAAGATAACAGTCAATCTAGGAAATACTTCTCATAATCCAATCCTTTTTGATAATTATCTCTAATATGTCAACATCAAGTAGTAAGAAGTTCCAAACCACCTCAATGTTAGTTATCACCACCCTACATGTGGGGCACTAGAAACCTTGTTTGGACATCTTTCCCAAGGATGTGGAAAGATCCAAAATGAATGGAATAATATCTAAACACAAAACCAATATGTAAACCATCATTGATGATATAAAATAATGAGTATCAACTATATCAAATAAATATTTCACCATATAATATGAAATAAACACTATACCTCTAACAATAGCTGGTCATACTTCATATTCATCTGGTTCACACTCTTCTGCATAAATCTCTCTAGAATAAACCACATGTGCCTCCCCTTTTCTTGATAATGAGACCCACCACCTTTAGGATATTCAACATGAACCTATGATATCTTTTTTAAAGTGGATACTACCATAAATAATTGAGACAACATTTCAATTTAAAGGTTTTAGATAGGTAGATCGCCCACAAATATGTCATGTCCTAGGAGCCTCTGTCAAATAAGGCCTTGTATAAACACCCCCCAAAAAATGTAGCATATAACATGTTTCATCCCTAAAGATGCCCCTAAAATTAGACCTACAGAGGACTGACCACTCTTTCACTACCTTTTCTGACCTAAAGAAGCACCCTTCCTAACCATAACACCAACTGATTCTCCCCCCAAACATGTCCTTCCAACAATGTCTGCCTCATCTAAGGCTACATTATCCACTACCTCCATAATGACTGAAAGTAAAAAAACAAGTATAATCTAAATAATATCTTCCCTTGGACCCATTTTGAACCTCTGAGTCGTTAGGTAATCATTAGTTACAAGCTCTATACCTAATTCACCAACTCAGCAAAATAGGAGGAGAACTCCCTAATGGTATAACCCCTTGATCCAAGGTCATAAAATCTATATTATTTTCCAAATGTAAAGTATCGGAATGGAATTAATGATTAATGATATTCTTGAAAGAAACCATGGTAAGATCCTTGTGCAACTTAGCTTTTATTACATATTCCCACCATCTTCTTCCTAGCCCCTTGAGAATATCTATGGAAGAACCCACACAAGATTCTTCAAGCATATTCAAAAAGTTTAAGACCCCCTTAGTCTATTAAAAAAACTCCTCTAATTCATGGGATTATTTGAAATAATGGAAGATGGGTGGATAATAATTAGTAAAATCAGATCCATGATCCACTACTCATTTTTGGTTCATGTCACCCACTGAACCCATAGTCTGAATGGCATGAATAACTGCTTCAAAAAAATAATAGTCCATTAGAGGATCCTCCTACAAAACCTACCTCATAGCATCCCCTATATTATTTTTATGATATATTCTAGGATGAATTGTCTTTCATACACAAGACAATAACCAATTAGTCATGATCACATTTAAAAACCCTTGAACCAACTACTAGAATACAAAAATATTCATTAAAATGATATGAATTAATGAAATTATGAATTATATTGCAAAAGGAAACTCGTTTTGAATGGAACATGTATATAAAAATAAACTCCCCACTTACTTTATTAAAATGAAAATACACACATAGAGTCCTAAAAATTAGTAGATATATCAATTTAACTAGATTTATAATAAAATTAATTTATTTGATCATAAATTCATGGTCTTAAACAAAATAATGATTTCTAAATGCCTATTGAAACACTGATTTAGTAACTAGAGTGATATAGACAATCCAACTTTTCATTCATATTATCTGATTTCCGACAATCCTACTATGGTCTACCAAATACAAAAAATCAACTCAGATATTGGGGACACACTTCAGGATGATTAAATTATTTGATACCAAATTATAACAGACCAACTCAGGTCAACCTGGCTAGTCATCAAAGTCATCCCATTATGGGGTGAGCTAAAAAAAAACAAAAAACTAGTCTCAAATAAAATAAAAAAGAATACATACAACCAAATTAAAAAATTAGAAACAAAGGTAGATACAATAAAGGGAAATAGACTAAATTAGGAAGAATGACATTTTTGGACTAATAAATATCCATATGACCAACCATCACCTCAAAACCATCTGAAATTGAAGCATTGTTGTAAATAGAAACTAACATTTTATATAATTTCATTCCCTTTACCTATTTCCTAAAAAAAGGTTTATAGTTGTACAAAAGGTAGAAGTAGCATGTTATCCCTAGATCATAGTAGGAAACCACCAAGGAATATATGAAAGTTCTTATACCAAGAATTCACAAGTTCAGGCTTAAAAAAGCATTTTAAAATATTTTTAAAAATTTGGAAATATTTTTCAACAAATCCTTGGGTTTTTCCAAAAATTTCATATCATGTTTTCAAAATCCATAAACATTCCAGTTACAAAAAAAGAATATAAACATACCAAATTACAAATTTTCATGTGATACAACATCTATAAAATAATCTATCATACAATATGGAACAAAAAACAATGATGGACCTTCCATTTAGGTTCATTTATATGGGACAATATGTACTAGATACCCATGATCCTAAAAATTCATAAGGATAGATCCGACTAATATTGATTCCTACCACATTCCATCAATATACAAGAGGTTACCTCCTAGTGATGTCATATACACCAAGTCTACCCATGTCTCTTTCTTGACATACCTAAGTTTCCTAATTTCCAAATTTTTTCAATTTCTATTATGAAAACCAGGAATATTTTTTATAAAACCATTTAAAATCCAATACAATCTTATTTAAAGATCATCAATCCATTTTTCAAAATCAGGGAAATTAATTTTTCAAAGAAAAACCCCCTTTAAAATATGAATCCATGCACTTTTTAATTCCAAGATAAGAAATTCCATTTAAAATATCAATGAATCAATAAGAACAATAGAGAATTTAAGAAATTAGAATTCTTGAATAGATCCACCAACCACAATGACATATAATACCTAACCTCATTTTACAAAAAAGATTAGAAACCAAGAGAATAAACATCACAAATAAAGGCATGCCAAGAGTCTGAAAATTTTCGATAGAAAACCCTATTCGATCATGAATCCATAGCCAAAAAATTTCCTCAACCAAAAAAAAAGATGAATGAAGAATAACGCTTAACTAGAGAGTAGAGATCCAACCCCAATGGTGATAAATCACTAAATTAATTGATCTAGACAAATGGAAGTCACAAAAAATCACTTATGGAGGACTCTGGTTTGATAGAGGAGGGATTTATAGAGAATGAATGAAACATATCACTTGTATAGTGAACTTAAAAGATGAAACCAATACATTCACATGGCGTGTAGACCATTTACAATTTTTGTAATATTCAGGGTCTTTATATGATGAAAAACCCACCACCTTTTTATTAAAAACCATATTTACCCCCTAACATGTTGTGTAACTGATACAGGGAATGTATATAGTTAAAAAAATGTTTTTTGATCATAGATTCTACCCAGTAGATATTACATGTCACTTAATTTATATACCCTTTCTATAAATGACTAGTGAGTAGCATAAACTATAGGTTTTATGTTTAAAATTTTAATAAATCCATCACTTAACCATTATAGGTATCCTCCCATTATCATGGTCAAAAATAGTCTCCCAACGAAGAAGGAAACCAAAACAAAATATTAGAACATACCTAAAATAATGGAAATGAGGCATTAAAATCTCCCTACAATAAAATATTTTTGTCCCTAGAAAGTGATCAAGATCATAGATCTTCAAAGAAAAGAGAAGGCCAATGATGCCTCATCAATAACTCCCAATCCAACATCTCATGGTGATCCTATCCACACTAACATAGTACCTAGACTAGGGAAATAATTTTACTAAAAAATACCTTATCTTAATAATTAATAATATGAACTGCCTGCTAAACCAAACTGGTATTGAGTTCATGATCTTTATCCACTAAGTTATTCATCTGTGATGGAATCGCCATTGACCTCCTCAATTAGAAAACATGAAATAGATCATAGATAGAACTAAAAAAACATGAAATTTACAACTAATAGGCCACCCTCCCTACCCACTCAATGATCTCAAAGGAGCCCAAAAACCTAGCTACAAACTTACCCTGAGTATCTGATTGATGATATCCCAAGAGAGGTGAAACTTAGAGAAAATCCTAATCACCAACCACAAAGTCCAATGGCCTATAATGAAGATCCACATAAGGTTTATGATGAATTTGTGCTGTGATCAAATGATTCTATATCCATATAAAAATCAATGTTGTCTCTTGAATAGGACTAAACCCAACCAAGGACCACTCCCCCATCTCTACCTAACATGTGGGAGATCGACATCGCCTCCCATAAAAAGACTCAATGGGTACCATCCTGATAAAATTTTGATAATTATTGTTATATTAAAACTCAATAAAAGAAAAATTCATATACCATGATCCACCAAATTCATGCACAAAATCTCAGAGCATATTTTCAAGAACTCAGATAGCCCTCTATATCAGTCCTTCCTTCTACAAATGATAATCCATGATCAATTTCAACTAAGAACCCATTTCTATATACAAAACATTATAAAATACAGACTTAAACCTTGATTACCTATCATAAAAAACTTCAAAGTTAACCCCATGAAGTTTCAAAAATCTACTTGACACACAAGTCCCCTAAGATGTTCCACTTTTTTGATTTCCTTTATTGGTATGAAATCCCCTGATTTAGTGAGTCTATAAAAAATCACCCAAATTTCCACCTTGCCACTAGAATTATAGGGTAAACCAAGGAAGAAATAAATGTAAATTTCATCTGAATTCCAAAACGATGTGATTAAATGCTAAAACAACACTAAATGTCTTTGGTTTTCCACCTTAACTCTCTGATAAGTGACACACCACAATAAAAAATCCACCAATGAGAGCCTCATCCCTGACCACCAATAACGGCATCTCAAATCATGGTAAATATTTTTATACCTAGTGTGTATGGACCAACATGACCAGTGTCTACTATCTAAAAAATATTTTCTTAGATAAAAAGGAAGAAAGAACAAAGATCCACTGGAAGATCATAACCACTCACCCAAGGTCTCCCCACCATTTAAGATTTTAGCTAAGCATAAACCATCAATTTTTCTCATATTCTCAATAAAAAATCATCCATCCAAATATGAGTAAATATTTATCTAATAAAAGTATAGTTTTACCCTAATCTCCTTCACTCCTAATATCATCATGAAAAATAAACTCATCAAAGACCACTCTTCAATTGATTCCTTCACTACATTGATCAACACTCTTTTTCACCGTGCATCATCAACCATGTTTCCTTTACCATGTTTATATATGATATGAAAATAAAAAATCTAATGATACTCAACCCATCATCTATCTCTCAAGTTCATTTCCCTATATTTGAAAATATACGTCATGGTTTTGTGATCAGAATACATTGTAAATAGATTCATAGATAGATACTAATTTCAAATCTTGAGTGCATTCTTAACCACTACCAACACACGATCTTAGGTAGGGTAGTTATTATCATGGGGGTGTAATTGGTGTGAGCCACAAACCACCACATGATTCATTTACATTAAGACACATCCCAAACCTATACCTGAATCATTTAAAAAAACATTATAGAATGAAACTTGTTCTATGATAATCTACACTGGTGCTGAACTTAAACTCACTTTTATCTCCTCAGAAGAAAAATTAAATTTTTCTTCCAACTCAAGATTTACATCCATACGGGTCAAATATTTTATTGGAGATGTAAGCTTGGTGATTTCCTAAACAAACCATATATAATAAATAGATAACCCCAAAAAACATTGAATATAAAACACAATTCTTGTATTTTCCAAAACATAAATTCCCATAACTTTTCAAGATCTACTGAGATGCCCCTATCAGATATCACATACCTTATAAAATTCACCTCTTGGATCTAAAACCCAAACTTTATAAGTTACCCACATTGACCATGTTCATTCAAGTTTCGAAGAATGAAATATAAATGGTCCACAATTTCCACTTCTGACTTATATTACACCAAGATATAATCTATCAACGCAACAAAAAAATATTCCAAGAACAGATGAATAATCCACACCATCAAAGACAAAAATACCATAGAATAATTTTTGAGATCAAATGGATTTACCAAAAACTAGAAATTCCCATATTGAATTTGAAACATTGTGTTTGGTACACCCTCATTTTGGAATCTCAATAGATGGTACCATGATTTTAGGTCAATATTAGAAAACCAAAGATCCCCTCTAATATGATGAATGAGATCAATAATTCTGGGTAAAGGATGATTATCCTTTTAAGTCATTTGATTCAAATCTTGATAGTAAATATAGAAAATTAGGCTTCTGTCTTCCTTTATTGAAAATAATATAAGATAAGTACATGGTGACATACTTGGAAAAATAAATTCTGTTGGCTCAAGGTCCTCAAGATAAACCATAAGTTCCACCGACTCATTAGGTTCTATTCTATAGGATAGAATAGAAATGGGAAACATTCTAGGGAGAAAGTAAATAATAAACTCATCTTCTCTATGTGGAGGAAAATCAAAAAAATCATCTAGAAATACCTCAAGGTACGCAAAAAACAATTAAAGGTAGCTAACTGATCAATTATGAATCAAAAGTAATAAGAATTTTTTTAAAAAACTGGAAAGTGATTACTTTGGCATAAGGAAAAACATGCCTATTCCATCCCCGATCTGGATTCCACTCACTCTAGAAAACATGGGTAACCCCATCAGAAGATAAGAAATATACCCAACACACAAGACACCAATAATTAGGTTATCACCACCTGACACGTAGGACACATTAAACATTGTTCGGAGCTCTTTCCCAAAGGTAATGAAAGATCCAACAAGAATGGAATAAGATCTAAACATAAATACATCAAATTAACCTACATTTATGATATAAAATAATGGGTATAACCTATATCAAACAAATCTATCACCAAATAATATGAAATAAACATCATACATAAAATAGTAGTTGGACCTGCTTTAGATTCCTTTAGTGCACTCTCTATTACAAAAATTAATCTTTATTTAGCCACCTAGACATCCACCTTGGACTAAGAATGATATTAACCACCCTTAGGGGCATCAACATGAACCCTTGATCCCTTTGTGAAAGTGGATCCAACCTTACTACCTTGGGACATCCTTCAGAGAAATGTTTCTAGTTTCTAGATCACCCAAAATGATGACAAGTCCTATGAGCCTCCATACAATGATTCCTACTATAGAAAACCACCCAAAATACTTCTAAAAATCATGCAGCTTAACTGAAGAATCTCTAAATCCATTCTTTAAAAAACTAACCACTATAGTTCTTCCTTTTAGGACCAGAAGAAGCACTCTGTATAACCGTTTCACCATCTAAAGCACCACCACAACCTTTCCTTCTAGCTATGTCTGAATTAACCAAATATATTTTATCTACTACCATCACATTTTTTCAAAGGCACAAAAGAAATATCATCAATAAAATATTATCCTTCATCACCATTTCAAACCTCTGAGCATTTAAGTAATCATTAGTGATAAGATCAAGTTCAAGATGTACAAAATTAAGAAAAAAGGTGGAGCACTCTAGAATTATATGACCCCTTGCTCCAAGGTCAGAAACTATCAAGTCATTATCACATGTAATATATCTGGGTAGGACTTTTGATTAAATATATTATTTAAAGAAACCTATGTAAGATCCTCATGTATCATAGATTGAACTATAGAGTCCCACCATTTTATTACTGGACTCATGAGAATATACGTGGTAAAATCCATTTCAGAATCTTCAGGAGTCTTAAAAATGTTTAAGATAATCTCAATCCATTTAATACACACCCCTACTTATTGGGGTTCTTTGTCTCTATAGAATAAAGGTGGATGCTTCTTGGTAAACTCTAATTCATGGTAAACTACTCATCTTGGGTTCACAGAACCCAATGAACCCATAGTCTGAAGGGTACATATAACTAATTTAATAGGAGGGTCCACTAGAGGATCCTCTTATGGAATATTCCTCACATCTTCCCCTCTCTTATTCAGAAGAGATATTTTTGGAGTCATTTTATATTAAAAAAAAATAACACAACAAATCATCCATGAGAAATTAAAAAACCACATAAGAAACTTATAGAATCCACACAATGATTTCAAATCATAAAAAGTTAAATAAATTATGAATTCTACTATAAAAAAGTGAATATGTTTTTATATAACATGTCCATCTAAATAAAATCCCCATATAATTTATTAAAATGACCATACATAGACTAAATCCTCAATGATAGTAGATATTTCAATTTAAATATATTTCCTATATAATTCATTATAATAAGCCTAAATACTAGGTCTCAGACTTAGTAATGATATTCTGACCTCCTAGGGAAACACAAATCCAGTCATGAGAGTGAGATGGTTAAGCCCCTTTTCCAAAATTACTATCCTAATTCTGGTGTTCATAATCCTCTCTACCCCTGACCAAGAACAAACTCATACAGTTCTAAAAAAATTCAGTGTGATTAGCTCCTTTGATACTAAATTCTAATAGACCAACTTGGTTCCACCATATCAGTCAACCACGTCATCTTATTATGGGGTGATATAAAATTTATAAAAAAATAAGTCTCGAATAAAAAAAAAATACAAGTAGAGTACAATGTGAAGAAAGGGAGATAAAATTATGCTAAATAGGATAAACCTTGAAGAATGAATTTTTGAGACTAAATATAATACATGTGACAAAAATTCACCTCCAAAAAAATCCCAATCTAAGATAGTGATATAAATAGAAGACAAAATGCTACATAATTCCCTTCCCTTTACTTGTATCCTAAAATAGGTCTAAAAACACCCAAAGGTAGAAGTAGGGTGTGAGAAACAGAGCCCAATATGAAACCAAAAAGGAATCTATACAATTTATAATATCAATAATTCATAGGTTATATATTTAAGAAATAATAGTTTTAAAAGAATTTTAATAAATAAAACAATTTGAAATCATTTTTCAAAAAATCCTTGAGTTTTAAGAAATTGCATACCATGTTTTCCAAACCATAAACATGCCTATCAAAAAATAAGGTAGGTAAAAAAACTGAAGTATAAATGTAATTGTGATCTAACATCCATGAAATAGTCTATATTTTAATAAACAACTATAAAAAACAAGTCATCTTCCAGTAATTCTCAATACAATGGTAAAATATGTACTACACACCCACGAGCCTAAAAATACATAAGGTTGGATCCAAATAATATTGATCCCTTTCACAGTCCGTCGATATAAAATAGGTTACCTCCTTATGAAGTCACACAAAACAAGGCTACCTATTTATCTTTCATGACGTACCCAAGGTTCCTGTAGTGAAATGTTTCTCAATTTATATTTTGAAAACCATGCTCACATTTTTATAAAACCATTTAAAATCCAACCAATCTACTTAAGGGTTTAAAAATAAAATTTCTCAAATCAAGGAAATTAAATTTTCAAATAAAAACCCCTTTAATACATGACCACATTCCCTTTTCAATATCAACACATGAAATTCCATTTTTGATCACAAGGAATCAATAATAACAACATGAAATTATATATATTAGAGCAATTGAATAGATCCACATACCTCAAAGTGGTAGAAAACCAAACCACCCTTGACAATGGGGATTAGAAACAATGAGAAATAAATTCAAAAATAAATCTATTCCATGAATATAAAAATCCTTGGCAGAAAAACCTATCTGATCATGAATCCAGGGAAAAAACATATCTATAACCAAAAACACTGATGAACTAAGAGTAATGCTTACCCAAAGAAGAGAAATCCAACCAAAACATTGATTAGTCTCTGAAAAAATTAGTATGCAAGGAAGGAAGTCACAAAAAATCACATAGGGGGGACTTCAATTTGATAGGGGATGTATTTACAGTTAATGAATGAATCATATCACTCATACGGCTCCCTAAAAACCAACACTGCGACATTTACATGGCATATATGTAACGACCCAAAATTTCATTAATGGAAAATCCCTCTTGATCCAGTTAAATGTTTCTTTATGTTTTTATAAGATGTCAACTTCTTTAGTTTTACGTTAAGATTTGTGACTGTTACTTTTATAGCCGTTGAACAGTGATCATCTGGGTAGTTTAAATATAAGTCTTTAATGAACCAATTTTCTACTCAGACCAAGGAAGCGATGGCCTCATCCAGTAGAATTGCCCCTTACGAAGCCCATTTGTCGGAGCTCGGAAAGGAGGTGGCGTCTTTGGGCTTTGCCCTTGACCAAGCCCAAGCTGAGCTTCATCAAGTCAAGCTCGAACGTGATCGTCTATGGGAAAAATGGAAGTTGATAGAGATCACCACTCGAGAAATGTTATCCGAGCAACCCCAAGAGTCTGTCACCATCGCACACCTTACCCTTAGGTCTTATGCGGCTATTTTAAGGGGTTATGTAACAAATAAGTAGCACCATGTTCATGTACATTATTTTTGTATATAATAATGAATATAATTTCTAGTCATTTTTGATGCATTGTAATTAGTTTTTAAAGTACAAATGATGTTTTTAGTTATTATTTAATTAAGAATTATATTTTATTAAATTAAAGGATTTTTGAATTAAATAATATTTTAATAAAATATTATTATTAATATTAAATTAATTTTTATTAAATATAAATGATCTTATAATTTTATGAATGCAATTAAAATTTTTATTAAGGTTTGAAAGCCATTTCTGTCAAAACCCGTGAATTTTTTATAAATGTCGGTTTTTATTTTAAAAGTGAAAATTCACATATTTAGAAAATTATTTAGATAAAATAAATATTATTTTTGGAATCAGGACGTCGAAATTATCCAACGGTGAATTTTTCATAATTTTCTGAGACAGTCAAATTTTTGGGTAAAAATTAAATACCATTTATATATATAATGTGTTTTATGACATCATAATGACCCAATGGTGATGTAATAAAATACCATAATCCATATGTTCGGCCAATATATGTTTTATCATTAAAATAATGAGGTTTTGGGTTTGTTTGACTCACTTTTCAAAGCATTAATGGAGCCCTCAAGACTTATTCAACACTTTGCCTTTTTAAATTAATTTCCATGGGAGTGTGACTCACCTCCACATAAGCAACCCTAATTTTTTAATAAGTTCGGACCTTGGACTTGTAAAATATTGTTTTCCTCTTTCCTTTTCCAGAAACCATGGGCAAATACCATGGGATGGTTTTTGGTTTGGATTATTTTAATATAAGGGGTCCCAAACCTAAATAATAAAGAATTCTATCACCTTTCCTATATAAACCCACCCAAGCTCCCACTTCCTCCTCACTCAAAGCCCTTGAAGTTCGTCCAACCTCTGCCCTACTCTCTCTAGAATCCTCCCAAGTTGCCCCAAGCTCCCAAGAAGCCTCTCACAAGCCTCTCTCTAGGCTTTGGAAGCACACTTCCAAGTAAGGGTTTTTCTTCCTTTCTCATTTTTGTCAATTTTCTTTAAGTTGTATTGCCCTTTTAATTTCATTTATGAATGTTGGGGTATGGTTTCGCACCTCTCCCATACTTCCCTCTTATTGTTTGAATGATGGGAGACCCCTTTCTCTCTCATTAAATGCCTCCCATGTACACCCGTTACTATGCCGAAATTCCGAAAGGAACCTTTTTCTCCTCTTTTATATTCAAGCAATACTTTTGTATCATGAATCTAAATTCCTTTTCAATTGTTGGGACATGTAATTATATGACCTTCTTACTGTCCATTACATGTAAATATGATGAGGAACCCCTTTCTCTCTCATCAACCTTTTTTTATGAATTCTTATGTCACGCCGTTACGCTGCCGAAATCGCACCAATTTTCTAAGCCAATGTCTTTGTGTAGTGAATACCATGCCCATTTCTCCATCAAGGGTATTCACCTTTATGCACATATACGTATTGATTGTAAAGTTTCATGTATGAATTCCACATTCCTTTATCGTGGAAGAAATGATTATGTTTTATGAATCCATGTTTTATGATCCATGTGGCACACTTATGCATGAAATGAAATGTTTAAGAAGGGTGCGCCCTGATAGCGCTCCAATGCATTGGGTAAAGTATAGTATCATGATACGTCATGTGCAATGAGTGTTGACTCATGCTAATTCAAGTGCAACGAGGGTTTACTCGTGCTTCAAGTGCAATGAGGGTTTACTCATGCTCCATGTGCAATGAGCCTTGGCTCATGCTAATTCAATGTTAAGTGTTGTTGCCACATTTCCATGTTATGATTATCATGCTTTATCATGCCTTTATGTTCATCTCTCTCTTATGCTCTATTGATATGCCTATTTCCTAACATGTTTTGTACTCCTCATGTTATTCATTGTGTACTCCCTTACTGGTCTTTATAGCTCACCCTTTTTTTATGCATGTCCTCAGGTTATCCCATGCAATGCTAAGTACGAAGGAATGTAGTGGTCATGTAAAGGAAGTTTTCAATAAGGATGTTGTATTGAAAGTTTAAAGTTTTTATGTAATGATCCTAAGCCCCAAAGACACTAAACCTCTCGATCTTCTTTGTTGTATCAAGTGAAGTTTTATGTAATAAAGCATGTTTAAGTGGTAATAAAAAGCAGGGTTGTCATAGTTGGTATCAAAGGATAGGTTTAGTTATTTTTGGGATTAGGAAACCCTAGTAAAGCCTTAGATACAAGACTAAGCATAACAAAAACATCCCTAAGTTTTGGTAAATACTAAGTAAGTTTTTTATCAAACAAATACATCCCTGTCTGGATACGAGCAGGTAGAGGCGGCTCTGGCACAGATGTATCCTAGGGGTAAAACCCGAAAACACCGCTTTGAGCTAGACTCGAACGGGAACTGGTGCACGACAACGGGCCTTGCTGCACTCTTGGTTACGACACTCCCGGGGGATATGTTTTGATAAATTCAAAATCTTAGTATGAACCCTTATTAAGGGAAAAATGCCCCTAAGAATATATGTTAGAAGGAAGATCATAAAAAGCCTGGATTGAATCCTATAGACTCATGAGTTGAAGAGATTAAAGTTTATTTATAAGTTGTCAACTTTTGTCTTTGGATTACCCTTTATGTGTTACCCCTAACTTTCCTTTTATTTCAGCCAATGGCCGGTAATAGGAGAACTCGGGCTAGCAACCGTTGTGATGATCAGTGTGATGATTGTACCAATGAGATGCCCAATCCAATGGGAGCGGGAATCGCGAACTTTGTCACGCTTCTCTCTCAGTTAACTCAAGTTTTGAATAGAAACACTGGTCAAGAGGAACGTTCAACCCCCCCTAAGAAAGAACAAGTCGCTATTGAAAGCTTCATGAGACAAAGGCCTCCTACTTTTAGTGGATCATCCGATCCCACGATTGCTGAACAATGGATCAACTCCATTGAAAAGATATTCTCCATCCTCCAATGCTCTGAAAAAGAGAAGGTTCTCCTGGCGGCTTATCGTATGGAGGGTGAAGCTGATCAATGGTGGACGTTGATCAAAAATACGAAGCCTGAGGAGGAGATCGAGGCTTTGGAATGGAAGGTATTCCGGAAGATGTTTTTCGATAAATATTTTCCACGCACCCTCCGCCTTAAGATGGAAAGGGACTTCCTTTCCCTCAAGCAGAAAGATGAGGAATCTGTGGGAGCGTACGAGGCAAACTTCACAAGGCTTGCACGATACGCTTCTGGCTTTGTCGTTACCCCCGAATGCAAGGTTGACCGCTTCTTTGGTGGGCTGAAGCCTAGCTTGCGGAAAGCATTAGCGATCCGTGACTTCGACAGCTATGAGGAAATTGTCCGATGTTCCCTCAAGGTTGAAATGGAGATCGGAGAATCACAGGGGTATCATGGGGACAAGAAGCGGAAGGTGGACTTCAATGCTGGTGGTCCGATGGATAAATCCAACGGCGCTAAGAAATTCCAGCACCCCACTTTCCAAAAGTGTGGAAAGAAGCACCCTGGAAATTGCCTTAGGGGGACAAGAAAATGCTTCAAGTGTGGAAGAGAAGGGCACCTAGCTGTTAACTGTCAGCAAGAAGGACCCGCGGCTGCGACGGAGGGGAGGAACGCTCCGTTCGAACCTCAACGCGTTGTTCAATGCTTCAAATGCAAAGAACCGGGTCATTTTGCGAATCAGTGCCCTAATCCAAGGGTTATTGGAGGCAATCAACAACCTCCAAGACAGCAAGGAAGAGCTTTTGCCATCACTTCTGCCGAAGTGAACCCCGACAACGAAGTGGTGACAGGTACGCTAGTTATTCATTCAAGAATAGCGAACGTACTTTTTGATTCAGGTTCTACGCATTCTTTTATATCTCAAAAGTTTAGTAGAATAATCCCTGCACCACCACAAATCATGGAAGTAAAGATGTCGGTGAGTACGGCAAATGGGGCAATCATTGCATCCCATGAGTATAAGTCCTCCCCTGTTATAATCTGTAGATTGAATTTCCCGGCGAACCTCGTCATACTCCCTTTGGTGGAATTTGATGCAATTCTTGGCATGGATTGGCTTTCCTTATATAGAGCCAACATAAATTGTCGGGAGAGGGAAATCACACTCCATATGGAGAATCGACCCCCGATTCTTTACAAGTGTCAGGAGGAAGATGAATCTCCTTTAGATCCATCATCTCAAGCATGGATATTACTGCCTTATGAGCACTCATATCTGGCTCAGATGATTGAGTCCAAGGAAGAAATCACCCTTGAAGAAATGCCTATTGTGAGGGAATTCGCTGAAGTATTTCCCGAGGAACTTCCTGGTCTTCCTCCAAGAAGAGATGTTGAGTTCTCAATTGAACTTATACCTGGGGCGCTACCAATATCCAAGACTCCATATAGAATGGCTGTGGTTGAGCTTGAAGAACTGAAGAAACAACTACAGGAGAATCTGGATAAAGGGTTTATACGCCCAAGTGCATCACCATGGGGTGCACCAGTCCTCTTCGTCAAGAAGAAGGATGGGTCAATGCGGCTTTGCATCGATTATCGTGAACTTAACAAAATCACGATAAAGAACAAGTATCCTCTCCCAAGAATCGATGACTTGTTTGATCAGCTGCGTGGAGCACAGTACTTCTCCAAGGTCGACTTGCGGTCGGGATATTATCAAGTAAGGGTGAAGAAGGAAGATATCCCCAAGACTGCTTTTCGTACAAGGTACGGGCACTATGAATTCATAGTAATGCCTTTTGGACTCACCAATGCTCCAGCAATATTCATGGACTTGATGAATAGAGTCTTTAGAGATTACCTAGATACATTTGTGGTAGTCTTTATAGATGATATTCTAATATACTCCAAAACCAAGGAGGACCATGAGGAGAATTTAAGAACTGTACTGGAGACTTTGCGCAAGGAGAAGCTCTATGCCAAGTACAGCAAGTGTGAGTTCTGGTTGAAGGAGGTCTCATTCTTGGGACATATCATCACAAGCAATGGGATATCTGTGGACCCCTCCAAAACAGATGCAATTGAGGGATGGCCGAGGCCAACATCGGTTACTGATATCCGTAGCTTCTTGGGGTTAGCTGGATATTATCGACGATTTGTGAGAAACTTCTCACGATTGTCCAACCCTCTTACCAAGCTAACTCGAAAGGGAGTAAAGTTTGCTTGGAGTGATGAATGCGAAGAAAGCTTCAAGGAGTTGAAAAGGAGGCTTATCACTGCACCTGTGCTCACTTTACCCACAAGTGGAGAGCTTTTTGTGGTATTCAGTGATGCTTCGAAGAAGGGCTTAGGATGTGTGCTGATGCAGAATGATAAAGTGATATCCTATTCCTCAAGACAGTTGAAAATCCATGAGCGAAACTATCCAACGCATGATCTGGAGTTGGCGGCGGTGATCTTTGCCTTGAAAATCTGGCGGCATTATCTCTATGGAGAGAAATGTGGGATATATACTGACCACAAGAGTCTTAAATATATATTCACACAGAAAGAGCTTAATATGCGCCAGAGAAGATGGATAGAGCTCATAAAGGATTATGACTGTTCAATACATTACCACCCTGGGAAGGCGAACAAGGTAGCGGATGCCCTAAGTAGAAAGGATCCAGCAATTCTATCAATGATGAGAACTGAGAAGGATCCAATCTTCTTAGACTTGATGAAGATGGACGTGGGAATCATAAAGAAGGGAACATCACCAATCCTTTCACAAATGATTGCTCAACCATCTCTTTTGGAAAGGTTAAAGGATGCTCAAAAGGATGATGTGAGAATCCAAGAAAAAGTGGAAGCTATCAAAAAGGGAAAATCCTCAGAGTTTAATGTTAATGAAGAAGGAATTGTGCGGTTTGGGAAAAGACTATGTGTCCCATCAAGTTCGGAGCTGAAGAAGGAACTTTTGGATGATGCACATAGTTCAAATTTCTCTATTCACCCAGGGAGCACAAAGATGTATCGAGATCTCCGAGAAAACTTTTGGTGGGATAATATGAAGAAGGAGATCGCCGAATATACATCAAAGTGCCTGGTGTGTCAGCAAGTGAAGGCAGAGAGGCAGAAGTCTAAGGGGATGATGCAACCATTGCCCATACCAGAATGGAAATGGGAGAACATCACCATGGACTTCTTCACTGGACTTCCAAGGACATCCAAAAGCAATAATGCAATCTGGGTTATTGTGGATCGTCTTACAAAGACTGCACACTTCATTGCTATTCGAGAGGATTTCTCTTTGGATCAACTAGCACAGATATATATCAGGGAAGTGGTACGGTTGCATGGAGTACCACTATCTATTGTGTCGGACCGAGATCCAAGATTTACCTCTAAGTTTTGGAAGAGTCTTCAACATGCTCTGAATACTGAACTGAACTTCAGTACGGCCTATCATCCTCAAACTGATGGCCAATCCGAGCGGACTATCCAAACACTTGAGGATATGTTGAGAGCGTGCTCAATGGACTTTAAAGGAGGATGGGATCAGCATCTTCCTCTGGTTGAGTTCTCTTATAATAATAGTTTCCACTCAAGCATCCAAATGGCACCATATGAAGCCCTGTATGGGAAAAGGTGTAGAACACCGGCATGTTGGGATGAGGTCGGTGAACGTAAGCTGCTTGGACCAGAAATGGTCGAAGAAATGGTGGAGAAGGTGAAAACCATTCAGCAGCATATCAAGGCAGCCCAAAGTCGACAGAAGAGTTATGCAGATAATCGTCGACGAGACCTTGAGTTTAAAGTCGGAGACATGGTGTTTTTACGCATATCTCCGTGGAAGAAGGTCATGAGGTTTAGAAAGAAAGGGAAGTTAAGTCCAAGGTACATCGGCCCCTTCGAGATTCTTGATCGTGTTGGGGCTGTGGCCTATCGACTAGCACTTCCACCTACTATGGCCAAGGTGCATGATGTCTTCCATGTATCCCTCTTAAGGAAGTACATACCAGACCCTTCACATGTACTCTCTTCCGAGGTGGTACAATTAGAAGACGATCTTTCTTATGAGGAGCAACCAGTGAAGATCTTAGATCGTAGAGAAAAAGTTCTACGAAATAAGACAATGCCCCTCGTCAAGGTGTTGTGGAGAAACCACAAGTTTGAAGAAGCAACTTGGGAGTCGGAGGATATGATGAAGCTAAGTTACCCACATTTGTTTTAGTGTGGGAAAAGGAAAATTTCGAGGGCGAAATTTCTTAAGGGGGGAATGTTGTAACGACCCAAAATTTCATTAATGGAAAATCCCTCTTGATCCAGTTAAATGTTTCTTTATGTTTTTATAAGATGTCAACTTCTTTAGTTTTACGTTAAGATTTGTGACCGTTACTTTTATAGCCGTTGAACAGTGATCATCTGGGTAGTTTAAATATAAGTCTTTAACGAACCAATTTTCTACTCAGACCAAGGAAGCGATGGCCTCATCCAGTAGAATTGCCCCTTACGAAGCCCATTTGTCGGAGCTCGGAAAGGAGGTGGTGTCTTTGGGCTTTGCCCTTGACCAAGCCCAAGCTGATCTTCATCAAGTCAAGCTCGAACGTGATCGTCTACGGGAAAAATGGAAGTTGATAGAGATCACCACTCGAGCAATGTTATCCGAGCAACCCCAAGAGTCTGTCACCATCGCACACCTTACCCTTAGGTCTTATGCGGCTATTTTAAGGGGTTATGTAACAAATAAGTAGCACCATGTTCATGTACATTATTTTTGTATATAATAATGAATATAATTTCTAGTCATTTTTGATGCATTGTAATTAGTTTTTAAAGTACAAATGATGTTTTTAGTTATTATTTAATTAAGAATTATATTTTATTAAATTAAAGGATTTTTGAATTAAATAATATTTTAATAAAATATTATTATTAATATTAAATTAATTTTTATTAAATATAAATTATCTTATAATTTTATGAATGCAATTAAAATTTTTATTAAGGTTTGAAAGCCATTTCTGTCAAAACCCGTGAATTTTTTATAAATGTCGGTTTTTATTTTAAAAGTGAAAATTCACATATTTAGAAAATTATTTAGATAAAATAAATATTATTTTTGGAATCAGGACGTCGAAATTATCCAACGGTGAATTTTTCATAATTTTCTGAGACAGTCAAATTTTTGGGTAAAAATTAAATACCATTTATATATATAATGTGTTTTATGACATCATAATGACCCAATGGTGATGTAATAAAATACCATAATCCATATGTTCGGCCAATATATGTTTTATCATTAAAATAATGAGGTTTTGGGTTTGTTTGACTCACTTTTCAAAGCATTAATGGAGCCCTCAAGACTTATTCAACACTTTGCCTTTTTAAATTAATTTCCATGGGAGTGTGACTCACCTCCACATAAGCAACCCTAATTTTTTAATAAGTTCGGACCTTGGACTTGTAAAATATTGTTTTCCTCTTTCCTTTTCCAGAAACCATGGGCAAATACCATGGGATGGTTTTTGGTTTGGATTATTTTAATATAAGGGGTCCCAAACCTAAATAATAAAGAATTCTCTCACCTTTCCTATATAAACCCACCCAAGCTCCCACTTCCTCCTCACTCAAAGCCCTTGAAGTTCGTCCAACCTCTGCCCTACTCTCTCTAGAATCCTCCCAAGGTGCCCCAAGCTCCCAAGAAGCCTCTCACAAGCCTCTCTCTAGGCTTTGGAAGCACACTTCCAAGTAAGGGTTTTTCTTCCTTTCTCATTTTTGTCAATTTTCTTTAAGTTGTATTGCCCTTTTAATTTCATTTATGAATGTTGGGGTATGGTTTCGCACCTCTCCCATACTTCCCTCTTATTGTTTGAATGATGGGAGACCCCTTTCTCTCTCATTAAATGCCTCCCATGTACACCCGTTACTATGCCGAAATTCCGAAAGGAACCTTTTTCTCCTCTTTTATATTCAAGCAATACTTTTGTATCATGAATCTAAATTCCTTTTCAATTGTTGGGACATGTATCTATATGACCTTCTTACTGTCCATTACATGTAAATATGATGAGGAACCCCTTTCTCTCTCATCAACCTTTTTTTATGAATTCTTATGTCACGCCGTTACGCTGCCGAAATCGCACCAATTTTCTAAGCCAATGTCTTTGTGTAGTGAATACCATGCCCATTTCTCCATCAAGGGTATTCACCTTTATGCACATATACGTATTGATTGTAAAGTTTCATGTATGAATTCCACATTCCTTTATCGTGGAAGAAATGATTATGTTTTATGAATCCATGTTTTATGATCCATGTGGCACACTTATGCATGAAATGAAATGTTTAAGAAGGGTGCGCCCTGATAGCGCTCCAATGCATTGGGTAAAGTATAGTATCATGATACGTCATGTGCAATGAGTGTTGACTCATGCTAATTCAAGTGCAACGAGGGTTTACTCGTGCTTCAAGTGCAATGAGGGTTTACTCATGCTCCATGTGCAATGAGCCTTGGCTCATGCTAATTCAATGTTAAGTGTTGTTGCCACATTTCCATGTTATGATTATCATGCTTTATCATGCCTTTATGTTCATCTCTCTCTTATGCTCTATTGATATGCCTATTGCCTAACATGTTTTGTACTCCTCATGTTATTCATTGTGTACTCCCTTATAGCTCACCCTTTTTTTATGCATGTCCTCAGGTTATCCCATGCAATGCTAAGTACGAAGGAATGTAGTGGTCATGTAAAGGAAGTTTTCAATAAGGATGTTGTATTGCAAGTTTAAAGTTTTTATGTAATGATCCTAAGCCCCAAAGACACTAAACCTCTCGATCTTCTTTGTTGTATCAAGTGAAGTTTTATGTAATAAAGCATGTTTAAGTGGTAATAAAAAGCAGGGTTGTCATAATATAACCCATTTACAAGTATTGTAGTCTTAGGGGTCCATATAAGATGAAAAGTCATCACCATTTTATTAAAACCATAATTTTTCCCTTATATGGAATGTACCTAATACACTATGTGTAGATATTTCATGTTTTTTATTCAGTTTATGGGTTCTATACAATGGCTAATACATGGTGTGTAATTTATATACAAGGTGTGTAAATTCCAAGAGAGCAGTATAAACTACAGGTTTTATGTTGAAAATTCCTAAAATATCCCTGACATCACCATTAAATTTATCCAACCAAATTCATGGTCAGTAATACTCACCCAAAAAATGAATCTAAAAGTAGATATTAGAACATACCTAATAGAAAGGCAATGGGGGTTTTATAGGAACATTGAAAGATGGGTTTTAAAAGAAAGACCCTTATCTTGAGTCTGTCTCATCATATACATTTTTTATCTTCTGAAATAATAAAATTTAAGTTAATTATTTACTTTATTAATAAAACTTTTCATTATTATTATTCATTTTATATCACTTATCTCCGTGTTATAACAATTAATTATTTATTCGCATTCACGTCAGATGTTTTGAGGATATTCGATTCATAAGTCCAAAATAAAACCGGTCAATTAAACATGGTCAAAGTGGACGCCAGTCCCCCATCCCCAAAATAAAAATAATGAAATAATTATCATTTTTTACATCAATTCCACTTTTGATAAAAAATATAAAATATGATTAAAAAAACGATCTCTGTAACAATACTGGAGACAGTATGTCATATATAGGCATGATTAATGTTTCCATTTTTCAAAAATCATTATGTTGAGAAGGTATATATTATTTTATATTTAAAAAATTATATTAATTCCATATAAATCATATTATTTATTTAAATATACTTATATATATCATCAATTTTATATCAAGATGAAAAATGAATCACATCGCTTCGTGGAAGTGGTAGTCCACACAAACACACAAAGGACATTATCATTTTTCTATAAATGGAATGGAAAGAACATAAAGGATATATTATCTTTAAATAATGATAAATATGTAATTAATATCATATATATACATTAATTCAATCATTATATATAGTCTATAGAGACAGTGACATAAAATGAATTATATTAGTTAATGTGGAGATACTTCTCCAAACACATGATCAATGGATTATTTTCCTATTTGATGGAGGTGGAGATGGTCATAAGTTATTAAACTAAAAAAATAACATCATATTGTGTTTAGTTAAATGGATATATAATTTTATCATGCTTTAAGAAGGTTTGAGAGATTTGTATGAATAAAAAAATAGAAATTACTGATTAAAAAATTATACCTCTTCTTTAGACAATCTCTTTTCCTTAAAACCTTAAGACCTATAAGATTAGTGTTATGAATAAAAAAATAACTCTATAAATAGGTTAGTTATTATGGGAATTTAAAATTTTAGGGATTAACCAAACCAAATGGAGTTTTAAGTGTGAATTATTGAGAAGTATAGGTTCCCTTTTATAAGAGTTGGGATGGTCACTCTTACTGTTTATAAAAATATTTAATTAATATAAATTCATTTGAAATTAAAAATGGATACACAGTGAGTTATTTAGAATATAAGATGTTTTTTTTTCAAAATCCCTTCATAAAATAAAAATCATATATGTTATGAATATATTTATACACTTATCTTTTGGTTGTATCCCTTTTAACTCTTACCATGACAAAATGAATTTTTTACACTTTGATGGTAAATATAATTACTATAAAATGAAAAAAACCCATAAATGGATAGTGATTGATATTTTATTAATTATTATAATCTATTGGATGAAATAAATTTTAGTAATTTTATATCATTTCATAAAATATATTTTGCTCTAAAAAATCCATACTGTAAATTTTAAGAACTATTCATTATAGAGACTTTAATAATATCAAAATGAAATTAATATTTTGAAAAAATTTATTATATCCTTATATTTTCAAGGCTATATATAAAATTATTTTATCACATTATTTATCACAAATGATATTTTTTTAATATCTTTAATATCATTTATATCATTTTTTAAATAATTTAATAATTACTCTATCAATGTTGTGTAAGCATTTATGGTAATAATTTTGTCAATAAAAATTGTAAATAAATTACCATGATTAATAGAATTGTTTTATTTTTCAAAATACTATTTATAATTGAATATATCCTCTATATAATACCATGTAGAAAATATTACACTAATTAAAAACAAAATTGTCACATATTTGTCATTTCTTTAAATATAATATTATAAAGGTCATAATCTTTTCTAAGTAGCCTAAAAAGGAAATAATTTATACCATTTCATGATTATGGCCTATATATACTCATTAAATTATATTTATGTATGTGTTTTTGTTATTTTATGTTTCTTATCAATATATTTTTAACCAAAATTACCCAATTTACCCTATAATGTGGTGATTACTAAGTTTACTATTCATATTGACCAAAAAATAAAAGGGAACTATTTAAAAAATATAGAACCACTAATTAAAAATATGGAATCCATTTTTAAGAAATTCAACATAGAAAAATATCGTGTATTTAATATAAAATTAAATTAGAAAAAGGAAATAAACAATTTTTTGAAAAAATACCAATTGAAAATATAAAATATTATAAATAATATTCTTGTATAAAATCCATTTAAAAATCCAAAATTGGATTATTTTCAAACAAATTGAAATAATTAAAATTTAAAACTAATAAAAAAAATAATTTTATTTTGAAAATACATTAAATTAAAATAATTTTTTTTAAAAAAATAGTATTTTTTCATTTCCTTCGAAAAATAATATTTTAAAAGAATTCCAAAAACTTCATTATGACATTGTTTTTACAAAAATAATTATCAAAATAAAATTCATTTTTCAAATTAAAGTTATATAATTTTATAATTAATACTTTAAATACAACCTTTTAATTAATTAGATTAATAAAACTATTTCCATTTTGATTTTATATTTATAATGAATATACTTATTTAATTCAAGAGTACTAAAAAATATAGAAAAATTATTCTACCAGTACCTAGATTTTAAAATTGGAAAAATACGTAACACCTCATGATTCTAATATTAAATTCTCATTTCAATAAATGCCATGTCGAATAAATTGTTTCTTAAGAAAAACCAATCTAAAATGATTTGAAAATTATTAGATGAAAATTATTTTAAAAATTATAACAATAAAAAGCTATAGAAATAAAAAATAGAAATAAATTAATAAATTATTATATATAGAGGGTAAATAATTTATATGATTTAATGATAAAATATATTGTTTTCAAATATGTTTTTTTCTCTTAGTATGATATCCATGTAAATTATGTTGATAACTTTTAATTAAAATTTTTGATAATATATAATATCTGAATGTATGATATAATATATTAAAATTTATTTAATTATTAATTGATATGAAATATGATTTAGATCACTTAATGATTGAAATTTCATCTTTATATAATAGTAGTATATTCTCTATATATTTTTTATTTTCATTTAGAAGATAATATTATGAATTTTTGAATATTTATTTGTAAAAATTTAATTCATTTTTGTAATGATAATATTATATTATGATTAATTTCTATGGTTTTTTGAAATAGATTTATTATTATGTGAATTGTATAAAATATTGTTGTCACAAATACCCTGATTTTTATGAAATAATTGAGATATAATCATGGATAAAAATATTATAAAAACATTTATATAATAAAATATGTATTTAATAATTAAAATTATATATTTAAAATATTATGTTTGATTTATAAACCAAATATTATAATTTTAAATCTTGAGGATTATTTTTTTCTAAAAAAAGTTATTATCTAATTTTAACTTATTATTTTAAAATTAATTTTTCTCAATTATATAAATATAATATTATAATCTTATTTTTAGACTTGGAATAATAGTATTCAAATTAGTTAAAGTGGTTGATTTTATTTTTCTTCATTAAAAAATGGTTTTAGGTTAAAAAATGTGTTACTATGGTAAGATTAAATTATTGTAAAAGTTATAACTTAGGTAAGAAGTAAAAAATTCATTAGAAATTATATTATAATTAATAGAAGAGAGATTTATCAAATTTTGTTTACCACATCTCCAATATTTTCCTCATTTTGAGCCACATTCCTTTCAATTGAAAATAACATTGAAATAAAGTTATGTGTTTTACAAAAGTGTCACCCCTATCACTTATAAATAAATAATCCAAATACACCAATATATACATTATAAATATTAAAATTTATCATTAAAATAATCACATACTACATTACCTAGATCCCTCTCACATGTTTTCCATCCCTTTACCCCATAAAAATTTCTAAATTTACCAGTTTCATATGGCCCTTTAAGAGAAAATTAAAATTCTCTATGTGAGCAGTAATCAATTCTTAAAGTTTATATTTTCAATAATTAATAAAAAAAATATTTTAATCATTCTAAAATATTATTATTTTTTAAACTATAATAAATAAATTTTATTATGTTAATTTCCAATCAATTATTTAAACTTCAAACATATATCGAAAAATGAGAATGCCTCTTGTTCATGCGTGTAGACTACCACCTATAAAAAGCAACAAATTTAATTTTCTATAACTACCATTAATGTATTATTATCAAAGATTATTTAATGTATAAATAAGATATTTATAACATATTTATTATTCTAAAATGGGAAATGTTTTTCAATCGTCTTTTTGTTCTTAGAACAATTGAAATGCCATCCATTCATATGAGCTGACTACCTCTTACACAAAGAGATGTGTTTCATTTTCCATAAAAACAATAATTAGTTGGTTATATGTATGTATATTTTTAATTAGCAGGACATTTATTAAATAAATATAATTTTTAATGATATATAATTATTTACCTTCTTTTCTTTCAATATATTCAAAAAAGAAAATGTTCCTTGTGAGTATGTGAATATTATCACTGATATGGTTGATGTGTTTCTTTTTTCCTCACCTCCATACAAATATAGTTATAAAAATATATTCATTTAATATATATTATATTTTTGGTAAATATGTTCCATTAATATTCATTCTGGGAAGATTAAATAATAATTAATGACCATTATAATATAAACTGTTTATATCATAAAATTTCTCGAATCTAGATCATCATGGGTTTCATTTTCAAAAACCATACCCCTAACATCCATGGAATTAAAATAGAACAATTTTTTTATTGAAAAAAATATATTATAATATATTTATTAAAATGGTATTGATGCAAATTGTGTTAATAAATATTAAAAAACATCAACATTACCATACATTAATGAAACAAATAAAATTAATATCATATGATGATTAAAATAAATATAAAAAACTAATATATTTTTGAGAATGATTATAGATGAATTTTATGGAAGGTAATAATTTTTGATAAGTTTCTCAAATAATTTATTATGATGGTTATTTTAATTATAAAGATTGATAATGTTCTTTCATTAAATTTTACCCTAAAAGGTAAGGGTTTCCACATCACAATTTTCATTTGTAGAGATATATTCTATATTACCCACAAACATTATTTATGGGGTGTATATAATAGCAAATGAATATATTTTATCATACACATCATTTTATTAATGTTACTGAGAATTAAAAATCATGTTACATCCTTTAATGACCTCTAATTTTAATGGTACCAAAGTAATAAGTGCTATTTTTATGAAATTATATTCTTTATGTCATATTTTATATCATGAATTTTTTTTATTTAAACGTTTTATATCATAACCATTTGATATATTTTTCTACTAATGCTGTTATTTATGATATTAATAATTTTTTAAACATTTTTTTCCAATAATTCATTTTTATTCAAATGTTATTTAATTTATATGTTTCTCTTCTCCAACCTCACCTATATTTAGTCGGGAACCTTTATTCTCTATAACAATACTATTCATCCCACTAATGTTATCCTTTTAAATTTTAATAACAAAATATTTTTTATTTCTTATCAACCACATACATCCCATTTAAACCCTATAAAAGAAGTTTATATCACTATTATAACGATGTGCGTTTTAGTAAACATATTATGAAAAATTAACTATGTTTTTATCTTCAACCATCCAAAAAATATTTATTGACTCATCATTTATTTATTTTCAAAATTCCATTTTTTTAATTTTTATTTCAATATAATATTTTTAATGTTCATGTGGTTATCTTCTTGAAAATTTTATTTAAGAGTGACTTTTAACATCATTTTAGATTAACTTTGTATTAATATTCAAGATGTGGGAGGAATATTATTTTAAATGAGTTCCAAACTATCAAAGTTTTCACCTTCCTTCATTATTTTCATTTAAGAACCATTATCTCTATGTTTCTATAATTTTTAACTAAAACTCTAGTTTCATTTTAATTATATAATAATACTTATAAATGGATGAAAAAATTTAAATGGTGTTTCCTTTACATTCCCAAAGTACATTTTTAATGACCTATTATGGATATTTTTAATATATGCTAACATCTGTTAATGTTTTCTCTAATTATATGGGTATATACTATAATGATACCATACAATATATTTATCTAGATAGCTTATGATCATGTTATTTCATTTAATGACTCAGGAAATTAATTATATCATATATGTTTACTATTCCCATACAAATGTTTATTGATTAGTAAATAAAGACGATTATACATTTTATTGATATTAATTTATTAAATAATGTGAACTAATTGGACATATTCAGTGATGATAGGGTCCAAAATACCCCTTCAATGCATTAACAGGTCTAATGAGACAAACTATCTTGCCTATTTGGCATATACCTTCCCTATTTTTGAATAATTTCTTGGCAAGAGGCCTTAACCATTACATTATAATGTCTATAATTATGAGATATATCACTATGAAGCCATTTATGGTTATTCATGTGATTAATTATGTTTCTATTTAATCCGTAATTTTATTCCAATTATATTATATTAGTTATATTTCACATTTTATTATTGTTTTTCTCATCCATACTATTCATTTCATGGTTTTTCTATGATACATACTACTATATGTTATCCCATAATAAAAATCAAATCTAACCAATTATTTTATTTTTCTAATCCCTATGGTTCATTCATGTGAAATTATATTAACATTAGTGATATACTAGATGAAATAATAATAGTGTATTCACATGAATTTTTTAATCTATTTCATGTTCTCAAATTTAATGTCATAATCATGTATCTATCTATACTAGCAATACTACCAAACGATGTGATCATTTGTGTTATTATCCCCTGTATCATGTATCAATGTAATAATGTTACCACCGATGTTGGGTTAATATAGGAAAGGTTGTTAGAGTTGGTTTCAAAGAAGTTTAGTATAATCCATAGGAAGAAGATTTAGGAAAATATAATCTGGATAAAAATACCTATGAGGGACTCTAAGGATAAGTCTATGTTTTTGAAAATGTCAAAATTTTCCTTTTGTATAGGTTGTGAAATTTCCTTATAATCCCAACCCTATCCGAATAAAAATAGTGGGATGAAAGAGATGTAACATATATATAAATTATTAATATGGTTAGATATAAAATCCATCATCCCTCAGTTTACAAAATAGAGGTTTAACTACAAACTTAATTTAACACTCCCGAGGGATATGATTTGGTTGATTAAAATTATCTTTGTGAATCATTTTGACGTATTTTTAAATATTATTTGGATTTCAAGACATTACTAACTATAATAAGCTTCTGATTGCAAATTTTTTTTAATTTAAAATCATTTTTATTTTGATTACATGTTACACCATATTCATAATTACATAATATAATTTCATATTAGGGGTTTTATTCATAAAATAATCAATTATATTCTATTTTTTAGATATGGAACCCATAAAAAGGAATTGAAAATGTATCAAAACCTATAATCTATTTAGGGATTTCAATCCAATGAAAGTTGATAAAACTTGAGTTATGATTTTTTATATTATAAATTTATTTGTAAAAGTTATTAATAAAAATATAGGCTATACATTGAATCTTGTTTCTTCATAGCATGATGAAATAATGTAGGATAAAATCATATAGCAAAAACCTCCAAATTTTAATGGAACCTCTAATCCATTGGTAGCTAAAAAATTTATTGAGGTTCCCCATAACAATAATCTAAATTTCAATGATATTTTTTTCATAGAATACAAAAAATTAAACATTACATCTCACAAATAATTTCACAATCTAAAGAAATAAAAGATAAGTTTATTTTATGATAAGTTACTTAAGAATATCATTTTATAAATTTTATGAATATTTCTCTAAAATTTATCTCTACAAAACTCCCTTATAGACTCTCTATAGGTTGAAATCACCATCATAACCTCACGAATGGAAACACTGGAAATGATGATATAAAAAACTCATTAATGGAAATATTATTAGCACACCTTCAGGGTATATAACATTAGAATATGAAAAAACATGATAAGGAGTGAAATATCTTATTAAACCTAAAATTGAACAATAATAGTTATTTATATATCAGGTTTGAATTACCTGTAACCTAAAGTGATTAAATATATACAATGAAATATTGGGATAATAAATATGATCTGTAGAAAATAACATTGGTATAAGATTATGATATAAGAGTTTAGTATTAACATAATCATATAAATCATATTTTAGGGCTACCCACTATGACATTCATCATATAGTAGGCTTGGTCTAACCACCAGTGTACCTTCTTAGGCTTTGTATTACCACCAGTGTACACTTTGTATTTGGAATTCAACAATTGAGACCTTTATGATCTTGGAGATAATCCACTCACATACCCTTGGGCTTCAGATAACCATCTCCTAAACCTTTTGTCTTGGGATAATTCCCTCAAAAACCCTTTAGCTTAGAATAATCCTCATACGTATCATTTGTCTTTGGATAATCCTAATTTATACCCTTTTAGTCTCATGATATATAATCATTAATCAAGAATTATAGGGGTATATAATACACCACCTATCAAAAATCCATCCACATGTGTACCACCTAAAAACTATCATTTTTATAATATTAAGAACCCATTGATAGGAAAATGGGTTTTGTAACATTTCTGGATGGTATCAAAAAAATTGACCACCTGAATGTCAATAGTTGATACCATATATTCAATCACCCCAAAAGTGTTTTTTATAATAACATTTGGAGGGTGGTTCATGAAAAATAATTTCCAACAATTTAAATAAAATTAATTTTGGGATAAAATTGATGTGGAATCGTAATTGAATTTATTGAGAATTATTTTTTATATAGAATAAAGACAAAGTTATCATCTCATTGGAAAACCATTTTTGAAAATTTAAATTGAATAAATTTGAAAAAAATTTACTTTTACAAAGAATATTCAATAGTGGATCCTTGAAAAATAAACAATGATTCAAATAATATGATGTAAAAGATCTTGATTTTTTTCTATTTTTAATTTAATATTCCTCAATAGTAGAACCTTGAAATAGATATAATGGTTTCAAGTACATTATAAGAAACCATTAAAAAAATATTTTTTGAAAAATCATAAATAATAGAGATTTCGAATGATATAAATGAGTTTTAAAGTGAATGTGGAGTGGAAGATAAAAAATTTCGTTTTGAATGGATGATAAACAATTTATAATTTGTTAAAATACCATAGTGGAAAATCAAAATCATGAAAAGAGTCAATAGAACATCATTAGGAAGGTATTATAAAAAATTTAAATGTCATGTGAGTCAAAAAATAGATTTTAAAATAATAAAGGAACTAATTTTTGGTAATTTTGATCAAGGAAATGGATAAAACATAATCCATTAATTTTTTTTCTTACAAACATTGAATTTTTATGATAAAGGAGTTCATTAGGATAAATTATTTGAGTAGAAAACATAATTTACATAGATAGAAGAGATGAAATAACATTTTAAATAGGAAATTTATGAATTAATCAAACATGGAGGAATTCCACTTGGGGAATAAAATTTTGACTAAATGAAATTGAATGTCAGTTAACTAAATACCTTATGGATTTCATAATATATAAATAAAGAGACTTTTAGAAACATTTTAAATGGGATAAATATAAAATCATGTTACTATTTTTAGGTATTCCTAAACCCCTATTTTGATCATGCTTTGGTTATATTTTTTTTAGGGTTTCTTTAGGTGATTTTTTGAAATTTTGAATGTTTTTGAGTTATGTATGGTTGGAACACCATTTTCCCAAACCATGAACTCTCTTAGTGAAAAATATGCAAACCCAAAAGTTGGGGTTTGCATGGATAATATACGGTCTGAAAAACTAATCACCCACCTAGTAGGAATTGTGCACCTAGGCAAAAAGGGGTTCACAATTAGGGAGCACAGTTTATCTAGCCATGCGACCCTACCAAGGAAAACATGCTTACTGGTTTTTATTAGTCCAAAAATTATTTTTAAATTACTAAAACACTCATTTTAATTTCTTGATGGAATATTATTATCCTATTATGCTGTGTTATTCCTTGGATCCTCCCAAGAGGTGATTGTAGCCCCTCTACACCCATACTAAAGAAAATCTAAGCTTGGATAATGAAATTTGTTTACTTCTCAGTAAGTTTCCTCTTCCCATTTTCTTTCTCACATTTTTTCCACTTTCCTCCCTAGGGTTTTTTAGATCTATATCTTGTTAAAGGATATAATCCCCATTGTTTCATATCTTGAATATAGGTTTGATTCTCGGATCCCCATTTCCGATGTTCTTTATTGGAGTTTCCTGATTAGGGATTTGTGTTTCATGATATCGTGAACACAAGGTAGGTGGTTCCATTTATAATGGACAATATGATTAACCCTAATTTTATTATTTTAAATTAAAATGTTTTATTTATATTAAATTTATTTATTTCAATTAAATTTCATTCAATGGTATTATTGAATAACCCAATTCCATTTAATTGTGGATTTGTGTTTTATTTGACCCAAAATTGGGAAAAACCCGATATTCCAATGAATTGGGGCGTGTTTGTAAAATTGATAGAAAATTTTGTGATTTTAATTATTGAATTTAAATTGTTAAATTAATTTGATAGAATTGGTTTCAATGTGTATTTGAGAAAAATGACTTAAAATGTTTTTGATATAAACCCAGTGGTTTTATCTTGGAAAAAACATTATTTAATTAAAAACACATGTATCGGTTTTTAGAAGAGAATTTGAATATTTGAAATATGAGAATGTGATGAATTTAATTTTAAACCATTTTAAAATAATTTTCCCATCATTTATTTTTATTAGAGAACATTAAAACCTATGTAGTTAGTGATTTATACTAGAAAACACTCTGTTGACAATTTACAACACAAATAATACATATGCAGGAGGTCACATCCTCAATGGGATAGTGATGAGTACTCTTTTATAAGGGTATGAGGGACATGTTTATAGATATTTTCATGATCACTATTAGAGTGTGAGGGAGTCCCACAACCTGGAACTATCATACCTTTTGGAAGATGACCATGTTTTACATTGTTTATATTTGAAATAAATTCCATTATTTGTAAATAATTTTATGCATGCCTTATGAATTTATATAAATAGTTTTATATAAAATTATTATTTATGCCATTGTTTAGAAATTTTTCTATCATTTGAAATGTAAAGAATGATTTGTTTAAAATGTGATTTTTAAATGAAATGCATGTTTATTTAAAATTGGAATCTAAATTTGATTAATTAAATGTTGAATCTTATTATGTAATAATTGGTGAGACACTACTGGGATTTTAGATCACAACCTACCTGTTCCCTTTGGTATTTGTAGATTATCTTCTTCCCAGATCGATCAAGGGTAAAGCACCACTGGGACATGGTAGTTGCTATTGATACTTAAGCTTAGAGTGTTGGTTATGTTGGGATATGGGTTGTTAAACTATTTTCTAGTACTTTGTGGTTGCACTTTTGATTGATTATAGATATTTTATTTCTGGTATAGTTCCACCTATGGTGTTTTCTTGTATTAATACTGACATGTTTATCTTACTTCCATTGTTTTTGTGGAAAATTACTTCCCACATTCATGTTGTATGATTCCAGGTGTGAGTCTCCAACCCATGGGGATAGGGAATTCCCTTCAGGCTATGTAAGAATCATAATGGTTATTAGGGTAACAGGTTATCTAGGTTGGTTTGTGAAAAAGTGGTATCATAGGTTTAGGTTTTTTATCTATAATTTTTGTCAATATGTAGTTTTTTAATCTTGTCATGACTTAGGAGATAGTTGTTATTGAGTTTATGGAAAACTCTCACTGCAATAATCCTTAAGTCACTATGGGTGGTTTGGGAAAGTTTTCATAATGAATATTTTTATAATTTTCCCATATTTTTATTTAGATAGATGGAATAAAAATCTTCTGTTCTTATATGATCGGATAAATTTCCCTTGTTTCTATTTTTGAGTGTTTATATAATGTCTTCAAAGTTTTATGCTAATTTTGTGTAGCATCATGCCTCAGAGAAGACATGAAAATCAGATCTAGGAGGAAGTTATCGATGAACCATAGTGAGAAAATCCTCTTGTGGACCCGAGTCTGGTTGAGGTGATTTTGAAAACTATCCAAGATCTGAGGATGCACCACCAACAGTTCCCATTCAGGATCTAGATGTGGAACCTCATAGGGATGTTTTATGGAATCATACTAAGGAGTTCCTTCACCAGAATCCACTAGTGTTCAAGGGCTCAAATGATCATGAAGAGGCTATAGAATGGTTAAGTAGTATTGATAATTTGTTTGATATCCTAGAGACACCTGATGAAATAAAGGTAATGTGTTCTACATTCATGCTAGAGGGACCTTGTAGGATATGGTAGGGCATGATTGTGATAGAGAAGAATCATGATTTCATATTTTGGAAAGAGGGTATTGGCCAAGGCTATTGTGTTTTTCAATTTCTAGAAGGTTGATAGGATCGTGATAGAATATGAAAATCATTTTGATGAGATAATGAATTTTTCACATGATATAGTATCAAATGAGAAGTTGAAGACTCGAATGCTCGAGATAGTACATCGATTTTATATTATTTGTTGGGTTTTCTTCTTGAACCTACCTTGCAATGCTAATATATTGGATAGAGTTTTAAGGGTTAAAATGGACCTCGATGGAAGGTCATGGTTGATAGGAGTCCCTTTTTCTCCCAGAAGAAGTACTATGAATTCCTCAATAGGGAAGAGGAAGTGTGATTACTCTCATAATAGTTCTCAATAATAGGGATTTTCTAGACCTCCTTCAATGCCTGAATATAGCCCTTTTATTTTCTACAAGTGTGGAAATCTTGGGAATTTTAAGAGGTTTTCACTGAATAACCCACGATATGTGGCTCTTATGAATGCACATGTAACTTGTAGATGTTATTATATGTCTTTTATACTTCAAGTAGTGGTTTGGTATCATCAAAACCTACTAAAACTACTATAATGTCAAATTTTTCAATGAAAAGGGGTTACAACCATAAAAATCCATAATAAAGCTTCTTTTCATGGCGGAAGAGACTCCAGAGAAAGTATATATGGGTTCCAAATTATGAGAGGTACCATCTATAAATCCCTATCATTAGTTAATGATTTATTTGATACCAGTGCACCTCATTCATTTATTTCATCTCGTATTGTTAACATTCTTAATCTTCATATGGATATTTTATCTTATGTGATAGATATTACTACATCCCTATGAATGAAGGGAGATGAGGGTCTCTATATTAATTTTTGAATTTTATCATTATCTAATATCAATCTTGCTTGACGTTTTATGGTTCTCAATATGAATCCTCTTTACATCATATTTGTGATGGATTAGATCATTTATAATAAATCACAGATTATTTTTTATCTTCGATGGGTCGACTTTACTGCACTAGATGGGGTGTATCATATATTTAAAGGAGAAAGGGACATGTGGGAGAGTAGATCCATAATTTCTTATCTAGAGTAGGGGAAAGTAATATCAGTGTTTTATTTTGATATGGAGTGAGAATATTTGAGTGGTGATATCACTTTTGTCTTCATTGAGTTTCCTGATGATTTTCTTTCTAACTTATTTGGTTTCCCACTGGTAAGGGAGGTAAAGTTTTCTATTGATTTAGTACTAGGTTCGCATCTGGTATCTATTCATTCTTAACACAAGGATATAGATAAAATTAATGATCTGGAGACTCAATTGGACGATCTTTTAAATAAAGGGTTTATATTTATGAGTCTATTACCTTGGGTGGAACCTGTTCTCTTTGAAAAGAAATTTTATGGTTCACTTTATCATTGTGTTTATTACCAGAAACTCAATTGAACTACGGTAAAGAACACATATTTTTTTCCTTGGATTTATTGTATGTAAGATATATTGAAAGGGGAAAAGTGATTTTTAAAGATCGACCTTCAATATGGTTACCATCAGTTGAGGATAAAAGAATATAAAATTAATAAGATTAACTTTAATTGTAGGTATGGAAATTATGTGCACCTTGTCATTCCATTTGGTTTAACCAATTATCTTATATTATTTATGGATTTTATGAATAGTATTTTAGATTAACATCTTGATAAATTTATGGTAGTCTTTGAGGATTAAATCCTTATTTACTCTAAGTATGAGGTTTATCATGTCTGTCATTTGAGAGATTTTTTCGGATTGTTGAGAAATATTTGAATTTATTCCAAGCTATAGAGTTGTGATTTATAGATTTTGGAAGAGAAGTTCTTAGGAAACATGATTTTGGAATATCGTATTTCAATAGATCCTGAAATGGAAAATGCTATTATGACATGTGAATAACCATGAATGGTTTTTGAGATTTAGAGCTTCTTTGGTCTAGTTGGGTATTATCACCAGTTTTTAAAGGAATTATCAAAATTGGATTCTATGATGACTGTTCTAACTCAAAAGGGAGTAAATTGTTTATGGGATAAGAAATGAAAGATTTATTTTTTGAGTTGAATTGTATTTTGACTACTACCCCAGTGTTGAATATTCCACAGGTCAGGTACGTATCTGTGGTATTTAGTGATGCATTGGGTTAGTGTTTGGGTTGCGTTATTATGTATGGTGATCATGTCATTGCTTATGTATCTCTTCAACTTAAGCCAAATGAAAAGAATTCACTACTAGAAAACTGCGCTATATCCACAGACCTATAGCCATGATTTTCCAAAACCGTGGCTATAGATATTTATACTAAGGCTATAACCACCTTTTTATATAAAACTGTGGATATAGGGTATATTTTTAAAGTCTATAGCCACAGTTCAGTGAAAATGTAGATATAGAGTTTTTTCGGACATCTATTGCTATGATTTTGTTAAACCATGGATATATAGTGTTTTTTAGGTCTATAGCCATGGATTGTGTAAAATTGTGACTGTAGAGTCTTTTTCCATGGGTTATAGCCGCAGTTTGTATAAAACCGTGGCTATATAGTTTTTTTTCTTAGGGATATATCCATAGTTTGTGTAAAACTATATCTGTAGAGTTTTTTCCTAGGGCTATAGCCACGATTTATGTAAAACCGTGGCTATAGAGTTTTTTCTAAGTGATATAGCCATGGGTTGTGTAAAACCATGGCTATAGAGTGATTTTTCTAAGGATGTATCCATGGTTTTCCCAAAATTCGGATATAGAGTATTTTTTATATTTTTTATTACCATATTTTATCAAAACTGTGGATATAAGTCTCTCACCCTTACGTGGGAAAAAAATTAACCCATGAAAAAATAGTGGGAAGGGATATAACCAAGGATTACATGCTATAGCCAATATTTTTAATAAAATATATAAATATAAATATAAATATAAATATAAATATAAATATAAATATATATATATACCAAAAGTCATTAGTGGTGTAGCAGTTAGGTGGCTGGTGCGCATAGCGGAGGTACAGAGACCGAATTCGGTTGAGCGCATATTATTTTTGGGCTATAACCCCAATTTTCACAGGCTAGAGACATGGTATGAAACCATTGTAACAAATATATTTCCACTTTGGACAAACATGGAGATATCCCAAGTTCCACTATGGACAACCGTGGTAATAAATTTAGCTATAGCCACACCAATACAATCCATGGCCTACTGGAACAATGGAAATAAATTATAGAAAATATTTTGAACCCTACATCCATATTTTTGGGCCATGTATATAGCCAAAATTTCTACTTGTAATTATCTGACCCTTGAACTTGAACTTACAGTGGTGATTCATGCACTTAAGAGCTAGCATCATATCCTTTTTGGATAATGTTTTACCATGTATTCCAAAAAAAAAGAATGAGTTATATCTTCTCTCAAAAATATTTAAATATCTTCCAAAGGTGCTGGGTGGAGTACCAACAATCTTTTGATTTAGACATTGTCTATAATCATGGGAATGATAATTTCATTGCGGAATATTTGAGTAGAAAACTTTTGACCCAGACCATGAAAGAACCATCAGAAGAGTGGAACTTGATTTCTCTTTTTTCACAGTTGTTATTGGATTTCATGAATCAGTGGATGAGTTTGTTTTGAAAAATGTTAAGTTTAAATTATCTCTTATTGATATGATTCCTCAAGAAAAATAGGTGGATGATGATTTCTTCGGCATCATAGACCCTATTTATGATGGGGACACTATACCTGACCTGTCATTCTCCACAAGGGTAATTCTATTATATCAGAATCATTTTTTGTGTCTTTAGTAGTATAAAAAGATGTTGTGAGGGGATTTTCATAATTACCAGTGGGAAATATACCAAGTAATGATGAAGATGTTCTATGACATGCAGCAATGATTTTGCTGTCTAGTTATGAGACAAAGCATTTTTGATTTTTTCTCTAATTGATATACATGATAAAATTCAAGCTTGGGCACTAAATAATTTTAGGTTTTCTTCAACCACTCCCATACCCAACATGGAAGTGAGATTATATCTATATGGAATTTGTGGTTGGTCTTCTACATAACAATAAAAAGAATAATATGATATGGGTTGTGATCAATAGACTATCTTAATCAGATCACTTTATTCCCTTTCATGATACAACCAAAGTTGAGGAGTTGGTAAATCTCTATGTGAGAGAGGTTGTTTGTTTTCATAGAGTTCCATTATATGTATTCTATGATAGGGATTATTTTTCTTCTTCTTGTTTTTGGAGCGGCCTTTAGGAGGCAATCAAATCTCAAGTATGTTTGAGCATGGCATACCATTTGTAGTCCGATGGTTATATAGAAAGAGATATATAGATTCTTGAGTATATGCTCCACCCCTACATTCATAACTTTGGTGGGGCTTGGGATGACCATCTAGGGATGGTTGAGTTTTTATATAACATTAGTTCCAAGTTTATGATAAAAATTGAACCTTTTGAGGAATTTTATAAATGAACTTGTAAATATCAATTTTGTTTGTTAGATATTGGTGAATGTTAATTTTTTTAATATGATTGGTTCAAGAGATGAAAAAAATATTCAATTGATTCATCATATAATGTTGATGGTACAAAGATAATATAAGTTTTTTTACAATCTTCATCTCCGATTTTTGAAGTTTTCAGTTGGTGGATAGGTGTTCTTGAAAGTTTCACCATAGTTGGGTCATAGATAGATTATGTGGCTATGGAAATTTGCTTTTAATTTTGCGGGAACTTTTGAGGTTATTTGAGTAGGTGGGATAATTGGATTACCATTTTTCACTTTCACCAAGGTTGAAATAGATACGTAATATATTCCATGTATATCATCTTTGAAAGTATCTATCTAATCCATATCATGTTCTAAGATAAAGGGATCTTAAGGTTGAAGATGATTTTTCCATTACTGAACATCCAGTGATGATAGTTGATTTTGAAACCATGTTTCCCCATGTAAGGAAGATAATTTTGGTTCAAGTGTTATGGAAGCATGGTTCTGATACTCAAGAGATATGGGAGAGGGAATAACTGATGAGGGAGAAGCATATGCATCTTTTTGACATGGATGGTTCTCAGTGGGCTTTATGGGGGAAGAACGATTCTATGGTGGTATGGTTGTAACATCCTATTGCAATTTTTAGGTAATTATAAACACCTAATTTAATATTTATTCAATTTTATTTTGTTTAGGGCTTCTTTCAGGTCAAATTTTGGAAAGTTTGAATGTTTTTGGGTTGTTTACGATTGGCCCATAGTTTTCCCAAATGGTGTGCTCACTCAGTAGAAACTGTACAAACCCAAATAGTGGAGGCTTTCATAGCTAACACACTTTTTAAAAAACTCTCCGCCCACATAGTATAAATTTTGCACCATATAAAAAGGGGTACATTCTTAGGTTGCATGGTTTTTCTAACCATGCGGGCCTACCTAGGAAACTATGCGTGTGATTTTACATTAATTGGAACATTATTTTTAAAACTATGAAACCCACGTTTCAAGTAATCAATAGACTGGTATGACCTTATTTAATTTTTTCCTTCCCTGGAGGCTCTAAATAGGTGACTTTGTCCCATATACACCCCTATAGAATAAAATCAAATATAGGTGAATGACATATGATCTTCTCCCTATAATTTTCCTCATCCCGTTCTCTTTCTACCATTCTCTCATCTTTCCTACAAGGGAATTTTTAGATCACTATGTTGCTGGAGGATCTAATCCACATTGTTTCATATTTTTAATCTAGTTTTTATTCTCATATCCTTGTTTATTTTATTATTTATTGTATTTTTTTGATTAAAGAATTTTTTTCTGTGATCCCGAGGTCGGTGGTTCCATTTATGATGGACAATTTTATCAACCCTAAATTTCTTGATTGAAATTCAATCATTTTTTTTAAAATTCAGTTAACTAATTTCTATTAAATTTATTTCAATTGGTTTATTGAAAAATTAAATTCTGATGAATTGAGAATTTCAATTTTATTTGGAATGAAATTAAGAAAAACCACCATTTCTAATGAATTGGTATGTGTTTGTAAAATTTATAGTAAATTTGGTGATTTAAATTTTTGAACATTATTTTTGAAATTGATTTGATAGAATATGTTTCGAAGTTTAATTTTAGAAAAATTAATGAAAATGGTATGAATAAAAACCTTCTGGTTTTATATTATAAATTTAATTATTTGATTAAAAACCCATATATTAGTTTTTAAAAGGAAATTGGAAAATTTGAAATGAAATAATGGGATGAATTTTATTTTAAAACATTTTAAAATAATTTTTTCAACATTGATTCTTATTAGAGAACATGAATGCATATGTAGTTAGTGAGTTATTTGGGAAAACACTCTCTTGATTATTTATAACACTAACAATACATGTGTAGTAGATCACATCCCCAATGGGATAGTGATAAGTCCTCTTTGACCAGTGTTTGAGGGATGTGTGTACACATATTGTCGTGATAATAATATGAGTGTGAGGGAGTCCTATATCCTATAACTATCATACCCTTTTGCAGATGATCATGTTTCTCATTGTATATATTTAAAATATATTCCATTGGTTTTAAACTTTTTTACATATTCCTCACCAAATTATATATGCTATTTTATATAGAATGTTTATTTCAGCCATTTTTTTGAATTTTTTCCATCATTTGAAATGTAAATAATGATTTGATTTAAAAATGATTTCTAAATTCCATTCTCATTAATTTAAAATGTGAATCTTATTTTGTTTAATTAAATGATTCATCTTAATATTTAATCCTTGGTTAGACCATACTGTGGTTTTAGTTCACACCATCCCTCTTCTTCATGATTTTTTAGATTATCTTATTCCGGGTTTGAGAAAGGGTAAAACACTAATTGGAGGTTGTAGTAGATATTGTTCATTGGTCTTGGATAGTTATGTCCATTGGGACTTGGGTTGTTATAATATTTTTTTGGAACTTTCTAGTTTCACTTTGTGATGATTATGCATATTTGACTTCTAGTACAATTCCCCCTCTAAAAATTTCATGTATTCATGATGATTTTTTATCTTTATTCCATTGTGTTTTTGGAACATTTATTCCCAATTTCATGTTTTATAATGCTAGGTTCTAGTTTTTAACCTATGGGGATCAGGACTGCCCTTTGGGTTATATCATGATTGTCCTAGTTATTAGGGTACTAAGTTATTCAGGCCGAATCATGATAGTATAAATGTAAATCCCAAGAAAGAAAATTTAAAATATATAATAATTCTATGAATGATCATAAATTACCCAACTTATATGAAAAATGTTCATAAAGAACATATATAACTCAATAAATTATAATTTAGTTAACAAATTCCCTTACAATAATTCTAGAGAAAGAATCAAAAGAACATAACAATTTTACCATGATATATATATAAATATTATAAAATAAGGTATATTATTTATAATTAATTTCAATAGGTTAGTTAAAATACCATATAAATTAAATTCTTTTGTGAAACATCAAACATGTCATATGTAGTTAAAAATATATACAAATAATCCTTTCCTTTATTACCACTTGGTAAAAACCATATCCAAGTTCATTTAAAATTAAATATCTTAATTGACTATTTAAGAACAATATTAATACCTATAATATTTTATAAACATCAATTTTAACCATCTATCATTAATATGTTTCCCAGTTATAGTTTATTTTCATCATCATAAGATATGTTTTTTCAATTGTTTGTTTCATAAAGTCTCCATGGTGATGAAGTCAATTATAACTCATTATTTCAAAGTTCACAATACAATTATTATTCATGAAATATTAATACTATTTTTTCAATGAATCCATATATCCCATTTCAATAGGTAAAATACATGGATATGATTCACTAAAAAGGAAATTTTTAGAAACTAGTTTTAGTGTGTTGAATGATTGAACGTTGTATATTAAGAAAAATATTTAATATTAATAACACATTTATTTTACCATTGAAACTTAATAAATATGTTATTATATCATTAACTTATCATTATATAATATTACTTAATCATTCATGATATAAATATTACAACTTCATTCATAGATGTGGTAAAACTGACCCAATGGTGACTGTATTATAATGATCTAACGAGTAAGGAACTGTTTTAATATAGTTTTATTATAACCTTTATATAAGATTAAATATTCTTTAAAATATTTTAACATAATTAAATTAATTATCAGAACCATCCATGTATGGTGGTGATGATGATTGAAATTCTTGCTTTGTCAAGGCGGTAGTTGACACATATGCAAGATTACCGATCTAATTTCTAAATGAATTGGGTGGAATGAAGTAATATGATAAGTTAAAAATTAACAATTAAAATTTTCAAAATTTAGTTAAATTAATTCAACAAATATATCTTTGTTAACAACCTTGAATGGTGGTGATGAAAGAAAAACCACATCACTTCATGGAGGCTATTGTCCACACGTACACACTATCTACATTGTCTTGTTATTCTTAGTGGAATGAACGAATTGAATAATGGTTTCCACATTAATATAATTATATTATATTATATTAATAATATTAATTTAAATGTATTATATTGAGATAAAATTATAGGAATAGGTTGACTAAAAATAATTGACTAAGGAGTAATAAATAATCATGTTTCTAACTTGATATTTCCCATGGAAATATATATTGAATGGAGGCCTTAGGTTACGTAATGGATAAAATAAGATTAATAACATGAGAGGGGATTATATTAAGACAATATTTTAATTTTTTAGGATTAGATTCAAATATATATGTGCATCATCATGGTTGGAAGTGACCCCCTTTTATAAATTAACCAAATAGTATTTTTAGAAGTGCTCATTACATTAAAATAATGGTATGTCAATATTCTTAGGTTAAAGAGTAAAAAATATAAAATGATGGATGAGAGGAGTAATTTTTTAGGTAATTATAATATAAATAGTTTGAGGAATTTTTTTATAATATTTATGGTCTTTTAATCTTACTGAAATTCTTTTTATCTATTTTACTTTATCCACAAAAATTAATTCTTTAACCATGGTAATTAATTTTAATTACCAATATTTAAATTTAGGATATTACATAATTTTAATAATATTATTTCTAATATGAATATAATTGAATAAAAAAATATAAGGAATTTTATTTTTAATAATAGTGTTTATAACGCGTAGAAACCATTTTTTGAAAAAGTGTGTTTTTTAGCTTATAAATTATGTGAAGGTGAAAGCTATAAATGTTATTAATTTAAATGAATTTTTTTTTGATTTAAAATAAAACAATATTTTATTTAATTTTAATGAAATAAAAAATGTAATTTTACATTAAAAATGTTTAATTAAAAGAAAATATAGAAATCTATTTTTAAATTGGAATTACATGTTACCTAAATTTGAAAAAATAAAAATTGGTTTTCTAAGTTTATAATAATGTTTATAAACATAATTTTATAAATTAGATAAATATTATATTAAATTAAATGTTTAATAAATTTATATTTATTCCATATTTATTGAATATATAATATACTAAAATATAAATAAATTTGTGTCCTTTTAGTATGTGTTAAAATTAAAAAAACTTTCTATAATTAAAATAAGATGAAATATATTTTAATTCAACACTATGAAAACAATAAATATTAACTCAATATTTTAAATGGTATGGTTATCTATTCCAATTCTATGTTATAATTTATAAGCTTATATAATAATATTTATGATCTTATTTCATAAATTATAATCCATTCTAAATAAATATTCATTTTAAGATACAATTATTATTAATCACAAAAAAGTACTTTTATATTTTGTTTGAAATTTATCGATTTGATTTAAATAAAAATTATTATGTGTTAGTACTATTAATTTTGGATAAATTTTCATTATTTAATAAATAAGTTGTCCATAAATGTTTTTCAATACATAACGTCATTAGAAAATTATAATTGAATCAAGAAATGTTAACAAATAATGTGGGTAATAATCTAACAAAAATAAGTGGTGATGTATAATTATTGTTAAATTTGAATTTATAATATTTTTTAATGAATGTATTTCCTTGAAATTAATATCATAAAATTGGAATTATATGATAGATGGAATATATTAATATTTTAAAATCTCATTACAAACATTTAGCTTAAATGACTATTTTTGGAAGCTTCCTTCTGAAACCAGTGGTACCATACCACAACACTCTGGAACACCCCATAGAGGATTTGGCGGGACAATTGAGTTAGTGGTTGTTCCATACTGGTAGTTTGGTGATTAAGTCCACACCTTAGATGAGTGGGATTCTCCCTAATAAATCCAAAATGGGGTATTTTACTGTATACCCTTATTGTGGAGAGATATTTTGAATGTCTACATCATGGTGTCTTAGACCACACCAAAGAGACCATATAAAATCCTATTATGGTGAGTTTTCTAACTATAAACCTATTAAATAGGAATTATATTACTTTATTTAGGAAACCATTGGTCTCTGAGTGATGAGACTTATAATTTTCTATTATAAAATTTATTTGTAGCTTTAATGAGGGGGTCCGACACAAATCGATCCCTACAAATACCATGTTTACTCCTCTAGTTAGTATCATTCCCATTATCTGAATAAATAAAGGGAAAACTATATGTCATAGTCCCCAACATATGCCCCAAAAATTCATATTTCCTGGTAACCCTACACCACAACCTCCCTCACTGGGTAATGTTGGGTTGTTTCTATGCCCCAACCATCCTCCATGCATCTTATAATTATATTCTAGGTGTGATCTACACTGCATTGTATTTTCCTATGACATGGATGTTTTTTCTAGTTCACCCATCTACTTTGGTGTTCCACCTTGTTCCATGGTGTTTGATTATATTATATGACACATTAATTGTGCCATATATCCTCACATATTTCTTGAGGCTTCACATCTTCCCCCTTAACTTAGGGCGTTGTGATATTATTTTTGAGTTAAGTGTTTTTATTCTATTACTTCCTCTTGTAATTAATTGATTCTTGATAATTGATATATATATATATATATATATATATATATATATATTTCATCTACATAAGAAATTATCTATTTTTTTTGACTATGAATCTACTTATGAATAATTCTTTGACCCTTATCTATGAATTGTATATACCCAGAAAAGATATGACTATTATATTGATCCTTATACCTTTTTTATTAATTTATTAATGCCTTTTTGATTTTGATATATTTATAAATAGCTTATAAAAGGGTCTTTAGATAAAAGTAAAGGTATTGGGCATTTTTATTTCTAAAATTAATTGTATACTTTTATTGAATTTGGTTGATAAATTAAATGCATTTCAAAGGAATTCAAATTCATGAATTTCTATGAATGAGCACATGAGCATCATCCCAGTTGGTGAGGACTCTCTAGGTGCTTCCAAGATACCCGAGATCAAATCCGGGCAGAGGAATATTTCCGGGGTACTGTATCAGGCACTGTTCGGTACTGTAGCAATCAGAACTATTCATCCATCTGGGCCTTTGGGCCACCGATTTGGTCCTTGGGTCCTGCAAGGATTTCGGGCCACCCAAGGCCTTCGGGGCAGTTGATTCTCAAGGCCTTCAGGCCATATTAAGGCCTTAGGGCCACCCCAAGGCCTTTTGGCCACATGAATTCAGGACCCAAACACACTACAAAAAAAGAGCATCCCCAGAAGAGGATTCAGAGCAGGTGCACTCACCAGAGCAGAGCCAAATGGATTGTCAGAATGAGAGGGTATGACTATGTCATCGGTACCAGCCTGTGATTGCATGAGAAGCCTATCCAGATGATCATGAAAAGGTGGAGAGCTACTATTAGGATGCAGATGCTGGGGAGGGGCAGTTCCTTGTAGATAGTCTGGTTGAATTCCCTAAGACCTCCGGGTCATGTAATCTTCTAAGCCTACGGGTCATGTAATCTCTGACCTACAAGCCTTGTAAGGGTTCCCTCTCATCCCTTGAAATGGGGGTTATCAAAAAATCAATAAAAATGAAGGCCTTCAAGCCATTCAGGCTATGAATGAACATGATAAATCTTCTTATAATTTACCCCTTTATTTTTAAAGGGTGTTCTTGGTTGATTTTAAGTTAGTGACTTCATCACATGGAAATAGGGGGTAAAAAACATGTTAGGAAATGAATTCAAGACTTTAAATTTATAATATTCCTTTTATAACACTTAGGGACATTTTGAACACAATTTTTACTTTAATTTCCCATTGGTCATTTTGATGGTGATTTGTGAAAGGAAGTGGGTATGGTTACCCTTTTGAATTTTGATTTGGATAAAAGTTTTTTAATTGAAATTAATGTTGCATTAACCACCTATTTGGAACTTTATTATGAGCCTCTATTGTATTAATCCATTGACGTGTCTTAATTGAGTATTATGCTTACCATTTATGGGTGTTGGAAAATGTATTATCCACTTATGTGAGTTAGAGGGTGAGAGTGAGATGTGAAATGATATAATGATTCCATTATAGAAATTCTGATACAATGATCCCATTATTTATAGTGACCCTAATTTTTCTTACATTACTATTACATCATTTTAATAATAAAAAATAAAAAATCATTACATAAACATGATCCTAAGGTTTAGTGTCTTGGTAAAATTAAGACCTTAAATAACATGTACAAAACATAACATAAAAATTTATTCAACATGGTTTGTTCATAATAATTATCATCATAACATAGGAATAGGATCATAATCATTAGAGAAAGAATTATGAAAATTCATGGAATGTGACAATGCATAAAATTGAAACATCATGTCTTAGTGGTCAACTACCAAACATAGTTTTGAACAAAGATATCATAATATTCATACATATTTCACTTTTATAACAAGATAAATAATATTACACAATTAATTAGAGTGCTATATAATTCTAGGAACACCCATCACATCATAACATTTACATTTCACTCTATAATTTCGAGTGCACCAGTCACATCATAACATTTACATTATCATGCATGCCACATATAACGTATATAAATATTGGACATAAAATAAACCATGTAATAGACTGATTTTAATTTCATAAAGCATATATTCATAAAATTTTGGTTCCCAAATGAAATAGGTAATTACATACTTGATATAAGAATCGTCAACCACGAGTGAAAAAGAAACAATCTCGAGAAGTAAAAGGTGTGTTTTTCTGAAAGAAGAGTTATTTTGGAAACCATGGTGCTTATCATAAACTCAAGTATAAAATATTTATATCCCATAAAGGGTAATATAATGGTGATGAAATGATATTTAAGTAATATCCATACTAAAAATATGGTGAAAGAGGGAAAACACAAAGAAAAGAGCTGGGTTCGAGAATTCCCCTTACCTTATGTCTGAATGCTTTCTTCCCTCTAATATCCTGTATAATCACATTATATTAATTAATTAATTTTTTTAATATTCTATATATAATTTTTATTCAGTATGGTTTATTAATTTCATTTATGGGATTTTTTATGAGTTATAAAGTTTGATTTGATCATTCAAGAGCACTCATTAACATGGTTTTCAGGATTGGTTTTCTGATATACATGAATGGAAGCTCATGTAAAACATGAATAATTATAACAAATTTTTATTATATGTTATTAATGATCTTAAATAAGTTTAAATGAGCTTATAGAGATTGTGTTTATATTATATGTCGATGATTCATTAGATAAAATTTAATGATTATCATTTTAGGTTAATTTTGGCGGGATTTTGAACACAACGAATTTGTTTTGTTTTATAATTTAGTATTATGTATAAATGTTACTTCCATAACATAAAATGGGTTATATAATAAAATTTAGAATATTTTTTAACCATTTAATTGTCTTATTAACATCCTTTAAGGAATTAAAGTAAAATAAAAGTGCATCACCCATGATGTCAGTAAATTGACACATCATGAATGATGATTTCATTTTTAGAATAAATGAGAGAGAGAGGGAGAAATGAGTTTTATAATGGATGTTACCTTAAAATGATATAATTCCAGTATATCAAACATACTATAGTTATCATGATTTTTGGATAAGATAAGGTGAGGATAATAGAAGAAAAGAAATGAAATTGAAATAAAATTAAAAGAAAAAGGTAGATGATTTTACCTCTTAAATCACTCCTCCATCAACACCTCCTAAGAGAAAATATTTTGGACTTTTCATTAGTACAAGAGATCCTGGCCATGGTAGAGAGTCTTTGGGATAGGTTAAGTAGTAATTTGGACAAGTTTCATAGCTTGAGGGGTGTGAGGAGAAGAGGGGGTGAGGGGTGGTATTTATAGTGGAGGAGAGGGGTGTTTTCTCATTATTATATTCCTTAGTTTATTATTTTGTTTGAAGACTATTTATAGTTTTATGATTATATATAAATATATTAAAATAATTATGGATAGTTTTAGATTAAGTTTCTTACATCATCTTTACATAAAAAATGACTAAAAAAATCATGTATTTACCATTTATAAAAAATTATCTTATTTTAGTATTCATAAAAAATTCACCCTAACCATTTTTAAAAATATATAATTAATAAATAAACTCATTTTTATGAAAATAATTTTTTAAATATGAGTAATTTAATTTTTAATTAAAATTTTCATTGTAAAATAGAGATTTTAATTTTATAAATTATTTTATAACACATTAAAAAATTAATTAGGGACTCATAAATTAATATTAATGTCATAAGACATAAAAATATTAATTTATAAATACATTTTATGAAAATAAATTTACTTTTATATTATAAAATTTATTATAAAATTATAATTAAATATTTATGATTACAAAAATTCCAACACTTAATGAATAGTTTTTAAAATATTTACTTATACTATGATATAATTATATCATATTTTCACTTATAAATGTATAAATATTATTCATACTTTCATGGGTGATAATACTATTCATTTGGCTGGTTGACTATTCATATGGGTCATATTACTATTCCTAAGCTCAATTCCCACGATCCTTCTTCATACTTATGTTTCCTCCTCAACAATTTGACAAGGTGAATTTTATTATTGTATAGAATCTTATATCTTCTGTATAGAATCTATACCAGTTTCTCCTAATAAGATAGATCATATTCTAGCAGTACCACCTCTGAGTTCAGTAAATTTGAGCGATCTGGTATGTATATCCTTAAGAGTGATGCATGAAACACATCATGAACTTGATCCATATTTGGTAGAAGGGAAAGATGATAGAACACAGATCCTATTTGATCAAGGATCTCAAACGGGCCAATGTAACTTGGGCTTAACTTCCCTTTCATTCCAAATCATGAGACTCTCTTCCATGGTGATATTCAAAGGAAGACTTTATCTCCGACATCAAACTCAATGAACCTGAGATGGTTGTCAGCGTAGATATTTTTTATACTTTGAGAAGATTTGACATGTTGTTGTATTCTTGAATATTCTATGTCATATCATTAAAAATATCTAGTCCAACTAGATTTATCTCACCAACTTCATCTTGATAGGTTGGAGTTCTACATTGCTTTCCATACAGAGCTTCATATGGATCCATCTGAATACCTGAGTGGAATTTATTGTTGTATAAGATCTCAACAAATGGGAGATGTTGATCCCATCCACCTTTGAATTAAAAATACCATGATCTTATCATATCATCGAGTATCTAAATATTCTGTTCATATTTTCCATCAGTTTGGGGGTGATAGGATGTGCTAAAATTTAATTCATTACTCAAAACATGTTGAAGACTCCCCTAAAATTTAGATGTGAACTGAGGATCATGATCAGATACAATCGATAGTAGAACCCCATATAGTCTCACCACTTCATTCACATATATCTTTGAATGTTTTTCAAGTGAGAGATCTTCCCGAATAGCGATAAAGTGGGAATTCTTGGTGAGATGGTCCACCACAACCCATATTGCATTATTTGTTTTGGATGTATTTAGGAAACCCATGACAAAGTCCATATTAACAATCTCTCATATCCACATAGGTATATTCAATGGTTGCATCATCCATTTAGACTACTATCTCTCATCTTTAACTTGTTGACATATCAAGAAACTTGAGATATACTCTACAATATCCTTCTTCATGTTGTCCTACCAGAATTGTTCTCAGACATCATGATACATCTTGGTACTCTCGATGTGGATAGAGAAATTTGAGCGATGTACAATTTCTAAAAGATCCTTCTTTATCCCAGGTTATGAAGGAAAATATAGCCTCATTCCAAACCTAATCACGCCATCATCATTGATATGGAACTTTTGGGGCTTCCCTTCCTTTGCAATAATCACCTTTTTTTGTAACTCTATATCATCCCTTTGTGACTCCTTTTTCTTCTATTAGATAGATGGTTAGGAAATAATTTGGGAAAGGTAGGATGTATTCCCTACAATTATGATTTCCAAATCCATCCTTTGTATATCCATGAAGATAGGGTATTTCTCAATATGCAACATGGAAATAATAGTAGGTTCCTTTCTACTAAAAGCAAAACTACCTTATTTTCCTTGTCATGATGATATTGAATAGATGAATTTTAGTCTTTTATTATCTCTAACCATCTCTATTTACACATTTTGAGATCCTTTTGTGTGAATATATACTTTAAACTCTTGTGATTGGTATATATGTCACACATCTCACCATTGTGGTAGTGCCACCATATTTTAAAGGAAAAAATCATAGATGCTAGCTACAGATCATGAATCGGGTAGTTATTATCTTGGATATTCAATTTTCATGAGGCACGGGCTATCACATTATCGTTATACATAAGTACACAACCCATGAATTTCTTTGAAGAATCACTATATATCAAAAATATTTCTCCACTTTTGGTAATATGAGTATAGGTGTTGTGATTAGCCACCTCTTTAGCTCCTTGAATCTTTCCTCACATTATTCAATTCAAACATACTTTACCCCTTTCCTTGTTAACATAGTGACAGGGCTTCAAAATCATGAGAAATTCCTCACAAAACATCGGTAGTACCTAGCTAAACTAAGAAAACTGTTGATTTCTTTGGTACTAAAGGGTCCGAGTCATTCCTCAATCACCTTTTTTTTGAAGGGTCCATAAACATTCCCTCACTTATGATTACATGTCCCAATAATATAACTTTCTGCATCCAAAATTAACACTTTATAAACATGGTATAAAATTTATATAACAATAATGTCTCTAAAAAAAAAATCCTTATATTTTTTTTTCATATTCCTACTTTCTCTTAGAGTATATGGTAATATCATTAATAAAAACTACCAATTTGTTTTCAAGGTAATGTATAAATACTATTTTCATCATCTCCATGATGATTTTAGGGGAATTAGTAAGTCCTAAGGACATCACCAAAACTCATAGTTCCCATACCTTGTATGAAAGGCATCCTTATGAATATATTTCTTCTTCAAATTTATCTGATAATATCGAGAAGGAAGATCCACCTCTGAGAAGTACTGATATCCTTGAAACTGATCAAACAATTCATCAATCCTTAGAAGAGGATACATGTTCTTTATGGTGATCATGTTGAGTTCTCGATAATCAATACACAACCACATTGATCCATCCTTCTTCATGAAAAAGAGCACCAGTGCACCTCAAGGTGATGCACTATGGCGTATGAACCCTTTTCCCAGATGTTGTTACCGCTACTTCTTTAACTCCACAATCTTGATTGGAGCCATCTTATAGGGACACTTGGAGATAGGAGAAGCTCTAATTATGATTTATATTGACAGCTCTACCTCATGATCTAGGGGGGTTAGGGTATCTCTTCAGGAAATACATAATTATATTCCCTTACAATGGGCATTTACCCTAGGTTGTACCTTACATTGACTCAACCATTTTAGCAAGGTATGCTTCTTCACATAGAGTCAAAACCCACACCGTCAAAGGATTTTCAAAAAGATATTTATGATCTTTCTTGAATTTTTAGAGGAGGATGGGATGGTTCTGAATATAGAAAGATATTTCCTTTTACCAATAGATTATATTTTCTCTATATAATGAGATCCAATCCATTCCCAGTATAGCATCAAATTCCACCAAGGAAAGTATTATGATATTCATTGGAAGAATATTTCAACATATGATAATAGGAGAATTTTCCGACACTTGGGTTGCAATAATTTCACTACTAGGGATTTTTATGAATATATCTAATTTAGGGTTATGGGGATTCAATTAAATAGTTATAGAAATCTTTCAAGATATAAAGGAATGCGTAGAACCATAATCAAAGAATAATTTTTTTTATTCTTGAGTGAATATGAAGTGTACCATGTACAACTTCATTTTATTGCTCCACTTCTGTATTAGTGATGGTATACGCATTTACTTTCTCATTTGGATTTAGTGGCTATCATCACTAATTACCCTTGAGTACATGAGGTTCAGTATAATGTCATTCATAATTCCATTTGTTCCTACAGTTATATCATTGGACCATGGGTGGTGCTCTCCTTTCCTCCACCACATTTTTCTGCTTCCTTAGGTATTTTCGATATTCATGAGCATGGTGGACATCTCTCCCACACATAAAGAATTTACATGTAACTTTGAGGTAGTTCCCATGATTCTTCTTCTCACTTTTTTGGCATGTGGGTGGTTGAGTTTTCCTTCCACCTTTCTCATTAGATCCTCCATCTTGAAACTCTATCTTTCATTTATTATCTCCATATCTATGGAAACATTCTCCAAACTCTATCTCCACATTGAGAGAACATAGATCAAATTCTTCATAACTACCAAAGTCTCAAATAAAAAGAGACCTTTTAAGGTGTAGTTTTAAACCACTAAATAATCTATCAATTTTGATATCATTGTGGATAAAAAAACCTGATGTGTACTATAAAGGCCTTATGAAATTTTCTTCATAGGCTATGAAATATTTTCCCTCTATTTTCTTCAACTCTATGAATTATTTCTCCATCTTTATATGAATAGTTCTAGGGAAATAATTATTAAGAAACATTTTCTTAATGTCTTCCAACTCCATATCCTCAATTTCACCTTCGTCATGGTGTTCTTAATCAAATCCCACCATTGATCAGCCTATCTATCTAGATGATAAATAACAAGATTTAACTTCTCAATCTAACAATAGTGAATAAAAAATATCTTCTCCATTGATTTTAGCCAATATTCTACTACTAGTGGGCTATAAGATCCAATAAATTCTAGTGTTCATTTCCGCATAAAAACTCGATAGCTAGTTTCTCCCTCTTAGAATAAAGCAGACATTCCAAATTATTCAGGTTATTGTTTATAACAAGAGATAGGTGGGTATGTAACCATAGGAAATTTTTAACTCCACCACCCAAATCATTGGGTATGTTTTTTGGCCAATAATTGCATTGTACCTCACATGGGTTGTAGTCCTTGTTTCTCTTAGTTCCCATGATTTTATAAAATCGAAAATGTTAGAACAAAACATAAGTCATCAAATCATGAATAATTTATTCCTTTTTGAAATTATGTATAAATACATATATTGTTGGATGCCTATATTTATAATTTTCTGAAACAAATATTCTTGGGTGCTTACATATACGTAGTCTCATACTAAGGGTTTTAACTAAGGTTCACTAATCCTAATTCCCAAATTAACTAAACCATGCTCTGATACCAACTATAGTGATCTGACTTTTTCTTACATTACTATTACATCATTTTAATGATAAAATAAATAAATAAATTACATGACCAGGATACAAAGGTTTAGTGTCTTTGGAAAATTAAGACCTTACATAACATTAAAATAAAACATAAACATTTATTTAATTCCTTTTTCTCTAGATTCTTAGGGGTCTTCACATTTCCCTTAGTACAAGTAATCACCTGAGAATATAAATCAAAAAGTGTGTGGGGGGGGGGGGCTAAAATCTTAGTAAGAGGATAGATAAGAACATTAAACAATATAACATTGGGATGATCATAATAATTATCATCATAACATAGTAATAAGATCATAATCATGATAGGAATCATTAAAAAAATGCATGGAAGGTGGCAATTCATAAAAATGAAACATCATGTCTTAGTGGTCAACTACCACACATAGTTGTGAACAAAGATAGCCTCATGTTCACGCATATTTAACTTGTCACATGTGATACATCACATTACCCAATTCATTAGAGTGCTATATAATTATGGGCACACCCATCACATCACAACATTTACATTGGGCTATATAATTATGGGTGCACCCATTACATCATAATATTTACATTATCATGCATGCCACATAGATTATATATCAATCTTGTAAATAAAATAACCCATGTAAAGGAATTGTTTCTATTTAATATATCATAAATTCATAAACATTGGGTTCAAAATTGATATATTTAATAACATACTTTATATAATAATCATCATCCATGAGTGAATAAGAAACAATCTCGAGAAGTAAAAGGTGTGTTTTTTTGAAAGAAGAGTACTTCTAGAAAACATGGTGCTTATCATAAACTCAATTAGAAAACATTTATATCAAAGAAAAAGTAATATAATTATAAATAAATTATATTTAAGGAATTTACACACTAAAAATGGGGTGAAAGTGGGAAACCCAAAGAAAAGAGTTGGGTTTGAGAATTTACCTTACCTTATGTCTGAATAATTTATTCACTTTTATATCCTATATAATCACTTTAGATTAATTAATTACCAATAAAAACATTTATATACAATAATTTTTTTAATTATGTATTTATTAATTTAATTCATGTACTTTTTTATGAGTTACAGAGTTTAATTTCATTGTTCTGGATCATTCATTTTCATGGTTTTCATGATTAGTTTGCTTGTATACATGAATGGAAGTTCATGTAAAACATGGATAAATATCCAGAATTTTTATAATATGTTATTAATGATCTTATAGAATATTAAATTATCTTATAAATAATTTGTTTATATGTTATTTGGATGAATAATTTGATAAAAATTAATAATGATCATTTTAGGATCATTTTAGCGGGTTTTTATCACAACAAATTTGTTTTGTTTTATAAAATAGTATTATGTATAAATGTTACTTCAAGAACATAAAAAGGGTTATAAAATAAAATTTATAATCATTTTAAAACCCTTTCAGGGTTTTATTATCATCCTTTAACGTGTTAATGTAAAATGAAAGTGCATCTCCCACGATGTCGGTAAATCGACACATCACGAGCCACGATTTCATTTTTAGAATAAAAGATAGAGAGAGAGAAAGGAGTTTGATGATGGATATTTAATTAACATAATATAATTATAGTATATCAAACATAATGGAGATATAATTCCTTTTGTATAAGATAAGGTTAGGATAAGAGAAGAAATGAAATAAAATTTAAAATAAATTAAAAGAAAAAGAAAGATGATTTTCCCTCTTAAATCTCTCCTCCTTGAGAACGTCCTTAGGGAAAAGTTTTTATAATTCTGATGAGAAAAATATCTCTTGAACGTGGTAAAGGGGACTGAGGAGTGTTTGGGGAATAATTAGTATAGGGATAAAATCTTGAGAGGTGTGAGGAGAAGAGGAAGGTGAGGGGTGGTATTTATAGTGGAGGAGAGGAGTGTTTTCTCATTATTATAATCATTAGTTTATTATTTTCACTCAAGACTATGAATAGTTTTTGAATTATCTATAAATATTTAAAATAATAAAGGTTGGTTTGAGATTAAGGTGATTACAACATCGTCACATCAATAATGATTCAAAAATTAATGTGTTTAGAATTTATAAAAAATTATCATATTTTTCTATTCGTAAAAAATTCAAGTATTTCAGAAAAATCCAAAAAATTCACCCTAAACATATTTTTACATATATAATTAAAAAATTAACTCTATTTTATGAAAATAATTTTCTATGTATGATTACTTTTGTTTTTAATTAAAACCATCATTTACTTAGAAAATAAAGATTTTAAAATTATAACTGATTTTATAACACTTTGAAAAATTACGTAAGTCCCATAAAATTATCTTAAAATCACTACACATAAAAATATTAATTTTTGAATAAATTTAATGAAAATAGATTTTATTTTAAATTATAAAATAATTATAAAATTATAATTAAATATTTAGGACTTATATAAATACCAACACTTAATTAATTATTTTTTAAAATATTTGGTTACATATACTATAAAATAATTATATCATATTTTCATTTATAAGATGCCAAAATTTTATTTATACATTCAACAATTAGGATACTATTCATTTGGTTAGTTCACTATTCAAAAGGGTTATATTACTATTCATAAGGTCAAGTTACTATTTCATCGGTATTAGTTTCTTAACTTCAAGAAATACTTATTTTTTCATTAATTATTCATTTATAAAGATTTTATTATGGTATCTAAGTGATTTTATGAGATTAATAATATATGAAATTACTATTATAATTGATAAATTACATTGATAAAATAATGGGTTGTTACATTATTGATATTGATAAGTATCATCATTGTGATCCTCATAACTTAATTATCTCACACTCCCATTTTTATAGGTAATGGGTACATGGATAGTTAGATTGTTTTACCAAGATATATTCTTTTTTAGTAGCCTCACACCATGTCAAGTGGATCTATAGAGAAAATTACAGGCTCAAGCTATGTATGTTCATCTAGGAAAGTGATTTATCATAAAACTAGTTGGATTGAGACATGTGAGACTGGAGAAAAGTTCGACGATATTTCTTGATTTTATAATTTTCTTGACAATGTTGGACTCATTTTCGTATATTGGTTGTACCCATGACATCATTATAATTTATATTTGATACATGATAGAATTTGTTTTCACTACATAACACTTTATTTTCAATTATTTATTGATTATTACTCTTCATAGATCCATTTACTAAGATGATGCATCTTAACTCTAATATATTGACTCTTTGATATCTTTTCATATATTTTTAATATTCATCCATTTTTTTAATTTATCTGACATTAGCATGGGAAATTATTTTCAATTGTTTTTAATAATTTTTCTTCCAAATAATGAAATGGATTATTTTACATCATTTCATTGATAAATATTTTTGAAATTTTTAGTGTTCTATTTTAAACCCATCAATTTTTTAAACTAAGATCTATGAATTCATTTTACTATTTGGAAATATAAAATCATTCACTCTATTTATTTTACAATAATTTTATCATATTTTAATTACCATTTGAAGTAACTGTATATAACGCTTTGGTAAAATCCAATAGGGATATTTATCTCACATATTTCTTATAAAATTTGATACTTTAAACCTTTATGTTCTTATAATAGGTGATCATTTTCCCATCATATTTCTTTTTGAGATCTTTCATGGTTGGTTAAGGGAATGTGAGTAGGGAAATGGGGCTGGTCATGGACCACCAATAGATGTTTTTTATATTAATGTATTAATTTCAATTTTGTATCCTCTTTTGGTACCTGAGGTGGTCACATTGATTAATTTATTGAATGATGTTTTTGGAGTATACATTGATTATTGGTGTATTTTAATGTGGGTGAAATAATTCCAAAATGTTGTTTTTTGAGGCCCATATGTTTTTCACTAGACTATAGGGATCATAAGTTATCTTCTGGTTATAGGATAATTGTCTTGGATACCATTTTTTATGGTACTTAGAGTCATGTCATTACAAATAGTATCATAGACACGTTTTTCTATAAGGGAAGGTAATTTGACTTGAAAAACATTATGCTCTTTTGGGAAATTTATGGTAGAAGGATATTGAGAACATATTAGGACTCACAAGGTAGTCATGATATGATGATTGTTCACCACTAATTCATTATGTGATATGAGTTACTAAGGAAGGTGGGGGCTTGAGTATTTATTTTGAATTATTGGTTTATTTATCATAAATTAGATTTAGATTCAAAATAAGAATATATTTTATTTTTAGAATCACTTCTGTGATTTGGGTTGGAACATAAAAATGACTAGAGTCTCACTATTCCTTTACAGTCTCGTAAGCTATGAGAAATCAATTTGACTAATATAAGATTAAATTTGGAAACTATTTTTTCATTAGTTTGGGATTTACCAGCCCATGTGAAGTATACCTAATCAGTTCTACTCTAATACAAACTTGGTACCATATCTATTTATTTCAAAAATTACTTCACTCTTGTGATGTTGGTTTGGAAGGTTATAGATATGGTTTGTTTCATTATCTTGTTTTATTATCTCATCATTACTCTACTTTGTAATTTTTTTAAAATCATTTTTGAAAACTTAATAGTGATAGAAAAATGTTAGATGAGTTCATTGGAAAATGATTTTATTTACCAAAAAGTGTGTTTTATGAATTTTGTTTGGAAAACATATTTCTAAGGACTCTTCGATGACACCAAAAGAAAATATTTTAAGAAGATTTTTTTTTGTAATGGGTTTGATATGGAAATGGATTTTATAATTAGACAAATAGGATTAATTATTTTGAAACCATGGAAGAATTTACATGATTTGTTAATTTATTTTTGAAACTGTGATGTATTTATATAAACATTTATACATTTCAGATTATAGTGAAATGTTTTATAAATGGGGAAATATTTTGGGTTTCACTATATTAATGTTTTGATGAAAATGGATTAATTCCTTATTTAAAAACATTGGTTATCTATTTCAGTGTCTCTTTATTCTCATGTTGATGAGTGGGATTTTTGTTATATCCAGAAATTCCACCCTGAATTTTTTTATGAATTATATAATTTCCATTCATCGATTAGTCATTTAGAGTAGTCCTTCATGCTCCCCAAAAATAACATATCCAATTGAAAAGTGTCCCCAAAATATGAATCGAGTGAAAGAGTAAAATAATTTCAAGTATTTAATCACCATATAAGAATTCATGGATCTTCATCCACATCTTTATGGAAATTAACAAGGTTCACATGAAGAAATAAAGAAGCTTGAATATGTTTATGGTAATTTTCTGCCTTGAGACTCCTGATTACCTTAAGGTCAAGTCTATCTACTACTTCTTTGAGTGACCTGGAAATTAGTCGTGGTAAGTTGTGATTCAATTAATTCTTCATGAAGTAATTTCATGAGAATTCATTAATTAACTCTTTATTCAGTGGAAATATCATATAAAAGGAAGTAATAGATTTTTTTGAGCTCTAGTGTATCATTCCAGAGGAGCTATCGATCAAGGAGTGTTCCAAAAAATTATCATGTTTAGTATGTTTCTGACTAAATCATATTGGTAATGAATCCATTAAGGAATCATGATTCATAATAGTTCTTCACCTAGAACTTGAATATTTTTTCTTAGTGACCTATCTTACCACTTATATAATGTTACAAAAAAGGGTTTTTTCAGATAATATAGAGCTAGTAGAGAGATGGAAAATGAAGAATGTCTCATTTATAGTGGACATAAGATAATATATCCCTTATGGTGAACCATGTGTGTTGGTTTAGTAGGGATAGTCTTCTCAAGGAAACTATAATAATTTTATATATTTATAATGTAGAAAACTTAGTCATCCTATGATTTCCACTTTGAATTATCTAAAATTTGATAAATGGTGTGGCCACTTTGGTCACCATAAAACGTTAAATATGTTTGCATACAAAAATGGAATGTTTTTTGGAATAATTTTATTGTATATATGGGGTAAAATATGATTCAAGATAATTAGGATCCAAACATATGCATCCGAGTGAATATTTTTACATATTATAGGGGTTTATGGTTAAGAAGGATGTTCTCCCAACATATTGTTTCTAAAATTTAAGAGGTGAATATTTGAGTTTTCCTTGATATGTTTCTATTTTTCTTTCAAACCTTCAAGTCTTATAAATCTTGGAGGCCAGTTTTACAATATTTGTAAATGATCTCTTATAGATCTTGTTTGTGATTGTGATGATAATTTCATTTTCATTATATTTATGTGAATGTTACTTGGGGAGGTACACTCTAAAATGGTTTGACTTTATTTCTAATGGTTTCGGTTCCTTTAGGTTCATTGTACTCTTGGTGATGTAGTGGAATATAATATTGAGAACCATTTGATGTTGGGTTTTTCCACCAATATATCTTCAATTATTACCTTTCATGGGTGTCTTCCTATGTCTGGTGATACAATTAGTTTGGTTCTTATTCCATGGTATTCCCTTTTTTCATTCCTTGATTGTTAGAGCTTGATCATTATGTGATGGATGATTTTCCTTCGTAGAGTGAGGTGACCTATTTGTGCATTGACCATGTTGTTCATAGATATTTCTGGTTGGACATGGATAGACTTTGGTGTGGTACATTGGAAACTATGACTATGTGGATTTCGATGGACTAGGAACCTGGAGGTACTAGTTTATTTCTTGATGATATCTTCATGGGGTGATGCTCAATAGTAAAAATCCTAGGTTACTATTGGGCACTCACTTGGGATAGAAATCCTTATTAGTTCCATTACTTTTGGATGTTTGATCATAGATATATAATTACAGTGTTGATTCCCTAGGTTTCATTAAGGTGATTCATTCTGTTGTTCCCTTGATAGTTTGGTTTCAAATCTTAGACGATCCTCCTTAGTGATTGTTTACATTCTCTTCATATGAGTTTATGGGAGGTGATTTTCTCATGTTACAAAAAGTTTTTGAATCATTAAATGGTTTGGAGTCCTATTCTTGGTCTCCTATACTTCCTTCTCATTTTTTACTCCTCTCAATGTTTTGAGTTTCTGTGATGATATGTGATAATCTTGGAGTTGAGCTAGATTATAGCCTTTTGGGTGAGTCTTTCTTTATGATTTAGGAACATCAACCTCACATGATGAGTGGGGATGTTATCTTTATATTATCTTTTTCTATCATTAAGATTGGAATATTCATAGGGATACAAAGTGCTACAGTGGGTAGATAGTAACATCTTGTTTCAACCATTTAGATTAAATTACTGTTTTGGTATAATTCTTCCAAAACAAGCGGTACCATGTCATATAGGAGTTGGATGCATCATGGAGTAAGTGGTTGTACCGTAGTGGTATTTTGGAAGTTAAGGACACTCTACATAGGGAAAACCACCATAAGCCCATACTAAAACAAAGATACAAAAACCCAAATAGGGAAAACCACCATAATCCCATACTATAAAGAGATATTTTGAAATGATACAATGTGTTGTCCTAGACCATTCTGTAGAGACATTATCTGCTTCAGTTATAGTGTGTTCCCATTCTGTAATTCCTATTAAATAATTTGTTTCAAATTTGATTCAAAAAACTATTGGTATTTGGGTGTTGATCCTCATAAAGGTATGTTAAAATTTTATTTTTTTCTTTGGTGAGGGGTTCCAACATGGATCAAACCCTATAAATACCATATTTTCTCCTCCCATCAGCTTTGTTCTAGAGCTACGAGTCACTACAGGGACGAATCTTTTCAATAGCCCTCAATTTTTTGTCACAATGGTTTTTTTTATAGTATACCTTCACCACAACATTCCACTTTGTATTTTGGGGATTCTTCTCCACACTATAGCCATACTCTCTACGCTATAAAAATATCTTCCAGTTGCATCCTATACCTAAGATGAATGCCTTATACTATGAGGTATTTTCCAGTTAACCACTACATTGTGGTTATCTACCCTATTCCATGGTGTTTGATTCTAATCCATAGTTCCATACTTGATCCTTAGAGTCTCCCATATTTCAATATGAATCACCATTCCCTCCTCGCCTATGGGTGTTGTGATATATTTATCGAGGTAGGAGCTTTAATTCCATTTCATCCACTTGTAATTCATTTTTTCTTGAGAATTCATAGGCATATGTATATTTTATCTCCATGATATATATTCTATGAATAAAGATCTCTAATATACATGTGAATGATTATTTGGTCCATTTTTATGAATTATAAATATAATGGATAGATTTTATCATGATATTGATTCCTATATGCATTTTATTAATTGATGAATTCCATGTTTAATTTTATTTATTTTCAAAGATATTTTAAATGGGTGTTTTGATAAAAATGGAGGGATTAGGATAATTTTAATTTATAAAATTATTTTTTTATTTAAATAAATTATATTTAAAAATGATTTTTTCCAAAGGGTTTCAAATCATTTAATTTGTAAAATTACCATGTTCCTTATTTTTATGATTTACCCCTTTCCTTTAAATTAGCTTTCATGGATGATTTTAAATGAGTGACCTACTCACAAGGAATATTGGTGTAAACACATGTATTGAAATGAATTCAAGTATTTAAATTGTAAATAATCATTTTGAAATCCATAGGTAAATTTTGAAAGAAATTATTTGTTTAAAGGTCCATTTACATTTTGGTGATGATTTTTGAAAGGAAGATGGTATGATTACTCTTTTGAATTTTGATTTGCTGAAGATGTTTTGAATTGAAATTGATGTCACATGATGGGCTGTTTATCACATTATAATGGTCATTTCTTGTGATAATCCCTTGATGTGGATTAAATGATAATTATGATTTCAATTACAATTTTTTTTAAAATGGTTTATTCACATAAGGTAGTTTGGTGGTGAGAGTGAAATATGAAATGAGGGTATGATCCCATGATTAAAATTTTGAGGACATGATCCCATGATTGATATTGATTTGGATCCCTGTTGTGATCCTTGTAACATGATTATCTTACTCACATATCTAGAATTATCATGTTAACCTAGGCAGTTTGTTCGGATGACCTATATATATGATTTTAAAGTTGACACATCATGTGGATCAATAGAGAACATGATAGGATCTGGCTTTGGGCATGTGTCCATGGGAGTTTCTGTGTTTAGAATAGGTTCTCTAGAGTCCCATGAGACTAGATGTAATCCCAATGACGAGTCATGATTTGTTTATTATAATGACTCTGTTGAAATCAAAATAATACCATCATTTAACCCACGACCACATTATACTTGATACTCGATACATGATAGTTTTCATTTTGACAACATGGAACACGATTTTCCTTTCTTTGATTGATTACTACTCTTAATAGTTACATTTTTAGGGATGATACACCTGGAATCATTTTATTGAATATTTTTATCTTTTGATTTGATATTCATGTTTTTACTTTTCCTTATTGATCTAAATTTATATTCTGATTTTTTTAAAAAATATTTTCTATAAAGGGACTGTATTTTAGATGATGAAATGGATTCTTTCCATCATTGTATTAATAATTTTATTAAAAGTGTAGAATTATATTTTAAACCCAAAAAATTAATAAAATTGTTTCTATGGATTCATTTTACAATTCTGAAATGTATGTCCATGTACACTAGTTATTTTACTCTCATTTTATAATATTTTAATTATCATATCTTGTATCTTTATAGACTCTTGTGTAATACAACTGGGCTATGTAGCTCACCCCCTAATTGCGCCATTTGTGTTTTAAGTTCTTTATTTTCTTATAGCAAGTTCACATGTCCTCATTATATTCTTTTGTGGATTCCTACTTGGTTGGTCGAGGTAATGTGACTAGGTACATTCTAGGAGACCATGGAACATCAGGATATAAATATTTATTATTAGATATTAATTTTTTTAGCAGAGAATTATCTTAGATACCTGACTGGTTAGTACCCTGAGTTGGTTCATTAAAAATATGTTATTAAATTAGTTTATTATATGTTTTTGAGAATTAAAATTTTAGAATTATAAAATTTTATAGTTTAAATATTATTCTCTATAATAATGAGTTCCACCTAAGGGTAGGATATGTACTCTCAAAAGGTGAAGTAAATGGTTTAGGGCTACATAAAAGTTCACTGATACTCACATATGGGTAGGATGATACTTTTGTAAATGTCAAAATATCTCTACATAAGGGTGATGTGATAGTTTTAAATGATACATAATGGTAGTAATTCCTAGTATTTTATTCATATAATGGTTAGACTAGTTCTCGTTTAAGGGTGGATCACCCACTATTTAATTATAGATCACTCACTATGAAAGGCTCAAAAATACTGTATAAGGGTACACAATATCTCATGAAAAGATATTATAGGGAAAAAACATGATACATAAGAGTATCCATGGATCACATAATGGTAACACAACCAATACACAAGTATACAAGGGTTTACCTAAGCAAATGTAAAGGTATCATTCAACTTACATAAGCATAAGATACTTTATACATAGCCTAAGAAAGAGTATCCAATACATCACATAAGGTAAAAAAAAACTTACATTGTCTTATGTATGTGTTATTTGGTGAGTTTTAAAACATTTTTAATGGTAATCTAAAATCCAAGTAATGTTAAATGCACACTATTATATTTAATTAATCTGCATCACTATCTTCTACCTCCCACATAATCCTTTTATTTTTCCCTCATTTTTCACTATTTCAAGACCCTTTTTATATAAATTATTATTTATACATAAAAACAATGACATCATACTTCTATTTTGATATATGCATGTCACAAATATGTGCTAATAACCATAAAAACGTTTTAGAAAGTGTCTCCATTTTCTTTTTAAATCTTTATGATGGGATTTCATTCGAGTTATATATATATGAAATAGTGGGTCCATAATAAAGGACTTGTTATTAATGGATAAAATGGGGGAAATATTATAGGAATCTTCTTCTCCAACTAGTATGGCTATATAATCTACTAGAAATATATATGTTGAAGTCATGGAGTCATTATCTGAATAGTAACTACTTGCAATATAAGAAATGTCATTAAAGAATTTCAATATTAAAAATATATATGTATATGTAATCAGTTATTAGAATATAATCCTATAAAATTAATAAAGAATAATTTAAATATATTGGATTTGTATAATGGTTAGGAATATAGTAATATAAAATAATTAGATCGATGAAAATGATCTAAAGGTGCTAAAAAATATCCAACTTCTATGTCCCTAAATCTGAAATGAGTTCTATTCTAATTACATATAATATAATCAAAACATAATTTCTTAGATGATGAATATATAAACACATCCACAAGATCTTGTAATAGACCCTAAATGCATAAGATTAAAATAATATTAAATTCCAAATATTTCAATTGAATTCGATGTAAATAGAGAAGAACAACCTCTAAATTCGTAATCATCTATTTTATGACAAAATTTTTTTAGAGGGAGAGAATGAAATCCAAATATAATATAACCAATAAAGGGAATATAAATAATAATTATAGGGTGATTCTTATGGAGAAATCAACTAATTTTTCATATAATGTTATGGGATTTCATCTCAATTTCACTTAAGTGAGGTTTGTTTTAATTTTATACACATAGATTATTTTATACATTCTTTATAATACTAATTTTAAATTTTATATAAAAATCCTTCATAATTATTGGTATTTTATGTTAAATGTCATGTTGTTTCTTCTAATGGGTTTTCATTTAGATGTAACCAAACGAGTAGGGGTTTATGTAACTCAATTAATTTATATTGGGCATAGTTTTACTTCGTTGACTATGTTAGGGAATGGTAATGTGTAAAATAAACTCTGATTTATTAATGGTGTACATCCACATGTTTCATGATCATTCAAATTTTCTATAAATTATAACTTCATTAATTAATTCTCACATAAATGATATGATAATTGTAATGGATTTCATTTATATTTTTCATTATTGAGGTATATTTTAATGTTATACTCCTAATTTCATTTATATGGTGTATATTCTAATGGTCCCAACATGATTATACCTCACGTGGTTGAGTCAGGTGGGATACCTAACCTTCAGAATGCCTCCTCATAGGCCAAAGGCTGACGACTAGCAGTGATGTTATAACGAACAATATGTGGAGAATATTATCTCAGGTAATGAGTACCAATAATAATGGATACAATAATATAGCGACATAAATAGTGAAAAAATCTAAATATACCAATGTGCATCCATAAAAAAATAAAAGAAAAATCAAACATTCCAATTTCCATAGAATCAAGAAATGATAGGATGAATGTTTCTAAATTATATACTTAATTAAAAAAAAATAAAAGATAAGAAAACTATATAAATGACTCCAAATACCTTGGTATCAAACCCCATATCTATCCCGTCTCCAAACTCTAACCCATCCATCAAGAAACAATCAAATAGAGGTTACCTTTACCTTGTCCATACACGAATCCATGAAGTATATTTAGGTAACACAAGGTGTCTCTAACAAGGTGTTATTAAGACTTAGTAGACCCCACCAACAGTGTCTAAAAAAGTATAGTCTTAGTATATAGTTAATTCAATAAAATGATAAATAGGAATACTATTTTAATAAAATAAAAAACACATGTAATAACTCAGTGACCCTTGAGTTTCATATTGACAATCAGGGTAAGAAAAACTAAAATTTACATGATTTCAGATGTCTCTGAACATGTCACAATACAATTCAACCACAACAATACCCTCCTAGGGTATACTACACAAGTCTATCACTGCGTAACCTAGTTGATCACTATAATCATTATAGTATAACTAGGTGTAATCTCTATATATAATCATTTTAGAATGACTAATTGAAATCCATTTATATAATAATTTTATCATAACCGGGTGTAGGACCTTTGTATATGAATTTCATCATAACTAGGTGCAAGATCTTTATATAATCATTTCAACATAACCGAGTGAAATCCAATTATATAATAATTTTAGCATAACGAGGTGTAATCCCATTATATGTTCTTTTTATCTTAACTAGATACAAGACCTCCAGATAAGAATTCCATCATATCAAATAGGTTATCATTAACCACACTAATAAACTCATCCAACTCCCAATTATCTACAAATTTAGTTTTCATAAATTTTAGTTTCTAATTATCATAAAATTTGTAATAGTTTTAGCCTCATCTATAAATTTTGCACAAACCCATTAACCTAATAGTATATGTACCAATAAATCAACTAGTTAACTTCCTAAAATATTTACATGTAGATTAACTGATTATAGTCTATGTGACTCTATTTCAATTAATCATCACAAATCACATGTTATAAAAATTAATTATATTAATTAATTTTAATTAACATTTCATTTCAAACCTTAATTAACCTACTAAATAACTCACATAGGTAAGACAACACATCATTAGTAGAACTGATTTTTTAAGAATTAATGGGTTAGAACACTCTATATGTGGATAGAAGTATGATATCTAAAAAAATTGTTCTGGTGGGATATAGTTGGAGATATAATCAATGTGACCATCATCAACCACGATTCACCTACCTCAAAACCATAGTCTATGATCACAAAACCACAATTTACACCACATGGATTAGATCTCCCTTATATCAAACACTACTCTTGTACTCACAAATCCAACACATCTTGATTCGTATTTTAAATGGACACATAGAGGTCACTGTAGAAACCAAACTCACACATCAACCTAAAAATAATTATTTCACACTAAGGGCTCCCCAGGTGATCATTGAGAAAAAAATGGTTCAAGAGAATTTGGGAGGGTACATGGTGTAATGTAGGGGCTGAATCATGGAGGTTTAATGAATTCTACCACCATGTCATAGGGTGAAACAACATGGTGAATGAAACTATTGGAAAAAATCATCCACAATGTAGAGTTATGCACAATAGTACAATAGTGTGCTGGTAGGAACTCCCACTGCATGGTTAGAGGCACTATTGTGTGGAATGATGACCTCTATAGTGTAGTGAGGGGGAATGTGAATAGAAATAGGATAAGGAGTTAAATAATGTGGAATAAGGGTGAAAACTGTGGTGTGGAGTTACCTCTAAGGCCCTTCAGAGTTCTATGTCATGTCAAAATGATGGAGATAAAGGGATACTTCAAGGGGAGATCATCAGAAATATAGAACACATGACAAAACCCTCTTAATAAATCCCCATAAATAAAAAATACTTCCATTATTGAAGATCTTAATAGATTATTGATGTCTAAAATCGCATTCAAAAATTCTGAATGTCCCCCAATTTAAATAAGTAAATGAACTAACACCAAAAGACCACCAAGTTTATATGGAAAGTGACACTATGTCATGGTGAAAGGTACCACTGTGAAACCTTAATTAGTCTGCACTACCATAATGAAGGATATGGTGCAATATCAGGTTAGCTGTATCCCCATGTTTTAGCCTCCCCTTTTGTGGTACATCACCACAAATGTGTATCCATAACAGTTATGGTGACTCCTACTTCCTTTGGTATGGTCACTGAGGCTTCGACACAACCACCTATAACACATTAACCCTAAGGCACAACCCTAATCTCTGTGGTGTGGCCCTATCTTAATGGAACCACTATAGTTAAACCACATTAGCCACCGAATTGTGACCCTATTTTTGAAATCAATATTTTAAAAATAACTTTTCAAGACTCCTTATGATTCCCAAATCCTTTATGCCTTTAAAAAACATGGATAAGCATAAGAAAAAAGAGTATAAGAAGAAAAAATATGATTTTATTAGGGAAAATTAATTTAGGGTGTTAGAAATATTACTTCTTCTTGAAAAAAATATATCTAGACTTAGCCTTGGAAAAAAATTTCAAAACAAAAATACACAAATAGGATAACCAAAACATTAAGAGGAAAATATCTAAAATAATATGAGATCTTATAACCAACTCACAATATAACAATTTTTCCTTGTTTAGTTATCCCAAACCTATCTGTGGGTATCAGTAAAAAATTCTAGCCACTATGTCCACATATTAGATAATCTCTCTCAAGTCTCCTCTTGTATGTGCCCTTTCTCCTACTACACTCACACTAGGGGTATAGTATTTCCATGGAGATTCTTCCCACTATAGTATAGAATTTGAATTGTATGATCCATAAAGTAATAATCTACATCCATATCAATGAAAAAAAAGATATCACATGAAAATGGTTATGGTGATATCTATGAGTCTGTGATATGTGAAACATGTCATCCATTCAGCTATAGTGTAATGAAAGGGACAAATGGTACGTCATTGGACGAATCCATTCCCCAATATCAAATAGCCTGAAAATAATAGGGGATTGCATTCATTGTTTCCTGATATGGAATTTCCCTATCCAAGGTTACACCCAAAGTAATATATGATTAACAACCTCAAATCCCATAGGTTTTCGTAGATGGTCATCACAGTGTTTCATCAGACTTTTCTTGGTCACCAACTACTTTATGATCATCTGAACCTTTTTATATGTCTCCTATATGAGGGTAGATCCAACAAGAATTGGAACTACATCCTCTATCTTGAGAATATTTTAATTAAATAGGATTCCATACATATAAATACCCAAAAGGATCCATTTAGATTGAATCAAAAAAGATATTATTATAATCAAAGTCCATGAATAATAAATTATTCTCCTAAGAACCACTAAACACCAGAACATAGGATTGGAACATACAATCCAGAATATAAATCACATTATTATATTGTCCATCGGTTAGAGTATGATAAGATGTACTCATAAGAAAGTATAATAAAATATCCTTTTGAAGTTCCTACTAGAACTTAGAAGTAAAATGATGATCTCAATCTGGAACGATACTCCTTAGAACATCATGTGACAAAAATATTTACTGCAAATAGATGCTACTAATATCATCACCTATAAAGGTCTCAATAATAGAAAAGAGGTGGGATAAATTTCTTAATATATACAAAATCAACCATACTATAATATTCATGTATGGTGTCATGTGTAATCATGTCATGAAGTCCATATTAACATAATCCAACTTCCATTTTGGAATGGGTAAAGCCTATAAAAACCTAGTAGGCCTCTCATGCTTGGCATTAACCTACTAATTGGTGAATCAACTCCCCAAGAATCACAATATCTTGTTTTTATCCCTAGACACCATTATAGTCTATGAAAATCATGATACATATTTTTTAAACTATGATTTACCACCCATATATAACCATGAAACTCCCTTATAAGATCATCATTAAAGCCCTTAGGAACTAAATGATGTCCATGGATAATAAAAACATTGCTTCTTCCAAGTGAAAAACATGATCATTAATCCCCGCCATATAAACTATCCTTTAAAGATAAGCACTCTAGATCAGATAACTAATATGTCTTGATACAATCAAGAAGCATAGGTAAAACATAAATTGATGTTAGAGATACTTGTCCAATGGATTCACGGTCATATATATACATGTTTTTGGAGAGTGTAATCATAATATACTCATTAAAAGACCCCCAAAATTTCTTATTTATAATCCTTCAGGCTCAAGAAATTGATAAAGACATTTTATATGCCTAGTGTGTAAGCCAGCTCAATAATGGAATATTTTAGATACTCGACCAAATTCATCAGTTGAAGGATCAAGTCTCAATGAAAAAAGATGTACTTGAGGATATTTTGGTCCATGTAAACCAACAAACACCCATTGAAAAGTTATTTTCTATAAAATATTAGGCTATATACAACTGTATCTAACTCTAGATCATTAGTAGGGTAATTACTCCCACACAGTCACAAATTGTTGGAGATACAAGAAAAAAATCAACCCCCCTACATCAAAACTACCCCAAGTCTAACTATAGAGGTGTCAAAACACATGGTATCTTCCTTACAAATAATATTTAGGGTAGGATATGTGTTGAGGTCATCCTATTCTTCAACTCTTGAAAACATCTTTCAAAAGCATCTGACAAATCAAACATCACCACTTTCATGGTCATCCTAAAAATCAATGTTTCCCGATGGGAGAATCCTTATATAGAATGTGTATATTAGAATTATATTCCCTAAAATCTTGTAATTTTAGATTCATTCTTTTTTCATTCCAAATATAACATTTTAGAAACCTTATCTACATCCACTGACACTCCAGAATTTGTGTTAACATTTCTTAAGAATATCACTCTATCAATCTAAAAGTTGTATTTATACATATTGACATAAAGCTAATTATCTATCAATGTATTCAAAATGATCTCATGATTTTGGGAATTATACTCTATATACTGGGATTACATTAAGATTTTTTCAGTGAAAACCAACAAAAACTGATCCTGGAATAAATAAATGATACAATTCATCAAATCCATTAATACTACTGGTGCATTTAACATACCTTATGGAAAGACTACCAGCTAGCACAATCCATCCTTTCTCAAAAAATTATTCTAGGGTATGTTTGATGGTCTCAATCGCAACTAAATATACCTTGAACATAAGTAAATCCTGTAAAATATCCTATAAACATCTATCATATTGAAGACATCATTAATGATCGTAAGGGGATATTAGTTCTTGACTATTATCTAGTTCTATCACTAAAACAACACTCATAAGTTCAATGTCCTATTAGAATTAATATATAAAATAAAGGGAGAACACCATGGTGATGTACTATTTTATATGAATGACTTTCTTTATAGATCTTCCAACTAAACCTTCAACTCACAAAACTCTTCAACTTTCATTCTATAAGGGAAATAGAAACTAGCTCCTCTCCTGAAAATACTAAAAAACGGGCTTTATCAGCCCTCAAAATGGGCTTTAACAGTGCTAAAAAAGTGATGTAAATCTTAGTGATGATAGGGGGGGTCCCCTTTATCAGTGCTAAAAAAGCCCTGATAAATGCCCTAACTGCTGTAACATAAAATTCTGTAGTAACACACCCAAACAAGACCTGTAAAAAAATCAGCATATCAACAAGTATACCCATACAAAATTAACACATAATTCATAAGGTAATTACAACAAGTATACACATACAACAAGTATACCCATACAACAAGTATACCCATACACCATTAAAACAAAATTCACGAGTTAATTAAATACATAAAGAATTAATTTCAGAATTCAGGGGATTGTGGGGGCTGTTCAGGGGTTTGGGGTGGCTTTCCAAGGGGGTAGGGGGTGTCCAGGGGGGTGGGGTGTCTGGGGGGATGGGGGTGTCTAGTGGGGGTGGGGGGGGGGGGGGGCTGTCCAGGGTGGGGGTGGGGGGGTGGGGCTATCCATGGTGATTTCCAGGGGGTCGGGGGTGGGTGGGGGGGGGTGTCTAGGGGGGTGGGGGGGTTCAGGAGGTTGGGAGGGATGTCCAAGGGGGGTGGGGTGGTGTCCATGGTGGTGGGGGTGGTTGTCCATGGGGGTGGGGGTGTCCAGGGGGTGGGGGTGTCCAGGTGGTGGGGGGTGTCTAGGAGGGGTGGGGCATCCATCTAGGCGGTGGGGGGGCATACAGGGGGGATTTCCAGGGTGGTGGGGGGGGGAGGGTGGTTGTCTAGGGGGTGTCCAGGGGGGTGGGGTGGTTTCCTTGGAGGGTGGGGTGGTGTCCAGGGGTGGGGGGCTTTAATGGTTTTAATGGAATGAATTTCATGGATTTTAAGATCATTGGTATTTTTAAAATGGTTTTGGAATAGTTTTTATTTAAATATTATGTGTTTCTTTAAGAAAAAATGAATGATTTTGGTGTGTATGGTAGGAAGGGGGTTTTCCGTACGTCAGTTGTTGTTTTCACTTAAAATTCTGTCCATTTTAAACAAAAGAGAGATAATTTAAGTGATACCGGCCACAAAATGCCTCGTATTGATGCATGGTTGACTGATAAATGTCACACATGACTCATAGATCATTATCCTAAAGTATCAACACAATCAGAATGTGTTTGGGAAGATTTCCGTACGTCAGTTGTTGTTTTCACTTAAAATTCTGTCCATTTTAAACAAATGAGAGACACTTTGAGTGATATCAGCAACACCGTGCCTATTATTGAGGAGGGGTTGACTAATACCCATCAAAAATGACCCATGGATCGTTCTCCTAAAGTATCAACATAATCCTAATGCATTTGGTTGGATTTCCGTATGTCAGTTGTTGTTTTCATTTAAAATTCTGTCCATTTTAAACAAAAGAGAGACACTTTGAGTGATACCACCCACAACGTTCCTCAGATTGAGGTAGGGTTGAATCTTACACGTCAGAAATGACTCATGGATCATTATCCTAAAGTATAAACACAATCCGAATGCATTTGGATGGTTTTCCGTATGTTAGTTGTTGTTTTCACTTAAAATTCTGTCCATTTTAAACAAAAGAGAGACACTTTGAGTGATACCGACCACACCGTGCCTATGATTGAGGTAGGTTTGACTTTTAAATATCACACATGACCCATGGATTTTTCTTCTAAAGTATCAACATAATCCTAATGCATTTGGTCAGATTTCTGTATGCCAGTTGTTGTTTCCACTTAAAATTCTGTCCATTCTAAACAAAAAAGAGACACTTTGAGTTATATCAGCCACACTGTGTCACAGATTGAGGCGGGATTGACTCATACATGTCCAAACTGACCCATGTATCATTCTCATAAAGCATAAACACAATTTGAATGCATTTTGTCAGTTTTCTATACATTAGTTGTTGTTTTCACTTAAAATTCTGTCCATTTTAAACAAAAGAGAGACACTTTGAGTGATACCGGCCACACAGTGCATCGGATTTTGGAATGGTTGACTCTTAAATGTAAAAAAGGAACCATGGATCGTTATACTAAATAATAAACACAATCTTAATGCGGTTGGTTGGTTTTATGTATGTCAGTTGTTGTTTTCACTTAAAATTCTGTCCATTTTAAACAAAAGAGAGACACTTTGAGTGATACCGGCCACACTATGCCTTTCATTGAGACAGGGTTGACTTTTACACCTCAAAAATGACCCATGGATCATTATACAAAATTATCAATACAATATGAATCCGTTTGGTCAGTTTTCCATACGTTAGTTGTTGTTTTCACTTAAAATTCTGTCCATTTTAAACAAAAGAGAGACACTTTGAGTGATACCGACCACACCGTACTCAGATTGAGGTGGGGTTAACTAATACATGTCAAAAATTACCCATTAATTTTTCTACTAAAGTATCAACACAATACTAATGCATTTGGTTAGATTTCTATACGTCAGTTGTTGTTTTCACTTAAAATTCTGTCCATTTTAAACAAAAAGAAGACACTTTGAGTGATACCAGCCACACCGTGCCTCAGATTGAGGCGAGGTTGAATATTTCACATCAAAAATGAACCATGCATCGTTATAAAAAATTATCAACACAATATTAATGCGTTTGGTCAGTTTTCCATACGTTAGTTGTTGTTTTCACTTAAAATTCTGTCCATTTTAAACAAAAGAGAGACACTTTGAGTGATACTAGCCACAAAATGCCTCAGATTGAGCCAGAGTTGACTCAAATACATTACAAATGACCCATGTATTGTTCTCCTAAAGTATCAATAGAATCTGAAAGCGTTTGGTTGGATTTCAGTACGTCTGTTATTGTTTTCACTTAAAATTCTGTTTATTTTAAACAAAAGAGAGACACTTTGAGTGATACCGAGAAAACCATGCCTCAGATTGAGTAAGGGTTGAATCATAAACATAAAAAATGACCCATTTATTGTTATTATAAAGTATCAACACAATATTAATGCATTTGGTTGGAATTCTATACGTTAGTTGTGGTTTTCACTTAAAATTCTGTCCATTTTAAACAAAAGAGAGACACTTTGAGTGATACTGGCCACATCATGACTCGGATTGAGGCAGGGTTGACTTTTACACATCAAAAATGACCCATGGATCGTTCTCCTAAAGTATCAACACAATATGAATGTGTTTGGTCGGATTTCCGTACGTTAGTTGTTGTTTTCACTTAAAATTCTATCCATTTTAGACAAAAGACAGACACTTTGAGTGATACCGGCCACACCGTGCCTCATATTGAGGCAGGGTTCACTCATAAAAATCACACATGACCCATGGATAATTCTTCTAAAGTATCAACACAATCCGAATGTGTTTGGTCATTTTTAGGTATGTTAGTTGTTGTTTTCACTTAAAATTTTATTCATTTTAAACAAAAGAGATACACTTTGAGTGATACCAGCCACACAGTGCCTCGTATTGGGGAAGGGTTGACTCTTACACATCCAAAATGACAAATTTATTGTTATACTAAAGTATCAACAAAATATGAATGCGTTTGGTCAGTTTTCCGTACGTCAGTTGTTGTTTTCACTTAAAATTCTGTCCATTTTAAACAAAAGAGAGACACTTTGAGTGATACCAGCCACACCGTGCCTCAGATTGAGGCGGGGTTGACTCTTACACATCATACATGACCCATGGTTCATTATAAAAAATTATCAACACAATATGAATGCATTTGATTAGTTTTCCATACGCTAGTTGTTGTTTTCACTTAAAATTCTGTCCATTTTAATAAAAAGATAGACTCTTTGAGTGATACTGGCCACACCGTGCCTCATATTGAGGAGGGGTTGACTCTTACATGTCAAAAAAGACTCATGTATCGTTCTAATAAATTATCAACACAATATGAATGTGTTTGGTCAGATTTCTATATGTTTGTTGTTTTTTTCACTTAAAATTCAGTCCATTTTAAACAAAAGAGAGTCAGTTTGAGTGATACTGGGAACACCATGACTCAGATTGAGGTGAGGTTGACTTTTACATGTCATAAATGACCCATGGATCGTTCTCATAATGTATCAACACAATACAAATGTGTTTGGTTGTATTTCCGTACGTCATTTGTTGTTTTCACTTAAAATTCTGTCCATTTTAAACAAAAGAGACACTTTGAGTGATACCTACCACACTATGCCTCAGATTGAGGCAAGGTTGAATCATACATGTCAAAATTGACTCATGGGTCATTATACTAAATTACCAACACAATCAGAATGCATTTGGTTGGTTTTCCATACGTCAGTTGTTGTTTTCACTTAAAATTTTGTCCATTTTAAACAAAAGAGACACTTTGAGTGATACCGGACACACCATGCCTCAAATTGAGGCAAGGTTGACTCGTATATGTCACACATGATCCATGGATTATTTTTCTAAAGTATCAACCCAATCCTAATGAGTTTGGTCAGATATGAATGTATTTTGGAGATTTTACTAGTTTTTCTTATCCAAAGCCCAAAGAAATGTAGTTCATCATTCTTGCATGTTGCTGGTACATTTCATCTGTTAAAATGGACAAATGAATCATTGGATAAAGGTTTTTTTATTTAATAACAATTATAATTTTCCTATAAACATTTACATATAAAAATGTTTCATTTTTGTTCTCCTTAACCCCTCTCAAAAATGGCCGCCAATTGTACACGTCCCCATGTCAGATCTTCATGCTATTTGTGTACAATCTTCCATCAAGTATGTGGCCCACTTGTTTCTGAACAAATATATATCATCTTTTGAATATGAGGAAAGTTATTATGGTTGTTGGAACTCAACACTAGGAGTAAAAATAGGTTCAGAAACTTGTTGTTGCTCTGCACTGTGAGCAGCAGCAGCAGCAGCTTAAGAGACTTGTTCAAACTAAAGGTTAGGAGAGCCAAAACGTGTAGAAGTCATTATCTGCAAAAAGTGGTTGAACAGTTAATTTAGATTACATAAATTCAGTAATGATAAGATAATAACATGAGATAACAAGATCTATATTACAAACAAAAATAACCTATTTATTGAACTCTCTTTATTTTTTTCAAATGATGAAGGGATTTTAAACCTCTATCGATTATCCAAATCCCTTCATTGTGGTCTCCCTAACATAAAAAACATCATCTAAATTGGGACCTCTGTGAAATGATTGCGACGTACCACAAAAAGGATCATCCTCAATTGAATTTTCATCAGACCCTTTAGTAGTTTTGGATGATAACAGAACAATCGACCACTTTCGGTTTGCGGGATCTGGAACATAAAATACTTGTACCACTTGTGATGCCATTATAAACTATTCATCTTTATACCCGTCTTTACTAGAATCAACTTTCACGAATCCCAATTCATTTATTTTAACACCACTGATGTTATCAACCCATTTTCATTGAAAAATGTGCAATTGGAATTTCGTATAATCCAACTCCCATATTTGTTTGATAATGCCAATGTATGACATATTCACATAAATTGGATTTCTGTCCTTACTTCCAAAAACATGCATCGCTTTAGCCACAAGTGTAACTCCACTATTTTTCATGGTACTATCTTCATCATGTTCATCTATATAGAATGTATAACCATTAATTACATAACGACTGTAAGATAATACAAACACACTTGGTCTGACGAATAACCATCGAAGTCGTTCTGAAATTGAATTTGGATTTTTAGCTAACTCCCTAAAAATATGGTTCCAAAACCATCCTATAAACTGTTGATTATGTGTATTTGATATCCATTTTTCATCCCTTGATGGATTCAATTTCCTAAGAATTTCTTTGTGGGTTTCAATATATGGATCAACCTCCCAATTGTTATGTAAAACATAAAGGTGGGCCTACTCCTGATCTGTAATATTGATTTTCAAAACATCTCTTCCAGAAATTCCCTCACCCTCAATGTGTCCAGTGTGATGAGATTTCAGTAGACCAATGCTTTCCACATCAAATAAGTATTCGGTACAGAATTCAATGGCTTCCTCAACAATATATCACTCCACAATAAAACCCTCTGGACGACTTTTATTTTTGACACACCCTTTCAAAATCTTCATATACCATTCAATGAGGTATATCCATCTATAGTGCACAGGACCACAAAGTCGAATCTCTCTCACCAAGTGAACCATCAAATGAATCATCATATCAAAGAATGATGGCGGGAAGAACATTTCTAATTCACATAATATGATGAAAATTTATCTTTCCATAGCAGTAAATTTCACCGGGTCTAAAACTTTGCTGCATATAGCTTTGAAAAAGAAACAAAGTTTGGTTAACATATGATGAAAATTCTTGAGAAAAGTGAAATGTAAATCTATAGGAATAAAATCTTATATCAAAACATGACAGTCATGTGATTTCAAACCTTTTAACTTCAAATTATTCATTGACAAAATGTTCATGATATTTGAAAAAAACCCCTCTGGAACCTTTACATCATTGAAGAATTTTCAAAACTAATATCTCTCCTCCCTGGAAAGAGTGTAAGCAGCTAGAGGAAGAAACATTCGATTTTCACTGTTCACGAGAGCCAACTCTTCTCATATTCCCATGTCAACCATGTCCAAACTTGCCTTAATTAAATCCTTTGTTTTTCCAGGGGCATTTAGAAACATTCTGATAACACCGTCACACACATTTTTTTCCACATGCATCACATCAAGAAAATGTCTGACGTACAGACAATTCTAGTATGGTAATTCAAAAAAAAACTGATCACCTTTTCCAACCGATTTTCGTAAGGTTTTTTGAAAATGATTTACCAAAAACAATGTTCACATCTTTTTCTTTCTCAAACAGCTAATCACCTATTAGTGGAGATGGTGTTATATGTTGTTCTAAACTTCCATTGAATGATGTCGTCCAAGATTAGTACTTATGCCGACGAAGTAGAAATCTAAGATGTCCTAGAAACACAGATTTTGATGAATGTTTCAACCTAATTGATTCCGTATCTTCTTCGTACACATGACACCCTTGAGTTCCTTTAATGATATAGCCTGAAAAATTTCCATAAGTAGGGAAACCATTTATTGTCCCATACAACATATCTCTCAACGTGAAGTATTCACTTTTATAAGCATCATACAACATAACACCTGAATCACAAAATAACTTCAAATCCTCAATAAAAGGATCCAAATAAACATAAATATCGTTACCTGGTTGTTTTGGTCCTGATATAAGCATAGATAACATGATAAATTTACATTTCATGTATAACCAAGGTGGGAAGTTATAATTTACCAACATAACAGGCCATATACTATGAGTGCTGGTTTGAAAACCAAAAGGATTCACTCCATCTGTAGATAATGCAAGACAATGGTTTCTCGACTCATTTCCAAATTCAGGATACTCATGATCAATTCTCTTCCATTGAGGAGAGTCATCCGAGTGACGTAATTTCCCATCTATATTTCTTTTCTCTACATGCCATGACAATTTTCTTACAGTTTCTTCACTTCCATATAGACACCTAAACCTTAGAATGATTGTAAAGTACCATAAAACTTTCATAGGACTAGATTCATATTTCTTCTATCGGGAAGAACCACACTTTGGGAATTATGTAAGTGATTTTTTCTCCTTGAGAAAAAATATACAGTCATTTGGGAAGGCATGCATTCTTTTAGAAATCATACCCAACGAGTGTAGAATTCATTTATCTTCATATGTCTAGCTTGGGAGCTCATTATCTTCTAGGAGTATGTCATTCAAGAGAGAAAGTAGTTCCATAAAACTGACATCACTCCATCCATTTCCTGCTTTCAAATTATACAAATTCAGTATAGTTGACAATGCTGTATATTTAGTGCAACCAACATACAATGACATCTTTTCACAACTCATTAACTTGTCAAACAATTTTGAACAATCACAGAGCTCATCTTCAACTGTCCTTATCATTTCCTAAATACGATCTTCATCATCATTGAAATCTGTAATCACATCCTCCATACGGTCTTCTTCATTATCCGTATTTGTAATCATTGATGATCCATAAAACGTAGTTTTATCCAATCCAATAGCTACATTTTCTTTTTCTTTGTGTTTATTCCAAGATTTATAACTTTGATCTATTTCGTGACATATCAAATGTTGATTTAACTCCTCTTGAGTAATTAGTCTATAATAACATCAAAGTAAACAAGGACAAAGTATTTGGGAAGGATCCTTTTTGAGATCCTTTGAAAACTTGATGAACTCTTTCACTCCATTCTCAGAATCTATTGTAAAACGATTAGCATTCATCCAATATTTATTCATCTCTATCCTATTTGAATCTGAAATATTTTTATTTATGATTCTAATACACAAAACAAGAATTCCAAATATAACAGAACAGAACCACTTATAAAAATAGTGATTAATAGATCCTAACCATTTCCAATAAATATTTGGAAATCAAATGAACTAGGATAGACCCCCCATTAAAATAAACACACTTTCCAACCCCCTTACAAATAGTTGTATCACCCACCACCCTTGCAGCAAAACATTAAACATACTTTTAACCACCTATACCAACCACCTCATTCATAATAAAATAATCACATTAAACAACATAAAACTTGTGACTAAACTCAAATAAAATGAAAACAAGGATATAATTTTGATGAGAAAACTAATATAGTAGATACATTTCCAAACACATGACCTTTAGATTAGAAAAATTCCCATCCATTTAGGTAAAACAGAAATATGCTTCCTTTTTTTTCTTATGAATCATTAAATTTGGATAAACACACTAAAAAACTCAATAAAATTCATATTTTCATAGGAATTTGAAGGTAAAGAGAGATAAATAATTCCATTGAAAATAATTCAACTAAATATTTTAGTATCAATTGAAAAAGGATATTGGTTAATAAAGGGATGAGGTTAATAACTCAGGACATAATCATGCATAGACTCTCAAACTAAACGCACCACATCCCAAAATTTTATCAACTAAAACATGACCATACAACTAAATAAAACTACACCATAATGAATATTTTCATAAGAACAAAATTAAACAGATGAGTATGAGCGAAGAAATAACCAAAGATCAAAGATGGGAAGCCGATAATCTAACCTCGTCAGAAGTAATCTCAAAAACTTGAAGTAGGGTTCGCGGGGAGTAGGGTCCAACAGGGAGGAGGAGAAGTAGGGTTCACAGGGAGGAGGATCCACGAAAGGGGTTCGAGGGGGAGGATAAGGAGTAAGGCTAGCGATAGTGAAGTAGGGCAGCGACGATAGAGTAGTGCTAGCAGCGGTGGAGTAGGGAAGCGACGGCAGAGTGACAACGATAAAGAGAAGATTGGGGGGAGGGGAGTTTTCATAGGGGTACATTACCACAAGAGCTTAAGGGCGTGATAAATAGAGGGAACTGTGCACCCCATTTTATAAAATGGGACTATGGTTTTATCAGTTCTAGAAAAGCACTGATAAAGGGTCCCTTTATGAGCATTAAAATTTTAATGCTGATAAATTGTGCCTTTATCAACACTTTTGTATCACTGATAAAGGGTGATATTTATCAGTGCTAGAAAAGCACTGATAAAGATCACCCTTTATCAGTGTCAAAATGTTAGTGCTGATAAAGTGACCCTTTATCAGCGCTTTTAATTAGCACTGATAAAGAGTTACCTTTATCAGTGCTGATAAAAGGTGGCACTTCCCTTGCCTGTTTTTGTAGTAGTGTGAAACCAATTTGATTGTGAACTCAATATACCAATCAAGTGGTAAAATAGATAACTATTCTAGATTTTTTTCCATAAAATGGTCCACTACTAGAGAGAATATGTCATGCTGTATTTCACCATTGTAATGGAGAATAACTGTTATCTAAGCTGTAAGACAATCCAATTATCACTGAATTTGATCAGCATGACCAATCCGAATATCCCAATCACCTTGGGGATTATAGCTACCCCTTATATAGATATAAATAAAACTCACCTCTAATACACGTTGATATGATCATGATATAGAAGTATCAAATCCAAATAAATTATCTAATTGAATCCATTCATTTTTATAACAAACTTCTCCTAAGGAAAATGGTTTCCACCAATTTCAATTGATCACTCCTTAATATACTTAATATTCACTTATTGAACTCCCAATGATGTGTTAACATCAATAATTAAATCCCAGAAATGAAAAAATAATCCCAAATCGTTTTTAATTGAGAATTAAAAATGGAAAGTTATTATCTTATATAAAAAATGCATTCAATGGTTGATGATACATGAATCATTCCTATGATGGTAGATGGTAATGAATCCAAACTTGTCGGAGTAGACTACATAGAATGTATCATACTCACCCCTCTTACCTAGACTCTAGGATGGCTCATTTTTTCTAATCCTAGTGGATTGAACTACTGCTTCTGCACTAGGGTGACACATCCCATGCCTCAGCCTGAATATCTAATTTAACTATAGATAAAAGTCTTCTAGTGTGTATTCAATACCTTCCCAGACATAGGGGCCTATTATGATCCCCTTGCACTATTATACTACAAAGAGTTCATAAAATACCATAGTAAATGGCCCAACTTATCATAATAATGGAAATCCACTAATAGTTAATGACAATATAGTTTCACGAGGCCAACCTTTCAACACAGATAACACTCCAAAAAGCCGAGATTCTAAGGAAACTATGCACTGCCCTAAATAATCTTCACACTACATCCCTAAAGATAGCTTTTATAGTGGTGCATCATTCCACCAGATGAAGAGCCTCCATATTTCCCTACTGAAACTTCCTTGAATCCACTTCGGGCCCCTCTTAGATTCCCTTTTTTGATGAGGGACTCATTCATGTAAACTTATCTCATAGTGAATCCCAACCTAGTAACATCTCACACTAGTGAACTCATCATCTTTAAAGCATAGGTAAAAAATTTCTAGGGAAATTAATCGTCCGACATAGTCTATCACTAACATCTCCTCTTTTGTTAATTGCATATAATAATGATCCCTATCACCCCTCATTGTATCTAGGTAGAATTTTCTTTGGTACTCATCCTCTATTTTGTTCCATGGTTACTCATCCTACTTCCAGGGTTAATCTATCATTTCCAACTAACTCATGGATGGTTCTCAAAACACATATTTAGTAAGCCTCACCCTTCTATTTTTGGGTTTATTGAGGTTCATTAAAATCATTTTTACCAACTCAATATAAAACTCAATCATCGAGGGGGGGGGGGGGGGTGGGTCCCTAGTGAACATTAGTGGATGATATAGGGGGGACTCTCTTGACAACTCATATATTGATGGTAATATGTGAATAGTCTCCCTCTCTTTGGATCTCATGCCCTCAAGAAACTATCATGATTCTGATCATCCTTCTAATCCTCCAAAACTATAATAAGTTCATTCTTAACTATATTAGAATGTGATGATTACCACTATATTGGGACTTAAGTAAAAGATTAAGATGAAGAATTTCCTCTAAAAGGGTTAATATACTTATTAGAACATGGGTTACATAACAGGGTCATTCTAGATAGGTATAAATAACAATTGATAACCACAAGAACATGGTTCATCAATATTTGGAATATTTTTTTTATTTCAAATTTTTTTATCTGGTTTATCAATGGTCTTATTTCACTATTTATATGATTAAATATATAAAATTCCATAAATATATCCCAAGCATTTACAATGCATGTAAAAAAATATCTCTATGTACCTATCATTAAGCATGTGTGGTCATCTTATTCCATACTGACCACAATTACAATCTCAATAAATTGTAACATCATACAAAAAATGGATTAGTCGTGGTGAAATAACAAAAAAAATAAAACTATTGAATAACATAAACAAAAATCCCTTCTCGAGGAATATGGTTTTCCCTATCCATGGATTACCTAATCTTATGAATGAACTAATTTTCATGTCTCAAAACATCCAAGTATCCTTTCTACCTTTCCCAAATTGTAAATAAATAGAAAAGAAACCCTATCTCTAGTATAACTTTGTAACACCCCAAGCTATTTATCCCTTGTGTGACCGATTTGGTTGGGCTACAAGACCACATGAACACCTCCCTATACTCTAGAGGCCAATAAAGAGTTTAATGGGTTTAAAGAAAATAGCGTGGAAACTATACCCTCAAGAATAGTGAATAAAAAAGTGGAAATAGTAATAGAGTTATAGAAATTGAAGGAAGAATCTATATAATCAAACATGAATCCATAATAACATAATGGATAAATCAAAAAATCAAAAAATAATAGAATCATGTAATGAATTTATGAATGTATATAAATGATGTTCTCAAATTCAGACAAATTAAAGACTAGAAAACTTTATAAAATACTCCAATGAAACATGTCCTGAACCCCATGTTGGTCTCATCTCTATGATCCAACCCATCCAATAAGAAGCATCCAACAATAGGGTACCTTTCCATTTTCCATATCTATATCCATGAAGTCTATTTGAGAACCACATGGTGGCTTTATTAGGATGTGAGTAATACTCAGTTGTCCAAAACCAATGATGTGTAGACTTATTTTGTCTGAGTATATAGTGAATTTAATAAAGAAATAAATAGGGTTATTATTTTAATAAAAAAATGGAACATGTGATAATCCAACATACCCTCATGTTCTGAGTTGAGAACCAAGTCTATAAAAACCAATTTCGGCATTTTTTGGATGTATCTGAGCGTGTCATGGGACCATTCCAACCACAACCATAATCTCCTAGTGTATAGTAAAAACATCCATCATTAGAGAACCATTAAAATACATGAAATCAATAAAAAATAAGTCTCCATAAGACCTTAATATAATTATTTCGGCATATTTGGGGAACAAGTCTAATATAAAATCATTTTAGTATAATCAGATACATGAACTTTATATAATAATTTATGTATAATCGGGTCTAAGCCCTTTAAATAACCATTTCAACATAACTAGGTACGAAAAATTTATATAATAATCTTAACATAAATGATTGAAATACCATTATAAGATAATTTCAATGGAACCAAAGGTAACCCTCTAATATATTAACTTTAACACATCATTCTAGTCATCATATTCCACATCATTAACTTATCCAATTCCATTATTTTCTTTCTGATTATATTTCATAAATTCTAGATCCCAATTATGATATCAATTGCAACAATTTTAACATCATTTATAAATTTACCCCAAATACATTAACTTTATAGTTTATATATATATATCCATATATCCTCAAGTTAACAAACTAAGCTAGTTACATGAAAATTAAAAAATTCTATTCCAAGTGATTCTATTTCAAGAAATATCCACCAATAATATATTATTTCAATAAATCATATTAGTTCATTTACCAAATTACCATGTCATTCCAAATATATATTAACTTGATAAAAAAAATGTTGTTGATAAAAAATAGCATTAACAAAACTTCTGATTCTTAAGAATTCAAGGGTAAGATTGCCTCATGTTTGGACATAGGTATGGTATCTACAAATATGGAACCAATAGGATCTATTGGGACGTATAAATAATATAAAAATCATCAATGAAATTAATACAATCATAGAGGTCATGTTCATTGAGCGTCTACATGATCACACTTATTGAAAATACTAGGACATTTTAATAGACATTTAGGACGTTTCTTTAGGGAACTGACCTCAAAATCATAATCAATGTTGATAAATCCATAATGTATGATACAAGGATCATATTATATATACTTCAAACAATAGTCCTTGAACATCAATATCAAACAGATCTTACTTCATATTCAGAAAGGATTCTCAGAGGTCACCAAAAAAACAATGCTCACACATTAACCAAAAAAAGATATCACATGAGAGGGTCTCCAAAAGTCCATCATCAAAAAAAACAAGGTTATGAAAAAATGATAGGGCCTATAGTTTAAGAAAAGGTTTATGGAATGGAGGTGTACTGGAAACCACCACCATGGTGTAGGGTGGAACACCATAGTGTAGGAGTGTTTTGGATGAAGACCTCCATGCTGAACGGTTCTTCACCATGACATAATAGTGCATATGGGGGAACTACCATGGGACAAGGTGAGGAACTCTGGCTTGGAAATATGACCTCTATGGAAATATGAGTAAGAATATAGGTAGAAAATGATGGGGAGTGAAGTTTTGTGGTGTATAGAAGAGAAATGTGGCGTGGAGTTATATCTTCCACCCTTCATTGTTCTGTATCATTTCAATATAGTATAGAGGAATGTGTATTTTTTGCAGATATCATCATAAATATAGTCTATTTTAGAAGCCCCTCTAAATTTCCCCATATAAATATTTAATTCCTTCCCCTATTAAAGGCTATAATAGCCTATTAGAGTCCATAACGCCATTAAAATATCATGAAAATAAGCTAATTTGTGTTAGTAAATACATTAACAAAGAATGACCACTAGTTATACATGGAAATAAAAATTTTGTCATGGTTTAAGGCACCATGATATAGCCTTCACCTGTCACCAGAACCATGGTGAAGGCTATGGTGAAAACCCATGAGATCCATATCCCCATGATGTATCCTCCCCTTCTATAGTAAAACCCTGCCGTGGTGAATTCAAGGCTATTACGACCTATCCTACATCCTTTTTCATGGTCACCTGGGCTATTATGTAACCACCCTTAACATAGAACCCTTATAGAATCACCATAATCTATGTGTTGTGGTTGTATCTCAATGGAAGATTTCTACTACAACCATATTGGCCATGATGTTTCACCCCTATTTTTGGAAAAATGTTTTCCAAACAATCATTTTGTGCCACCATAATCTTCCCAAATCCCTCATGACCATACCCAAACATAGTTAACATATGAACAAGGAAGATAATAGAAAAATAAGGGTTTCACTAGGTAAAAAAACATGTATGCTATCATAACTCTTTCTTCTTCCCAGGACTAACTTGTCTAGACTAAGTCTAGATAACCAATGTTCAATCCAAAAACAATAGCACAAATAGGTTGTTAATTACATTAATGTGAACATTTTAGGAAAAATATAGGATGTTACATATATAATAAACCTTTTACATGTTATATCCTTAATATTTTATAATTAATGTAATTTTATTTTGAAATTAAAATTATTTCATTAAAGGGGATCTCACATTAAAGTTTTATAGTTGTAATGTGTTTCGTAACTCAATTACATTTCATTTGGTTATATAACTTCTTTATTGATTATATTATCCCACTATAATATGTGAAATTAAAATTTTTTATTTATGTTTTATTTCTAATTTTTTTTATTTACATATGTTACACACAATCAATCCACTAGTTAATTATCAATTCCATTATATGATATTTGCAAGGGTTATTGATACCAAATTCTCTTTATTTCGGACATAAATTTATGTTATTCACCTATCTTCTATTATAAGGTGGGTATAATTCCTCATGAAATTTTATATCATATATCTCCTTATATTAATGAGATTTTATGTTTCAAATGAAGTCATTTCTTTCATTGACTTATGATTCATATGTTACCAAAATGTAATAAATTTTTGTGATACAATCTTATCTTCATTGAGGATCAGCTATGATAAAATTTCTTTTGGGAAAATCATAAGATATTATTTTGTTAAACCATAAATATTTTTTTATCCTCTGGTGATTTATGTGGTTTACTTGACTACTATTCATTTCCTCCCTAATTGATTAAATAAAAATTGAGAATATTTTTTCTAAGTGATAATGATCACGTCTCTTCTTTAAGACCAATACCCTTTCTCTTCCAAATCCATGTTTTGTAAAAATATTAAAATATTTTTGTTTTTAATAACATAAAATATTTCGAAATAATATTTTACACGATCATTTATCTTATTTTAAAATATTTTAAAAGGTATTTTTTTAATGTATTATATATAGATTAATTTTGACTATCATTTAACAAATATTCAGTAGAATGTTTATTTTTATCGACTATATAATGAATAACAATTACCATTGTTATTATTGTTATTTTATTTGAATCTTCCTTTATAGTTTTCATTTTTTATTTTCAAAGAAAATTATTTCCGTGATATTTTGTAAATTTTTTGTTTTTAAAATTTATTTTTAAAGCAGAAAGGTTGTTTTTTTTCAATATTTTTTTATTTATCATTCAATGTTATTTATATTCATCAAATATAATAACCCTAGATGTTACATAGAATATACTAAGGATATTTTTTATTAATACCAATTGTATTATTTCTTTGTATATATTTTTAGAATTCAATGTAAACTATTTCATTTCTATATGTAAGCCATGCAATAAAATAATAATATTTATTATTATGTTGAAAAATGAAAGCATCCATGTGTTATGATTATATTATGGTTCATGAAACTTGTTTATTATGATAAGTCAGATCTATATAGCTCATGTGGAAGGTGATTTTGATATAGTTTATGATTATGTATAAGCCTTATAGATCCCTCCAATGAATTGGATAATGATTATGTTCTCTAAAAAATTATTTTATAAGTTGAATGTATTTGTTATTACTCTTGTATGGGTTCTTGAAATGGTTCTATGAAGATAATTTCAATAGTTAGAACACATTTTCCTCATTATTATTGGTATTTCGTAATGTTTACTTTGATTAAGATTCACTTCACATAGATCATGATTATTAACTACTATAACTATCACCTCTTTCAAATATTTATACCATGTCTAATGTTTTTTGATCTAGGTTTTTATGGGAATGAATTATCTTATGTTATGATTATGATATTTGATTATGTCATCATACCCTTTTTTCTCCTCTTATTATCACTAGTGACATTTAATTATTAATTCTTATTTTTACCCTTACTAAGCATTTGAGATCTCCTATATTAGGTTTACTTTTCCCGAGTTTATGAAGAATGATGTTAAATTAATTATGATTAGAAAGGTTTCATGTGTGAATATTTTCATGGGTGATACTGAATATGTAATATGGAATAAAAAATATTGGTATACTAGAAAAAATACTCATTTTAGTACACGTGTATTGTAATGTAAGAGTTCAACCAAATTCCCTAAAACTCAAAAACCAAAAAGGTCATTGTGTATGAATGTGATCCAAAATTTCATGTTGATGTTGTCAATTTTAGATGGTTGAAATTAGGTTATGTTTATTAGAACCAAATTTAAAAATGTAATGATTATATTTTATCACAAAACCCAAGAGTTCAGGTCTAGTTATATTAATGATAAGTTCATAAAATTTATAATGTTTTTAAGAAACAATATTTTTCACTATTCACATTAAAATACTTTTTTTGGGAAAAAATATATTAGGATAATATTTATATATAATAGAAAAATTATTTTATTTTTATCAAAATAATGTTAAATATGTGACATGAATTCCCATTAATAAAAATATTACTATATAGAAAAGAAAAAGTGTTTTTAAGAAAAATAAATGACTATTTTATTAATATATATATTTTTTACATATTATTCATAAGGTGGTTAATTATATTGATACCCAATATTTTAATAGAAATAATATATTTTTCATACTTATTAGTTTTATCTTATCAAATTATATATTTTTTCTTTTTATTATAGTGTTCTTTATAAAATAGTTTATAAAACACAATATTAATTCAGAGAGAAATAAATTCCAAAAATCCCAGGCCATTACATTCTACACCACTCCCCAAAAAAATAAATTTTATTCTTGAAACATTATTTATATTTCAAAAATGAAATATGTTGTAGGATATTTAAGAAAAAATAAGATCTAATTTATACTGAGATATATACTACATTATCTGAGATGCTATGATACATCTCATTTTTTGTGGAATTTGTAAGTATTGATCTTTTTCTATCATCACAAATATTTATACTAAATAATCTTCCTTAGTTGGTTACAGGAGGTTCTACTTACATACCTTTAATAACCTCATTTTAATAATCCAATTTACAATAAAATATGAAAAAAAATTATTATGATGATATCCAATAGAATTTGAGTAATTGATCATATGAATAAGAAAAAAAATCGTTAAATTTATTCTCTAATGACATCTTCATTTCATCTTATGATACATTCAGTTCAATTTATGATCATTTATGTTAGTTTTTCTTATACTTCTTAATTTAATTTAATACATAATAAATTCTTCATAATGTCTTGAAAATATAATGTTATTGACCAAAATAATATCCCCAAGGAGTTTATAGTCACCATTTTGGTCATATGACACTCATTATGAACTAAGTTATGATTGAGTTTATAATGAATAAATATTTTATAGGGTGGTTTCTTTTATGTGTGTTTGTTCCAAATATGTGTCAAGATTCTAGAATCTAGAAAAGGATGCAATTTCTAGGAAAACCACACACTCAAAACATCACCAACATTCAATGTAATTATCTTATAAATAAACATATCCTTTAGAATTATCTAAAGGGTTTTCACTAAATTTATCTAATCTAAACCTATAAATGAATTTTTGTGGTAAGGAGGATGAATATGAACTCTCATGGGTCTCCCATATCTCTCTGATATTTCATCATCTTCCCAGGATATTTATTTGATCATCTCATGGTGCCATGTCTCACTATTCCTTCATTATAACTACTTTAGTTTTGATACTTGGAGGTTGTTCAGTACATGGTTTTTCACTAATTTCTTGATATGATACCATTTTCTATCATCTATCTTCTTCTATACATCATCAGGTTATCTTCTTACCATGTGGTGCATGATTTCATGGCTCCTATTTTCTGGATTTTCGGTTATTGTTTTTTTCATCTCCTATTAGTGGTGATCATTGGATTGTGTATGGATCCATGTTTTCAATATCTAGAAAACACAATGTTCATCTATGGTTGGAAACGGTTTCATCGGTGTTATTCATTTCTATCAGTAGTGGGAGTCTTGGGGGGTCATTTATAGGTAAAAGGGGATAGCATGGGGCACATGGATGTCAGTTTTCAAATCATCCCCAGTTTAGAATAAAGCTGTGAGATCTTTTGGGATTCTAGACTTGGTTTTAGAAGCTGTTTGGATGTGGAGATACTCATGTGTTAGCAGTCAGTGACATCAAAGGACGCTCTATCCAGGGGGCGATTGGCTTGGCATAGGAAATGATAAGGGATCTCAACGTTAAATCACATGGATCCAATATGGCGGTGAAGGTGGATATGAGCAAGGCCTACGACCAGGTGGAGTGGAGTTTTTTTATCATAGTTCTCAAAGGTATGGGTCTCTCGCACTGGAATGTCGATATTATCTTTCGTTGCTGTAGTTCAGCATGGATGTCGATTTCTTTCATGGGGAAAAGGTTCAGTTTATTCAAGGCGGTCCGTGGGCTTTTTCAAGGAGATCCCATCTCGCCAAGTCTATTCGTCATCACCCAGGACATCCTCAGTCGCCTCATGCATAGGAACCTTGAAAGGAAAATGATCCTGCCCTATAGACGAAGGATGCGTTTCCCTCCTATTTCCCATCTCATGTTCGCAGATGACTCCATCTTCTTCATCAACGCTTCCAATAGGTAAGGAGGGGCCTAAATAGAGTCCTAGAGGAGTATTGCATTTTGAGCGGACAGATCATCAATAAGAGTAAGAGTCGCTTCTATATATCACATAACTGTCCCGAAAGACGCATCCTCAGTGTGGGGAGAATCCTGGGCATGCAGGAAGGTAACCTTCCCTTGTTATATCTTGGAGCTCCTATATCGTCTAAGAAATTGCGTATCAGGGACTTTGATTCCATTGTATGCAAGATTTCGAAGAAAGTTCTCAATTGGAAAAACCGTTTCCTGTCCTTTAGAGGAAGGATATCATTGGTTAACAGCGTCCTCACGGCCACTCCGATTCATGCCCTTTCCGCCATTAAGGTTCCCAAGGGTGTTATCCGTTCCATGGACAGGATCTTTGCTGGATTTATATGGGATCCTAAGAATGAGGGGCGAAGGCACTGGGTTTCCTAGATCAGCATGGTGCGACTGGTTAAGGAAGGAGGCATCGGCGTCTGAAATGTCAGGGATGCCCTCGCTTGCATGCATGCTAAAATGGCGTGGGAAGTTCTGGAAAAATGCACGTTATGGGGCTCGAACATGCATGCATGTTATATCAGGAATGGGGAGGGTGGGGCTGTGCAGGAGTCCCCTTTCTGGCGTGAGATTCATCCTCTGGTGAGTGTTCTCAAGCCTTTTTCTCACTGGATCATCGGTACTGGTGGCATATCCTTATGGCATGACAACTAGTGTGGAGAGACCCTTGGTTTTCCGAGATGTCCTATCACCAATATCTCTTTCCAAGAGGCCAAAAATTACCTTCCTTTTATCAGTGCTGTCCTTAACAAGAACCAGGAGGATATGTTTAACCTCATCGACCTATCCCCGGCTCCTGATTGGTGTGTGTTCACCCCTTCGGCGTCTAGTAACTTCACCTCCAAATATTATCGTCGGGTTTCTGTCATGCAGACGGCGGAGGTCCCATGGACTGACGTGATGTGGGACAGCGCCATCCCCACAAAATTTAACTTCCTTTCTTGGATAATCCGTCACAGAGGACTTCCTACAAATGAGAATATCAGAAGATGCGGGGTGAGTATGGCGTCCAGATGTGTTTGTTGTAAGTGTCATACGGAGGAGACTTCAGAGCACTTGTTTTTTGATAGCGATTGGGCGCGTGAGTTATGGTCATTCTTTGGTGCTTTCAAGGGTTTTGATATTCCCGCCACGGTAGATCAACCCTTCCTAAACCATTGGTTTCACGGATCGGGTGAAGCGGGCCCGGAGAGAAGAGCATGTACACTGGTGTTTAACGCTGGATGATGGATTTTGTGGCATGCTCGTAACGCATTTTTGCACGAAGGGGTGTCGTCCTCTGCTCGTTCAATCATTTTCTGTGTCAGGAACCTGCTTCTGGACATGGTTGTGGTGCTCAGTTCCTGGAGGGAGGAACCCACTCTGCAGCGACTTCTTCCGATGGTTTATCATCCTCCTACAACCCTTGCTCCGAGCTCCGGTCACTGGGTCCGTTGGCTTCCCCCGTGTCACAGATTCAAGCTCAACACTGACAGCTCCTGTCTTGTGGGTGAAATCAGAGGAGGGGGACTCGTTCGTGATCATAACGGTTTGGTTTTGTTTGCTTTCTCCATTCGGTTGGGATAGGGTACACCACTCCTTACAGAGGCGAAGAGTATGATGGTTGGCCTATAAGAAAGCATCAAAAGGGGTGTGGTTCTCATGGAGGTGGAAAAAGATTCCTTGATACTCCCAAATGCCATTCAGGGCATCGGGAGTGTTCCTTGGTCTATTGAATACATTATCAGGAGGTGTCGGGGTTTCTTGGGTACTATGACTAGAGTTTCTCATACCTCGCGAGAAGGCAACAAAGCTGCTGACTACTTGGCTTCTCTCGTCTCACCAGGTCTGGAGGATCCTTTCTTTCATAACTCTATTAGCCTGAAAGCAACAGGGATAAGCATCATTAGAGGGGACGCTCTCGGCCTTCACTACTTTAGGCCTCCATAGCCTCTGCTCTTGTCTTTTCTCTTCTCTCTTCCTTTTCTGTTGTTTTCATCATTGTTCTGTTTGGATGTTTTGGTCCTAGCCCTTCCTTTGACGAAAATAATAAAAAAATGGAATTGTATGGTAGGTAGGATTTTTTTTGATTATTTTTGGCATGGTTTATTTATTATTTTTACTGTGCTTTAGGAAAAATTGTTTATCAAGTTTCGAATATATTTGTGATCATTGGTTTTTTTCTCATTTAATATTGATCATGGTTTAACTTCATGTTGGTGTCTCTAGGTGAACATCCTCAAAATAGGTATGGGTGTACTAGCACCCATCATTCAACAATGTGTCCTCATTTCGTGATGGAAGTATGGTCTCCCAATCATGGTCTTTACAATACTATTTTTTATAGTTTTTTATTGTATCAAGTTAGTGGTTTTTTGATTCCTTACAATAATTTTTAGGTGGGAATATTGATAGGGAGATATATGTATAGTCACCTATCATCCAGTCCCCCCCACATAATCATGTGGGTTGGAGTGGTTCTCTTTCATGTCATGATCGAACATAAAAACTCTTCTTACTAGAAGAGGTGAGTCATTATCATCAACTCGTTTCACTATTTTACTATCTGGCATGGGGGTGATGGTACTTTTTTTGGTTATTTTTCTTGAGGATTTCTTCCCTTTCGATATTCATGACCGTGTTAGGATCATCGGGTCATGTTTCTTTAGGAAATATATTACCATGTGTCATATAATGGGTTTCTTCTTTTCCTAGTTCTCAAAAGGGGTTTTATTTTTTATGTTTAATAAAAGTGGATTCACCCTCAACCCACAAACAAATATAGAAAAACTAAATTAATAGAAAATAAGTAAAATCATATCTGATACAAAAAGAGGCACCCCAAATCCACACTCCCATGTATGGTGCTAAAAAATAGTCATTCAACACTAGATTCGATACCATGTGATATTTCACCAACTAAACATACATATATTAAAATAGATTTATCATTATGACTAATATATAATTTACCAATCCCAAGATTGGAAGTTATAGGGTCTTTGAATAGAATCTATATAAGACACTTATCTTAAAATTGTTGTGAACATTTCTTGATTACATGACCACACTAGAATCCATTCTAGTTTCCTTTAGGTTGTAATCACCTTTATAAACCATGAAATGGTAAAATAAAAGGATGATGACATTAAAAAATCAATAATGGAAAAACTTTCACCATGTAATCAAGTTTTAGATTATAAGAATATGATAAAACATTTTCATGAGAGAAATAACTTGTCAAATAGAACATTGAACAATAAGAGTTCTCTATAAGTCCAAATATAAGTATATTAAATCTCAAATGGAGAAAAATATTTCATGGAAATGAAGTATGGAATCATTAAATAGTAATAATTATCCATGTATAATTACATATGAATAATATTTTTACAATACAGTGTGTTAGAATCATAATCATTGAAATCATATGTCAATTATACCCAATAATTCATTCATCACATTGAAAGCATGAGATAACCACTCATGTACCTTATTTATCTTGGTATTTACACCCCTATACCCCTGGGTTTAGATTAAAAACTCATGTACTCTTATTGGGATTGGGATAATCCTCTTATGTACCCTTAGTCTTTGATAATCCTCATGTGTAAGCTTTTTCTTATGATCCTCCTCTTTTGTACCCTGTGGCTCAGTATTATCCTCTAATGTACCCATGATCTTGAGATAATACCCACCATGTACCCTTTTAATATCATGATATATAAAATTTACCAATGCATTGGAGGGAGATAGAGGACCCCACCCATAACTCATTTATACATATATGTACCACTCGAAAGTAGTCATTTATCACATCAGTATAAATCCATGAAAACAAAAATGTATTTTGTAAGAATTTTAAATAGTATCATAGAAATTAAACTCAACAATTTATAATATTGATATACTAAATTAAACCACCCCAAAATTTTATTTATTATGAATATTTTGAGTGTGATTGAGCTAAAATAATTTCCAAGTAAATAAAGTATTTATATATATAGAGAGAAAATTGAAGTAATACCATAAATTATTTTATATGGAATGCTTTATATATGAAAAAAAATATGTTATAGTCCCATTGAAAAGAAATTTTCCAAAACTTGAAGTGATACTATTTGAAATAATTTACCTCTAAAAATAAATTTCAGAAATGTGTCCTTTAAAAAGACTCAAAAAATTCAAAAATTATGAACTCTAAATTTATTTAATATGATTTCATTTAAAAAATATAATCTTTAATATTGGATCCTTGAAAATGATTTAATGGTATAAAAAACATGATTTTTTTTATTTTTTTAAAGAATATTTGATAATATATATTCAAAAAAAATTATAAATAGTATGTGGAGTGGAAAATATAATATTTTATTTCAAATTGATATAAAACACTTTTTAATATTATAAATACCATTGTTGAAAACCCATATCATTAGACGTGGGTGTAAAAAATCACATTGAAAAGTGGAAGTAAAAATTGGATGGTCACAGGAGTAAAACCAAATTTGGATTTCAAAATAAGAATGGAAAATAGTTTTTTGTAATAATAAATATAGAAATATAGGATATTCCATATTTAATACAGATGAAATTTTTTCATAAAAACATTACTATTTTATGATAATTCATGTTAATTAGAAGACATATTTTTTTTTGAAAATGTCATTTTACAAAAAGATATAGTGGTTATATCTTGTGAAATTGGATGAAAATAATCTCTAAAATGTATAATAATGATTCATATGGAATAACATTTTAGGTCAGAAAATGAAATTTTAGTGAACCACATCAATTAATTTAATATTAATTCATAAAGAAAGAGGCATTTTGAATGGGGATTAAGTGGTAGAAATATAAATATCCTAAAAATAGAAATACCACATTATAAAATTAAGGATTGTAATGTATCTAACTTATATAGATATGTACATGAATAAAAATATTAACTCAATGAATAAGAATTAAGTTAAAAACCCTTATGGTAATGATAAGGTATGAACCAAAATAAAATAAGAGGGATAACATGAAATATAAATTAAAACATCATTAATTTAGGGATATGAGATAATCTTATATTAAATATATTACTTAACATTCCATATTATATAATTAGTGGTTTGAAATATAAAACTTGTTTTATATAGTATAATATTGATACAAATAACACATAACTTTATTCATTCTTAGTATAAACGCATTATAAACTCATGTATAAAAAATTAACTACAATAATCACCTATTTCATACACATATTCATACCTTTTATCCTTTATAAAAAAAATTAAAACCATCAATCACTAAAATTTTATAGAGTTATACTTTATTTTCAGCATCTGATGTTATGATATTTTGATTAATTATTTATAAAAAGGTTCATAGTGATGGGGTAAACCCCCACTTATTGGGTCAAAGTTATTCATCACCTTATTAATCAAAATTGATTAATAAAATTTTCTAAATGATTTATTAATTAAACATTTCTTAATTGAAAGGAATGTATATGGTTCCAAGAAATAAAAATTGCAATGACATAATTTCAATATGTTTAACAATCAAATGTTGTTATATTGTTAAATATATTAAATATTAATAACTATATTTAAAAATCCTTGAAACATACTAAATAAATTATTATGAAATGATATTATCTTATATAATATTCTTTAATAATTTATGATATAAATATTATGACATCATTCTCCTAGGTATTATAACTGACCAAAATTAGACTATCTGATAATGAAATAATGAGTAAGTAAATGATTTTATTTACTGTGAATATAAAATTTAAAGAATAAAAAAATATTTCATAAATATCATTTAACTTAATTAAATTCACACTTATAATAGTCTATGTACCATCATGACGAAAAATTTAATTTATCATTCATGGAGGATGTAGTCCCTACGTACACATGATTTATGATTCCATTTGTCAATGGATGGTATGGAAGGAATGTATATGATAAATTATTATTTAAAAATTATAACTTTGAAATATTAAATATATTCTCTCATAAAATATATCTATTTTTCCATCCAAGACTGAAGGTGATGAAAAATTAACTACATCACTTTGTGGAGGTGATAGTCTGTTCATATATGTGATCAGTGTAGAATTATTATTCATAGAGGATAAAAATAATTGAATAATTGTTTCTTCGTTAATATTATAAAATTATAGTATATTTATAATATAAATTTCATTAAATAATAGTATCTATATATTTCTGGAAAAATTTAGATTAAGAATAAAAGAATAAGGCATAATAAGTACTCTTGTTCAAAACATCAGATTTCCCTTAGAAATATCCTTAAAAATGGTAGAATAAAGAAAAATAGTTTTGAAAATATTCTTGATAATAGAGATGGATTCTAGGAAGATAAAATTGAATGAATTTTAGGATAAAATTAATTTTTAAAGGTGTATCATGAATTTGGTTATGTGATTCTCTTATATAAGTGAGGTGAACAGAAATTTTGGATTTACTTATTACATTTCAATAATGTTATGCCACTATTATAGGTATAAATAATAAAAAATTGTAAAATAATTCAGATGAGAATAGTGGGCCAGGATAACTGACTGATAATTAAATTTTTAGTTCACAAAAAACTTTTAATGTGTACATGGGAACCCTCACAAGATTCCACACAAAGGTGCATCAAACTATATAAGAAAGCGCATACCATTACACACAAGTTTAAAATAAATGGATTCATTCACCCTATATGTGATCTAATGTAAAGAGGTTAACTTTGTGTTTGGTTCATCATTGATAATATATTTGAAGTGATAGGGAAAATTGTCCCATGTCTTCATGTAAACCTCTAGATTGATTTTCCTTTCATTGAATCCTTGTCTCGAAATTTGATCTTATTTATTGATCGAAGATCATTGATCCACATTGATATCAACTTTGATATCTCTATCATACATTCTATTAAAAACATCTTCGTAAGAATTAAGAGATAAAGACACCTCAATGATTTCTTCCTTCAAGTGAAGGATGATATTTAAGGAATTATATTAATTTAATTCCTCCTTCCCTATCATCTTCATAAAAATCCTTGGAAGGATCTCATTCCAGTGTCACTGAGCCATCAATGACCCGAGTAATTTTGGGTTTGACAATATTTTCTTTCTCATTAACCAACACCAAGCATTTCTACACATGATCTGTAAATATAATCTTATAACCTGCCTACAATTTTTCATTAGGTTCATCATACTATAACATTTGGATTTAATCTTGAGAAGTTGAAGCCTTATTATCAAAATAGTCATTGAAATTGGGTTCATATTCCATCACTTTCCTTTCCCCTATATTTTTAGCATACATTGTCTCCCTCCGATTTTGTAAATGAGAATATCCATTACAAAATTTTGGTTTCTTCCCCCTTTACACAATGATCATCCCTGAGTCCCGAATTCCCTTATTCCCCTTATTTATCCCTAGGTTGTGGATTACTTTAGCTTTCAACCCACCATCATAATCCAATTATGATTTTTTGGATATATCTTCTCTAGAATATGACTCAATTGGACCTTTATCTTTAGACTTATTCTCCTATGGAATGTCTGTATTGTAGTTAATCTCTTTTCAATTTGTATCATACCCTTAAAATATCATATTACAATATCCTTGTTCTTTATCTGATCCTTATATTCCAATCAAATAAATGTTTACTCAAAATTATAGGTAGTGTGATCGCCTTGTATATCATACTACTAATCACCTTCACCAAATCCACCTTGTATGTTAGAAAATCCTACCTTGGTATTTTATGGGGTTCCTCATTTTCCACCTGTAAGAGCTCACCATAAGGTGTTTCATTCCCATTTAACACTATTTCCACAAAATTTTAAGGATTTGAGGTGAAATTACTCAACATCCCATCATGAATCCCTGATCCTGATAATAAATCCCTATTTGGGGCCAATTCCTTCATGCATGTATGAGAATTGGAAGCTAAACCAATGTATCCATGACCTCTACTACTCATTACATTATCAAGATTTTGGGGATTATAGAATCTAAGACCACATATTTTTTCCATTTTCCTCACTGATAAACTGGCATAATGCGACCCAATTTCTTTCAAGAAGAAAAAATATCCACCCATTTCTAAAATACAACCTTTTTCATGAAGCTGATGTCTTCCCCTACTACAATCCATAAAAAATCTACTAGAGGATTTGAGACACTGACTTCCAAAAAAATTTGTGGGATTATTGGGTAACAAACCAAACTATTTATAATATTCAAACAAAAAAACAACCAACCATATTTTCAAAAATTATCTAGATCAAACGATTATGTAAAGGAAGGGTATTTTCAAGGAAAATGGCCAATATTTTTGTTGTAAGAGCATTTTTCTTCATGTTAAAATTCTAATACCATGTTAAATGGAAGAAATGAGATATGTTGAAGCTTTGGGGTTCATTGTACCATGCCTAGATTAAGATATCCAATGAAAAACAATGAATCATGATGTGTTAACTATCATTAAAGAAAACTGTCACCCAATCTTATAAACCCCAAAATCAGAAATTGAACCTATTTAATGAATAAAATAAATGGATATTAATGATGAAGTGATTCATCAATGTTAGAATCTGAATGGTTTTAGCCTCTATGAACTCTGAGGTTGGGAGGGGATGTTGAAGAAAACCATTGAATTGATCAATGTAGTTAGGGATGAGTGTCATAGTGGGGAATGAAGGAAAAATTTCAGTATTATATAAATGAATAAAAGTATGAGGATTATTCCCCCTGGAAAATGATTAAAATTCCCCCCCCCCTCTCGCAAGGGAGGGATCATGATAGCATCCATCAGTGCCGATGGAAAAAGTGGAGAGAGATATTAGTGCATACCCATTCAAAAATTATTCTTCATCATTAATATTTTTGTTAAAGAAAACTATCATCTAAAATCATAGAGGCAAAAATTTTCAATTATTTGGTTTTTTAAAGAAGTAAAACTATTTTAAACATTATTACTTTTACCACATAAACATATTTTCAAACCACAATAATTAATTTTAATGACCAAAATTAAAATTAGACTTATTATCATATTTGAAAATTTAAATTTCAAATATACAAATAATATTATTAAATTAAATTTCTAATGGTTAATTATATTAAATTTCTGTTTTTCCCCATAACTCATAAAAATAATTTCTATTGGATGTTTATATTTAATATTGGGATTTATATATCTGCTAAAATTATCAATGTTATCCATTTTAATGAAATAAATTAATTTATTATAAGAAAATAGTTGTTATTTATATTTAATATAATTATAAAACAATTTTTTTGAAATAAATATGTTTATTTAAGATAAAACATTGAAAATAGTTATAGTGAAGGAAAATAATGTTGTAATATCCTGTGTTTATATGGGTTCTTGAGTTTGGGGGAATGTTTTAATTTTAAAATTAGTTGAAGGAATTGTTTTTGAAACAATAATTTTAATATATTTATAATGTTTTTAACCCCTCGAATAACCTAATAAAGTAATGGAATGAAGGCTATTAGAGGGTGTTGGGGTCTTAGAGGAATCATAAGGATTTATGGACCAAAGTAGTAATTTTTAGGAAAAAAGAATTGTTGACACAATTAGAAAATAGTTAATTTCAACCATTTACCCCAACCAAATTTCATTAATCTTATAGGACAATGATTTTATAAATCATACTACAAGACTTGATAGACTATGCATGTGTCTATAGTAAAGTGTAAATAAGTCCCATGGTTTGTCTATAGTCTATCTGACCATGCATCATTAACATGAATGGGGTTCTCCATATAAAGTTGAGTGGGAACTCCTAATGTATGGTTTGGGAAACCATGTACTGAACCACACACCCTAATAAGAATATGGAATTTCATATTTTGTATTCTCATTTGAAAACTAATTTAGCACATTTTCTTCTACCATTTAACCAGTAGATGCACACACACCTCCTCTATTCCCTCCCATATTCTTCATTGTATCTATACTCCATTTCATGGGTATTTTTACTTCTATTGGATTCCTTGCAAATACATTTATAATACTAAGAGTACTTTAACATCGTTTATTTCTTCTTTTTTTATCTAAATCTATAACATTGTTTATGTGAAAAATTCCTTTTTTTATATGGATTAATATAGTTCTTAAATTTCTACCTAGTTTTCTTGAACTAGGGTATAATATAATCTATATGGACTATCCTACGTATATTATTGGTGATAAAACTAATTTAACCCACAAACTAACGTATTTTCCATGTGTGTGCATGGTGTGGGTAACAACTGAGAATTTTTAAATGATATTTGTATCTAGAATAAATGTGTGTAATATATTATATAATACTATACACATAAAAAATAATGAGAAACCAACAAAATTTTACCTCATTAATAATGATTATTAAATTAGTCAGCTATGAAACTAATTAAAAGGCCAAACATCACAACTGGATGAAAATTTAAAATAAAAATTCTAAAATGGGAAAATAAGGTTCTGTCACATCTGCTACAATCGTTTCCCCCACACCAAACAATATATAAATAAAAAAATATTTGTAAAACAATCAATATCTTATTAAATTTATAATATAACCTTAAAGTGGATTTGTATCAAACATTGAGTGAAATAATGTAGTGGTATTTATTGGGTTTAAAGGGAAATTTGACCATTGTAAATTATACCCATGATTGATAATTTTATCATTATAATTAGTGTTTATAATTAGTAATGACAAATGAAAATTTATCTATAAAAGATAATTGATACCCTAAACCCATTGATTCGATCTGTTTGAAGCCCATGTATCATAACATTAGAGATAGGTAGCGTCGATGGGGTTCTTCATTGACCAATACCAATCTGAGCTTTAACAAGTGAAGCTTGAATGAAATATCCTATGGGAGAAGTTCATGTTAGTGGGGATTAGCAATCGTTCAATATTATCCGAGTCAGCCCATGAAACTACCACCATCACACACTTACCCTTAGGGCATTTGTGGGTGTAATAAGGGGTTATGTGTCCAGGCCTTAGTTTTATAAATTGTAATTTCCTTTGTATAATTAAAATTTTTCTTCCATCAATTCAATTTTAAGAATAGTTTTGTCTTACAAAAATATATGATTAATTGAGAAAAATTTGATAAATTGATTTCTGGACAAAAAACAAACATAATTATTTTAAAAAAAATACACATTAAATGTATTTGGAATAATATTTTTTAATTAAATAATTTTCTAAAACACTATTATTTAAATATAAATAATAAAACAATTTTATTATGTCTTGGGAAATTTTTATGAGTGTTAACAATTCGAGAATCTTATAAAAACTGTTATTTTTCAATGAAAATGGATTTTTATATTTAAATGTTAATATTAACATATTTAGAAAATTATTCAAATAAAATAAAAATTATATTTTAAATCAAAAAATAAAAATTATTTTAGGGTGAATTTATGATAATTTTATAAAATATGATATTTTTTGGTGGATAGTTAAAATATATTTTGGGTTTTAATTATATTTTATAATGTCATATTTAATTCAAAATTATGTAAAAATTAATTAAAAAAATCCATAGAAATAAATATGTTACTTTTTTTAATATTAATTATTTTAATATATCTTACTCAATTTCCAAAACTATACGTGTCTTTTGAGAGTCTAAACAATAAAAATTGATTTCAAAGACATTACGTTGTGGAATCGTTAATTTTCCATGCCAAAAGAAGTATTACAAAAATTTTGTTCAGTTCTAATGGATTAAAATATCATAAAATTTCACTCAAATTTCCATAAACATGTGACAAAAACCATGGGTTTGATAATGGTTTTTCATTTTCCACTACCTCATTTTCGAAGACCTTTATTTGGGAATTATTAAACAAATCCTCCACTTTTACTATAAATTCCACTGATTTCACTATTTCCATTCACTCTCAATATATAATATGGGAAGTTATGTTTTTTTCCTCCCATTGAGCCCCACCAATGTGTTCCCAATCCCCTAGGGTTCTATCCTCATATTTTAGGAACAACTCTTCAAGGTAAGGGAAATATGAACTTCATGTTTCCATTCAAGTTCCCTTTTTTATGTGCTTTTTCTTAAAAATTTAAAAAATAAGTTCATTTCAATACTTTATATTATCACATTACTCTTATAATTCTATTTTATCAATGGCGGACCTTCATTATCCCTCTCTTTCCCTTTTATAAAACTATTTTTTATACATGTCACGATGAAAAATTTACTTCTCAAATTTCACTCTTTTACATGAGAAATTATCTTTTACTATTTATTTGAATATCCAAACCAGATTTATTTTCAATGGATATTCAACTATATGTAAAAATTACTTCTTTATTTGTGGATTAAAATACATGAAACCCACATTTCCTTTCATGGGTTAAAAATTACATAATGATCATGTATTTAAGAACCTTTTTACACCAGGATTTTGATAGGAAAACTATTATTTATTTTCCATAGGTTATTACTGAAATGATTTTTTATGATCTATACAAATCATAAGAAATTAAGAGGGTCCATATGGAATCATCAATCCCTGGGAAAGGGTTCTTATTCTTCACTTTGATCATATTATGTTATATATAATCAATGTAAAACTACCTAGATCCATCCTTCTTATTTATAAAGAGAACAAGTTCTTACCAAGGAGATAGATTTTCTCGGATAAATCCCTTCTCTAGAAGATCAGGATTTTGTTTCACTAATTCAGTTAACTACATATTTTACATTCTAAATGGGGTCTTTGATATCATATTGGATCCAAATATGATTACAATAGAGAACTATATCCCATTTTTTGGGTGGTATAGGTAACTATTGTGGAAATACGTTAATGTATTCTTAAAATATTGGGAAATTATTTATCATCATACTTTCATTTCCTTCTACCTCTTCACTGATCATATCCATAAAAAAGGTTTTAAGAGGTTCTTCTTGACTAAGATTAGGCCGATATATATCTAATTTGGGAATAACTATCGGATTTATATTCATGGATACTCAAATTTCATTTCATCAATATCTGATATTACCATTATAATTTGAGATAAATTCCATTCCTAGTATAGTATCTAATTCCACCATAGGAGGGACTACTAGATTTTTAGTGAGGTGGTACTCACCAAAGTTAATACTAGAGTTTGTATTCATTGTTGATTCTAGGATAATACCTATAAGAGTCTTGAATAATAACTCTACTTCTAGGAGTTCATGGATTGATTAAATATTATTTTTAAACAAAGAGGAAATAAAGGAGTTCATAAAAATATAATCAAACAAAGTACTTTCTAGCATTAAAAGAAAAAAAATAGTACCTACCACCACATAAATTGAAGACTCTACTTCATCTATCATGAGAGAATATTATTTAATTTTATACTTTGTCCTATTTTTAGGTTGATGGTTGTTCCCCTCTATTTTCTTCTAATTATGAAATTGATTCCAAAAGTTCCAAATCTCTTTATACTTTAAGCACTAAACTTCTAGTTGGGCCTGCACCAACATCCCTTTTTTGTTAGTGTTGATAATTTAGGGTTCACCTCACCATGAAAGTTTTGATATATATTCCCATAACTAGCGGTAGAACCTAAAATTTTTTTTTGAGTTAAAATCAATCCGGAATTAGTGCATGAAAATGGGCCTTGCTGCACACCTAGTTTGACACTCTTGTGCAATATTGTTCTTTAATCCAAATCTTTTCATTAACGATTATGAATTATATATAAAAATGGAATTATAAGATATTAATAACATATTTAATCATGATATTTTAAGATATAAAATCCCTTTATAATTATAATATCTATAAAAATAACTCTTTTCTCATTATGTTATTCTAATTTTATAGAAATGGTGAGAAATAGGAGGAATTTTTTAAATGATGAGTGGAATGGATGATGTAATGATGGAATTTCAATAGAAGATGGAATAAAAAACATCATAAGTTATATGAATCAAATACTCAAGATATGAACAATTACTTGAATCAAGTTAAGAGACTAGATTTACCTCAAAGGGACCAACTTGTAGTTTAGACCTTTATAAGTCAACAAACACATTCTTTTAGTGGATCTACCAACACATTGATTGATGAAAAATAGATGAGATCTATAGAAAAGATATTTTATGTAATCTGTTGTTATAAGTATGAGAAATTATCTCTTGTATTATACTTCTTAGAAGGATAAGCTGGTCAGTGGTGGACATTGATTAAAAACATGAATCCAAGAAGGAAGATCAATGCTATGGAGTCATAAGAGTTCAGGGGAATATTTTTCAATAAATATTTTCCCTATTTAATGTGAACAAAAATAAAAAAGTAATTACTAGAGAAAAATCAAAAGGATAATGAATAATTTGGAAGATAAGAAATTAACCTCACAAGGATTTCTTGATATACCTAAAGCTTTGTTATGGATAATAAGGGAAATGTTGATAGATTATTCAGTGGACTGAGCCCTAATCTATGGTGGAATTAGGAAAATAGTGACTATGAAGGATATAAGGAGATAGTATGGAGTTATATTAAGAATTAATAATATTTTAGAGAGATGAACTGGCCACATTGGTCAAATTAAAATAAGAGATAAATGGATATAGACTATGGGAATAACTTTGATCATAGAAGAGGAGGAATGAAAGTGAAACTTCCCATGTGCAAAAAATGTGGGAAGAAACATTTGGGTTACTAAATTCATTGGAGTGTAAAGTTATATAGATTAGAAATATATTGTAATATAGATCAAAAATTTCATGGTGATGTGAACCCTCAAATTATCAACACTAACGAAAAAGGGATGTTGGTGCAGGCCCAACAAGAAGTTCAGTGCTTAAAGTATAGAAATATTTGGAACTTTTGAAATCAATTTCATAATTAGAATAAAATAGAGGGGAAAAACCATCAACCTCAAAATAGGACAAAGGATAAAATTAAATAATATTCTCTCATGATAGATGAAGTAGAGTCTTCAAGTGATGTGGTGGTAGGTAGTCTTATTTTTCTTTAAATGCTAGCAAGTACTTTGTTTGATTATATTTTTATGAACTCCTTTATTTCCTCTCTGTTTAAAAATAATATTTAATAAACCCATGAACTCCTAGAAGTAGAGTTATTTTTCAAGACTCCTATAGGTATTATCCTAGAATCAATAATGAATACAAACTCTAGTATTAACTTTGGTGAGTACCACCTCACCAAAAATCTAGTAGTCCCTCCTATGGTGGAATTAGATACTATACTAGGAATGGAATTTATCTCAAATTATAATGGTAATATCAGATATTGAAGAAAGGAAATTTGAGTATCCATGAATATAAATCCTATAGTTATTCCCAAATGAGATATATATCGGCCTGATCTTTGTCAATAAGAACCTCTTATAACATTTTTTATGGATATGATCAGTGAAGAGGTAAAAGGAAATGAAAGTATGATGATAAATAATTTCCCAATATTTCAAGAATACATTAACGTATTTCCACAAGAGTTACCTCTACCACAAAAAAAATGGGATATAGTTCTCTATTGTAATCATATTTTGATCCAATATGATATCAAAGACCCCATTTAAAATGTAAAATATATAGTTAACTGAATTAGTGAAACAAAATCCTGATCTTCTAGAGAAGGGATTTATCCGAGAAAATCTATCTCCTTGGTAAGAACTTGTTCTCTTTATAAATAAGAAGGATGGATCTAGGTAGCTATACATTGATTATATATAACATAATATGATCAAAGTGAAGAACAAGGACCCTCTCCGAAGGATTGATGATTTAATTGATCATCTTCGTGGGGCTAATTGTTCTCCATGATTGACCTCCGATATGGATGTTGTCAATTGAGGGTAAACAAAGAAGATATTCCAATGAATTCCTTCCAAAATAGACATGGGAATTATAGTTTTTTGTTATTACCTTCGTCTTGAATAATTCTCATTATATATTTCTGGATTTTATGAATAGAGTCTTTATTTATACCTTGATAAATTTGTGAAATTTTTTATTGATGATATTTTGATTTTCTAAAAAAGTAATGAGAAGCATTAGGATTATCTAAGGGTAATATTGAGAACTATGAGGAATGAAAATATATTTGTAAAATTTATAAAATTTCATTTATAGTTACAAAATGTTGTATAATTTTAGCACAATGTCACCAATGAAGGAATTCTCAGTTGACCCTTCCAAGATAATGGATTTAAGGGAGTGTCTTTATCTTACAACAAGAACTATGATTAATAGTTTCCAAGGTTTAACAAGATATTATGGGTGGTTTGTGAAAAACTTTTCATGGATTTCCAATTCACTAACCAAGAAAACTAGAAAAGTAGATAAGTTCATCTAGGAAAAGGAGGGTGAAGAAATTTTCGAAGAACCGATGAATAGATTGTTTACGACACCTATGTTAACTATACCCTCTATCATAGAAAATTTTGTTATTTAAAATTATACATCTCTTAAATGGATTGGGTTATTCCTCATGGAAAATTAAAATGTTATTTAATATTCAACTCGACAGTTAAAGCCTCACGAGGATAATTATCACATACCTGAGTTGGAGTTAGATAAATTTATTTTTTCTCTAAAAATATAGAGGCAATATCTTTATGGGGATAAATTTGATATATATACCCATAACATAAATGTTTTAAGTATATATTCATTCATAAGGATTTAAAATAAGAATAATGAGATGGTTGGAACTTCTTAAATACTATTAATATTTTATTCATTATCAACCCAGAAGAGAAAACCAAGTCGCTAATGCATTAAGTAGAAAAAACTTGGTTTTTCAGGAAATGATGAGAATTCAATGAGATCCATTGTTAAAGGAACGTGTAAATTTAGAAATGGGGATTATATGTTTAGGAAAATAATAAACCCTATCAAAAATGATTTCTCAACTGTTAATACTATATAAGATCAATAGAGCTCAAATAGAAGGTCCTTTGATAAAAATAATATAGAATCTGGGGGGAATAGTAATTTTACTAAGTTCTATATTGATCATGAATGTGTAGTGAAAATTTGTGTAATTCTATGTGTCTCATATATCCTAGTGTTAATAGAATATTTGATGGATGAAGCACATAGATCTTCATTCTATATACATCTTTAAAGAACTAAAATGTATAAAGACATTCGTGATCATTATTGGTGGGATAATATGAAAGGGGAGATCACTTACTATATTGCAATGTGCTTCATATGTCATAAAGTGAAGGAATAGTGATAAATTGCTAAATTAGTATTACAACCACTACCCATACCAACATTGAAGTGGGATAGAATTAATATAGACTTAATCACTAGACTACCAAGAACATTCAATGGAAACAATGTGATATGGGTTATAGTGGATTGACTCAAATATACTTCCCATTTCATCACTATTTAGGAAGATTTACCTCTTGACCAATATTCCATGATATATGTAATGGATGGGGTGAAGTTTTATATGGTACCACTTTCTATCACTTATGATTGTGATCAAGGTTCACATGTAATTAATGCAGAAGTCTTCAACATGATCTGAATAAAGAATTGAATTTCAGTACAACCTTTCACCCTCAAACTGAGGTCCAATCTGAAAGAACTATTCAAACACATGAGGACATGCTGAGAAAATTATCAATGGAATTTAAATGTGGATGGTATTAAAAAATACTTTAATTGAGTTCTCATATAGAAACAACTTACACTCTATTTTTTAAATCGAACCATATGAAGAATATGGGAAGAAATGTTGAACTCCCACTTTTGGGGGGGATGTTTATGAGAAGAAGCTACTTGGGACAATATTGTGGTCGAGATGACAGAAAAGGTTCATGGAACCCAAAAACCTATGAAATAAGCATAGATTCAGCAGAAGAGCTATGTTGAAAACTGATCAAGGGAATTGGAGATTAATGTTGGCTAAAATGTTTTCCTTCAGATATCACCATGGAATAGAGTCATGAAATTTGGAAAGAAAGGAAAACTTATCCCTAGGTACATTATTCCCTTTGAAATCCTATATTGCAGAGGATTAGTGTCCTATCAGATAGTACTCCCCCAGAATCATTCTCAATTTCAAGATGTATTCAACATATCTACCTTTAGGAATTTCATAGATGATCCCTCAAATGTACTGAACCTGGATGTGGTATAATTATAATATGTACTTTTTTATGAGGAGCATTAGGTGGAGATCTTGGACTATAAAGAAAACTTTCTATACAAAAAGACTACCCACATTGTCAAGGTGTTGTGGCGGAGCCATAAATATGAATATGTAATGTGGGAAATATATGAGACAATGAGAAATAAGTACCCTCACATTTTCTCAATAGACATAATGAGTAAAAAATTTAGGGACAACATTTTTTAAGGGTGAAAGAATGTGACATATCATACTTTTTAAAAAATATTTCATTCCTTAATAATTGTGTGTTATATTTTTTATAATATTATACACATAAAAAATAAAGAGAAAAAAAACTTGTATCCCATTAATAATGATCATTTCATTTTTATCTATGAAATAAATTAAAATTAAAAAAATTAAAAATGGAAAAAAATATAAAATAGAAAAGATAAAATGGGTAAATAAGGGTCTCCCCAATATTCTATAATCCTCTCCCCCATATAAAACTCTATAGAAATAAAGAAATATTATTAAACCAATCAACATTATATAAAAATGAAAATATATCTTTAAGTGGATTTTTAGTGAATGAATGAAGTTGTATTTATGGGGAATAAAGGGAAATATAATAATTGGAAACTATACCCATGTGTGAAAACTATACTATTATAATAAGTGTTTATAAGTTGAAATTACCAAGGGTAATTGATTTATAAAGGAGAATTGATTTCCTAAACCAGTAAATTCATATCGTTTGAATCCCTTTTGTCATATCTTGGGAGGGTGGTAGCATCATTGGTGTTATACCTAGACCAATCCCAAGTCAAGCTTCAACAAGTGAGGATTTAATGAAATCTGCAATGGTAGAAGTTCAAGTTAGTGGAGATCCACTTAGTCGATGTTATCAGATTTTCCCAATGAAATCACCACCATTTAATAATTTACCCTTAGCATGTATGTGTGTATAATAAGGGGTAACATGTCCTGTACTTAATTACTTAAATTTTAATTTCCATTGTATTAATAAAATTTTTATTCCATCAATTCAATTTTAAGAAAAGTTCTATTTAATAAAATATACCTGTAATGGAAACAAATTTGATAAATTTACTTCTGCACACAAAATAAGCATAATTGGTTTTTTAGAAAATATATATTTTTTAGAGTTATTATAAAAAATATTTTTTAATGAAAAAATATTTTCAAACACTATTATTTAAATAAGAATATTAAAATAATTTTATTATATCATAATAAATTTTTATATATGTCCAAAATTTGATTGTACCAAAATAATTGGTATTTTGAAATATCAAGGATTTTTATATTTAAACGTTAAAATAATCATATTTATAAAATTATTTAGATAAAAAAAATTTATTTTAAATCAAAATGTTTAAATTAGGTTTGAATGAATTTATGATAATTTTCTAAAATACTTTACTCTTTTTGTGAAGAGTAAAAATATCTTATTTTGTTTTTAGTATGTTTTTTGAGTTACTATTTCTATAATAATGATGTAATAATTAATTAACCACTATAAAAAAACACAAATATGTTATTTTAATAATTTTGTTTATTTTAATATATTTCAATCAATTTCCAAAAATATATGTGACTTTTCAAAGTTTGAAATGGAAAAAATGATTTTTAAATCATTACATTGTGGAATATTATATTTTCAACTCTAGAATAATTATTAAAAAATAGATTATAGTTCTATTAGAATAAAAAATAATAAAATTTGTCTCAAATTTCCAAAACCATGAGAAAAAACCATTGGTAATCCAATGGTTTTCATTTTCCATAACCCAATTTTATAAGACCTATATTTGGATGTTATTAAACAATTAATCCACTTTTTATATAAATACCCACCCATTTCACCATTAACCATAATTTTAAATCTATATTCAATGATTTTCAGGTAAAATTTTCTTTCTAATGAGTCCCCCAAGGTGTCTGGAATTCCCAATGTTTTTATCATCATGTTTCAGGAACAACTCTTCAAGGTAAGGGAAATCTCCACTTCTCATTACCATTCATGTTTTCTTTTTATATGGTATGTCATCTATTTCAAAACTAATTTCTTTTTACCAATTTCTATTATCCAATTAATATAGTAATAGTTATTTTATCAATGGGTTTTTTTCATTCTCCCTCATTTTACCCTTTTCTAAAATCATGTTTTATACCCATTATCCTTTATAATTTACTTCTCAAATTTATCTCTTTTATTTGAGAATTTTTTTCCTTTTTATTAGAATAACCAAACATATTTTATTTTCAATGTAAATTCAACTAGATGTAAAAATTGAATTTTTATTATGGTATTTACATATATGAAACACAAATTTCGTTTCATGGGTTAAAAATGGCGTAATGATCAAGTCATTAAGCGCTTTTTTATGCCATGATTTTAATAAGAAACCACTTATTTATTCTTAATAGATTATTAATGATATGATTTATTATGATCTATAGGGAACACATTAAATTAATACATATGAATGGTTTGCCTTGATAAAACTCTAATTCATTGGGTAAAGAATTTAATCTCAAGACATTACATGTTTTACGACACCTTGGTTAATAATATTTGTAATTTTCATTTATAACATCTTGGTTATAATCCTTGGTGATATGATTAAGAATTAATAATTTAAATGTTGAAGCCACATTTCCATGTTACGAATTATGTTCTTAATATTAGGATAAGCCTCTTGTTCGAGCCTTATTTTTATGAATTATGTTATTATTTATATTTACCATGATAACATGATACATGTATCTCCTATTTATTCTCTAAATAGGCTTCATGGTGAATCATTTTAATTGATTCATGTTCCTAGGATTAGAGATTCCATAAATGTAGCATGGAATGAACTCGTGAATATTTATTTCAATTCTATTAAAATATTTTTTTCATGTATTGTGTACCTAGTTTTCCTTAAAATAAACATTAAAATACCATATTTTTTGTCCCATGTAATGACAAGTTATGTAATAAAATATATGATGTGATAGTGTGGTCAAAATAGTTTCATAATGATTTTTTCTATTTAAAATTAATTGTTTAATTTGAGAATCTTTTATATGAATGCACATTTAATAAGTACTGGGCCTTAGGAATGGTTACTTGAAGGGGAATTCATTGTGGGGGAATATAATCTTAAAGTGCACTTATTTCTTAAATTTTTTAATGAGGTTTTAAATTTTCTTATAGGAAATAATTGTTTTAATCAATGGTTATGAAATGAAATTTCAATAATATAGATAATTGTACATCATTTTAACCTTTTTTCCATAAATTAAATTCTCTGTACAGTCTTGTAGCCTAATTTATTGATTACAAAATTTGAATTGAGATGGTTATGTTTTAATTGATATTGTAATTGAAATGGTCCATTTAATGGGATGTGTTTATTGGGGAAAATTTGACATCAAATAAAAGATTATAAACCATTTTTCGGGGATTTTAAAATGTTTAAACATAAATGTTAAATCCATAAATTAATAAATAAATAATGTTATGAATGAGAACATGATTATTAATATTATAAATGAACTTTTATTTCTTGTAAAATGTTTATTTTAATAAGTAAATATTTTAAATGTTAGTGGTTCAATATTTTTTATATGGAAAACACCCATTAGGGTGGTGAATATATTATTTTTTCTCATTAAAATACATAGGTTTGAGTATTTAATAAATGATATAAGAAAACAAACTAATTAGTACTCTGTGAAAAGTATAATGAAATCCACCCATTAAGGGGGTGGTCTGGGATAACTTTGAAATGACCATAGGGGTGGTATATGATGAATATTATATACTCTATGAGTGGTGGTCTATAATAAATATATAAAATTTCCATATAGGAGGTTTTTGAACAGTGATGGATTATTTTGGGATGATAAAACAAACATATGGGGTGGTATTTGATAAATATTAAATATTTATTGAGTGAATTATTGTGTTAACTATGAAATATCATTAAGTAGAGGTCTTTGATACCTTTATGGTATTATCCCATAGGGTTGATCATGATATTTTATTGACAATGTCCACATGATTTACTCCAAAAATAACCTAAAACTTGTTGAAGCAGTTATTGACCAATCTCAGGTGTCACTATGGATCTCAAAGTTTAGTGTCTATTTATAGGATTTTAAAATAATTTTATTATTAAAATTTTAATTGTATAATTGCATGAAATTAATTATGATCATACTTTTTATTTTAGGTATTTTTAGTGGTGTCCAACTGATTTATACTCACACCCTACATAGGACTCCATTTCACTTGGGTACCCAAGCATATGAAACTTGATAATAGGTTATAGGTTATAGAGAATGGATTATTACATGAAGTATTATTGACATGCTATGATGTTTGGATTATGGGATAATGAATGAATTTAAACCAGTTGAGTATTTACCATTATACTAACTTTAATTTTTTAGTTCATTCTATTTCTCAATGATCTTCCCTTTAGGGATCCAATTATATATTTATGTAACATTTATTTATATAGAATGATATGTTAAATTTATTTATTTGTGTTTTTATATTTGGTTGTGATGTATACATTGAAAATATATATTCAATTGTGTTTCCACTGTTATTATACTTCGATATGAGTTCAGAGTCTCCTCATGGCATCCCTTAACCCCTCGATGCTGTTTAACATCCTGCAGTATATGGGGTGGTGTACCTAAGTTCATTCAACATTCTAACAACCCAAGAATAGTAATATTATTCATGTAAGTGGGATTTTTTTAAGTGGTATTAGATATTATATTTTTCTTACTATTTTTTCATGTCAAATAGTATCCTAGGATGTTTTCAGGGCATGGTAATAATCTCATTCCTAGGTACTAGCTTCCCCAAACATGTGGGGAGAACTAATTTTCTAGTGGTGGGATATGTTGTTCATGTTTTTTTGTGGTTGACTAATTTTCAATTCACATCAAACACATGGATGTTAATTTTATGATTTATGAAATTTTTACCTCTTTGACCTATTTGGTGGTAGAGATTTTGTGTTTATTCATCATGACAGACATGTTTTTGGGATATGACATCAATATACTAAATTTGTTAATAATTTTGTAGGATTCAAATGTGATATAATTTCCTATACACCTTATTGTTCTTTTTCATTTATATATTCTTATGGATTAAAATTATATAATGGTGTAGTTATTTATAGTGTTTGTATCCATTTATATGGGTTGTATATAAGTGTGTGACGACATTATACTTGTCCAAACTACTTGAGTGAATTATAGATTATTATTAGGTATAATTGTGTTATAAAAAGATGTTCTTGGTTAACAAATTATTTTAATTTTTTCCAATATAAATTTGTAATAACATTTTATCTATCCAAACCATGGGGAATGAAGGTTAAGAATGTATGAAAATTTTAAAATGTTGGGTGATGAAGGTTTGTAAAATTGAAATCCTTAGGTAATGAATTTTTAGGTTAATTTAATGAAAAATATGAATGAATTCACTCTTAGGAATATTAGTGATGACAATAACTTATTTTTTTTACTAGACCATGTATATGGGTATCTTGGTCACGATAGAGATCTTGGGTGATGAGAACCTTGTTTTTGGTTTGTGATACCTTACTAGTATTGAGTTTTCACTATGAGTTTATAAATGTCACCATGTATCATGGTTATTTTTGAACCCTATTGGTTATGGAACTTTTAGTTTTTGTTAGACCATATAGAAGGTGTTTGGACTATGATTCCATAATCAATGGTGGGACATAGAGTATGTGATTGGCTTGGCATGTTTATCATTGTGTGTTTTTTAACATGAAGTGTTTTGAGATTTTTGGCTAGTGAAATTGATGCATGGGATAGTGAAATACACTTTTTTGTAGAGGACCATGTGTTCCTTGGTTAATTTTTATGGAAGGAACTTTAGTTTCTTATGGTTTGGCCTTCATTATAGTTTAGGAAGGGTGAAAGTTCATTTGTATGTTTGAAAATAATTTTCTAAAATTGTTTTTAAATGGAAATTAGTATTGACCCTAGGTGTATGGGATTAAGGATAATGAATTTTAGGTAGATTAATTTGATCCTTGAATGAAAATAGGTTTATGGGCTTTCATTTTTTAGACTTGGATCATGAGTAATATAAGTGTTTCGATTGTTAACATCAAGGTTTATTTGAGTCTGGTGAGATAAAATGAGGGAGAGGCATGGTCAGATGCTCAAGTGGGAACTTGATCCATTTTATAGTAATTTGTGGCCCATGGGATCCTGATTTGGTTTTATAAATTTTTACAGGGGAGCATGTTATAATGATGTTGTGAAGATATTAGTGGTATGCACATTATTCGAGATGTTCAATGTCATTTGGTTGTGAAATTAAGTGAGTTGAGAGTAAACACACATATTTTTGGGGAGAACTAAATAATACATTATATTTATATAGGGGACCTTTTTTGTATTTAGGATGGAGAATTGGATACTCATGTTTTTTAGACAAACCTGGGTTCTTGAAGATCTCGAGTAGTTTGGTGGAAGTAGTTCCTCAATGAAATAATACTCATGACTACATGGTAGGGAGTCATGGGGCTATATTGAGACCTTTTTCACAATCCCATCATGAAGATAAGTGGAGGTATTTGATTAAATTCTTATGTTAACAGAGACCCAGATAACTGAAATGGTATTTTAAATATCCCTATGGATATAGGTGACATCCTGGAAGAATCATTGAGGGTGGCAAAAATGTTTAGGTTTCACCTTGATAGAGGCATCAGGGGTTGTGGATATGTTAAGATTGGATCAGTGGATAATCATAGATTATTTGAAATTAAAAAATTTGTGTTTGTTCATGTGGAGTTGTTTAAGTTAATCTTGATGGTTTGATTACACCATCAGTCATTGTACATTGAGTTCCACATTTTAGGACAAATGTCGATGAATGCCATGGGAGTTATTCTTGAAATCTAGGATCAAGTGGTAGTTAGTGTTTCATTATATTACTCATGTGAGAGTGATATGGACACATTTAATTATTTTTTTCGATAATAAATTGAACATGGTAAATGGAGGTTCAAAATTTCTTAATAAAAGTTGTTATAATGACACTCCTATAGTGGGGGTGACGTATAAGTCATAGGACTGAGACCTTGTCCCATATGGCTTGGAAGAATGTAGAACTAACCATGGAATATTCATGGTGAAATAATGATTCCAAATAGGAAACTATAATGTATAAAATTGAAATCCTTGTAGGATACATAGAAGGAAATTAGTTGTAATTATTGGTTGAGACTGAGCACCATCTTCATGATCGAGAATAGTATATGTGACTTGAGGGATCTTGAATCTGGATGTGTTAGTGTGACAAAGGGTACAAAGAAGGTTTATAAGGTTGATAATCTAACTAATATATATCATAGGTATTATGTTACACACTCTGATGAGAATGTTTTAGTTGTTGTAATATACCTATGGGCATGAAGGAATCTTGAATTTGAATGTTGGTGTGGCATTGGTAGTTGGTGCTAGTAGTATCTTGATATAGGTTTTCCAAGGATGTTTCAACCAACATTAGGGGATAGAGAAGGATGTGGTAAGTTGAGAATGAAATTCGACATATCATATTTGAGATGGAGGATTTGATTTAAAAATCATACTAGGATTTTGAGGAAATTTTGGTTTGTTCGTAGCTCATGCATGAACTATACTAGGTTTTTATCCTGATTTGGTTTTTGTTAACATGGATGGGTGCAAATATTTAATAAGAATTTTCATTTATGTTGTGTGTGGTGAGATAGAAAATTCCCAAGATTCATTTTATTTTAGACCATTTTTCTAATAAGTAATTATGATTTTGGAGGTAATAAGGCATCAGAATTAGTGGTAATAAGAAGAATCCAATGTTAGGGAACTCTATAGGCATGTATGATGTTGGGATGAAGAAATTTGAGGGTTTTTATGAAAAATGGGTGATGTTAAGTTCTTTAATATAGTTTTACACTTAAAAACATGACTTGGCTCGGGTTTTGGTGAATTGAAAACCATGTGATGAAGGTTGTTCCTAGAACATTCATCAAAAATTGGACTTAACTTGATGATAAAAAAAGATCAAGAGATGTGATTGGATGACCATAAATGATTTTTAGGGATAAAAAGAACTTTGGTGGGAAGGTTTAATCATCCCACATTTATATAAGTTCTTGGGTTTGGTGGAAAGTTTAAATTTTCTAATTAATAAAAATTATAGTTTTTAACCATGTATCATAATGGAGTTTTTGAGGGTTAGAACACCTCAAATTACACAATTTGGACATGGAATATTGTCTTTTATAGAGTTTTGGAGTCTTTGGAGTGTCTTAGGGGTTCATGGCTAGGATTTTCATTTTTTGGGATAATAAAAGAGGGCATACTATTTTAACACAATTAGTAAAGATCATACCCCCAACCAAGTGGCTTAAACTATAAAGGCGAACAATTTTTGAAACAGTGTAGAATGGACTAGAATATCTTGTGAGTATCTTTAGTATTCTATGCTCATGTCATATTCTTGGTGAATAATTAGAGTAACCATGTTTCATAACAATGGAAATGGGTTTTCTATGTACAATAAAGGTATCTTGGTTGGTGCATGGTTTTTCTAACCATGTGGCCAAACCATGTGCCTACTTAAAATAGAGATTTTACCCTTCTCCCTTTCCAATTTTAAAATTGTTATAGCACATTTTATTCCTCCATTCATTCAGTATCTATATGTATCTATCATCTTCTCAACTATGCTTTAACTCCTTTTCTTGGGAGTTTTGGTTTCCATGATATTCCTTCTAAATCCCTATACATGTCTAATATTCCACTAACCTCTTTTCCTATTACCTTTTTCCACATAAAAATCTTACTCTATTTATAGTCTATAAAAAATATTTTCATGGAATATGTCTAGTTCTCCAATATCATCTATTTTATCTCTAACCAGGGGATAATATCTATAATGTGGACTCTCTAAATTCTATTTTTTGTGGTACAATTTATTTAACACATAGTTTATCTTGTTTTAAAAGTGCATGTATGGTGTGGTCAAGTTTCCATTGGCATTCTGTTTACTATTTTAAATTAAATTTTTTATATTAATTTTCTATTAGATATAAAAATATTTTATATTTCTTATTTTATATAAATGGTTACTTCATTGTGAATTCAAGGAGGGGTAATATATCATTGAAATAGTTTAATGATATATATTGAGTATTTATTTTATATTTGGTTTTATAGAAAATCATGATTTGAATCAAAAGTTCAATACCATTGTAAATTTTAAATGGGTTTAACCATTTGGGCCTACCATGAATTACATCGCTTAGCTTGTGTACTTCTGAAGTGTTTAAAGAATTTGGCTATCATGTTTATGGTATAATTGAAATTGTACTTGAAATTAACCTTGTAATGGGATACCTTAATTAGGGATCAAGTGGCCCTTAATTATTGAAATGGAAACCCTTATATTAGGATTTTAAATGGTTTAACAATGAAGAAAAAATACAACAATTAATTAAATAATTATGGTTATGAATGAGTTTAGGATAATGAATTGAATCAATGAATTGTGAATCCTTTATATATAATTTTTTTAAATGAATAATATTTTAAATGTGGGGAGCTCAATATTTTTGATATAAAAAACACTTATAAGGTTGGATAGGTTATTTTTGTCATTGTAAATATCTATACGTGTGGGTATGTTATAAATAGTATAATAAAACGCCATAAGAGTAGGTCTATGATAGCTATACACAAAACTCAACATTAGTGAACAGGTCTTTGATAACTATTTAAATAGCCATAGGGGTTTAATTTTATAACTATTGAATACTCCATGGGTAGAGGTATTTTATAACTATTGAAAAACCCCGGTTGAGGTTCATGATATGTGGTGGTATATTCTGTGATGAGAAAACAATCATAATGGGTGGTTTGTGATAACTATTAAATACTCCATGAGTATAGTTCTATTATAACTATTAATTATCCATGGATAGAGGACTATGAATGGTTTTTAAAATGAACCCAATGGGTGTTTATTGATATTATAGTTGGAAATGTATACATGAAATTCTCAGAGACACCCCAATGATGATATAGACTGATCATTGGTGTCATCATGGATATCTAGGTGTGGTTGTTATTTAATACCTTTTCTTACATATTTAATTATTAGACCATTAAATTATTTCCTATCAATTACTTGATTATTATCTAACTTTTTATTTTTGGGATGTCATTGTTATTGGACTACTGATTTTTACTCAAACAATTACTGGGATATTGTGGCACTTGGGTACCTGAGCATACTTTACTTTGTCACAGATTACATTTTATAGGAAATATCCCACTCCTTGATGTTTGGTTAGAATACTAAGATCATTTGATTATGAGTTTAAGAAGAAATTATAACTAGTTTGGGAAGGGATGTTAGCCTTGGTTTTATTTTTATTTCCTCATGGTGATTGTGTATGATCCGCTGATGGGGGGTCTAGTTATTAATCTATAGAGTACACAGTGATATTGAATAACATGTTTTCTTTATTTATTCAGTTTTTTTGATATATTCTCAGATGTTTTCTATTCTATTTTATATCGAATATTATTATACCCTGATAAGATATTAGACTCTCTCTAGGTAATCTCACAAACCCTTACCACTAGTCAAGAACCTCATGTGTACATGGAGGGCACCAGAGTTCATACAGTGTTCATCTAGTTTGGGAACCGTATAGTGGTTTTGGGTTGTGGGACATTAAAAATGTTACCTCTATTATAGAAATAAAACATTGGTTTTCTATATTTATAAAAACCTTAAAATAATTATTATTACACCTTAAATACAACATTTTATTAATTCTAATATATAACAACTTTCAAGTTCTAACTTATATACTGATAATGTAATAAAATATAATTTTTTTTATAAAAAATATATTTTTACTATTCACATAAAAAAAATTTATTATTAAAATTTTAATAAAATCATATTAGGATAATTTAAACAAGAATAATTACAAAATTATGTTAATTTTATCAAATTCATGTTTTATATGTGACTATAAGTAATTTTAATATAAAACTAGATATATAAAAAATAGATTTATTTTTAAGAAAAATAAATTACTATAGTATTCAAATAAATCTTTAATTGGATTTTATAAGGTTATTATTTATACTGATACCAAATAATTCAATGGATAAAATATATCCTTCAAATAAAGTAATTTTATTTTATTAATGTTTTACTATTTTTGATTTAGTTTAGTGTTTCGTGTAAGAAAAGTTTTTTTGTATAGTATTAATTTAGAGAGATATATATTGAAATATTTATTGCGTTTACATGGATATTTTCCTTTTAAAAGATAATTATATCATTGGGTTGTAATTTAGAGTATAATTTCATTCAATAAGTGAATTTTTTAATGCGATATACAAATCAATGGGGTCACTAATTTAAAATGATAACAAAGAGAATGAGATGATGATCAAAGAATGGATGATTTTGAAGGTTATATTCATTGAAAAATTTACTCATCATGAGAAACATATTTATTGGAAATAGAAATTATTAAATTTATGAAAAGGGATGATGAAAATGTTTCTTTTCAAGTATTAAACTTTAGAATATTAGAAAGTCTTTTTGTGGACTACATGTATACCCCAGATGGTAAGATTGACTGCTTATTTAAGTGGCTAATTGCAACCCCTTTAATTGAGTTACTCACTAAAAATTATTCAACATATAATGATATAGTATGTATTTTTATAATATTATATTTTTAATTCTCTATGTCTTATATTGTCAGTGGAATGTAAGAGAAAAAAAGAATACTTGATTAGTATGTAATGAAATCTCTAGTTAAGTTGACAAAGATCAGAGGGTTACTTAAAACATTTGATAAATATGGAAGGAAACAACCATGTAAAAAAAAGTAATGGATGTTTTTTATGTGTGGATAAAGGGAAATATCACCCATTAATGTAAGGGAAATAAATAAGTCTCTAATATCATGTTCTTTAGCTATAAATAAGTGGTGAGTTATGAAAACCAATTCTTAAAGTGTCATCATTATCCCCCTTAGAAGAGTCCATATATGAAAATAAAATATTATATAATTGAATTTGATGTTCCAAAAGATGTGATACTAGGTATATTGTTCATTAACTCAAAAATAGAAACTTCTTTATGTGATTTTGGCTCTATAAAATCATTAATATCTTCTGAGAATTTTAATAATCTACTAACAGTCTAAGGAATGAGTTTTAAATCAAAACACCAATTAGAAATCTCAATTTAAGGTTAGTTTTCATATGGTCTAAATTAATATGAATAGATATTACAAAGTTTCAGGATTTGTTGTTAAACCAGTGCTTTAGTTTTACTTAATCCTTCTAATTTTATGATTATTTACTTGGTCAAACATATTTTTTAGAGATTTACGATTTAAATATTAATGGAATGATGTATGTTAATCAATGTGTTTTATTTTGTTGGTTTTAGAGAATTATGTATTACTTATTCACATGATCATTTATTAGAATTTAATTTTTCCAAAACATATGATAACAAATTTTATTTTAGTAAATTTATAGTGAAATGATATATAATATAAAATTATTTTATGTATATTATGATCCATTTAAATATTATTTTCATTCTTTATACAAAAAATGAATCTTAATTATTCATTATCTAGAATATGCGATGTTACAGTGGTGAGAAGCTAATCGAAACACAATGAAATGATAAAATTATTCCAATAGATTAGAAATAAATCATGTAAGTATATTTATCATATTAAATGTCATGAACCATCCCCTAGGGCCCGTTCCATTACTACATAAGGCCCACCTTCCATAGGCTAGGGGATGGTGACTAGAACCAGGAAGGAATATCGCAATAAGGAGATTCATTTCCTTTAAACCTCTACACACACAGATAGGTCATACTACACAAAGAAAACAAAAAAGGAAAGAAAATTATACAACAAGCACAAAGTACCACCATTGAGAGTAAAGTGTGTAAAATTAAAGTAAAGGGGTCTAGAATACAAGCCCAACTGAAAGGAATGTACATCAAAATAAGTACAAGCTCTGGAGGTCGTCCTCCATGGATCCTACCTAAAGGGTAGGTACAACTCCCGGTTAGATGTCACTGCAGCACAACATGTTTATCGATCCACCTTTGAGCACCGTCTAGCCATGGCACCCTAAAGACTCAGTCAAAGTTATCTTTCATCTACACAAGACACAATAGGTGTAGGTGAAGATTTTGTAGGGGTGAGTATACTAATACTCAGTAGGGACCCAAAGACCAACTCAGTTCTCATAGTAATCTATAAAGGAAAACACCACAAAGGAAATACCACAAAGTAAATACCACAGAGGTAATACCACCAAGAAGGATCTTAAACACATAGCATGAAGTTAATGATATCTCACCCTAGGTATAACTTAAAATATTGAAGTAAATATGATTATTCATAAATCTAGATCATCTTATTCTATTGAGAGGCACTGCTGCTATTCCACACATGGTCGCTAGGAGATGATCCACACAGGGTTGCTAGGTGTTGATCCACACAAGGCCTCTAGGAGTTGATCCACATAGGGTCAATAGGTGATGATCCACATAGGGTCAATAGGTATTAATCCCTAAAGGGTCTCTGTGTGATGATCCACACAGGGTCTCTAGGTGATGATCCACACAGGGTCGGTAGGTGTTGATTCACACAGGGTCACCAGGAGTAGGGCTCAGCCAGCCACATGATTCTCATACGAAGCATGCTTGATTCTGAGAGAATCTAATCCTCCTAAAAATCATCATATTTCAACCTCTATTAAGTACCACATATAATAACCCAAAGGAACGTCTCTTTATAAGGGTCCCAATGCAATAGATAGTGCAACGAATGGACACCCGATCTGTAAGATATGGACTTTTTTGTAAAAAGGGCCCAGTTGGATTCAAGAATGATCTAACCCAACGGTATTAAAACCTCTACCAAAAATCCCCTAGTGTATCTCAGAAGGACCACCTCATCGTAAGGGTCCTAACTCCATTTACGACGCATCAATCAGATGCCCAGTTTGAGAGATACATGCATTTTAGTGAAACGGGGGCCAGTAGTGTCCTGGTCCGGTCTGACCAGGTATGTCCGACCTGATCTGACCCAGATCTGGACCAGATTGGGACAGACCTGGAACACAGTAGTGGGCCAGATCCTCTATCAGGATGTGGAACAACCACATCCGGTCTTCAGGGGAGCCGCATCCGGTCTTCAGCACAGCTGCATCCGATCTTCAGCACAACTGCATCCGATCTTCAGCACAGCTTTGCCCGATCTTTAGCACATTCGGCCGGTGAAACCATCCGCACCATCCACATCACATGTGGACTGAGTCTAAGGGTTTACCAAGTCAATGTGGCACCATTTTGGCACCCTGGGTCTCCAGTTCCGCGACCTCTGTTGCTCACCCGGGCTGCCCATTCAACACCGCACCTCCACGCGGTGTTGGTCAGCACCACACCTCCACATCACCAAAATTGTTGGATGCAGCCCTCTACCTTTGTAGTGCACTGCCTCCCTCTACTTGCGGCCACCACCGTGGTGCGCCACCTCCCTCCACCAGCAGCCACTACCGCGGGCCACCGCCTTCCGCCGACGGTTTCTTCTGCGGGCCACTGGAGTTTCCCTGCTAGTTTGTTTCTCAATCTGTTTGTGGATATGGGATCGTAAGGATGCCACCTTCACTAAGAATAACCCTAACTCATCTTTCCACCATTTTTTGAATTCATTAAAAAAAATGCACATGAAAAGGGGCTCAATCCTTTTTCGTGTCAGCCCTCTCCCTCCATGTTATAATTTTAAAAACATTGGGAGGTCTAGGGATTGTAGTTCAATCAATACAAGTGACAATTTAATACCGAATAGAGGAATCCCAAAATAAGTCACCCTCCCACAAGAATGAATGATCTGTGGATCAGCCTGTTCGTGGGTCAATCAGTGTTCATTTTTTTCAGAAAAGAACAGGGAAACATTAAATAGTTCAAACCCCCACCTCAATTTGATGTTCCCTACCTAAGCATTATATTCGTGGGGGTTTAAGCTTCATCGACGATTGTCAATTCCTGAATTCATTAGTGTTCATCTCCATTCATCACCTCTCAAATCCATCCCATCAGCGTTCATTGTTCTTCATTAGAGTGTAATTCCACCACAGGTTCATCGAAGAATCCCTAGCGTTTAATTACCACTCTCCAGCGCAATAGCTAATTAAAAAGGGAACACATCACAACGTTTCTGTTAAAATTTCACAATGAGCCATTAAATATCCTCATTTAATGTGCCTCATAATCACCTTGTCGCAGCACCATAGTTCTGTCATCCTCCGCTCAATGGTGCGAATGAAAATAAAATAACTTTTTAACATTATTTTATTATTTTTCCAAAAATTCTAAAAAGTAACTTTTCTATATGACCCTTGCCGATCGAAGTTGAGTTTTTTCTATGTGAATCCTAGAATTCCGAGTTCAATGGTGTCCCCATATTTTCTATTCAAGCACTAGTTAAAATGTTAGAAAAACTAGCTTGCACGTTTACTTAATTTACTTAAAAAAAGATCAAAATTAAATTCTGGGCACTCCGGGCCTCAGAATCATGTACTGTCAAAGCGTGAGGTCCCAAAATAATCCCATATAATTTTAAAAAATTATCATGGAAATTCAGAGACATTAAAATCTCCCCACCTTAGGTATTTACATCCCCAAAATCCAAAACAAGGGCTAATCAAACAAGCGGGGGTACTGAGCATGAATCAGAGCCTCCCGCTCCTATGTGCTCTCCTAGAGGTTCCCGTGATGCCACCAAACATGCACCAGAGGAATCGACCATCCACTAAGGACCCAATTCTATTGATCTTCTATCTCTAATAGAAAATCCATAAACATAACCCCATCATTAATCTCTATCTTACCCCAGTCGATGATGTGTGATGGATCATGCACATACCTCCTCTGATACGACATGTAGAAAATATAGTGCACCTGATGCATCTGTGGGGGAAGAGATAGGCCGTATGACACTTCACCAACTCTGCTGAGGATTTTGAATGGTCTGATGAACCACATTGATAACTTTCCACCCTGTCCAAATCTCCACAATCCTCGTCGGGGAGAGACCCAAAGGAAAAAATGGTCTCCCTCTTCGAAATCAATGGGTATTTTTCTCTTGTTGGAATATAATTTATATCTGCTCTGGGTAGTCCTCATCTACTCCTAGATGATCTTGACCTTATCAGGGGTAGCCTATAGCATCTTTGGACCCATGAGTGCTGAATCCCCTAGGTCTGTCAAGCATAGAGGTGATTTTCATGACCACCTGTACAAGGCCTCAAATTGTGTCATGCTAATGGTGGAGTGATATCTATTGTTGTATGCAAACTCCACTAGTGGTAGGTGGTCCTCCCAACTACAAAAAAAAACATAGGACAAAAGAATGAAACATGTACTCTAAGGTTTATATCGTCTGCTCCATCTGACCATCCATCTGGGGGCGAATAGCTATGCTCAAGAATAGATGAGTCTCGAACGCCTCATGCACCCCCTTCCACAATTGGGATGTAAAGCATGCATCATGTTTTGATACGATCATTGAAGGAACCCCATGAATCTGCACTATATTCTGGACATAGAGGCATCCCAAGCCCTCTACCGATCCCTACTCCCAGATGGGTAGGAAGTGATCCGACTTGGTGAGTTAGTCAACGATCACCCAGATAGAGTCGTGGCACTTGGACATGCGTGGTAACCCCATCACAAAGTCCATGGAGATACAATCCAACTTCCACTCTAGTACCTCTAGTGGATATGACAAGCCTACTCAGACCTAATCCTCAGCCTTAACTTGATGACAAGTGAGTTATCGTGAAACAAACTCTTCCACCTCTTTCTTTATCCCTGACCACCAATACTGACTTCAAAGGTCCAGGTACATCTTCTTCGCACTAAGATGTACTGTCAAATGGGATGGATGTAACTCTCTCAAAACCTCCTCCTGTAACATCACTAGTACCATGGTGCGTCCTCTAAAAAGGATGACATGCTCCCCACCTATCGAAAATCCATTAGGAGCCTATCCTGGGGGTATATGAGCACATCATGCCTTGTAGTCAATATCCAAAAGCTATGCCTCCCAAAATCACTGAAGGAGTAGGGGAGTGATCTTCATAGATTGGAGGTAAGATACTTCATCATCGTCTATGAAGGATAACTTCATCACGGCTAGCTGCTCCATCACCTCACTCAACAACTACAAAACAGGCATCCTCCTGAGGGCGTCAACCACCATGTTCCTCTTCCTAGGAGTATAGACTATCTCAAAGTCAGATTCCTGGAGGAACTCCAAACATCGCAACTATCTCAGGTTCATGTCCTTTTGTGAGAAGATATACCTGAGACTCTTGGGGTTGGAGTAAACTTTAAACCGTTCACCCATCAAGTAGTGCCTCCACGTATTCAAGTAAAAACCTCTACTGCTAACTATATGTCATGGGTCACATAGTTCTGTTCATTCTGCCTCAACTTCCATGAGCCGTAGGTGATAACTGATCACTCCTGTATCAGGAAACAACCAAGTCCACTGCCTAATTCATCATAGTAGACAACATACCCAATGAACTCTTCTAGTAGACTCAAGATGGGGTCACTCATCATCATCAACCATATCTCCTAGAAGATATGATGAAACCTCTCCATCCTCACAAAGGGTTTTCACTTCTTTTTCAAATCTTTCAAAGGTGCTGCTACTCTAGAGAATTCAGGCACGAACCTATGGTAGTATTAGGATAACACCAAGAAACTACACACCTCAATCATGCTCTTGGGTGGATCCCAAGAAAGCACAACCTCTATCTTCACTAGATCCACTGCAACTATAGCCTCCGAGATGACGTGTCCTAGAAAGTGGACCTCCCAAATCTAGAACTGTCATTTCGAGAGCTGACCATAAATCTAGTGCTCTCAGAGTATTTCCAGGACAATCTGTAACACCCCGAGATTTTATGAAAAATATTCTTTTTAATTTCATTAATGTCTTGTGTTGTACGCTACACCAAAAGGATCTTTCACAACACACATCCTTGAATTTCCTTGCATTACACGCAATCACGACCTTCCTCGATAGCGTGTGTAGTACGCAATACCGAGTTTCACTAAACAACGATATGCTATTAAAATATTATTAAAACTAGCCGTTATGAATAGTAATAACCACTTTTTGAAATTTTGTAAATTTTATTTTTCGAAATGGACTTCATTTTTGGATTCGAAATATCGAAATTAGCTTAGGGTGAAATTTTGGTACTTTTCGGATAACTTTCATTTTCTAATGAATAGTGAAAATTACTAAATTTTAAATAAAAACAATCTTTTTAATCGAAATAATTAATAGTGATAAATTATTAATTTGAGTGGTTTTAAAGTATATTTAGAATATATTTTTACAATTTAATACAATGTTGGTCATTGGATGTAATTTCACATTTAAACCAGACATAAACAAGTGTCAATCTTTTGATAGTTATTATCTCTTAAGAACACGCTATTTGTTTTGACGACGGGAATTAATTTTTAAACTCATTAATGCAATTGATATGTTTTTAATTTGGTAAAATAGACATCATTTTTGAGTTCATAATATCAAATATATCTTAGGCCTAAATTTTGGTATTTTTCTGGAAACTTTCATTTTTTGATGAATAGTGAAAGCACTAAGTGGTAGTTAAAAAAATGAATTTTTCATAAAACATAATTTTACCGCTTTTTTGAGTGGAATTTCAAAAATCCGAGAGACACGGTTGATGTCAATAAGTAAAATGTGGTTCAATGAGATGAAAATAATTTTTGGTGAATAGTAACTTTTTACTTTTTTTTACCACGGTTAAAAGTAAATAGGGTAATTAAGGGTAAAAATGATATTATTATTACCCTAACACATGTCCTAATTCTATTGGATAAGTGTAATTCGACCAAAAACAACCTTAGGAATAAAATATAACCATTTAGGCCCACTTGGATTAGATTGGGACATTTATTATTAATTTATTTAAAGAAGGGTTAAAATAGTTAAAATCAATGTTTAATAAGGAAATCATTTGTAATATAGGGTTATAAAAAAGATAAATTCGACTATAAATATTCATTAGAAATCTAAAAATATTTCCTACATAATGATATTTTATTTTTAATTTTTAGACATTAAATAATTTAATTTATTTATGACACAATGATGATACAGTAATTATCTTATTAATGAAATATTGACATAATTGATGTTATAAATACCCAAATAAATGTAATTTGAGACTTTTTATGAATTAAAATAATTTTATAGGTTAATATGACATGTTAGTATTGATTTAATTAAATTTTTTCGAACTAATCATTCTGTTATGATTTTCACAAAAATCAATTACCAAATAGTGTCAAAATTGACATAAAATAGTTTTTAAAACAAATATTATATTATTAATTGTTATTTTATTCCTAAAAATATAAGGCTCAGCCAAATGACTTAGATAAGGTTATATATATTAATAATAAACAACTTGGGGTTCATTTTTCTTGTTATAGTAAGTTTATTAACCTTATAGTGTAAGAACACAAGAAGACATGGTAAAAGTAAAATTATTTAACTTAATGTTAAATCTAAATGATAAGGTTAAAATAGGAACCTAAACTTGTCTAAATTCTATTGGATAAGAGGATTTAGACCCATACCCACATTAGCTTCTAAATAAATCAATTTGGAGCTATTTAAAACCGAATATGACTTTATAATAAAATAATATTTTTAGTTTTCCAAAGGAGCCCCTCTCCTCCCTTATAAAAGGGAACCTCCTACCTCTCTTCCTCACAACAATTTGAGCCTTAAAGATCGTCCAACCCCTGCCAATTTTTTCTCTCCACTTCCCTAGAGACATCCTAGAGGTCCTGGTCTTCTTCAAAGACCAATTTTAGTGCCCTAAAATGAGGTCTCAAAGAAGCGCTTCAAAGAAGAGGTAATGCACGTTTCCGATTCTTTCATCTTTATTTCTTCATCCACTTCTTCTTCTTTAGTTGTTTCATCATGAAGTAATAACATCAGTATCACTCATATACTGATATGTTATTATAATTATGAAACAAACCTATTTCACCATCTATCCATCCTACGGAAAATGAAATCACCGCGCGTGCGTACGTACGGAATACCGTCTCCACACCGTGGTGTAATCTATTTTCCACCACCACCTTACTTGGATGGGTATAATGGTGTAAATAATAACTATATATGATTATTTTAAAGTGATATTGATTCTGAAATAGTATACATACACTCCAATATAGTCCCACGATCATGAGAACGATATCATCGCTCGTGCGTACGTACGGACTACCGTCTCCACAACGCGATGAGATTCATTCTCCACGTTAACCATTCATGAATGATTATAAAGTATATATAATAAGTAATCATTAAATATATGAAATAATAATGATACTGGATTTATGTGTATATATATGTATGTCATCTACTTAATTCCATTCAACTCAATAAGGAAACGAAAACAACGTTCATGCGTACGTACGACCTACCATCTCCATGAACGGTGTATTTATTTCCATTTACTGATTTATTATATATATGTATATTATGAATATATATTATATATAAATCTTGTTTTATATTCTGGAATTAAGTAATCATGATTTAAGTAATCATATGAATAATTACAAGTCAAAACACGGACGACAAATGAAACAATTTTACCCAAAACGGTCTTTAACATGGAATTTACAAAAGAACGGGTAATATAAAGTCATAAGTGAACCATATATGATATCATAACAATGAGTATGATTCTGGAATAAGTCAATGACATTATTTAAATCATTATACAGGAGTTTCGGACACTTACGAAGCAAATCGGACCTAAGGTAAGGGAAAATATCACAATCTCATTTTTATTCGAGATTGTTTATACTTTGGAATTTACTGGGGTGTATTTTATCATCCACATCAATTTTTCCTCAATATGTAATATTTATATCCTTTTACAATAGTTTATATCCAATTTTACCCTTCGGTGAGTTTTTAGTAAAAGACATTAAAGGAATCTTTTGTTGTTTTCCGTACGAGGTACTTTTTGACTTTTCCGACAAAAGTACGAGAAGAATGTTTTTTTTAACTTATACGACATGAATGGATTTTTAAAAAATTATTGCCAAGAAGCTTCCTTTACATGTTTTAAAGTTTATTTTTAATCAACTTCTTTTAGTTTAAAATTGTATGACATGTTAATAAAGGAAAATGTTTTTGAAGTTGAAAGGATATTTTCCTCAAGAATGGAGTTCAAGTGTTTTATCAAAATTATTTTCCATCTAAGATAATACAGGGTTCTGTTTCTATCCCTATTATTACATTGATTTGATTATATTGTGATTGAATTATTTTTATGAATCCCTTTATCTTATATGAATTTTTTTATGATGTCATGTTGTTTAAGAATCCCATTTTTATTACATGGGTTATGTAATGATGTATGATTTATGATTTTGTGCCACACATAATAATGGTATCATTATGAGATGGGTGGGACCTATATCTCCCTCCAATGCATTGGGTAAAGATTTTATATCTCATGAGATAGACATGGCTGGAACGGCAGGTTATACCGGTTCAGTGAAACAGGACTGAAACGAGGAGTGAACTCGGTTCAGAAATGGACTTTGTCCACTAAGATAGTCTTGGAAATGAGTCTTGACTAATAAGAAATGATTCTCTATGATTATGTGTGTATGACACAAAGTTTCATGTTTTATGTTATGATTATTGGGATTACATTTCACTACTATGATTTATCCCATGTTATGATATTATGATCTCTTTTGCAGGTTAAGATTTCCAAAATGTTATGTTCTTATGAATATGATGTGATTGATATTTATTTTGTTTACCCTTACTGAGAATTTGAGCTCACCCTTTTATGTTTTCTTTTCCCCAAGATATAAAGAAAGGTTTTAGGTAAAAAAGGAAGATCTTTATGGGAGATGTTGAAGATCTTTCAACACAATTAGAAGATTATATTCCGAGTCTCCAAAGACACTAAACTATTACGGTCCTTGTGTGTGTGTTTTTGTTATGTACTAAGTATTCCGCAAAATTAATGTAATGTCTATGTACATTAATCTTCGGGTCTCTACACAATCCGTAGGTGTGCAACAAGCTCCTCCTCCAACACCAAGTACACCATGATTTCATCAATGAAGACTACCAAGAAACTATAAAGGTAAGGATAGAAGATCCTATTCATGAGTCCCATGAACACTGTGAGGGAATTGGTTATGCCAAAGGGCATCACCAAGAACTCATAGTGGCCATACCAATATCTAAAGGATGTATTTGGTATGTCTTTATCCCATACATGAAGCTGATGATAACCTAATCTGAGGTCAATTTTTGAGAACCACCTCACTCCCTTTAGCTGATCGAAGTGGTCATCAATTCTTGGTAGTGGATACTTGTTTTTCATGGTCACCTGGTTCAAGATCCGGATGTCCACACATAGCCTTAAGCTCCCATATTCCTTCTAGGAAAACTACACTGGGGATACCCAAGGTGAGAAATTGGGCCTCACGAACCCCTTCCTCGGAAAGTCCTCCAACTGTACCCACAGCTCCCGGATCTCTGCAGGAGCCATGCGATATATAGGTGCATATATCGTTGTTATCCCAGGGTACAAGTAAATGTATAATTCTACCTATCTACGAGAGTGTAGTTCTAGGGAATATTTTGGAAAGACGTCCTCATACTTGTCCACCACTACAGAAAGCTCAGACTCCTCTCGTCCACCACACCGAGGGTGAGGATAACCAACTTGTGATTGATCAACTTCACCCTCCTCTGAGAAAGTACATCATGTACTGAAGAGGTTCCCTTCTCACCGGTGAGGGAAAACCTGGTCCCATAATCTCAGACACACCACACTTTTCACCTAAAATAGTTTATATGAGCATGGACTATAGATAACTAGTCCATGCCCAAGGTGACATCTTAAGGCCTCGACGCTGCTACTATGAGATCCCAGCCGAAGCTATCACCTCCTAGAGTAAGCTAAAATGACCGAAACCAGTGTGTAATTGTTGAATCCCCTCCCGTAGGAGTCTTTAATCATAATGATCGAGCCAATGGATCTACCAGAATCTCCGAACCTCGAACGAGGTACATGGAAAGGAAAGAGTGACTGGAACCTGTGTCTATAAGAATAGAAGCTAAGGTGGAGTAGACATAGATTGTACCTCTAATAATATCTAGAGCACCATGGTCGTAGGCCTCTATTTCCTTAAGCTACCCTCACCCCAATCCACCGGCTCCTTGAGCCAGTGGTGGACCACCAAATCGTACCACGATTGAATGTTTTATTTCACCCTTATACCAATGTACTAAAATGGTTTTGTATTGAAAATTACATGTATAATAACAAATTTAACTTTATGTTTGATTCAATTTTTTTTGTGTTTAACACTGTTAAAAATGGAAATTTTACTTGTTTTGATAATTACTTTGTAGGTGGAGGTGATTTGGAGGGCCCATGATGAAGTCCAAGAAAAATCAACCAATCTGCACAGGATCCAAGCACACCAGTGAACTAAACCACATACTTATACTAAAATGTGAATCCAAATGGGCTGAAATTTTGTGGGATGGTCTAAAAATAAATGGGAGACATTTCATATGAAGGAACCCAATCCCCATTTGGCCTCTACGATTCCCATCAGAACTAATCTATCTAGGGAATCAAATCTGCTCAAATTCAAAAGAAATGTTCTGTATTTTTTTAATATCTCGATATGTTGTTGTCAAACTGGTTCCAAATTTTCAGTTGATATATTCAATATGTGGTTATAAAACTTTTTAGTTTTCTCTAAAGCTATATTTTATTTTCTGGTGGCCGAAAAACACCATCCAAGCGGTTTTTCAAAACCTAGGTGACCTACACCACTTCCCATTTTGGCTATAAAATGGAACCATGGGAACCTCATTTGAGAGTTCGACCAGGAGGAAAGTTGATTCCATTTTTGTATCTCAAAGGGGTCTTATCATCATCCATAGATGTTTTGGAGGCTATAGTAAGCGATACTTCAACATCCTCTTATTCCTCCCATCCCATGGATTTCTAAACCCCTTATGATCACCTGGGGAGGAACATGATGTAATCATGAGCTCATGTTTGTATTGGTTTGAATGATATTTTTAATTACAGTTTTCATATTTTTTTCTTCATAATATATTATCATTTAATTGAGTTATATACTGGTATGTTATACTCAAACTCAAATGATCATGTTTGGGGGTACCCTTTCATATGTTGTTTTACACACCATTCATCCCCTTTTCCTCCCTCATTCAATTGTAGTGTTTGTGTGGTTCATATTGATCAATTGAAATCACATAATCACTATCAAGGAAATGTACATTTATTTCATGGTATCACAATTAAATAACATACAATCCTGGATAACTCATTGAGTTCTTCGTATGTTTCCTTGGTGAGCATTGGTTATGAAGTCGAACACAAATCACCCAATCATCGGCAGTGTCTGGTGAATCATTGTGTGTTTTCAATTGAACCCTCAGAGGTATACAAGAAAACACTAAGTAACATTATGGTACTAATTTTTATGAACAATGGATTAAAAGATCATAAACCTATTTCTTGAAGCGATGGAGGATGAGCATCATGAGATTTCCCCGGGTTGATCACACTTAATTAATCTTGTTCATTTCTGCTTTGTTTTATCACCTTCATTTTTCTATTATCATCTTTAATCATCAAACCACATTCTTTCAAAACCCCATTCCCCTTTTATTTTCATAATCAATACCTTCTTTTTAATTTAATGATATAAGGCTCCATCAAGATATGACCTAGGGTTGCTGCTATACTGCAGAAATGCTAGTAAAAACTAAACAACTAATTTGATGTGCTCGACAACACGATCAAATTTTGGCGCTGTTTCCAGAGATCCAAGATCATTTTTTCTTCATTATTTACTTTTTTATTTATTTATTTTACTTATTAATTAGTACTATTTTAAATATCCTACCCCCTATTTTATTGTTTTTTTTGTTTTTGTCATTATTTTTTTGTGTGTTCTCTCTCTCTCTCTCTCCCTTTTCTATATCTATCTCTAATTATGTAGTATAACATTATATTTTATTTTGTCATTTTATTTATTAAGTGTTTTATTTAATTTATCCTCCATAAAAAATTCAAAAAAAAAAATTAAAAAAAAACAACAAAAAATAAATCAATCAAACTCGACATCATTGTTGCATGACAAGCTCTGGCAAAGAAAAACTGCTCGAATTTGACCCACAAATTAAAAATAAAATTCACTCAAAAATCAAGGAATCTAGAGTAGGTAAATCAAGTAACATTGAGGAACACATTGTGGAACCTCAAGTGGTACTAAAACAATAAAAAATTGAACCCAATAAAACCCAAGAAAATATGGATGCAAATAATCAAACATTAAAAGAACTGACCACCCCAGATGTGGAATACCAACCAGCGTATATCCAATATCCTTAGGAAGCAACCAACTTGGAGCAGATATCAGGTCTCATCCACCTACTTCTTAAATTCCATGGTCTTCCTAGTGAGGACCCTCACAAACATCTCAAGGAGTTTCACATAGTGTGCTTCACAATGAAACCCCAAAATGTAATAGAGGAACTCATTAAGTTTAGGGCCTTCCCTTTCTCCCTTGATGGTGTAGCCAAAGTCTAGCTATACTATCTGCCTACCATAATTGGGGGATGGAATGACCTTAAATGGCTCTTTCTGGATAATTTCTTCCCTACCTTCCTATCTTAATCAATTAGAAAATATATCTTTGGAATTAGGCAATCACAAAGAGATACCCACCATGAATACTGGGAGTGATTCAAAAGACTTTTCTCAAGATGTCCCCACCACCAGATTAGTGAAAAAATATTAATCTAATAATTATATGAGGGAATTATCCCCATGGATCTTGGAATGATTGATGATACTGATGGTGGTTCCCTTATTGATAAAACTCCTTCTGCCACTCATGACTTAATAGCCAACATGGATCAAAATGCACTACAATTTGGTACAGGAGAAATTGTACCCACCCGAGGAGTTCATGAGGTAAGTCATTCATCTCTAGAAAAAAGGTAGATAAAAACCTTGATGAGATTCATACCCTTATAAGGCAATTAGCTCAAGCACAATGTAACTCACAATATCTTCTTATTCCATTACATTACGGTATTTGTTCTGATAACACTCATTTTTATGACCAGTGCCAAAAAATTCATAATTCAACAGAGTCTTGTGCAGTGGTATTCCCTGGGCATCCATTCCAATAAGAACCTCCTTTCAAGTAAGAACCATTTAGGCCAAATCCAAACCCTGGGGGGCAAGCACAACCACAGTACCAACAGGGAGAAGACTCAAGCTACACCAAGCAGAACTAGTATCAACAAGGCCAAGGTATGAAACCTTATTATCCTTAAACACCTCAAAACAATCCTCCTCCTCCCAAATCTAAACCAAGTATCGAGGATAGGTTAAAGAAAATGGCAACCCAGAACCTCTAGTTTAAATAGACCACACAATCAGCTATTCAAGACCTATGAACTCAAGTGGGACAATTGGAAAACACTATCAATGAGATCAAGATGCAAGGTTCTATACAAATACCATCCCAACCCATTTATAGTCCAAATAAAAAAGGTAATGTATGTTCAATTACACTTCGTAGGGGTAAATAAGTTTTTCCTTATACTGATTCTACACAACAGGTATGTACCCTATTGAAAACACTCTTTCTCCACACATAAATAATTCCACTGAAGAAAAAAAACCGAAAGGGTAAACCAATTATCATTGATGATTCCAATGAACAATCCATTCCTCTTAATTTCCCCCAAAGACTCTCTAAATATAAGAAGAATTTTGATAATGACATTGATAAAGAAATAATGGATACATTTAAAAAGGTTCAAGTTAATATTCCTTTATTTGATATAGTTAAACAAATCCCTCTATATTCCAAATTTATTAAAGATATTTGGACACATTGAAGGAGGATTAAGGGGAATGAGAGATTCAACTTAGGAAGGAATGTCTCAGGCTTTATCCAACCAGCAATTCCAACCAAATTCAAGGATCCGAGAACATTCACAATACTGTGTACCATAGGGGAGAACTTATTTTCTAATGCTATACTAGATTTAGGGGATTTCATTAATGTAATTCCTCACTCCATTCATACTTATCTATAGGTTGTAGAGTTTCAACCCATAGGCATTTTCATACAACTTACCAACCAGAGTACTGCACATCAAATAGGAGTGATTGAGGATGTCCTTGTAAGAGTAAATAATCTCATCTTCCCCGCCTACTTCTAAATTATTGATATGGAGGGTACCTGAACTCAAGGAAATACCCCTATCATACATGGGAGGCCATTCCTCAAAATATCAAAGATGATCATCAACATTCACAATGGTACGTTTTCCATAGAGTTTGGTGGAGAAAAGGTAAGTTTTAATATACTTGAGGCTATGAAATACCCCATTGAAGAGCATCCACTCTTCCTATCTATTTGATGTAAGTGCTCTAAAATGACACACACACACACACACAATTCTCTCCTGGAACATACTCTGATTCATTTTCCTATTCTTCACATTTGGATGATTTGAGATTTGATTCATGTTTTCAGTGTTACCTGGGTTCTGAAAAGTGTAAATTTTGTGCTTTAATTGATGAGTGTGTTCATTCTGAGGTACCCATAACCATTGATGATTCTGAAAATCTCATTTCAATAGATTCTATATCTTTATAGAATAAACATGAGCAGATAGATAGTTTCATGGAACTCAATCCCCCTAAATCCCCTCCCTCAATCCAAAAACCGTTGGTGTTGGAATTAAAATCACTTAAATATAATTTAAAATATGCCAATCTTGAGGTTATAGACCAATTTCCTATAATTATTTCCAATAACCTCTCTCAACAGTAGGAATAAAAATTGATTGATCTGTTGAGAGAGTGTAAAAAGATGATATGATGGACATTGGCTGATATTACCAGGATTAGACCATCTGTTTTTTTTCTCTATATAATTTTAGATGACGAGGCTAAGCTTATAATGCAAGCTCAACACCAGTTGAATCCCACTCTCCTTAAAGTGATAAAATTGGAAGTTAGTAAATTACCTACTGCTGGGATCATTTATCTTATATCTAATAATAAATGGGTTATTCCAGTATAAATTATGCCTAAAAAAATAGGAATAACAGTTGTGTCAAATGAAAGGAATGAATTGGTTCCAATGCATGTGATAAACTGTTTGCGAGTCTTTATTAACTACCATCGACTGAATCAAGCCACGCGGAAGGACCACTTTACTATACCTTTCATTGACCAAATGTTATAATGATTGGTTGGTAAGTACCATTATTTTTTACTTGATGGATATTTGGGTTATTTCCAAATCCATATAGCCCATGAGGATCATGATAAGACAACATTTACCTATCCATTCGACACCTTTTCATACAAAAGGATGCCTTTTGCTCTTTGTAATGCTCCTGGTACTTTTCAGCATTCCATGTGGAGTATATATTTTGAGTACCTAGATAATTGCATGGAATTTTTCATGGATGATTTCACAGAATATGGAACTTCCTTTAATGACTGTTTGGATCACCTAGGTTCTATCATCCATCGTTGCATAGAAAAATATCCTGTATTAAATTATGATAAATTCCATTTCATGGTTGAATAGGGGATAGTTCAGGGGAATGTTATTTCAAAAGAGGGAATTCAAGTGGATAAATCAAAAATTTAATTAATTTCAACCATTCCATATCCAAAAATGTGTTTTTGAGGTGTGATATTTCTTGGGTCATGGTGGTTTTTACCACCTATTCATTAAAGACTTCAATAAGATTTCACTTCCTTTTTCTTAATTATTACAAAAAGATTCTGAGTTTGTGTTTGATAAAAATTGTGGGGATGCTTTCAATTCACTAAAAAAGAGTCTCACACCACCTCCCGTTATCCAACCACTAAGGTGGGATCTTCTATTTAATATTATGTGTGATGACCATATCTTGGCAGTTGGGGCAGTTTTATCACAAAGGGTTGAGAAGGCTCATCATGTCATTGTGTATGCCTCATGTACACTTGAACCTTCCCCGAAGAACTACAAAAACACTGAAAAAAACTTATTTCTATTGTTTTTTCCTTGGTAAAATTCCGTTGATATCTTATCAGATAAAAAATTGTTGTCTTTTCTAATTATACTACCCTTCTTTTTCTCCTAAAGAAACCTAAAGCTAAGCCCCACCTCATACGGTGGATGCCCCTCCTCCAAGAGTTTGACCTTGAGATTAGAGATAAAATAGGAGTGGAAAATGTGGTATCCAACCACATTAATAGGATATCCCCAAAATTGGACCATCATGTTGAGTTACCCCTCCCCATTGCAGAATTCTTCCCTCATGAGAACCTTTGTGATATTATAGATTTTACCCCCTGATATGTGAACATTGTGAATTTTCTAGAAACATATAGGGTTCCCATTGATTTCAGCCCTTCACAATCCCAAAGACTTATGTATTATTATCAGTGTTACATTTGGGATGACCCATATTTGTAGAGAATTTATGGTGAGAAAGTAGTTCATCAGTGTGTCCCTGACTTTGAGTTCAACTCTATTTTGACCTTATTCCACACTTTGGATTGTGGGGGCCACTTTGTAACTCAACGTATAACTCAAAAGGTCCTTGACTCAAGAATTTATTGAACAACATTTTATAGGGATGCCCATTTATTTTTCAAGCCATGTAGTCATTTTCAATTCATATGGAATATCTCTAAGAGGAATGAAATTCCCCAACAACCCATGTTATTCTGTGAAATTTTTGAAGCTTGGGGAATTGAATTCATGGGGACTTTTCCAAATCCATTTTTCTTTGTGTACATATTCTTGTATGTGGAATACATGACTAAATGGGTGGAAGAAAAGGACACAATGACTGATGACTCTTGAGTGGTTTTTGATTTTACGAGGTTGCATATTTTTATCAGGTTTGGTTTTCCAAGATTCATCATTAGTGACCAAGGTTCATATTTGTTCAATCAAGACATGAAAAATTTGCTTCTTAAGTATGGGGTTATTCATAATGTCTCCACATCATATCACCCCCAAACTATCGAACAACTAGGAATCTCAAATCGGGAAGTTAAGCGAATCTTGGAAAGAACGGTACAACCCAATAAGAAAGATTGAAGTTTGTTCTTGGATGATGCACTTTGGGTATATCATATAGATTTTAAAACACCAATATGAATGTCACCATATAGGATTGTGTTTGGAAAGGCTTTCCACATTCCAGTATAGGTAGAGAACCATGACTATTGGGTTATTAAACAATTTAATATGAATCCATCAGATGCAGGTGAGCATAAGAAGTTACAGATTCAGGAGTTGGAAGAAATTCGACGTGATTCATATAAGAAATCCTAAATCTATAAAGAGAAAACAAAGGCAATCCATAATGGGATGATTCATCGGCAGAAGTTTCATATAGGTTAGAATTTTCTCATGTATAATTTAGGATAAATCTCCACCTAGGTAAGCTTCATTCCATATTGATCGGTCCTTATATCATTACAAATGTTTACCCTTTCGGTGCTATATAGGTTTTTCATGAGAATACTTCTATGAGGATTTTCCAAAGCATCTCATGGAGGAAATCCAACTGATAGGTTCCACATATGACAAAACTTAGCAGGAAATCCCTTCTCTCTACCTTTATTTACATGTCAATTTATTTAAAATACTTTCATTGGGGACAATGTAATTTTTAGCTGTGGGGGAGGGTAACATGTAATAGTTAGGATTAAAAAAACAAAAAAGAAAAAAAGGGTTTTCATTTTTGATTTATTTTTCTTTATTTTTTGTTTTTAGATAAAAACTGATCTTAAAAAGAATATAAAAAATAATTTTTCATGCTTGAGTCGATTGTGCTGAAAATTACATTGATTTTGGAAAAACTATTTTAAAATGAATTTTGATATGGAATCTTTTTATAGATTTTTTATTTTAAAATCATTCTTATATGTTTAATGGATTTTTGAATCCCATGCCTCATTAGCACTGTCCAATATTTTAATCCCTTACTCGAGAGACATTCCAAGACCTTTATTTCTTATTCCTCATTTTAATCACTTTCTTGAGATTCTCAGGTCATGTAGAGAAACTATTACTTTCCTTGATTCTATTTAAATCAATGAGATTCAACTATTCTACATTTACGATAGAGGCAATCATTCATTAAAAATCCCTTGGTATAATTATCCCCTATTTTCAGCCACCTTTACATTTGTTTCTTCTTATGCCTTAGAGACTAAGAAATTCATATTAGTTAGACACATTACAAGATAATTTGTCCCTACCTAACAATATCTTGTGTATATTCTTGTTTTATTTTCAGAAAGTTTGGGAGAGAGGGTGTTTCCATGTGAATTCTGGGGAGAGAATCATGGTTATGTGTTGATATAAAGGGTGCCTACATTTTCCTTAGGAAATGAGTTTACAAGAAATATTGTATCATTGTTTTACACATGTTTCTATCTTTATATAAAAAAACTATATATTAAAAAAATAGTTTTGTACTTTAAAAAAAAGAACAAAATAATAAAATGGATAAAAGAAGAAGTTTACTAATTATTATTCACTTCTTGGTTGTGACATGCACAAATAGACAATGGGGATAGTGAGTTATAGGTAATACAATTTGTGAGGGTTTGAGTGTGTACATTAATTGTGAACAATTGATAAATATTTACGTGTTTTTTTCAAAATATATTAAACACTCCTCTTCTACCTCATATTTTTAAACATTAAATCCTACCAACCCTTGAACCTTAGAATAACCTATTAGAAGCCCTCTTGAGTAGAACACTAGTTTCTGCCAATAGAGAAATGAGAGTCTTGGAAAGCATATGGTAAGATCATGTGAACCTTAGGAAAAGAGAATAACTCCACTTTCATATATTCCTTGAGTGAAGAGGAAAATTTCGAGGCGAGGTAGGTTGCGACGTGTTGAATGGATGAACAAATGAAGTTGAACAAATTCGAACGTGAGAAAAGAAAAATGATAGGAAAATTGATTCCATAAACGAGGCATGGTGAATTTCATTTCAAAAGAATCTTGGATGTTTTCACATCATTGATTTAGGAATGGTAAATTATTATGATATTATACTTTTCTCAAGAGTGAAAATGTTTAGGTGTGGGGGTGTGATCATATCATAATTCATAGTTTTATTTCACCCTTATACCAATGTATTAAATTGGTTTTGTATTGAAAATTACAAGTATACTAAAAAATTTCACTTCATGATTGATTAAATTATATTGTGTTTAACACTGTTAAAAAGGGTAATGTTACTTTTTTGATAATTACATTGTAGGTGGAGGTGATTTGGATCTCCCATGATGAAGTCCAAGAAAAATGTGCCAATCTGCATAAGATATAAATACATTAGTGGATTAAAATGCATACTTAAACTAAACAGTGCATCTAAATGGGCAGAAATTTTGTGTACTAGTAAAAAATTAAATAGGATACATTTAATATGAAGGAATTAAATCCCCATTTTGACTCTACAATGCCCATCAAAACCGACCTGCCCAAGGAATCAAATCTACACAAAGTCAAAAGTGGTGTTCTGTATTTTATTAATATCTCGAGATGTATTTGTATAATTTGGGCCAACTTTTCAATGGATATATTAAATATGTTGGTCTAAAACTTTTTATTATTATATAAAGTGAGATTAGACTATCTAGTTGCTGAAAACCATGATCGAAGTAGTTTCTCAAAATCTGGGTGCCCAACACCACTTTCCATTTTGGCTATAAAAAGACACCATGTGCACCTCATTTGGGAGTTCGACCAGGAGGCAAGGTGCTACCATTTTGGAGTCCCAAAGGGGTCTTCTCATCATCCCTATAAGTTCTGGAGGATATGGGAAGTGCTTCTTCAACATCCTCTTCTTCCTCCCCTCCCATGGATTTCTAAACCCATGTGATCACCCAGGGGGAACATGATGTAATCCAGAGCTCATGTTTTTATTATTTTGAATGATATTTTTAATTATAGGCTGTATGTTTTTTTATCCTATATTTTTTTAATTGAGTTATATAGTAGTATGTTATACTCAAACTCAAATGATCATGTTTGGGGGTACCCTTTCATGTGATGTTTCACAAACTGTTCATCCCTTTTTCCTCCCTTATTCAATTGCAGTGTTTGTGTGGTTCATATTGTTCAATTAAACTCACATAAGCACTATCAAGGCCATGTAAATTTATTTCATGGTATCACAGTGAAATAACATACAAACCTGGACAACACATCGAGTTCTTCGTGTGTTTCCTGGGTGAGTTTTGGTTATGAAGTCAAACACAAATATCCCAATCATCGGCAGTGTCCATTGAATCATTGTGTGTTTTCGACTGAACCCTAGGAGGTATCCAAGCATAAACTCAGTAACATTATGGTACAAGTTGTTATAAACTAGGGATTAAAATACAATCACCCAATATATTGAAGTGATAAAGGATGAGCATCATGAGATTTCCTCAGGTTGATAACACTTAATTAATCTTGTTCATTTCTACTTTGTTTTATCACTTTCATTTTTATATTGTCTTATTTAATCATCAAACCCCATGTTTTCCTAATCCCATTCCACTTTTATTTTCATAATCAAAACCCTCTTTTTAAATTAATGATCTAAGGCTCCGTTGATAGGAGACTTAGGGTTGCTGCTATACTGTAGAAATTCTAGTAAAAACTAAACCACAAATTTGATGCACTTGACAATGCGATCACCACCTAGGGGTGGTGGTGGTAGTACCTTGAACCATCTTCCACCACCTTCCACTCGACCTGCTCCCCTACCATGTCTTCCACCCTGCAGAACTCCTTTTTTGAACCTCTATCTCTACCTCGACGATTCCTCAACCTTCTTCTGGTCATCCAGGGTGGGAGTTAGATAGTCACGAGCCATGTTCCCCTGTCTGCCATAGGAGTAACAAACTCTATCCCTCAGATGACCTCCTCTGCCTCATGAGAAATGCAATTCTAACCCTACATCCTGAGGTTATCCTCTGAAAGGTCTGGCCGGCTTGGGCCTCCATGTCGCCTGCCTACTGCCTGCTGTAGAAGACTTGGACACCTGTCATACGGTGGTGTCTCTCACCATTAGTGGCTTCTTGGCTTGGAATCTCTCCACCAGTAGAGCTCATTCTATCACTCCAGCCTATGCTAGGATGCTCAGAAAAATAATCTATGCTCTAATCTCCCAACACAGTCTGGATACCTTGATGCAGGTGTAGTAGATCATGAATACGTATTGAGCATAGTGTCACTAGTACAAAATCCACCATGAATATGCTCTTGAATTCCGACTAGGCAAGGGTCTCCTCCTCATATGTCTAGAGCATCCAGATCCACCATCTCTCTATCGTTACCTAAAAAAGGCTAGTGGTTAGGACAACCATCTGGTCTGTAGGTGTCTCTACCAAGAGAAAAACCCCTATAACTACCTCCAAAAAATCCTCATCTACATGTGGAACTTTTTTTCCTCAAAACCTCAAAGTCCTCTGTCTCTGGAACTTTTGAATCACGCTCAGTTGACATGCACTATCCGCTAGTGGGGATGGTAGTAACTACTTCTCATTGGGTGGTGGTGCTGCTGGTACACCACCTGAAGGCGTTATTGCTGTAAGTGGTCCCTATACCGATGCCTCAACACTCGAGGGGGGGGGGGAGGGGGGTCATCATCACGATCCCTAACTGTAATCTTGTATATCTTTCTTCATGGAGGAATCCTATAGAGAAATATATTCTCCATGATCAATAAGTTATACATGGTGAGATGACTCAAAAGAGATCGAGAGAAAAGCATTTCCAAAACACGTGAAACCAGTGTTTTCATATACTAAGTTAGAAAATAGGATTCAGGGTCTTGCTGTATAAATACGTTGACCGCCACACCAATACTAGACTCCCTTGAGTTAAAGCCAAACTCAAGACACTTAAAACTATTTCCCCCATTGAAAATACAAACTCTTTATTCAGCTGGAAGAACTGACTACCCTTTGATACCACTTTGTCATGACCCGTCCCCCGGGGCCCATGCCGTGACTACCCCAAGCCCGCATTATATATTCCAGGGGCTGGTGACTAGCATTGGGAAGGCATATCCAAAAAAGGGAAGGCATTGCCTTCAAACCTGTACACACACATAGGCAGGGAATACTACACAAAGAAAACCACAAAGGAAAGAAAATAATGAAACCACCACAAAGTACCACCACTAAGAGTAAAATGTGTAAAATTAAAGTATATGGGTCCATAATATAAGACCAAATGAAAGGAATGTACAAAAAAAGAAGTAAAATCTTTGGAGGTCATCCACCAAGGATCCTACATGAAGGGTTGATATAAATCACGGTCGGATGTCACTACAACACACCGCATCTATCAATCCACCTCCAAGAACTGTCTAGCCATGGTTCCCCAAAGTCTCAGTAAAAGTTTCCATCATCTTCACAAGACACAACTGGTGCATCCAAAACCCATGCATGGGTGAGTATAACAATAATTAGTAGGGACCCTGAGACCAACATGAGTCTCATAGTAATCTAGAAAGTAAAACACCACAAAGAAATACCACAAAGGAAATACCATAGAGGTAATACCACCAAGAAAGATCTCAAACACATAGAAAAAAGTTAACTACAATTCACACTAGGTATAACATATAATACAGAAGTAAATATGATTAGTCATAAAGCTAGATCTTCTTATTCTATTGACAGGCTCTGCTGCTAATCCACACAGGGTTTCTAAGAGCTAATACCCATAAGGCCTCTAGGTGCTGATCCAGACAAGGTTTATAAGAGCTGATCCACATAGGGTCACTAGGTGATGATCCATAAATGGTTGATATTTGATGATCCACACAGGGTCACTAAGTGCTGATCCATAGAGGGTCACTAGGTGCTGATCCACACAGGGTCTTTAGGAGTGGGTCTCAACCAGCTGTAGGATTCATGTACGAAGTGTGCTTGATTTGGGAGAATATAATACTCAATACAATAATTATATTTAAACCACTATGAAGTCCCATATGGAATAACCCAAAGTACATTCTCTTCGTATGGGTCCCAACATAATAGACGGTTTGTCGAACGAACGTCCGGTCTGTAAGATATGTGCATTTTTGTAAAAAGGGCTAGGTTGGATTTGAGTCTAATCCAACCTGTATGCATGAAAACATTTTTCAAAACTCACATCGAGTATCTTATAACGACCAACTCTTCTCAAGGGTCCCAACGCCACTGATGGTGCGTCAATCCGATGCCCGATTTGAGGGATACAAACGTTTTAGTGAAACAGGGGCCGGTGGGGTTCGGGTTCGGTCTGACTCGGCCAGACCTACCTGACTCGACCAGGATCTGGACTAGCCTGTGCTCAGCACATCCCACTAGAGATTGTCTGTCCCACCGGTTTTTCCCTGCCTGATGTAGCAGGTCGGCTCCTCCATTCAGACGCGGCACAACTGTGTCCGGTCTTTAGAACACGCGGCTGGTGAAACCAGCCACACCCTCCACCTCACCCGCAGACCGAGTCCATTGGTTGACCAGGTCAATGATTCTCTTTGGGTCTCCCGCACCATGGCCTCCATTGCTAGTCTGAGTGGCCTAGACGTGGGTCTCCACCTCCCTACAGTGTCGGTCGGTGCCACACCTCCACGCCGCCAGTACTGCGATGCGCCAATGGGTATGTCGCCTCCCTCCATCTACGACCACCACCGACAGTTTCTTCTACTAGCCATCAGAGTTTCTCATGTGGTCCATTTCTCGAACCGTCTACGCCTACACAATCCTATGGATACAACCTTCACTAGGAAGATCTGGAACTCTCCTTGCCACCATTTTGATAATTCATTCATGAATAACTCACAAGCATAGGGGCTCCGACCTTGTTTTTGTCGGCCCACGCCTTCTGTGTTAGACGATTAAAAACATGGGGAGGTCTGGGGATTATTTTTCAATCAATATAAGTGATAATTTTATCCCGAATAGAGGAATCCCAAAATAATTCACCCTCCTTCAAGAACGTACGATATGTGGATCAACATGTTCATGGTTTGATCCACGTCCACCGTTTTTAAAAAAACGGGGAATATTTAAATAGCTCAAACCCCTACCTTGATTTGATGTTCACTACTGAAGAATTCCATTTGTGGGGGTTCAAGCTTTGTCGACGATTATCGCTTCCTAAAATCATTAGCATTCATCACCATTAGTCACCTCTCGAATCCATCCCACCAGCATTTTTTATTCATCGTTGGAGAGGAATTACACCGTAGGTTCGTCAGAGAATCCCCAGTGTTTAATTCCCACTCTCCAATGAATTAAATAATTAAAAAGGGGAACATGTCACAATTTTTATGTTATGCTTCAACGTTGCATTTTTACGCTTGCAGAACGAGCCATTAAAGATCCTATTTTAATGAGTCTCTTCATCACCTTGTCGCAGCGTCGTAGCGCCGCCATCCACCTCTCAATTGTGCGAAAGAAAAGAAAATAACTTTTTAATGTTATTTTATTATTTTTTCCGAAAAGTTTGAAAATTAACTTTTCCATCCGACCCTTCCCAGTCGAAGTTAAGTCCTTTCTAGGTGAATCCAGACATTCTGTGTTCAACGGTTCCCTCATATGTTTGATCCGAGCACTAGTTCAAATGTTAGAAAAACCATCTCTCACGTTTATTAAACATACTTAAAAAAAGTTCAGAATTACATTCTCCACACTTCGGGCCTTAGAATCACATTTCATCAAAGTGTGAGGTCTCGAAATAATCCCAAATAATTAAAAAAAATTACACGAAAATTACGAGACATTAAATTAAATATATCAATGGTAAAATAATTACTAAAAAAAGAAATAATAAGATATATATAACTCCCTGGTATTTAAATATGAGATTCAACATTAAATAATTACCTGGTTGAATAGTATGTTTCAGACAGAAAAACAATAAAAATGATCTCTAAGATATTGGATGATATTTTTTTGGAAAAATATAATAATAAAAAAACAATAGTAACTAAAAATATAGAAATAAATTAATAAATTCCTACATTTAGTTGATAAATAATTAATATGATATAATATTAAAAAATAGTTTTTTTGAATAATAATTTTTTAAAATTTGTTGGATATTTTATCCTAAAAAATTCAATTGACCTATTATAAAGTACGATTATAATAGTATGTGATATTGAAATGTTTAGAATAATATGTTAACATTCATTTAATTTTTATTTAATGATAACTATGATTAAGAACACTATGTTTTTATAACCCAATTTCTTTAAAATTTCGTTTTTCTCTATATTTTTTGTATTTTCATTTAAAATATAATTTATATAATTTTAATTTTCTTTAATTGGAATAATTGAACTTAATTTTTGAATTTTGAGTGATAATATTATCTCATAATGAATTTTTGATATTTTCCAAGAAGGTTTTCATTTTTCATGAATAAAAAAATACCCTTTTAAGAAATATTGTGCATTTTATGACATCATTAGGATATATTGTTAGCCAAAAAAATTCAACCCTTTTTCCTAACCATATATTTTTTAACAAGTAAAATTTTACATTTAAAATAATATACTTTTTTTATAAACTTATTATAAATATTTTTATAGTGTGTATTATTTTCTCTATAAACTGATTTTATATGTTATAAAATAGTTATTTTAAATATTATTTTTGTTAATTTTAGAAATATAATATTATAAAATCATTTTCATATATTTAATATGAATAAAAAAATTACATAATGACTTAAATTTTATTTTTTTCATTAATATAAAATACCAAGGGAAAGAAATTTGTTACCGTGGTTAAAGTTAATTATAGAAAATATTAAAATTAAAAAGAAAAGCACTATATTTCCTTAGATCAGATCTCAAATTGAATGGTAGATCGATTTATAGACCAAGGGTATCCCCTATCAATAATTTTAAATATTATTAGCCACTTTTATTTGAATTTTATGTGACATTCAAATAAATTTATGGATATTTACATAAGTGACACCAATATCACTTATTAGTGGAGACTCCCACCACTCATTTTCAAACACTTTAAAAATTTAAACTCCTCTTGAAAATATACCAATTACAAATAAACTAGTGGCCTATTAGATTATTATCAACCATTTACCCATGTAAAATCCCTAAATTTTATAATTTCAAGAGGCCCTCCAACAGAGCTTTCAAATTCTTGACATGAGTACTAATTGACTAATAACATTTTTCTTCTCCATATTTCTCAACAAAAATGTATTTTACCATTTATAATATAATAACATCACCATTATTATTATTATAATGAAATTTAATTATGTTAATGGAATAACAATTATCTACCCTTCCCAGTTCCTTGAAAAAATGAAAATATTTTTCGTGCTTACGTTTGAGCTACTGCCTCCATAGGAAGACAAATTTCAATTTTCCTAAAAACCATAAATAAACTAATAGAAATTGAATTTAATGAATAAATATAATGTTTATAATTTTTTAGGATTATTATAATTTTAACAATTTCCAACCTTCCTAATTTATGAAAATTACAAATTTCATCCATGTGTATATATGGGCTACCACAACAACGAAATAATGGAATTCATTTTTGATCAATGAATTAAATGATTTGTTAAATATATATATATATATATAATGAATTAATATGACATTTATAAAATAATTTTGATTTCGGAATGAACAATAATTACTTATCATCTTTTCTTTCTATCCATTTAAATATGAAAACATCACTTGAGCATACATGTAGACTGCGGCCTCCATGGTATATGTATTTTATTTTTCATTGAAGTATTAATTATATAATTATTAAAATGTATTTGATGAATTTATATAATATTAATGATTAATACATTTTATTCATGTTATTATGGAAGGATAACACAACAAGTAATCATTATTATAATGTAACTAATTAATATTACTAAATTACACAAAATAAGATAACCATGAATTCCATTTTCTAAAACCATACCAATGGTATCCATGAAATTATAAAACCATTATTTTATATAAGATAAATATAATTTTATGAAGTCAAAAATAATTTTAATTAGGTTTAGCAAACTTTTATTAAAAAAAATATTTTAAATAAATGTAGATTTTTTATTTAAAATAGTAAATTTTCATACATATATAAATATTTGGATGAAGAAAATATTATTTTTTAAATCATAATGTTTAAATAATCCAATTTTTAGTTTTTATTGTTTTTTGAGAGAGCCGATTTTTTCTTAAATAAAATATACTATAAATATAAAATGTGTATTTTGACATCATGATGTCCCAAAAGTGATGTAATATATGCAATAAAATGTATCCAAGAATAAATATACATTTATCCTTTTAAATAATGTATTTTGTTGGTCATTTTATTTATTTTTTAAACCCTTAATGAATCCTCCAAAACATGTATTATATTTTAAGGTTTTATAATATTTTAATTATAAAGATGAATCACTTACACATCACCAAGGGTATAATATTATTGATATCGGTTCCTAAAATTGTAGGATAATTAAAATCTCTTCACTTTGGTTAAAACCATGGAAAAATTCAAGGTAATGTTTGTGGTTTTTATTACATTATCATATATAGTCCAAAACATATGAGTTCAAATTAATCAGGCATTCTCCTCTCTTTATCGATATAAACCAACAGAAAATCCCATTAAAACTCACTAAAAACCCTTATATCATGACATTACTTAACCTTTTCCTATCAATGGTCCTCCCAAGGTTACCCCAAACTCTTGTGAAGCTCCAACAAATCTTTTAGAATCACCCTCTCAAGGTTAGGGATCCTCTTATTCTCCTCATTATTCAAGAACCTTCTTTGTCTTATTTCTTTTAATTACCAATTAATAATGTTGGATTATGTTTTTACATATCCCTATTATATCCCATATTATTTAAATGTGTTTAGAGACCCATTTAAATCTCATTTATCCCTTTTATGATCCTTTGCATACCCCTGTTATGATGCTTGAACTTTCCTGTGACTTTTCGATGTCAATTATGTTTATTGTGAATATATATCCTCACATCCAATCAAGAGTATTCATCTAGATGTATATATACTTAATATATTTTTAAATTCCATTTATATTACCTATAATTTATAATCTTGGGAGTAAAATTTAAGAAAGTAATATTTATATTATATTATTCATGTGGAAAACTTATTCATATACATGATATGGAAATGATGGGAATTTTCAAAAGAGCACTACAATGAATTGTGTAATAGTTTAGTCTCATAATATTTAATGTATGGGATTATGGAGTAATCCAAATCCATTATGGAATTTTTTCTATAATGTTATGATATCTTAGAGGTTACCCTTGACCTATTTTTAAGATTTCATGTTTGGTGTTTTTGCCACATTCCCATGCTTCAATTTTGTTATCATGTTATATCATGATTATTTCTTCTATATTATGATTCTAAACCATATTATGTTACTTGAATATGGATCTTTTATCACATTTACTTGTTTACTTTATGCTATTCTTTTTTTTATTCACATACTGTGCTTTATTTCTCTCCCCTTTGGTTACTCTCTTCCCAGGTTATCCCATATAGTTTTAGAATATTTTTGGAATTTTATGATCCTTTTAAGGAAGTTTTAAAAAATATCATTGTATTGGTAAAGAAATTTTTAATTTTATCTACTTAGTTTTCCCAAGTACAAAATCCTTCATGAACATTTGAGATTAAATTACATGTACCATTATGTATTAAATCATTAATTAATGTCTTTTAAAATATGGGTTATAATATTATAAACCTTCCACTATATGAATTTAGACACAATTGATTATTCATGGTTTTTATAAACACTAGTTTAGGGTGACTCTTTCAACTAGGTAATTATTATGAAAATTGGGGGTTGAATTAACTAATGTTGGTAGACAAGGTGTATCTATATCTGGCTTTGTGAGCATTAAAGGCAAAGAGTTGAGTAATGAAAATAATTAATTTCATGAGAAAGGACTTTAGCCAACTGATCGTGGAGATGAATGTTAATTAAGTTGTCTTGTAAAAAGACAAACTTAGACTCTCAAAATTTTGGCAATTCTATAGCTTATTCTATGAAGAGAGTTTTAAGGATTTTTCCACTAGAATACTCATGTGACTAATTATTCTAAATCAAGTATATGAGTTATAATAATATTTCATAAAATATTGGGAGGTATTTAAAAATAATAATTCAAATTTTTTATTAGTAATCAATATTATATAAAAATATATTTGATTTTTTTTTGTTTCAGATCAAAAGGATACCACTGGAAATTTAATTTGACTATGATCAACATTGGATAAAGAGAACATCATCACTAGCCAAAACTTCTAGGAGTTATAAAAGTGCTTTAATATAGTACTACCCAAATATGGGAATCTTTATATTCTAGAGTAATCATATCCTATTGATCCTCCTTAGGGATAAATCAAGGTCAAAAAGATAAATATAAGAAAAATATGGATGATTCAGTTGATGTTTAGGGATTTATATTAATATCTTGGTCTAGTGAATATTAGAAAATGCATGGGGTTAAATATGATTTTATTACTAATATATTTTATCCATAAATTATTCTAGGAGAGAGATGAACAAGAAATATATGAGATATCAAGTGATTTGAATAGATGTAGGATAACATAATGGAATCAAATAGGACCTTGAGTACTCAAGATTATCTTGTATATTGAGAGAATAAGAAACCTTGGTTTCAAACAAAATAATGAACTAGAAATTGATATAATTCTTACCATTGTAATTCATAGTGTCTTGAAATTCATTGTTAATTATAATATGAATAAAATTATTAAGTAACTCCTATATTTTTTGTCTTCATTTTTTCAAATAGATTTAGATATGAGAAATTCCAAAACTTTGGTCATTATGGTGAACAATAAGAATAATGAAAAGGAAATATTGTAAAATTTTAAGTCCCAATACAAGATATGGATGTTCCACCATTTAGGAATCAAAAGATATATATGTCTATAAATGAGATGTAGGCATGGTACTTTTCTGGTCAAATGAAGGGCCACAAGAATAACAATTACAAAGTAATGAAGTGGAATCAAGTATATGATTCTAATTTAGGTTTATCTTCCACTGAGTGAAATTTATCTATTTTTATAATTTGGGAATTGGATACTACATGTGGCTCACACAATTGTATTCAAATATATGAACTATGTAGATCTATGCAATAGAAAAAGATGAAGAAAATGTCTTGAGTAAAAAATATTGTGAGACAAATGCATTGGCAGTGATAGATTACAATTATTTTCTTAGTGGAATGGGTCTTTTTCTAAATTTTTTTATTATGTACCCTATGTTACCAAAAATATAAAATTAATGTTGAGTTTATAATCTAAGATATTTTTACCTTGGTGGAATGATACTTGTATAAAAACCCTTGAATTTAGGTAATTTTTTTACAAGGTAAAAAATGAAAAATAAACAATTAGTTGAAAAAGGGAATAAGCCAATGAACAATTAGAATTTTTTCATATTGATGTATTTGGTCCATCTACAGTGTAGTCAAGGGGTGATTTTTCTTACTTCATTACTTTTATTGATGACTATATTAGATATTCATATATCTACTTAATATTTTATAAGTCGGTTTCCTTTAGTGGCCTAAGGAATATCAAAATGAATTGGAAAATAATATTTGTAAGATGATTAAGAAACTCGGTTCATACCATGAAAGATAGTGTCCTAGAAAATATTTCATTTGTTAATTAATGGATTGTGAAATTGTTTCCCAATATAATCCTCCTCATAAATCTTGGTTAAATTTTTTTAGTGAACTTAGTAATCATAGATTACATGACATGATTAGATCGATGATGACTGATGAAATTTTACCCCTATTCTTTTGGGGATATGCACTATAAACTACTACATATAAACTAAATTGTGAAAAAACTCAAGTAGATGATGGTATTATATAATTTTTTTGAATGGCAATATGTCCATCTTATCAGACAAACATTTATGGGGGTGTGATGAATTTTTGAAGAATAAACATAGTGAAAACATTTCCTTATTGGAGATCGAAGTGAGTCTTTATAGTACATATTAAGGAAGAAAATTATATTACCTATATATCCCTTTATATTGGAATTTTATTATGGAAAAGATCCATTCATAGAAAGGTAACCCATTTCCAATGGAAATATTGTGATCATGATCAACTTCTATGATGTTAATACTCAAGATGGAAAATTTTTGGTATGAGAATTGGATTCAAAATAGATAGTGGGAGTGGATAATGTTCATGGTACACATGTTTTCTGTATATATAATGGAGAGGTTTGTAAAAAAAGATATATGATTTTCTTATTAGTAAGTAAACTAACATGTTACTCATAAATAATTATGAGCCTCAAAATGGAATAGAAGTAGTAGATGGAAATGATAATGGTAAATTGAAAGAAGATATACATTATTAAATGTAGTCCCTCTACCAAAATCAAGTATGAATTTTGGTAGACCTACCTTATTATGTAAATAATATTGGGTGTAAATTTTTATTAATAAAAATTATAGACATGGATGGTCAAGTGAGTGTGTATAAGTCCCGAGTAGTAGAGAATTGTTACAAAAAATGGTTAAGGAATTGACTATTAAGTAACCTTTTCTTGAGTTTGAATGTTGAAATCAATTAGAATATTAATTTTAATGGTATACTTAAAAATACTAAAACATTTAAAATGGATTTAATAATATATTTTAAAAATATTAATGTAGATGAAGATGCCTATGTGGAATATTCTGAAGGGTTAATTATTTCAGAGAGTTCCGTTAATGTATGAAAGCTATAGAGATCCATTTATAGATTGAAGCATGAATTCTAATAATAGATTATTTATTTTGATGATCCCATAATGGAATTTGTTTTCATTATGAATTAAAGTGAGATATGTGTCCAAAAAAAATTTAGTGGTAGTGCCATGGTTTTCTTTGTATTATATATAGACGACATATTGTTAATGGGAAATGAATTTCATGTATTACAGTAGGTGAAGACATGGTTAAATGCATTATTATCCATGAAAGGCTCAGTTAAATTAGAAAATATTCTAGGAAAAAATATCAATCAAGATTTATATGAAATGACCATTAGGCTAATTCAATTTATATAAATTTATAAATTACTCAAAATAAACAACATGGAACAATCTAATAGAGGATTTTTTCTAGTGTCACATGGCATTGAACTCTCTATGAATATATATCCACAGATAGAGAAGGATATTGAAATATTTCTTAGAATAACTTATGAATTTTTAGTGGTATATATCATCTATTCCATTCTATAGACAAGGTTTCATGTTGCATCTTCATTAATCATATTTGGAGGATATCTATCCATCCAAAGAGAGTTATATTTAGAGGTCCTAAAAACTATCTTAAATTACCCGAGGCACTCAAAAGATACCTTCTTAGTCTATGGGGGACATGAGGAGATATGAATGATTTAATAAAATTATTCTACCATATATATATATCAAGAATATCATAAATCATATTTAGAGTTTATTTTTCATGAATGGTGGTTTAGTGAGCTGGAGAATCTGAAAGCATCCAGTGGTTTCTGAATTTATAGAAGAATCTGAGTATATAACGGATTATTATATAGCTAAAGAAGTGTTTATATACAAAAAATAATTTATGATCCTGAAATTGTATCCATTATTTTATACCCTATTACATTATATGGTGATTATATGGTGTTATTGGCAATTTCCGAGGAGACCTGGTCACACCATTAGGCAGAAAATATACTCTAGAAGATTCATATATTTATATATTTTACATAGAGAGATGAAGCATTCGTAAATATATAATCCAAATTGGATTACATGGTAAACCCCATGATGAAATACATACCTCAATAGAATATTCATACTAATGTGAGAGATTTCATATTGAAAATTATTAGAAGTTGGCTCTCGGGGAAGTTCCAGTGTTGAGAGTAGTACCATAGACCCAACCACTTTGTGTTATTTTTTTACCATTACATGTATACATGTTAAATTATACATGTATTTATTCATACTATAATATCATTGATATATATAAATCCACTAATCACATATTAATTTCCTTATGTTAGGTGTCATATAAATATGTTATAAAATTTATTAGCTATAATGAGATCCCAAGATACTATGATTGGAATCTTAAATATTTGTCAAATGGTCTTGATAGATCATTATTAAATAACATAGATGATGTATGAATGTATTTTTTTAGAGGAATAAAAGCATTAATACTTATTATCTTGAATTTTTCACCTAGTGACCTCGATTAGATGAGATCATGACAACTTACCTTCCAATAGGATAACTAAATGTTTTAGATGACATTGGTTTTTATAATATTTAAATAAGTGTAATTTTCTCCTAAATAGAGATAACTATCATTGTGTACCATTTTATCACATGCATTTATTCAAAGAAAAACCCATTACATTTATGTCATTGTATGGTAGCTTGTGTTAGGCATATCATTAGAGGTATTTGATTGGTTGAGTCATCATGAAAGATTTTTTTTTATTTTGATATAATGAAGAGATATCTAATGGGACCATGTGGAATAGGATTGTACCACACTAATTGAAACCATGGACATGTTACGTGAATTGTTTTCCCTAAAAAGGGTCACAAAATATACAAATCATAAAAATTATGCTGACACAAGTATGAATCCTTCTTTATCAGATAACATTAGACAAAGATATTATATTTCATATATAATGATCATATAAGGTAACCATAGATGACATTATATATCTAAATAGGGTAAATGTTGTGTTTTTAGGAACTAATCTTATTTTTTTTGAGTTACATACACTATAATAAATATATTTTTCTTATAGGGTTACACACTAAGTGTATGGAAAGGTTCCACATATTCAGATGAATATGAGTTTAAGATGTAGTGGGCCCCAAATTATGAGGGTTAGTGAATGTATAATTATGATTCAGCACAAGTAAAAATTATTCATTTAAATAATTTATGTTTTTATTAAAAATGATTTAATTTATTATTCAAGGTATTTAAATATTTTTATCATAAAATTGAATATGAGAAAATATAATTTTTTGAACGAGATTATCATTTTCAAGGTTTATTAAATTATTATGGGAGGAGTGAGCCAAGTTAATTGTTTATATATTATCAAGTAACATGTTATTATATTAATAGTGGGTGATAAATTTTTTTTACATTTATGACATGCCTTATTAAGTCATAAGTGTGAACAACAGTCTAAAATAAGGAATATTACTTTTCTAGGACCAAAGTTCAATTTAAGAAAGTATTTACTAGTTTTAAAGGCTCATTTTAGACTTCTGAATAGTAAGATCAACAATTTTAAAAAATTAAGAAATAAAATATATCCAATTATGTCCTATCAAGATTTTATATAGATAATCTAAAGAATTAACATGGTCGTATTAATCTCTCTTTCTCGATCGAGTCTGCATTCTTCACAAGATTAAAGAGACATCATAAAAATCTTATATTTACCACATTATCACCCAATATTAATAGATAAGCAATATAAGATTTTTTAATCACTTTTTTACAATCTATAGTATTCCTTTATTATTATCATTGATCCATGAAATTATGATGATGTGTGAATCAAAAAACTGATTTCAAACAAACATGGTACTATTTACAATTTATTTCAATTTTATTATTCATGCTCAAATTAAATTTCATGGAATCCTTTTAGTAATCCAAGGATAAGATTTAATGGATTCATTTTTTTAAAATGAATCCAAACCTAATATTTGAAATTGTGTGTTTTTCATGATCCTGATGGATGCTAGGTTCTTCAATTTAAATGTTACATGTGACATAATTTTTGATTTATATTAAATTTCATTACAATTTTTGAAGTCAATATTATTTTATAAGTTTTATGAAATAATTATTTTTCTGATAATAATAAGTGGTTTTATTTATGAAAAATAACCTCCATGTTTTAAGGGGATTTCAATGAAATTTATATTACAATTTATATATAAAACATTTTCAAAATAGGTTATAAAAATATAAAGGTTAATTATTCCTTGTTATACATGAAAATATTTAAATACATTATAAAGGTTATTTTCATCTATATCAAACTCTTTTAATGTTTCTCCTAATTAAATTTGGATATAATCTAATGAAATCATCCAACTTCTATAAATTGATTTCTTATTATCATATAATTACATTTATTAACTTGAAGATGTATTGAAATCCCACATGTTTATATTTCTAATACATAAGCTTATCGATTACTAAGGCATGTTGATTATGAATTATATTATTATTCATTTATTTTATATGATGAATTTATTATAATTATTAAGTTATAGGTAAGGACAATAATAAATACTTTATGAACTAGCCAGTCTAATGAGACAAGATTTTTTATGTATTTTATATATACCTAGCTAATTTATGTATGATTTCATGGAATGAGGAATTGATGGTATGATTATGATTTCTAATTTTATACAATATTTCACTATGAAACCAGTTATTCTAATCTATTTGATTATTTATTTTGTTATATAAAAAAATGGATATATACCTCATTTATGATATTAGTTTTATAGAATACTTCATTATTTTTAATCTCTGCCATATTATTCATGCCTTGGTTATTCTAAGGCACATTTCATTGTAAATTATCCCTTAATGAGAATCAGATATTTTCAAAATATTTTGTTTTATATCCCCATGGTACCCATATGTAAACTTTGACTAGTTTTGGGGATATAATTGTAGAAATAATAAGGTTCACATTGAAATTCTATGTCTAATTTAAAGATTTAAAATGTAATATGAGAATAATTAATGTATATTTTCTCCTAATACTGCTAAATAATGAGATCCTTTATGATGATATCAATTGTATCTTTTACCAATGCAATAAATTAACCACCCTCTCCATTTTATGAGAGTCAAGTTCATTAAGCACTACCTCCCATATGGTGTATCACTGAGACATTATCTCAAATTCTATGTTGAGGATTGATATATGTACCACTAGATATGAACCTATCTCTATGTATAATGTTACATATATTTACCCATGATCTATTATTGTTCAATGATATTTCAAAAATTTATTTTTACATATTTTTAATATATCTTTTATTATTTCTATCATATAATCAAGTTTATGATATGTTGTTAGGATTGGTATGGTAAATATCTATTGGGTATTAATATACACCTTCTCTATATGTGCCCTTATAAAGAAATTTAATTCCCTTTTATATGTGTCTCAGGTAATTGAAAATCCTCTAATTAAGGGATCTAAACACAAAAATCATGGATCTTGGGTGAATAATTATTTGGTATTTTAATTCATTAACTAATCATTGGATTCATGGATATAGGATAATTTACACTTATGGGAGAAGAACTTTTAGTGCTCAAGACATGTTTGTATGACACCACCGATATATATATATTTTAATCACATAAAAATTATGGATGTTGAAAATATATTTGGACCATTGTAATATATCCATGAATATTTATGTCATTTTATGAGTCTTTTCAAAGTCATATGGAATTGAATATTTTTACCTAATTCTATAAAAACCATGGGTAATAAATTTGGGTATATATGATTCTTATATATAAGTATATAACTTGTTAAATATATTTCATTCCTAAAGGGGTAAACCCATCTTTCAAATCTTCTTTATTCAACCCCAAAAAGTTATGCCAACCAATAAGGATCAATGGGAGTCTCTACAGTGTAGTGATGATGTGATTTGGATATCATTTAGTTATTATAGTTTGGAAAATCACAGTATGCCTACCCAGTTAGTTACAAGTACAAGGTTTAACTCTTTATAAACATTTAGATATCCCCATTAATCCATTAAAATTTCATTCAATAAACTATAAAATACATTTTTTGTCTCATCATAACTAGATAAATAATTAAAAATTCCATGTCTGGTCATTATATATTAACTTGGGGGATTTATGTGCCCGTAAGGGGTGCGCCATAGCGAGGGTTTCCCCTCATCATTGCCTACTTCCCCCTATAGTCGGATCGGCTCCCCTCCTCGTGATCAGTGGGATTATGGTGGTGGTTCCTCTGTCATGGTGGAATCATGTGACTTTGTGGGCTTAGCTGCCTCGTAACTTTGCATCCTTTCCGGCATTCTTCTCGCTCAACTCTACCTACGTCGGATGGGACTTCCCTTAGTGGTGCAGTGTTGTTACAATGACCAAGATCCAGTTTATGTGGTTTGGGGATTTCTCTCTCAACTCTAGCTATGTGGCTTGGGTGGTTAGTCATGGCCTCTGCGAGCAACCTAGTAGGAAGCAATGGTATTTGGGTTGTAGTATTTGGAGGGGCTCTCGTTCAACGGCTGTGGAGATATGGTAGTTGTTAATGTGGTAAAGGTTTTTTATTGATCTTTGCTTTTTGACTAGTATATCGGTTCTAGATGATATTATTCTTGAATATGGGTTTGTGATTTGCCGTTCGTTCTACTCCGGCATGATGTTCATTGATCAAGGTTGTATTTATATTTTTTTCTTAGAATTATATATGGCTATGTTGTTCATGTGTGAATCTATTTTTCCCTTTTTGGGTGATTTTTCTTGTTGTGGATGTGCTTTGTTTGTGTTTTTGTTTTGGTTGTATCTGCCATTGTATAAACGGAGCATGCTAGGATGAAGACCATGACAGTAATCGGATTTCCACGTTTTGAGTTTCAAAATCCTTTTTCCGTTGTCTTGCGAGGAGGGTGGAGTGAAGAGGAAATGTGGACTGATCTATATGAGGAGACTCGCAGGGTGATGAAGTTATTTGTTGTGCAAATGTGTGATGATTTTGGTTCTTGCAATTTGAAAATTTCATTGGTGGTTCCTGGATTCTTTTTGGGTGGATTTGAGGCTATAGATTTTTTATTCATTTTGGTGTGTTTGTAACCAGCACTCTACATGGATCTACTTCATTAGAGGTTCAGAGTGAGAATCCTTTACCTGAGCATGCCATTTGGATTTGGATGTTTGAGAGGGTATGACATTGCCATCGATACCAAGCCCATCCAACCCTACATGGGACAACTAACCGAGTGGCATGTAATGGTGAGGGATTTTCACCATGATGTAGTCCCTAGGGAGGGGTAGATCCTGTAGTCTTGATCTGGGTAATCTTCTTCCATTGTTTAGTTGGTTGTAATATTTGAATCTTGTGGTTACTCACTTTCTTCTCAAAAGTATTTTGATAATAAAAAATTTAATTTCCAGTCATTATATATTAACATAGACACCACAACACCCGAATTTACATATATCAACCATAAAATATGTATTGACTAGGTAAGGCCTCAATATGATATAAAAAATATCATCCCTTGATAGGATATACTTTTATGAACATTGTGGTATTCATCATGTATCATACATAATGAACGGTATCAAGAATCATCCCTAATTACCTATCACTAACGCCGCTAATCAAAATTCTCAGACTAATCTAGTCAATTACATACCCATTGATCATATATCATGGAACCAAAAGGACTTAACTAAAAAAATATTAATACATCTCTAAAAAAATATTTTATACTCACCCCACATCTTATATAAATATAATATAATGAACTAATTATTTATGTCACTCAAATCAAAGTATTCTACATTAAAAATAGTAGTTAAATAACTTATAACCCACATCTCTAAACATAGATCATTAATTATGTAACATAGAATTAACTTGTATAAATCCTCCTCATTATCTATACTACTCATTGACCATAGTGGTTGATCGCACAATAACCCCATTTCTTAGTTTCCCAAGATCCTAATGGTATTTATAAACCTTGTTCCAATTATTACTCACCACAAAACCCATGTAAGAAAAATCTAATTATATAAATGATTAAATTCAACCAATTCCCTAAAAAATCAATTCAATTCATTATCAATAGAAAAATTCAACTCAGTGTCAGTCAAATAACATAATAAAAATTACTCAATATCACTCTACTAACTAATATATTTTATATAACCACACACATATGAAAAATAATATTAAATTATTAGGATTTACTATTATAAATTAGTTTTAATGATAAATTTACACTAAAATATCATTTTACTAAATCGACCATAAGGAGAATCCATTTTAAGACCCCTTTGAAGTAATATTCCCTTCTAAGAATGGTAATATCATCTTAAATAACTCATAATAGTTTATTCATTAATTTTATGTCATGTAAACCTCCAAGTAAGGTTCCCAACATTTTGTGTCTAAATCTCATCAAAATATACCTATAAATTAAAACATTTTATGCATTATAGGTTATATATCTATGTATTAATGGTGTTTTAGATTTTGAATAAACTAGATAAAAACATTCCAATCAATTGAATTAGATATTTCCATCCAAAATTGAATTGAACCTAATACAACAAAATCAACCATTATGTTGTAAAAAACAAACGACAATGGAAGATTGTATATAATATTTTTTTAACAAGAATCTATTTTCATAGATAGATCATAAATCCCATCAAAAAATAAATTTTTAGATACAATTAAAAATATAAGTGAGAAATATATGAGAATAAAGACTACCAATAAAATCTCTCTACTCTAGGAAAAACATTTACCAAATTTATATAATTTATGGATAAAAATAAATAAAAATTATCACATTAAAAATGTTATTACCCTTTCATTGAAAACTCAGTGGAACACACAAAAATTATTTTAGGCCTATATTCCTCTATTACCTAACATTGTATTGTTGATAGTGACAAAATTTGGGGTATTAGAATCTATCGATCAACTATAAATTTAGTTTCAACCAAATAGACCTTAGATGGAATTCCTTAGTTTCCCACTCAAGTAGTTTAATTTTTACTTCATCAGAATATCCGTATAAATACATTGTACTCATTCCCTAAATTTTTTTCATGATTAAAATTGTAAATATAGTTTTTAATACATGATTAAACATGATTATATAAAATACATAGTAAAATATTTAATAAACTATTTAAATTTAGTTTTATTTATCTTCCACATAGTTTTTTCGATATAAATCCTTTATGAATAGATTAATTGGATTGAATATTAACTGAACGGGTTCAATGAATAAATTAAAATGTGAAGTAATGTATGCTGATACACTAAATATAGCCTATTCGTTTCATTAAATTGAATTAGTAAAGGATGTATTTGAAAATATATGATAATCATTATCTTGTGAATTCAATTGTACGAAATCCTTTCTATAGAAGTATTTTAAATGATATATCATTTTCCATGACAATGAATTATAATACACCACTTCATTGTATAATGCTCCTCATAATACGAACAAGGATCCATAAATTGGTGTTCCACCTTCAGAGGTATGATTTTTGGTCTATTTCTCAAGTGATTATCATCATATGTACGTCATTGATGCATCAAGATGAATCTTGTTGTAATATGGGTACACATATTATATTAATCATTTTATTAACATAGAGTACATTGAGTATAGATCTTATATATGGGTTTTTTTCACATCCATTTCCAAATGATGGAAACTAAATACCAAAAAATGGAATCAATGCATACGCTCCTTTGTCTAATCAACATGTTCATTATAATATTTAATGAAAAACACATTTATCAAATTTTAAGATTGAATATTTAAATCCCAATAAAAATATAAAAATTCATATTTATATATAATAGTTAAATGAAAAATCTTATTTAATTATTTATTAATTTAATTTATTATTTTATAAAATAGTTTATAAAATGTGAATAATATTAATAATATAATATTAATATAAATATTTTTATTATCCTTTTTCAAATATGAATTGTTCATATTTATTACTCTTATTTTTAAAAAATTGCTTTAATGAACAGATTTTAATTTTGAATTGGTGTAGATTATTAATAAAATTATTTGTCAATAATGAATATATTTTTTTGGAATGTTTGTAAAATACACAAAAAGAGTTTATAAGTTAAATATCTATAATGTTTTTAGAGTTAATTAATTATTTTTTTTTAAAAAGTATTATATATATTATTATAATATTAAAATATTAATATCATGAATTTCTATTTCACATTATTATGACTAATAAATTTTATAAATCATATTAAAGTGAATTGATACCATTTTACATAAAATTAAATTGAATTTTTTATTCATCTATTAATGTTTTTATTTTATTATTATAAAATTATTTATAAAAGAGTTTATTGATTTTATAAGTAACGTATAAATTTAAATAAAATTACATTCATCATTTTGAATTGTTTAGAATTTATTAATTTGAAAATTTTTAAATTAAATGTTGAAATCTAATAAATAAATTAGTTTGAAAAATATTCGAAATACATTAAGAAATTTTGGGTTTTTGTTTTAATAAAAATACTAAATAATAAATTTAAATTCCATATAATCAATAAAATGAATGAATTTACATTTTAGTGATTATAAATGTGTTTATATTCAAAATTATGTATAGTTTATAGTAATTTATAATATATGAAGTGGTTTATAATTAGCATTATTTAAAATTTTCTCATAAATTGACATCTCATGTTTAAATAATTAAATTGATCTTTTACTAAAATAATATTATCTAAAATATTCTTCATTATAAATTTTTTTATATTTTGAATGTATATGTTTTGTTTTAACTATTAAACTACCCGAATGAGATAGATCCATTCATTTCATGCTAGTTACAAATCCCTAAAATTTAGTTTCCGTGAACCTTAATCTCATATTATAATTGAACTAATTTCATTGAATATGGATGACTGGGAATATGTTTCTTATATTCAGTGTTAAGAATATTAAGAATTTAATACTCAATTCTGTAAATATTTTCTAGGGAGAGGGTGTTGATGTCATTCCACCTATCAACCTAGAGGATTTTACCTTTTTCTACAAGGGAGAATGGGGTTGGCTATATGATCCTCTAGGATTAAACTTCTAGATATTCTAAATGTATTATTACTCTATACATTTATATGAAGGGAGAATTTACCTGATTCATATAAAATATATGTATGCACATATGAAAAAAATTTCTACAACTTTTTGTTAATTAAAAAATATTTTGGGTTGTGTGAATAATTACACATTGTTGATGACTCATTAATTTTCTAGTTAGAATATGAATTTCAAAAATAAATCATTAGAATAATTCAAACACTAAAAGGGAATAAGATATGAGAATATAATGATTACATATGGTATAATAATTATGAACATAATATGCATACGATGTATATTAATTTGGTGACACATTAAAAGGAAGACCCCTAAAATTATATGTGTTTGATTTCTTCCAAAGTGGCATATGACTAGACCTAGATCATTTGACTATGTATTATTGAGATCTGTAAGATTACCCTTTGATTATCTTTTTAATTCAATAAATCAATAAGTGAATTTGAATAATATATTTTTCCATTTTGGAGATAAACATGAGATTCTAATGATTGTATTTTTAAGCTTATTGTTGGAGATCATTTTGGTGAATCTTAGTCAGGAAACCCTTTGGGAGGATGAAAAAGATGACATTAGGTTTATCCATGAGTTATATTAGTATAAATGGTTATAAAATTAACTATATTGGATTCATAACTATTATTTTTGGGATAATTTTATACCTAAATAATTAGGAATTATTTATGTGAAAAAAGTAGTTTAAGTTATGGTGAAATTTTGATATTTTATCACTAAATTGATAATGTATAGGGTAATCTTTTTTTGGGATAAATACATATAAAATTCCTTAATAAAAAAATTATTTAGATACTCACCTATATATTTTCTGTTCTTATATATTACCACATGAATCACATTAATCATTTTTGAGAGAATTAATATTTATAACCTATAAAATAATTAAAAATTAGTATTTGAAGGTGAGATGTTTTATCGCAGAAACAAATATAGAGACCTTGAATCAAATTATTCTAGAAATCAATTTTTATATCTCTAACTCATGGGTATTAGATATCTGGTGTGTTTCACATATTTGGACTGATGAGAATAGTCTTAGAGATAGGAATAAATTTATGAATGTTGAAGTGTATCTCCATTTTTATAATAGATTAAGAGTTATTGCATTAGTGGTCATCACATATTACTATATTTTACCATGTTGATTAATCATATAATTATAACATTATAATTATAAGCCATCCATAGAAAACTTTATAATGATATGATGTTTTTACATGAATGGGTTTTCATTAATTATTAATAAGAAGGGTAATTCCATATATAAGAATTAAATTTTTGTGGAATTTGAAATAAAATTGATGGTTAGTATATTCTCAAAATGAAATATTATTATTTATAACATTGATTATGATATGGTTAAGGATGATTCTAATCCTACATACCATTGGTATTGAATTCTAAAACATATAAATGAGAAACACATTCACATAATTGATAATGATGAATGATTGGAATCATATAATCATGAATCATTTTAAAATTGAGAATCATTCATATTGGGTAAAATAAAAAATTCACCTACTAGATAAAATGTCAACAGGGATTTTAGACTATTGGATGTCATACATATTGATATATTTTCAATAATGTGTCTCAAAATATTTGTTCTGTTAGACACTTTGATACATTTTCCAATGATTTTAGTTGTCATAGATATGTTCTTTGGATGCATCCCATGCATACAACTTTTCAAAAGATCAATGAGTTTTATAAAAATTGTATAATTAATTGATAAAGTGTGTTAATAATCTTTGATTAGATTAGGGTGGTGAATACATGATCTAGGAATGCATGGATCATCTAAGATATTATAATTTTTTTTCATAAAAAAACTATTCTTGGAACAGAAAAAATTAATTTTGGATCAGAAATAAGTAAGTATACCATATTAAGTATGGTTTCATCATTTATGAGACAATTTATCCTTCATATTACATTTTGGGGGTTTTCAATCAAAACTATACTTTAATACTAAATTGTTTTGTATATAAAAGAATTATATAGACACCATATGAGATATGAACTAGAAAAATATGATTATGAATTATATAAAGATTAGGAGTTTTTAAGAATATATATAAATTTGGGAATCCGATAAAAATTATACTAAATCATAAAAATTCTTATTTTTTAATTATCTTAATGAAACTATGGTATATTACTTTTATATTCCCACTAAATAAAACGTGTTTTTGGAATGATGTGATTTTTTCCTAGATAAAGACGACATATATTGGAGAGATAGTGTGAGGAAATTTCATCATGTGAATGTTCAAGAATAATAAATATTATAGGATCCTGAGATGGACATTGGTCTAATTATACAAATTGTTTTAGAATAATAATATTTCTATGATACACATGAAACAAAAAGTTCTATAATGTTTCATTAACGAAAAAAGAGATTTGAAATTCTCTAGAAAAAAATGATTATGTAACATTAAAAAAGAAAAATATGATTCACACCAAGTGTAAATTGACTGTACTAGTTCAAGGAAATGGTTAAAATCTATTAAATTTTAAATGAACTCCATGTAAACTTATGTTTTTTTGAAGTTTTGATACTCACTAAAAGTAGTATGATCTATGGGTGTAAGTGGGTTTTCCATAATAAAACACAATTTGATATTATAATGTTAAATTATAAATAATGTAGAGTGGATAAAGGTTATAGAAAAAAATTAATAGTATTGACTATCAAGATTCATTTTCCCCATCTATGATGATATTGACTATTTAGATTTTTTAGATAATACAATTCATATTTGTTATAAGATTTATCATATGGATGTAAAAACCACTTTCCTTAATGGGATTTTAGTCATGGATGTGTGTATGGTATAACCTAATGTTTTTTATGTTTAAAATGATTCTTCTATATTTTTAAGATGAAATGGTCTTTTTATGGACTGAATAAGGATTATATGGGTTATAATATCAAGTTCGATGATACAATAATTGAGTTGGGTTTCATAAAAAACATAAATGATTCTTTTATATACAAGATGATTAAGGGGAATATACTATTGTTTATAATATTGTACTTGGATGACATACTTCAAATTGAAAATTATATTTTGACCCTTCACTGTGTAATGAAGTGGTTAAGTAAATCATTCTCAATCAAGTAAATGGGTGAATCCCCCTATATACAAGGTATAAGGATCTATAGATATATATCAAGATGGATTCAGGGACATATTCAAGATATATACATTTTTAATGTGATAATATTTTTTCCATGTATAAATCTAATAAGGTATCGTTACGAATATTATATAGAAAAAAATTTAGTAGGTTAAAAAATAATTCTAATGGGTTAGTCATGATGGATATAAATCATTATGTGTCCAATACTAGTTCTTTCATGTATAGAATTTTTTGAAGTTGATATAATTTCACATATTCTCTTAGAATAATGTATAGGTACCAATCAACAATATGTGATAGTCTTGGGATTATTCCTTATTGTATTCTCATGCATGGCATCATCTTAAGTATGCATTAAGAACTAATACCTCATTCCACCATTATATCCTTAAGAATACCCACCCCATACCCATCGAATAGGCCAAAAAAATATGGTTATTAATCAATAGTATTAGGAACCTAAATCAATGGAGCATAAATATATATTTAATTTATATTTTACACCCCTAATTTGAAGGAAAATATATCCAAATCAAATAAGGAATTCCATCCTTTATCAAAACACAATGGTTTTCTCGTCCTAAAAGAAATGTTTAATGAAGAAATTAAATTCTCATTGATATTAATAATTATCTTAATAATTAATAAATCATAGTATGCCTATCCATAATATATATAAGGATAAATATAATTTATTTATTATAGAATTAATCATTAAGTTTCTCTTTCATCTCTCAACAATCTCGACAATAATTATTTCAACATGACACTTTTGTTATAACAAAGAATTACGAGCATAAAATTGGTATCTAGTTACAAAACCTATAAACCATGATTACCACCTATAATAGTAGATATCACACTATATTTTATACATCAAGATTCATCATAAAATAATTTTTACCACAAACCCAACCGTCTATTTAATTCACGCAACATGAAATATTAAATATAATTAACATGATTTGATCCACCTTTAATTTCTATGTCCATATTAATGAAAAAATTATAACAATTATTATTTTTGTAGTTTAAAAACATGGGATTATATAATTTTTGTTTTATCAAATATTAATTACACAACAACATGTAGTTATCTAGTTCTCTCCCATGAATAATTCCCAAATTCCCATAATTATTGTATAAACTTCCATTATTTACTTTCAATTTCTTCAGATAATCATTATGACTCTAAAATATAATTATATAATACTTTTGATAAATCATTAAATTCAATTATTTAAATTATTATTAACATTATTGAACATATGATTCAATTGTGATACCCTCATTCTAAGATAATCAGAAATATCCATTGAATGTAATATTATTTCTAACTAAATTCCTAAAAAATTACCACAACATGTTAAAAATAAATTTTATTCAATAAACATCTTCTTATTTTCTTAAAATATTAACAATATATTAACAATATTATAAATCATGCAACATTTTAATAAGAATTATACAAAACATGTTTTTACCATATTTCTTGAAATTTTTGGGTCATTGATGTAATACCACAACATGAGATAATTCATTCTATTTATTTTATAATATTATTTTTTATCAAATATCATGTGTTTATGTGATACAATATTATATATAATCATATAATTTACATTACATTAATATAATTGTTTATATATTTAAAATTTCATAAAACTTTAAACTCTAGCATGTGTGTAACACCCAAAGATTTTGTGTTTTTTTTCAAAGTAATTTATCATTTTAATATTTTTAATTTCACATGAAATTGGAAATAGTTATTTATATATATATATGTGTGTGTTTGTGTGTTAAAACAATGTTTCAAACATTCCTTTCACATGGTGCAGACTTGGCTCGCGTTGTCCATAACACATGCTTAGCGTATGTTACACGGCACCAACTTGGGGTATGTTAGATGAAACACTGAATTGAAGTACGTTACATGAAACAATAAATTAGTGTATGTTACACCTAACTATCTTTTCATACATTACACATAAAACTAACACGGCGTATGTTACACACAACACTAACTTGACGTATATTACATGCTACACCTATGTTTTTACGACACATCATTTTATTATTATGATTATTTAAATGAGATAATTATAAACTAGCTGTTAAAATCAGTTATATGAAAAGTAATAAATACTTTTCAAATATTTTTTATAATTTTTTTGTAAATAAAACATATTGATATTTTAATATAGGATTATTGGTAATGTCCTTTTATATTTAAAACAGTTTTCTTGAATAAACCTATTTTGATAGTAAAACTAATTTTAGACACATTTATAAATATAATTTGATAAAATAAACTTCTGTTTTGAATTTATAATGTATAAATTAACATATGATGAATTTTTGAGATTTTTCAAAGAAATATCATTTTTGGATGAATAGTAGAAAATACTGTTTTTAGTTAAAAACTACCTTTTCATTTAAATAATTATTAATATTAAGTTATATTTTAAATATTTTCTAAGGTCACATTAGATAAATTATAAATATATTTATATAATTTTTTTTCATTATAATAAATTTCACATTTAAATTGAATATAAAAACTTAATAATCTTTTGAACTTCTTTCTACTTTAAAAACCCATAATTTTGTCCCGTCTACGAGATTGGCATTAATATTAATTTTGAATCTTATATGAATTTAAAATCTAAAAACCTATATAATCAATTTTAATTAGTATAATATTTATATTCTAATAATATCAACTTGATTTTTGACCAACAAAGATCATTAAATTTGATGAAAACTAATCCCTACGATTAAGGTCCAATTAAGCTTAATTAGGGACTAAGCATTAATCATAGGGACCCAAATGTCCTATAAACTTCTTTAAAACCAATTTAATTAAAATATTTATTCCATAAACCTTCCATTATTTATTAAATATTCATTTCTATTACTTTTTTAGGTAATAACACGTGTACTTCTAATATGTTTATAAAAATTCTAAGTGAGACTTTTTCCTTCCTTATAAAAGGCCACCAACTCTACCTCTTATTCAAACCTATAAAACCACATAAGATCATCCAATATAAGCCTAATATACATACCAACAACCCTATTTCCTTTATTTTAGTATCCATTTAGGAATAAAGTCTTCCATATAAACCTTTTGGCACAAACCAAAAGGAGTTACCGGATTAAGAGGTAACACCTTCTCTCAAGCTCCTTTATTTTATTTTCCTTATCCACCCTCCACCCCATTTTTTCAATTATTTTATAAAAAAACTATATTATAAATAAATAAGGATGTTTTATGCTAATTATTAATCCTACACTTACACACACCTCCATATAATGGGTAATTAACATTCTGTTTATGTGTACTGTGAACTATCACCTCACAAAACGATCATTGTTCAATTTTTCCTTATCACCTCTCATGGTGGGAATTATGATGGAAGATATTTTTATATATATCATATGTTATATTTATTATTTCCTTAATCTTATTTATTCCTTTTTACAACACATATATTTTTACTTCCCATTTTGTGTTAATATGATAATTTCGTTTGAGAAAGTGTGGACTACCGCCCCCTCAAAGAGATCTGATTCATTTATACACTACATGGATTGTATTAAGGATGGTTTTAGGGAATATATATGATATATATGAAATAATAAAGATAATTTAATAATTATAATTATATATATATATATATATGTATTTTACTATTTTTTCTTTCCACACAATAATTAAACGAGAATAGCATTCATTCATACGTACGACCTACCGTCTCCATGAACGGTGTATTAGATTTCACAATTTTATATTCTATAGATTTTTATAATAAAAATATATTGTATATAAATAGTATTTATATCATTATTTGAATTTTATAAATCTTGATATAAGTATAAGGACCAAATATATAATAAATTAAAACACATGTGATGAATAAAGAAAAAATTTCCAAAAGTGAAACCATAACATAGGATGGATAACATGTGGCTGATATATTGTCATAAAAAAACTATATATGGTATTATATATATAATAATATGGTTCTTAAAAATATTTATAAGAAATTTATATTTATTATATAGTTGGTTTGAACATGTACGATGATAGTCAAGGCAAAAGGTGAGGTGGTTTTATCTCACTTTTCATTTCTATGAGATACATGCTATGTTCACCACTCCTTCCTTTTGTGTGGTGTATGTACTGCCCATGATTTTATTAAATTTATCTTATACTTAAATTTATGGTTATTCACATATCAATTTCACTATCTTTCTTTCATGGGGTAGAAGTTCAATAAGTAATAAAATCGGTGAAATAGTTTTGTCATAATTTTCCTTTATTGAGACTCATGCTTTGTTAGGAACCTAATTTATCTTCATGGTGTATATAATTACATTTTAAATGTTATATCATGAATTTAATTATTTTCATAATATTTTAAGCTTAATGAAATTTCATTTTCTTACATTTAGAGAATAATCCAAAGTTACCAAGTTATAAGAGATTATTGAGACAATATTATCGCTTTTCAAGATTTTTTATGTTTATACTTCCTTTAATGAAATATAATGATACATATCTCAAGAAAATTCAATGATTTTCTTATAATATGTTTATTAATTATTTATTCATATATTGGGACCATTTATTACACTATATGGTACATAATATAGTTAAGAATGTGTTTTTAAGAAAGCCCGATCATACATTCTCTTTGGTGAGAAATTTTTGTTCCTTTAAAATAATGTTTCCCAAAAGGGTTTCTAAGAATAATATAATAATATCCTATGATAATTAAAAGAAATTTTTAACCTTTGTTTATTTTTTAAATGTTTTCAAAGGGATATCCTTTCCACTTTCAAAATGAGGATCTTTTCTAACCTTTTTATCATGCAAAAGGAATGTTCTTTTTACCTTTTCTAACATGTATAGATTTATCAACCATCAATTATTTAGAGATTTATTTTCATGTTTAAAGGTTAACTTTTAGGGGAAAAAATTTAAAATACATTTTCAAAGAAATGGATTTCAAAAGTTTTTTGATATTTTTTATAATTTTTCAAGTTAAACGGGTTTCAAAATTATTTCAACCCTCATTTATACGTTTTCAAAGTATTTTTTAATAAATGGTTTTAAATTTTTTTGAAGCTTATTTTATAAGTTTTCATGGAAAAAGGTTTTAAAATTATTTTAAGTATTCTTTATAAGTTTTCAAGTTGTTTTATATGAAAATTATTTTCAAATGGTTTTATGTATTAAAAATACCTTTTTCAAAAAAGAAAGGATATTTTCCTCAAGAATTTTTTTGAAAGATATTTCAATTTTTTTTTTCTTATAAGATGATATCCACTGACGTTACTCATGCCCTTATAGGAAATGATCTAAATGTTCCATTCATATTTTTATATGAATGGTTTATGCTTAATGTCATGGTATCTATCAAACTTGTTTCTCTTTCATGGATTATATGTTTATGAAATATATTTCTCTTTCAGAAGTTTTATTATGAAATCAGTTTCTATTTCATGGGTTATATGTTTATGAAATCAGTTTCCCCTTTATGGGTTATATGTGTGTGATATAATTTTCTATTTAATGGGTTATAATTTAGATGAAATGGCTATGAAACCTGTATCTTTTTCCATAAGTTATGTTATTATTACATGTTTATGATAACCATTTAATTTCATAGGTTATGATAAGATTGTTTTTTTGATTTTGGGGAACATGTATGTATGATTTCACTATGATATATGTGGGGCCTATATCTCTCTCCAATACATTGGATAAAGATTAAAATCTAATGAGATAGACAATGATGGTCATGGGAATGAACCTTTATAACTAAGATGGCCATGGGAGTGAACCATGACTACCAAGATAGTATGAGGAGTGAATTCATGATACTAAGAGGGCCATGGGAGTGAACCATGACTACAAATATGTTATGGGGAGGGAACCCATACTACTAAAATGATCTTGGAAGTGATGCCCAGGCTACTATAGAAATCATATTATATGTTTATGTGTCTTTTATAATTCCATGTTTTATTCCTATGTTATTCTTTCATAGATTATTATTTTTTATTTCCTTAATATTTATACCTTAAAAAATACTAATATTTATGCCATGGTTCATGTTTATGATCTTTGATATGCATGGTATGATCCTCTAATTTCATAATCATGTTATTATACCCTTGTGCTTCTGATTATGCATACATATCTCTCTTGTTTACCCTTACTGAACATTCGAGTTCCCCCATTCTTATGTTTCATTTCCTGAGGTTATGAAGAATTGTTTTAGGTATAAGTACTATAGGTGGGATCATTATTCTATATGTTGAAGATATTTCACCAGGATATAAGTTTTGGTTTCCATGTTTCAAAGACAGTAAACTATTATAGTCCTTGAGAATATTTTTTTAATATACTGAATATTCATCTAAAATGATCTAATATCCATATATGTTAGGCCTAGGTCGCTATAGTTTCTATCAGAGAAAAGGTTTAGTTATCCTTTGAAAACTAGGATGAGAAATATTTAGAGAGATCCATAGGTATATTTCATAGGATATATCAAGGGATGTATCTAAGGATAATTATAAGGATTAGTTAATGTTTAGTGAAACGTCCTTTAATTTTGGTAACCGATATAGTGAGTGGTTTCCTAGAAATACATCCCTGTATAGATAATACAAGTGGATGTGGACCTGGAATAGATATAACTTGGGGTAACAACTCTAACAATATTTTTAGGGCCTTACTCAGGGTAATATGGTATACGAAAACAGGCCTTACTGCACACCTAGTTTGACCCTACCGGGGGACATGCTTTGGGAATTAACAAAATATTAACTATTAATAATGAAGTATTTAAATATAAATTGGATATGAATATACCAGGATTAACCTAGGGTATCATAGACTAAGGAAGTTTTCATGATTTAGACATCCTATATTTAAGTATTTTCATGACAATGTGGTTTTATTATTTGATAAGTAATGTTCACACTGTGCTTCTAGTTTTAGTCAATGGTGGAAACCAAAAGGAACTGGATTAAGGTTGAATGTGATAAATGGTTTTTTGATGAGAAGTCAAGTTGGATGATTATTGGAGTGAACAATGTTGTGATCATGCCTAAATAGTTTTCATGGAACATGATTAATAACATATACCTTAACCAACTCTAGTACTCACCAAGGAAGAGAAAGAAGGATTTCACTGAGATTTCGAGTAATGGAGACTATAGAGGAAAGAACATTAGGTTTCATTTGTGTAAAGAATGTAGAAAGAATCACCTAAGTGAATGTATTATAGGAATATAAATTTGTTTTAACTATGGAAAAGAAGAAAAAAAACTAGTTGCTGTAAGGAAAAAATGGAGAGTTTGGTTAATGAAATGGATGATAATGTTGGTATCCCTAAGACATAATCAAAGATTAAGTGTTTTAAGGGTGGATTAAATGGTCATTATGAAACTAAATGTCACAAGATGAAATATGCTAATGGGAACCACCAAGGTGGTGTGAGTAATGGTTTCATTACAGATGAGGAGGAGACTATAGATGAAATGTGAAAGGAAAGCAGAATTGTGTAATAGGATGCGGTATCCTTGCTAATGGCATACAGATGAAGTGGAATAATCAATGTTTTTACGTGTTTGGAATCAGAAATTATATTATATAAATGATTAAATATACAAGGATTGTTCTACTTATATTTCTCACTCAGTGTCTACAATTTTATGTTGAATTTTCCCAATGGACTGGTGAAGTGATTTAATGATAAGGTGATATTTTTACTAAAGGAAGGTAACCCTTAATATTTTATTTATATTAAGATAATAATGTTATAAATAATTAAATTTGATGGTACTAATTACCTTGGATATAATTAAGTACATTTTGAAAGGTAGTTCATGATATCATGGATGAAGTTTAAAACTTATTGGATTTATGGAATACATCATGTAATCTATGGAATAAGTAAGAATTCATGTTTTAAAAATGGATTTATGGTAATTCAGGTTGTTACCATGTTCCATGAGAATTTACCACGAGGGTATTCACATGTCTAGAATGTTACAACCAAGAGATGTTTTGTCATATATGGGGGATCAATGTTAATCTGATTTTGTTACTTTATAATGTTTTGTATTTTCATCTTTTAGAAGGGTTATAAGATTAACCATTCATGAAAAGTTTAAGTCAAACATAGGAGGAAGTATTTATGAACTGTGTTTGTATTTAAAACCATAGTTAAAAGTCTATTTTTTGATTAAACTTATTTCAAGGATTTCCATCCTATTTTGGAAATTATATTAGTGAGGTTTGAGAAAATGACATCATGTATGTTGGGTTATAACCAATCAAGTCTGGCAAGGCTGCGGGTCTTGAACCACTGATAGAAGGATGACAAGGTTGTCATGCCCACCACTAGCCTACATAATGTCATGGTTAATGTATAATAATTTTTAATGACTAATTATTTATGATGAAACAATAGTGTTACTTTTTATGTTTAGATATTAATGTATTAACCATGTTGATTTTTAAGAATAGTTATAGAAAAATAGTTACGCCTTTCATTCCTTTTGGGGCCTTCAGATCTACTTAAATTTCATTTTATCACTTCATGAATCAAAGCTAATTTCTGGGAATTCATTAAATAAAGTAATGGATGAATTAGAAATCGATAAAATCATAACTAAAGAATGAAATTTTGTTTATATAAATATATCATGTAAGTATATTTCCTTATATTTTTGTTCAATAAAAGAAATTCTCAACATTAGGATAATAATCTAAAGAAAATGTATCGTCCTAATACCTTAATTTTTGGTGAACCGATGGCCTTATAAATAATCAAATACTTATGAAATTGAAACCTTTAACTTTTCTTGGATTACTAACATATTTTTGATTGATGACCTCAATCAGTCCCTATAAATATCTACGATTTTTCTCCATTTCCAGTCTTCACTCCCCACCTACGTTATCCTATATGGAAACACAGTTATATATAACTTTGGGTAACCATTTTGTTCACAACATTCCCTTTTAAGGGAAGTTTTAGTATTATTTTTTTATGAGGTTTTCTATGAATGAAACATTCAAGTATTAAACCTTTGATAACCCAGACAAAATTCAGGGTAGAATATAACACCTAGAGATTTTGTGAATTATATTTTTTTGATTAATTTATCTTTTTTATATTTTTCATTTTATGTGACACTAGAAATAATTCATTATATATATATATATATTAAAACAATATGTCAAACATTCCTTTCACAGGGTACCAACTTGGCTTGCGCTGGCCACAACACCGACGTGGAATAAGTTACACAACACCAACTCAATATACGTTAAATATAACACCAACTTGGAATAAGGTACATGAAAAAAACATGGAATACACTACATGTAACCAACTTAGTGTATGTTACATGCAACACCAGCTTGGCGTACATTACATGCAACACTGACTTGGCGTATGTTACACACAAAACTGATGTTTCTACGAAACATATTTTTATTGTTATGATTATTTAAATGAGATAATTATAACTTATCCATTAAACTCAGTTATATGAATAGTAATAAAGAATTTTCAATTTTTTTATAATATTTTTATATAATTAAAACACATTGATAATGAAAGAAATTATTTTTGGTAAAGTCTTTTTATGTTTAAAAATACTATTTTCTCGAATGAACCCATTTTAACAATAAATTTAATTTTATACACATTTATAAATATAGTTTTATAAAATAAACTTCATTTTTTAATTTATAATTTCAAAATTAGTTGTTTTTTTTTTATTTTTTTAGAGAAACTTTATTTTTTGATGAATAATGAAAAATAATGCTTTTTAGTTAGAAACTACTTTTTCATTTATATAATTATTAATGTTAAATTATATTTTAAAATTTTAAAGGTAAAATTAGATAAATTATGAATCTATTAATACAATTTAGTTCATTATAATCAATTTCACTTTGAAATTGAATATAAAAACTAAATGAACTTTTAAAATTCTTTCATCCTTAAATACCTGTTATTTCATCTCATTTGAGGGATTAAAATTAATATTAATTTTTATACTTATGTGAATTAAATTTCAAAAAACAAACATAAACTATTTTAATCATAATAATATTTATAGTGTAATAATATAAACATAAATTTTGAATAAAAGGATTACTAAAAGTGATTAAAATTAATCACAGTGATTAAGGATAAATTAAGCTTAATTAGGGACTAAACTTTAATATCAGGGGCCCAAATGACCTATAAACTTGTCATAAACCAATTCCATGGACCTATTTTGGAAATAAAACTTCTATTATTTATTTATGTTGGTTTTTATGATTTATTTAGGCAATAACATGTGTAAACCAAACTTATTTTCAAAAATTTCATGTGAGTCCTTTTCCTTCCTTATAAAAGGCCACCGCCTCTCCCTATTCTTCACACATATCAAACCTATTAATATTGTCCAATATCATCCCAATATACTTTAAAAAATCCCTAAAATCATAATTTAATCCTCTTCTTTTGTAATAAAATATTCCAAGGAAGCCTTTTGTCACAAACCAAAAGGCATTACCTGATTAAGAGGTAACACCTTCTCTTAAGCTAGTTTATTTTATTTTACTTCATCTCCCCTTAAATATCTTTATTAAATTACTATATAATATCACCAGTATCCAAAATATAATATTATTTTTATTCTAATTATTGGATCTACACTTACACACCCATCAATCTAATGTGTAATAAACACACTATTTATGTGTGTGATAAACTACAGACTCACAAAACGACGATTCTTCAATTTTTACTTACCACATATCATTGGGTAAATTATGATGGAAAATATATTTATATATGTAATATATTATATTTACTAATTATTTAAGCTTTTTTATTCCTTTTTTACAACACATTTCTTTTTTTACTTTCCATTTTGTGTTGATACTATAATTTCGTTTGGGGAAGTGTGGACAACTGCCCCCTTAAAGTGATATGATTCATTCATAAACTACATGGGTTTTATTAAGGATGTTTTTAGTAAATATATATGATATATAAAATATAATAATTATATATACATATATATACACATTAATTTATTTTACTTTTTTTCTTTCAACACGACAATTAAACGGGAATAGTGTTCATGTGTACGTACGACCTACCATCTCCATGAACTGTGTATTCCGTTTCATACTTATATATTTTATATATTATTATAATACACATATAATGTATATAAATGATATTTATATAATGTTTTAAATTATGGAGATAATTATATAAGTATAAGGACCAAAGATATAACAAATTAAGACACATGTAAAGAATAAAGCGAATATTACCCAAGGTAAAACCTCAACATATGATTGTTTGCAAGAAGGTAATATAAGGCTGTAATCAAACCATATATGGTTTTATATATAAAAATAAGGTTCTATAAAATATTTATAATAAATTTATAATTATTATACACATGTTTTTGATGAGTATGATGAGATTCAAGACACAAGGTAAAGGGATTTTATCTCTCTTTTTATTTCTGTGAGATACATGCTATGCTTACCACTCTTTCCTTGTGTGTGGTGTATGTAATTACCATGATTATATTCCATTTATCTTATAATTAAATTTATGGGTATTAAAATATTCATTTTATGATCTTTAATTAATGCGGTATAAGTTTAAAAGGTTACCAAATTAGGGAAATAAATTTTTTTCAATTTTCCTTCATTGACACTCATGCTTTTTTATGAACCTAAATTCTCTTATAGGTGTATATAAATCCCTTTTAAATGTTATATCATGAATTCAATTCTTTTCATTATATTTTACGCTTCATGAAATTTTCATTTCTTACATGTAAAGTATTATCCCAAGTAACAAGTTATAAGAGTTTATTGAGAAAATCTTTTCACTTTACATGATTGTATATGTTTATGCTTCCATTGATGAAATATTCTGATCTATATCTCAATAAAAATCATTAATTTTCTTATCCTATGGTTATTAATGATTTATTAATACATTATTTCAATTTATTATAGTCTTTTCTACATAATATAGTTAATAATATGATTTTAAGAAAGCCTGACTTTACCTTCTCTTCTGTCTGATATCTGAGTTTCATTAAAACCATGTTTTCAAAAAAGGGTTTCCAAGAATATTCCACTATAAAACTATAATCATTAAAAGAAGTTTTTACCCTTATTAGTATTTTGCAATGTTTTCAAAGGAATATTCTTGTTACTTTCTTAATGATAAATTTGTCTAGAATTTTTATTGTGAAAAAGGAATGATCTTTTTACCTCATAAAACATGTATGTATTTATCCATTATCAATACATTTAATCTTTATTTTCATGTTTAAAGGTTAATTTTTAAGAAAAATTTTGAAATAAAATTTTAAAATAATTAGTTTTAAAAACGTTTTCAAGATTATATTAAAATTATTCAAGTAAAAAGATTTTCAAAATGTTTTCAAGCCTCAATTATAAGTTTTCAATGCATTTTCAAAGAAATTATTTTAATTTTTTTTTTAAATTATTTCTTATGCTTTCATTTAAAAAGGTTTTCAAATTTTTTAATAATTCTTTATAATTCTTCAAAGTGTATCTAAATAAAATGGTTTTTAAATTTTTTTGAAGCTTATTTTATAAGTTTTCAAGGAAATTTTTTTAAAAAAGATTTCAATTATTATTTATATGTTTTCAATATATTTTATATGAAAATTATTTTTCAATTGGTTTTAGGTATTAAAAAGTATTTTTCAAATAATAAAGGATATTTTCCTCAAGAAGCATTTTTGAAAGATATTTCAAAACTATTTTTCATCTAAGATGACATCTGTTTTTTTTACTCATTACATTATAGGAAAGGATATGATGGTTAAATTCATATTTTTTATATGAATGGGTTATGCTTAATGTCATGGTATTTATCAAACCCATTTCTCTTTCACATGATATATGCTTATGAAATCTGTTTCACTTTCATGGGTTATATGTTTATGACATCTGTTTCTCCTTCAAGGGAGATATGTTTATGAAATTTATTTCTCTTTTGGGATTATATATTTAGGAAATCTGTTTCTCTTTCATTGGGTGTAACTTAGATGAAAGGGTTATGAAACTAGTATCTTTTTTATAGGTTATGATATGTTTACATGTTTATGATACCCATTTCGTTGCATGGGTTATGATATGATTGTTTATTATTTTGTGGAACATGTATTTATGATTCTATTATGAGATGGGTGTGACCTACATCTCCATCCAATGAATTGGGTAAAGATTTATATCTCATGAGATGGACTAATATGGTCTTGGGAATACACCTTGACTACTTGATGGCCATGGGAGTAAAGCACGATAACCAAGATGGTATGAGGTGTGAACTCATGATACTAATATGTCCATGGAAGTGAACCATGACTAACAAGATGCTATGGGGAGTGAACCCATACTACCTATATGGTCTTGGAAGTGATGCCTTGGATACTATGGAAATCCTATTATATATTTTTGTGTCTTCCAAAATTCCATGTTTTATTCCTATGCTATGGTTTCGTGGATTATGTTGTTTATTTCCTTTATATTCACGATTTATAAACTGACAATCTTTATTCCATGAATCATGTATATAGTATTTGATATGAAAGGTATGATAATCTATTTTCATGATCATGTTATCATACCTGTTAGGCCCACTAGTGAAGATACCCTGAGAGGGGGGGTGAATCGGGGTATGACAGATTAAAACAACTGCCCCTTCTGATCTTGTTTTGTTTTTAGACAAAACTCTCTTCTCTCTTCTTAATGATGCAGAGTATGAATAAAACTGAAAGAATGCATAGGAAACAATGATTTTTACTTGGTTCACCCTCACTGGGCTACGTCTAAAGATCATAAACTGGCAGTGTGCCGATGTACCAATTCGACTATAAGTACACTGCTGTTTACAAGTTCGGAGCAGACTCACTGTCCCTCCTGGTTTACAACCACTCACAAAATGAAAGCTCACTGCTCTCTCAACTAAAGTGTGCTCACTTCTTCTTTATAATACCCAATCATAGTTTATAGACGTGTAGGTATCTTCATTATCACAAATGAATACATCCTCTGTTGTATGTAGATGCTCTGTTGAAGTCCAACTTTCACCCGTAGATGAATCTCACTTTGCACCGAAGGTATTGGGAAATCTTCCAGCTTTCACACAGACCTAAAAAGACTGGCGTGACTCAACCATACCTAGAATGATTCTCCAAGACGTCATGGAAGTTCACCTCAACCACTTGTATTAAACTCTCTTCTTCAACTCCAAACTTGCGCGAATCACACCCTTTTACACCCAAACCAATTTTGGGGAGCAACTATCAACTGTCACTCTTCTTCAAAGTCTGGAGAACAAGTTTCACCAAAACAACTATGAAACACCCCCTTCTTTAACTATAAACTTGGGCGACTCACACCCTTTCTCTCCTAAACCACTTTGGGCATGCAACTATCAACTATCACACAACTTATGAATATCTTTATACTTGCGCGACCACACCACCACTTGCGCGACCACAACACCTGTGTGATAGGAGCTCTAAATTTCTCTAAGTGTTGAACTCACTACTTAATGAGGATGGGTAAAACTCTATTTATAGGCATTTGGACACCCGGAGTGCCGGTGCACAAGTCATCTCTCTGCAAGCAAGTCCAACCGCCCTAGTATCTTTCGCGCTAGTCACTTGCACGACCGAACCCAAAACTTGGGCACCCCTTTTTCCTTTGCCATATTTTGATGTTCTAATCTTGAAAAACAAATGGCGCGCAAGTTTAAAACCCTCAAAGACACCGGATCTCAAGTCCCTTTGACAAAATCACTTTTCTCTATTTGTCGATTTTGAGGTCCAAAAATTTGGCAAACACTGGAAAATGGTGCCACCTTGTATCTGCTCATTTTGAACCGCCTCTATATCAACCATTCCTTTGTAAATGTTCTTAAATCAATCATGGATCATTGACCACATCCCTTGAACTTGACATGCCACCCTGAAATTCCCTTTGTCAACAAATTTGTAAATCATGGTTTTCTTTGTCAATAAACACAACATGGAGGCCCACTTTGTCACCAAACACAATCACCTCAAAAATGATTCAATGATATCTTGAGTGATTTTCCCAAAAATAATCTTATGCTCCTGATTTTTCTTACATATATCTCTGGTTTATCCTTACAAAGCATTTTATCTCACCCCTTTCTTAGGTTTCCTTTCCCAGGTTATGAAGAACGGTTTTAGGTAGAATTATTAAAGGTGGAGATATTTATAGGAGATGTTGAAGTTCTTTCACAAGGATATATGATTGTTTCCATGTTTTCAAAGACACTAAATTATTACTATCCTCAGGAATTTGTTATTTTAATGTACTAGATATTCAACTAAAATGATGTAATATCCATATTTGTTATTCCTAGGTCGCTATAATGTGAAATAATTATGTAAAATTCAGATCAAATTCTAGGTTTTAATAAATCATTCTACCACCTTGATAATTACAAGGATGAAAATAAATTCTCACCCAACTTGTACAACATGTGATAAAACCTTATTTCAATTCAGAAATTAATTATATTAAATTTTCATTGTTAAAATTCATTAATTTCATCTTTATATTTTTTAATTTCATGATTATAATAAAATATTCCATTGTGTGATTATTTTCCTTATTTTTTATGATTTTGGTAAATCATATCCATATTAAAAAAGAAGATAAATAAAGATTCATTAAAATTTATACACAATTTAAAGAATAAGTATTAGATCCCATACAAGGAATAATGAATATTTCACACTACACCCAAAATAGAAGATAGGGTGGGTGATATATATATATATATATATATATATATATATATATATTTGTGTGTGTGTGTGTATCACTAGTTTGGAAACACGCGGGAAGCCTCAAAATTTTTTTAGAAGTCTTATAGAAATTAGGAGGAGAGGATTGGATCACCCAAACATGAAAAAATAAAGATATACTAAAACAATAAAAGGAAACTCATTTAAAAAATTACATACATCACTCCATGGTTATTTTACATAAATTACCTCATGAAAAAACATTTCACATTTTATTTATAAAAAAATGTTTCCATAAAAGAATCATTTGAAACATATAAATTTAAGTAATGTTAAATATTACATTTAATACATTTAATAGATAAAAAATAAAAAATTTCCCCATTGAATTTCTGAGTAATGTTAAAAATAAAATAATAGGAGTTTCTTAGTAGGAAAACTGGGGTTTAAATTAATTTCAACAACCATTAAGTGACAGTATAACATCTCATAAGAGAACAAATGTTTGAACATTATCTAGTCGATTTCCCTCCTGTGGGTATAAAAAAAATCATGATACCCTAACATGACATGGGGGAACAATGGATTCTCATTTTTTGAGTAGAGAACTACCCTTATGTGAGTAGATGGTTTTACATCTAACCCTTACATAGGTCAAAGATACCCTTACACTGTTGTCACAAATATTTGTGCATGTTACACTTTGTTGACAAATAATCAAGGACCGTGGTGGAAATTGGATACATGATGGCATGGGGATTTGGGGAGATCACTTAGGCACTATTATATCCTACTAAAAATTTTATTCTTTGAAGTTAAGGATTATTATTACCACACATAGATAAAAAAATGGCTAGCCACTAGCCAGCCATGTCTATTCAACCACATGAACATGTGGGACTAGAGATCAACCACACCTTGTGGGAGTCATCCCGGGCTAGCTGGCGGGCCATCAGAAGAGTATAGCTCCTGCAAGAGGAAGTCAAGCCTGTGTATAAGGCCCATAGTGCACAAAGTAAATGTGCATTGTCCAATCCATAGACTCAGTGGGATAAATCCCATGATGGAGGGGATGCATGTGGTACGGGTGTCGAGCCCATTGGTGGCTAAAACTAACCGAATTCACGATATGGCTTATATACTAGAGGGAAGTAGGTGCAATATTTCTACGTGGGATGAATCTTTCCATGGAGATTGAATCTACATCATCTGATAATGCCATATGCCGATCTCAGCCATCCTATAAGATCTCTCACATCGCGAACTTGAAATCCATTTGATCCGCGACCATCCAATCATGCCTTCCACTAATCATTTTCATCCTCTACAATCCCGCATGTATCATTTTCAAAACAATTATATCCCATGCTGCACAAACTCAAATCAGACCCACATGCTAAAGGACATCTATCTTCAACCTCCCACACTAACTGGTTTGACATGAATTCTCAATGACACCGCTTGTGTGATCAATCGGAGATCAACATCCCCATCAATCGGGACCTTTTCCAATAGTATCATGAGTCTAAGGTAGCCATTAGGAGCCACCACAAGACCCATGTGTGGATTCCAGTAGACTTTTACAAGACTCCCCATCAATGCTTGAGGTCATCATGTGATCATCATTTGATCATGTGATTGAACCGTAGATAGGCACTAAATGTGTCACAGGCAGTTTTATGACCGTGAGTCCATTCCACCTCACATGAATTGTTGATTCGAATTAAATCACATTTTCCAGGATCATGTGATGCCACATTAGAAAATTAGAGTAATTGAATGTTCAAATGAAATGATCATGCAATGTGATCTTCACCGTGTTATCTAGTGTACGTAGGATTAATCTCGTGAAAAGTAGAATAAGAATCAACCTCCCCTGTCTATATAAACCATACTCCATCCAAAAATACAAAAAGATGAGAGGGAGGGGAAGAGAGATTCAGAAAAGAAGGTAAATCCAACCATCCTCATCATAAACCACCTCTAGGAAAATTAGGGTCCTCTATCTCACAATAATTATCCATAGGATGTAATTGCATGATCTTATCAAATGATCTTGAAAACATCATACGATCTCATGAAAAATTAATGTCAGGTGATTTTATTTCTAGAGCAGTGCTCCTCGAGCAGCTAAGAACTCCCCATGGATGCACATCCCCTTCATGAGAAGCACCTTACTTGTTATAAAATCGTATGGTGAATCAAGATTATCACACATGATTCCTCTCGAATCATGCAATCGCATTCGAGTAACCACAGAAATGTGACCTCTCAAGCATCGCATTCCATCTCCCATGAAGGAAACTATGGAATGCATACCCTCTTCACCCTCGAAGAAGACTTCCTGAAGAACTTTTTCCTGGGTCACAAGATTACATGAGCCATAGGATTTCATGTGATGCACGGTTCACCCATATGGGTTCCCACAAGTGTGATCCATCATGTATGATGACACCCCTTGGTCTGAAAAATACTATGATCACCCTTGTCTTGTGATGGTAGTATGAAACCTTGGATGTGGTTGTCACCCCATGCAACACCATAGATGGTGGTAGGATCAAGGAGTTCATCACAAGACCTCATTAAGGTTATGTGATTATTGATAGGTGATGCCCATAACAGTGTCCAAGGACATACACTTGTGGATATGCACATTGTGTCATCATGAACCTCAACCCTACATTTCTCCTTTTCACAGCCTTGTAGTGTATACTCGAGGGATTGTGCCCCTCCTATATCATTAAGTCCCCTTTCCATGAAATGATTTCCATAAACCAAGCATCTGAAGGCTTTGATATACAACTCCCCATGTATGACCACTATAGCCCTTGTGGGACCTCGTTAGAGTCATGTGAATTGCATGAAGGATGGTGTTCCATATGAATCACTCATCTAGGTGTCCCCTATCCAATGTATGGCCTCATCCAGGTGAATAATTCTTTAGAAGACCCTCATATCGTCATGCATCCCTCTACATGGACTTATAATCACCCATGTAACTTAAGTCATGATCTATTTGGACATGTACTTGTGGAACTTGGATGAGTGCAAGATCGCTGACATATCTGTGAGACACCACTATATTAATGGTTCAAGGAAACATGATCAAAAGACCATTTGATGTTCTCGAAATTTCCTTGGGAAAAGTTTGACATGACATGTTAATCTCATGACAAGCCTCAGCTGAATCAGAATGACCTCACAACAACCGATTTACATGCCACGATCATCATGCGATAACCTAGGGACAAGACAAACCGATCATGAGATAGTTCGCTTGAAATTATTAGGGAAAGTCATTTCAACCATGATAATTGACTCAGATCTTCCATCCTTGATCATGTGATGACACCCTAGAAAACACACTCTGATTATGAAAAAGATTCATTTCCATGTCGAAATGATCAAGTGATTGTCCATAGACATGTTCATATTGACATGAAACAGTTTGGAGACAAGTTAGGTCGATCATTTATAGTGTATGATAAAGTTTTATTTGATCATTTTCAAGACTCAAGACACATATTCTTCAATCAATATAAGACATTTGAGACAATTCAGTTGATCATATGTGATACCCTATGTGTTCCCTCTTTGGTTATACAATGAATCTTGGAAATGATATTTCTCCCATTCGAAGGCATCCATGGTATTTCAATTAATTAGGAATGCACTCTCAAATGAATCTGACATGTCAGATCAATTCCCAAAATATAAAGAAAATAATCAAAACTTTCCTAGTAGATGGCCAAAACATGTCAGAAAAATCCCTTATGTCATTCCCACTTTGTTACGAGGACCTACTTCGACTCATGCTATGTGGATCCCAGCTATGAATATTCATCCACATTTCCCTTTGACGAGGTATGTTTCCTTGATGAGATAGGGTAATTCAGTAATGTGACCATACCAATATCATGCTCTTAGATATATCATCACAGTCATCACCAACTCTCTTTAATTATCTAGAGGATAAAGAGTGATTAGACCCATTAGGTATCCTCAGTGTGTAAGCCCTGACCAATCAACCAACCATAGTGTAAGACTCAAATAGCTGGGAATCATCTGTAAACAAGCCTCAACTACCAAATTAATATAATATTTCCTCATATATAGGGATTCCAACTTGGTAGAATCCCCTGGAATCATTGAAACCACGATGATGATCATCATGTATCCGAGAGTGATCATCCACCTTAAACCATTAGCAGGGTTCAGATGAACTGAACTATGAAAACTCTAATTCCCTCTATATCTGTGATATGTAGGATGTCTTCCTAAGGCCTGATCTCCATACCATATCCTCCATGAGATGGAAAACCATACCTAAAGGAGGGAAACATTATCGTGTAATCCCTGTTTGAATTTTCTCACATGCAGTGTGTCTGATCTACTACTATCTCTTATTTCTCACACTGAGCATGGATCACGTGAGCTTAGAAACTAGTGATGGTTTTACTAATAGAATGATGATAATTCACCAATAAGGAATAATCATTGGTATTCAAGCTTTATTACATCTCATCTCTGCTCACAGGGCTATATTCTGGATGAAGCAATCCAAGGAAGCCTCATATGGATAATTCCCACCAAGGGCCTCTATTTTTTGTTTCCCACAAGACACAAAAACTCATATCAAGAACTACTTAGACTCTAATTATTTTATGAAATAGGATACATAGAATTCCACATTGAGGTCCAATCCCAATACTCACTTCCTTACTATATGATGTTAAACTGAATGGATGGGTCTAGTCATACAACCTTAAACTATGTCAAGAAAACTATGTGGGTTTTGATTTCTCTTTTCAAAAGATACGTAGGACACATCTTAGAGGTTTAATATGATCCCCAAGACAATATCCATATCCACGGACATCAATAAATTCCAATGTGATCGAACATGGCCATGGAACAAAGCATAATAATTAAATAAGAGAGTGACAGAGAACCCATGATATACAAACGATAGTCCCCATCGATACAAGTTCATAATCAAGTCATTGAAACAAGGGTAACCAATCTTATATCAGTGCCTAGGAAGGATTTCATGAGCATATCTTAAATCTATAATAGAATCCCAGAGTACACTATAATGCCCCCAAAGGGTGTGATAAGCCTAACACCCCATCCTCTCAACAAATGCATGTCCCCAAGAGTCTCTAGGCCTAAAAAACAAGATAGACACCTACCATTGGAAAGTAGGTTCATACATAACTACAGATGGGAATTTTTTTTGGAGTTTCTAGGAAAGACAAAAAAGTTGGAAAACCCAATGTCCATGATTGAGAGAGGCCTTACGACCCCCCACAATCAAACTATTGAGCGAAACCCATTGCACTCCTTAAAACCCTATGAAACAAAATGGTGAACCCAATATGAATCCTTTAAGTATTTCATCCATTCAATGGCTCAAAAAAGGTTGATTGACTAGTTCCTATCAAAATAGTTTATGATGTGCTCATTACACAACAAAATGATGAACCCTACATGTTTATTCTAACCGTATTGAAATGGGATGCATCTTTACCTTTTAACTATGATAGTTATTGATTAAAAATGTAATATTATATATTATTTTCCACTAAAAAGTGTCCTTGTATTATTATTATTTTGACTTATCAGGATTCCTTGCTATTGAAATGATGTAATTGAATGTGCTAATGGATTCCGAGATCATTGGACAAGCTTCTTTAATTCTAAGGACACAATGTACATTTTCACCAACACATCACTTCCATCATTGATTGGTGATATTATTGGGTCAAGAATACCACATAAATATCTCCATAAAGACTTTAGGGTCATCTCATGAAAACCTTCAGAGATAATTTCTCTACGAATATCTTTCTTGCGACATGTCGCAAGATATGAAGTGTCCCTTATCTCCACATTCAACCTCACTGGGAACCTATTACTAGAATGCAACACCGTAAACCATACACCATACCTATGTTGGGGAGATGAATGGGGACAGTAAAAATGAAAAATCAATCACCTGGAAGCTACCTATGAGGTTTCCCATCTGTTCTGATCATCAATGATGATATACGACCATGATTCCCCAAGGAGTTGAAGAGGAGGTTATGCCTACACTGACTATCTAGGATAGAGAACCCAGTAGGAAATCCCACCTGGGAAATCCAAATAATGAATCTCCAGAGCAAAATCATATCTCTATTACTACTATTATGCCAGAGGTCCACCGTTGTATCAAAACTATGGCCCATAATCAATCTCAGATCACTACTAGCTATGAGCCAATGATTTCATCATAGCTATCCTTGGTAACTATGAAATCCCAGAGAACACCCTAGACCATAGGAATTGTGGTATTTTTAACATATTATACCATGGGATCATATTCATCATGGGAATCAACCCCTCAAATGACATCATGGGCACTGATCCCTCAAACGGTATATCAGGCACTGACCTGTCAAATGAGGTACTTTATCGAGAAGGATCACCAGCCTACTTGTCTACTAGTTAATATGATATTAGCAATATATGAAAACTTCTAAAAAACTAGTATGAGAATCTTTTTGAAGGATTCAATCATACCTTCTAGAAGTCATATGATTCAAAGAGGGTTGGCCTATCTTTTTTCCACTGGCACAAGAGATGAAAATATCAGCGGTATACATTAGGAATCTACAAGAGGTGTCACTGATCATGTTGTTATCTCAAAAGGTATGGAAAATGGATCATATGGAAATTGGAATAAGTGGTTTTAGTATTAAAGATATATATCAGAACTCCCATCATCATCCACTCACCCTTCTGCGAATAGAGGAAGGGGTGGTTTCATGGATCCCACTAGCCATCCCCTTGAGTGTGATAAGGTATTTTCTATAGAAGAATAGAAGGATCAACTCTAACAATAGAATAGGGATATTTGGGAGAGACTTGTGGGAATACTCCTGATATGTTCACCTAGGGATGATGTTCTTATGTCTACTTACAGAATCCCTACTATCATTGAAGTTACCCAGACCAAAGGGAAAATGGAATTTTCATATTTTTCATCACCTCATCAGGAGAAATACAAAAAAATTTCCACCCCACCCAATCCCACAAGGATGGGGGAATTTCCTTATTTTCAAAATCCTCACTAGTGATATTCTGGAAACCATCTAACCTAAAGTGTTGCCACAAAACCTTCATGATATTTGGGAAATTTTGATCAATGGGAAGAATATTCACCATCCAAGAACCCTAATGATCTAAAACCAACCCCATATCAATATAGACTGGGACTCTATACACCAGACTCTAGAATCATCCATACACACTCACCAATGGTGGCATAGATTACATGTGGGAAAAGTGTTCGGGTCACCCATATCTTGAAGAAAGGTATCAAAAAGTATATTCCTTCAAAACCAAACATGTTCTAGGGAATTTCAATTATTCCATGGAGAATGGTTTGATAGAGCTCTTAATGATGAGAAAGAAGAGTGTGACATGGTTAACTTCCCATGAAAATAATTTCCCCTACCATTTAGTTCTTTAACACACAATAGGAGATTGTTTTTACTTTAAATACTAGATCAAAGTGCTGATAGATATCAGTATATTAGAACCACCTACACCAGAATCCCCACTCTAATCATCTAATTACATTGAACAGGGAAGACGGATTATAAAACTAGCATGGGAATCATACCTTACAAGGATAAGTGACCATCACTCAAATAAATATTGAAAAAAGTATATTATTTATAGGAAAATCATGTATCTTAATATTTTGACTATGCCATGTAAAATGGTTTGATGGAACTCACAATAACTAAAAAGACACATGCGGCCCAATTTATAGGACACGAAAACCATTTCCCCTACCATAGACATCTCGAGAACACAATAGAACGATTCTTTGTGTTCAATGATCAGTTAGAGGATCAGGTATCTATAGGGTTAATTGAATTGAAAGATCCAGAAATTGATTAAATAAGCATAAGAGTTGTCCAAGTTATTTTAGAAGATCCACTCTCTTGAAAGGTTGCTCATATTCATCCCTACCACAAGACATTGAACAACATGGATCATGTCCTTAACGCATGAAATAAAACTATATTACTGATGTCATTACCAAAAGATTGTAAAATTTATGGATATCATCCATATAGAAATACATTAAACTACATAGATCATGTCCTTACTCTAGGAAATTAAACTGTAGGGTTTATGTATATACTATAAGATATTAAACTGCATAGATCTCATCCTTACCACAAGACATTAAACTTCATAGATCATGTCCTTACTGCATGACATTAAATTCCATGGATGATTTCTTTATTGCAAGATGTTAAACTGCATGGATATCATCCATACTACAAGAAATTAAACTACATGGATCATTTCCTTACCACATGACACTAAACCACACAGACGATTTCCTTGCTGCAATATATTAAACTATATGATTCTCATCCTTACCACAAGACATTAAACTACATGGATCATTTCCTTTTCACATAAAATTAAACTACATAGATGATGTACTTACAACATGATGTTAAACTGAATAGATATTATCCTTACCGCAAGACGTTAAACTACATGGATCATATCCTTACAGCATGACATTAAACTGTACTTATGATGTACTTACCGAAAGACCTAAAATTGCATAGATCTCATTCTTTCTATAAGCTATTAAAAATCATGGATCTCTTCCTTACCACAAGACATTAAATTCCATGGATCATGCCCTTACCACATGACATTAAAAATTATAGCTCACATCCTTATTGCATGATGTTAAACTGCATGATTCTTCTTGAACTACGTACAGATTTATTCTCGTTTTCAATGAGATATATAGGGATTCCTTGATCATATATCTAGATATATCAACCACATGATGTCAAATACTCCTACCCTATCCTCCATTGCCTCTAAATGGTGAAAGAAGCCTTCATCATTTCATGTTTCTCACACCAATCATATCTCATCTGAGCTTATAAATTATGGAAAAGGTTTCCCCACACAAAACAAGGCATGTAGGATTGAGATAATATCATTATATTCTTGAATTCAAGACAATAAAATGAATACTAGGATACATCGCCGCATTCCATTAAATTGTTTGGTTGATTTCCCCTATATGAAATAAAACAACATGTTCCTATAGATCTCGCATGATATGACCACCATTTCTAGTGTTGGTCTCCTATAAAATTTTCATTCTAGAACTATGTAATTATTTATTATCATTATAATGAGATATGTAGGGATTCACTAATTCTATATCCTGATCTATACAGCCATATTCACATCCTTACCGCAAGATGAAAAATTTCATGGAACATGTCCTAGTCACATGATGATAAATTTTGGGGCATCTCAATCTCTAGGAGATATCATCAGCATCATATTGGAAAGTCAGCATACCACATGGTGATAAAACCCCCTTCGAGACTTGTGGATCCATATATGCAGATGTATATTTCTACAACAAGGGAGGTAAGAAAACGATGGTGGATGATGATATATAGATTATAGCTCACAAATGGATTTGGGACCTCCCCTGCGAACCCTTGTAATATGATCAATATTGACTAGGTTCTCCCCAAAAGCCTGGTCAAGGTATCTGATATAATCCCAGTGGTCCAATCCCTATCTTTCCTCAATAAAAGTGTCCAATGAAATAATTTCCAATGTCTCTCTATGATGTATCAAATAATAGGAGATCATAATGTCTCCTCTCATGGACTATCTCACCCTAATAGTGATAGAGGCCCCCTCATATTTCCATATTTATCTATAAATGTCTCCATAAGCTCAAAAATGGAGGAGGATTAGGATGATATCAGGAATGACCCTCCAGTATTAAAGGAAGGTGTCTCTTCCATCATAGATAAGATTAAAAAAATAAATATGGGAGTAGAGGAATACCCACTGCCTCCACTAATTAGTACTTCCATGCCCCTCTAAGAGAAATAAATGAACACCACATTTATGAATCAGCACCGAAAAGTTTTCATGTGGAAATACACCGAAATTCCTGGACTGGACCCAGATGTGGCTACGCACCATATTGTGATACCCAATGAGAATTAATTTTTCAAGAAGGTAGTGAGAATAATGCACTTCTATCATATCACCAATGTAGATGCAAGATTTGAAAATTTTATCAATTCCATATTCGTTTGAAAGAGTTCAATAGAAAAGATGTATTTCCAACATCATCCTTGTTAAGATAGGATAATGAATACCAAGAATCCTTTGAATGTGTCCAGTAGTACCTGCTTCAAACACCATTCTAGATTCTTACAGTTTAAGGGAGTCCACTCATCTTATATGTTACCATCATATAATTCTCCTTGGGAACCCTCCTCATAGAAAATAATGATGCGGGGAATGAAAGAAAATCTCTATTACCTCATCCATACTATGATAGGTACTAAAAACCAATACTTCGATGTCCAAAAGAACTACCTTGTACTCATCATCATAGTGAAAACTATGAGGAATTAATTGAATCACAATTAGTCCAATTGGTCTCTCGCATTGATTCACTCAAGTAAATCCTTGGTTGTCTGATGCTAATTGGGCTCTTGTACAGATGGGCGCTCATTCTTTAGAAATATGACATTTAGTTTGTTTGACCGAAGATAGTGAAAGGACATTCCATTAATGATTTCCTCATAGCATAACCTACCCCTAAAAATATGTTTGAAGACAATGAGATTATATATGAGAGGTATTCTATTCCCATTACACCCATCAGACATGGGAGTTTCGTTTTGATGGTGCCCCACAAATTCCTATTTAAAGGAGGATGTAAAACCCAAATATCAATCAGGTTGTCCTGAGGATTGTATTTGTCTCTCCTAAAAAAGAGTTTTTTACCTAATCTTTCTCAATATCTGAAGGATGCAAAAATAATGAGGAAAAATATGAAGCCATCGGTACTTTCTTGGAACTAGCGCTACATCTAAAAATAGCCTACCTAAACATCAATGGGGATTCAAATTTAGTGACATAGAGGGTTAATGGTGAATATACCTTCAAAAATGAGAACTAGGTCCTCTCCCTGATTATTTTAGGGGATTAATCAAAATGTTTCCTTTTGATCCCACATTGCATTATGTTCCACAATCATAGAATGTTCATGCCAACAGATGGGATAATAAACCCATCGTCCTGGCGAACCCAGATCATGAGGAGGCAGTATTCTATATCAAGAATCAAAGAATGATAAGGATATCCACATTAGTGTAATTCCCATCGCTATTCCTAGTCACATGACGTTAAACTATATAAATTTGTCCAAGAGGAAGGATGCTAAAAGGAATGACACCATTCATCCTGGACTTAAGATGTTAAACTGCACATCACCATTTGTCCTTATGAAAAGACAGTAAACTACACAACCAATGTCCTTAATGCATGACATAAAACATCAAGGATCTATGATATCCATATATATTCATGTCGAGTCACCTATATATTTTCTGCATGATATTAAACTACACGGTTCATATAGAACTATGTATGGATTCATTATCCTTTGAAATGAGATATATAGGGATGCTTAAATCCATTATCTTTGTCAATCTACTACATGTGACAAACTTCCCTTCTTACACCCTCAATTTTCTATGTATTATAGAGAAACCCTTGGCATTCATTGTTTCTCATGCTGAGCATAGCTCATATGAGATTAGGAATTGAGGTAGGGAATTACCCTCACAATAAAGGCATAAATGTATACAATAGGTCCATTATGGTCCAGAATGCAAGACCTGAAAAGGAACACCATGAGTCCTCACCGCATGATGTTAAAATGCATGGTCAATGTGCCAACCACATGATGTTAAACTACACAGTTCATAAAAACTATGTGTAGTTTGATTCTCATTCTCTTGAGATACATAGTGATTCCTAGACTTCCACCCCTAGTCCCAACCACAATATTCAAACCAATTCACATTGGTTTGCCTCCATCCTCACCACATGACATTAAATTTCATGCAATTTCAAGAACTACATGTGGTTTGATTATCATCCTCATGATATACATAGTGATGCCCTGACTTCCATATTTGGTCCCAACTGCAACATTTCCATTTATTCATGCCAGTTCACCATGTTCATCACCACATGAATTTAAACTACATTGATCCTCAAGAACTAGATATAGATTCATTCCTATCATCACATCATACATAATACCCTAGGATCTCCAATCATGGGCCCCACTGCAATGGTTAATAGAAATAATGCCCACCTCTATGAATGGGTCAAACCTTCTTAGAGTATCTCCCATTCAAGAAATATTTCTGTCATGATTCTCATCCTCATGAGATATATAGTGATGCCAAAGTATCCATATTTTGGCCCAACCATAACATTTACACACTTTCCTCTCGGTTTGCATATCCTTACTGCATGAAGTTAAACTGCATGGAAGTATGGCTTCACCGCATGATGATAAACTACATGGAAGTATGTCCTTACCACATGATGTTAAACTGTATGGAAGTATATCCTTACCACATGATGATAAACTACATGGAATTACATCCTTACTGCATGATGTTAAATTTAATGGAATCACGTCCTTACCGCATGATGTTAAACTGAATGTAGGAAGGAATATCACTACTACAATATGTTAAACTAGGGAAACCATCATTCACCATCCTTCCTTATCAAAGGAACATAAGATCCTTACCTCAGACAACCATATAATGGGGTTATTCCATCATATTTTTAAACACATCAATCCATATTTCATTCTTCATGTCTTAAGCATCTTGGGTTGTCGCCAACCTTTCATTTCCCTTGAAGAAGAAAGTATATCTCTCTGTTTGACCATGATATTGATTCAGGGCTCAGGAACACCGATGATAGACATCTTCACCTGGTATGTAGGGATTTCTAATTCTCTTGAACCGGACATCACCACAAAATAACCTATCACCCCATTGTGTTTTAGAATATACCTATAATGGTTTTCCCATATCATCACTCATGACCTGATACCCTTGATCTACAATTTAAAAAACTTTCACCTCTTTCCCATAAAGATGTTGGATTACTTTTGACCCTAGGAATTGTAATTAGGCACTTATGTAACATCTCCCATATTAGGTCCTTAAGTTTCATGGCCATAAATTTTTCACACTTTGGTCAAAGCTGTATGACGGAAAACTCGAGCCAATTACAGTCCAAATAACAATACTTTAAACTCCTAAGTTAAAGAGACACAAAATTTTTCAGGTTGAAAACACACAAAGGGATTATTGAGAAAAAGTCATGTATTTTCTCGCAAAAAATATTCATATTCAAATTATAGAAGAAAAATAAGGGTGTAAAAAAATAAGGCATAAAGATTATAGAGTCAACTCTATATCCCTATTATAATCCAATCTATTCTCTCTATACCATATAGTCTAGGAAAAAATTAGATAAATTATTTTTCACATTTCCTTACCATGAGAATATGTTCGATAGGCGGTGATGAAAATTTTAGGGTGCTCGAACCCTTCTTGGATCTTACATTTTTCATAAATCCCACTACATGATCAAAAGTGTCCCAGGTCATTGCAAACTATTAATTTTCCCCGAAGAAGAAAATATATCTCTCCACTTGTCCATGGTATTGATACAAGGGCTCAGACCCACCAACTAAAGACATCATTGCACAATATAAAGGGATTTATTATTCTTGTGAGTCTGGAATCATCACGGTGGAACATATCTCCCCATTTTGATTTATGATATCCCCAGTGTGGTTTTCTCATACCCTTATCATGACCTACGCACTTTGGACCATGGCATACTATCCCCATATCAGACTATTCAAGAAGATATGATCTCCTCAACTTTTCATCACCATACTTTGTACCCTTTATCAATGCCAGAATGTGACCCTTCAATCTTAAACTTTTTGATGGATCACACCTCTTGATTCGAAGCCATGAGGCATAGGTCTTGAGCAATTAAATTGGTTCCATGTTACCCTATGGTGTCATAACCCTTCTTAAATAGCCTACCTTCCATACCTAACTTCATTATCAAGATGTTTGAGCCTTTACACATATTTTACATAATCTGGAAAGGAAAATATATCTCCTAGTTCTAAGATGCTATTGATGTCGAAGGGCTCATAGCCATGGACCAAAAAATCATTTGCCTAGTACAGAGGGGTTCCTAATCCTTGTGATATTCAATGTTAATGTGGCAGAACCTAACACCCCATAATGTTATGGTATATACCTAAAATTTCTACACCACTCCATATTACCTAGATCATACTTTTTGATTATGAATTTTATCGCCCACAATACAACTATATAGGTAGGCCTAGCTTCCCTAGTATTTCACCCTCAACTATATTCACCCCATAAACAATTAGTAATCCCTTGAAAAGAGTGGATATCATCTTTTCATGGACATTATATTGGTGCATAAGGGATTTAACCCACTAAAAAAATTAGTCTTCCAACCCCATATTACATAAGTTCCGATCTTGAATACCTTAAACTATAATGAATGTTGGTCCAAGCTCAAATACCTTCAATTATAGTGCCTTGATAATCTAGTTTGAAGGACCATAAAACATTAAGAGACATGATTTTCTCCAAGATGAAAAGTCGATAAGGGAATTCTAGGAAAAAGTTGAGTATCTACTCACTATACATACACTTTTTGTGATCTAGGAAATATTGAGAAGCTATAAAATGGAAGAGGGAAAACAAATTTTTAGGACAAAAACATGTAACAAGCCTACCAAAGAAAAATCCAATTCAATGACTGCTATGTATTCTCCTAGATGATTCTTAAGAAAATGTTAGGGAAAATACAAATAAAAAGATACAAATATTGTGGGGCCTACTATATAGACTTTGAAAAAATCAATCTATTCTTGCTACGTCCATTGACTTAAGAAAATGTTTCAGCATTCAAGAAGGATATCATGTCCAAATTTTCCTTCTTAAATCTTAAAATATAAAGACTACTAGACTTGGTGAACCCAAAAATAATTTCATGGTAGTAGGAATTCATGAAAATTTGTCAAATATAAACATGTTGAAATTCAATCACCAAAATCCTGGTGATTGGATCTATTTGTTTTCACACACAAACGATGGGAATCATTGATTATATGATCAAAATCTCCACTGATGCATGGATATTTACTGAGTATTTCATCACAAAAATAGTGACATTTCCACTCCTATATATGAGATAGATTGATGTATGGAAATTCATCATAGAGTTATTAATCCATGAACCTATGAGTCATATGCATTTTTTAATCTTGATTGTGATATATTTCATAAATACATGTGGATTGATTCCCGTACTCATGGGAAATGCAGAGACATCCAAGTACTTTAATTTAGATCCATCACAAGTTCGTTTTCACCCAACATCTATTCCATTATGTAATTCATATACATTCTAAATTTCCAGGTATCCATGCCACATGTAAAAGATACTTCCTATATTGGATTCATCTGGGTAGTTGTGGCCAGATGTATCATCTACATAACACTTGGGTGTTCCTCAGACATACTCAAGGCAGATCCTCATTTGATGTTCAATATCTTGAATTGTTAGATATTTAGACATGAAGAAAAGTGATTTATTTTTTCCTTATAATCAGATTCTTTTCATTCTAAATAATCTCATTCTAGGGGGGGGGGGTCATTTTTGTGGAACTAATATTTGTTCATTTGACAGATTACCATCAAATATTCAAAGATCGTGGTAGAAATGGAAATCATGAAGTATTGAGATTTGGGGATATTGCTTTGGGAATATTATATCCTACTAAAAATTGTATTTATATAAGTTAAGGATTCTTATTACCACCCTTAGAAAAAAATATGGCTAGCCACTAGACTGCCAGGATAATTAAGTGATAGGCCCAGTGGGACTAAAGCTCAACCACGCCCTATAGGAGTCATCCGAAGATTGCCTACAAACTAGAAGATGATCATAGCTCACCCAAGAGGAAGTCAGACCCATGTATAGGGCCCACAGAGGTGATGTGTGTGGTACAAGTGCCCACTCCATTGCCGAATCAAACTAACTGAATCCATGACAAGAGGGAAGAAGGTGAGATATTTTGATGTGGGATGGAATTTTCCCATGGGGATCAAATCTGCATTGTCTAAATTCACCATCCACCAATCTCGAACATCCCCTTAGATCTAGTGCTCCATGAACTTGAAATACATTCTATCCATGACCATACGATAATTCCTCCCATCGATCTAGGCCATATGCTACAATACTATGTGTAGCATGTTCAAAACAATTCTCTCCAGTGGTGTGAAAACTTGAATCAGAATAGTGTGACATAAGACCTTCATCTTCAACCTCTAACATCGACTATTTGGACATAAAAACTCAATGAATCAATTATGGGATCAATTAGAGATCAACATGACCGTCCCTCTCACCCTTTTCTGATAGTTTTGAGAGTCCAAGATAGCCACCAGGAGCCACCGCAAGACCCAATCATAGATTCTAGTATCCTTCCAAAAGAATCCTAGATAACACATGAGTCCATTTTATTATCATCCTTTGATCATGAGTCTGAAAAGAAGACAGGCACTGGAGGCATCATAAGTAATTTGACGATCGTGAATCCCTTACACCTCTAATGAATTATCCATTTGGATTAACTTGGATTTTTTGGATTATGCGATGCCGTAAGAGAAAAACAGATGCATCACATGATCAAATGAAATGGTCATGTGATGATATATTCACTATGTTTTCCAGTTCATGTGTTGTTCATCCCATGAAATGTAGTTGAAGGATCGACATCCCGTCACAAAATTAAACCCTACTCCATCCATAATGATTAATAGTTGAGGGAGATGGGAATATAACATTATAAAAAAGGGGAATTCGGTCATTGTCACCATAAATATCTTCAAGGTAAATCTGGGTCCTCTCTCTCACAAGTAGCCTTCACAAGTTGTAGTCATATAAACTTATCAGGTGATCTTGACAAGATAATGTGATCACATGAAAAGATAATGTCATTAGATTTTCTTTGTGGAGAAGTTCCCCCTGATCGGATGAGAACTCCCCATGGATACACATCCCCATAACAAGAAACTCCTTCATTGTCATACAATCTCAAGGTTCCGAGAGATTTTCAGTCATGATTCCTTTAGAATCATATAATTTCATTGGAGTAACCACAAACATGCGGACATTCATGTATCTTAGGCCATATCCCATGAAGAAAACTTTGGTGTGCATATCTTATGAACTCACCAGAGAGACTTCCCATAGAGACTTTTCTTAGGTCATGTTATCACATAATCCCTGGAATTTCATGCGACACACAGTGTGACCATACAAGTTACCTCAAGTGCGAGCATGTGTGCATGAAGACACCCACTGACTCATGAATACCACGAACACCATTGTCTTACAATGATACCATGAAAACCTAGATGTACATCTCACCCTATGAAACACCCCAGATGGTGGTGGGATCGAGGATTTCATCACAAGACCTCATAAAGGTCATATGATTATAGACAGACTATTCTTATACTGGTATCCAAGGATATACACCAGTGGATATGAACCTTGAAGTATTGTGAACCTCAACCCCACAGTGATCCTTTTCTCATCCCTAAAGTGCAGACTCAAGGGATTTCACCCCTCCTAAATCATACGGTCTACTTTTCATTATAATACTTCCATAACCCATGCATGTAGAGGACCTGATATATATCTCCCCATGAATGATCACAAAAACCCTCATGAGACATCATTAATGTCATTCAAACTTAATGAAATATGGAGTTCCATCTCATGTAGGTGTCCCCTAGCCTATGTATGGCCTTATACGGGTGAAGAAATCATGAGAAGACCCTCCTATTGACTTGTATCTCTCTACATGGACTAATATTCACCCATGAAACTTAAAAAATGATCCCTTTGGACATTGACTTGTGGCACTTGGTTGAACGTAAGATCCTTGATATATCTGTGAGACTCCTCTACATGAATGGTTCAAGGACATGTTATCACGAGACCCTTCAATGGTATCACGATTTCCTCAGGAAACCATGGAAATTCCATGTTTATCGCAAGAAAAACATTAGATGATTTAGGAAAAACTCATGAAAACCCATTGACATGTCACTATCATCATGCGATAACCTAGGGAAAAGACAAACTAATCAGGTTATAGTCCCCGTAACATTCTCGGGACAAGTCAAGTCAACCATGCGAATCACCTCAAAGATGAACAGCTTGATCATGTGAAGAAATCCTAGAAAAATAACTTTGATCATGCAAAGGATTCATCGAAATTATGGAATGATCCTACAATTGTCCATAGACAGGTCCATATTGGCATGTGATATTCCAAATACAAGTCAGGTTGATCATGTCTACTTTGATCATGTGAAAGACTATAGAAACGTTCACTTTGATTCAGAGAATACATATAAGACAAGTAAGTTGATCATGAATGAGAACCCAGATGTTCCCACTTTGGCCACAAAAACCATATTTGACATGATACTTCACCTATTCGAAGGCATCCAAGGCATGCCAATTGATTAGGCACGCATCCTCGAATGTGTCTTCCATATCAGATCAATGCCCCAACATATCAGGGAAAAAAATAAGGGCTTACTATTAGATAGAAAAAAACATGTTAGAAAAATACATTATGTCATGACCACTTTGTACGATAGACCGACTTGGACTCAAGCCATGTGGACCTCGGCTAGGAATCTTCAGTTGCATTCCACTTTGATGAGGGAAGTGTCCTTTATGAGCTGGGGTCATGCACTAATGTGACGTTACCAATATAATTCTCTCAGAAAGACCATCATGGCCACAACAACCTCTCTTTAATTCTCTATAGGATAAAGAGTTAGTTTACCCATCAGGCAGCCTCAACATGTAAAACCCAACAAATCAGGCATCCGTAGTGTAAGACCCGACTAGTTGGTAATCCTTAGTACACAATCCCCAACTACTGAAATAATATAATATGTACCCATCTATAAGAAATCCACCTTGGTATAAAACCATAGAATCCTTGAATTCTCTTGGACAACCATAATGTCTCCATGTGTGATCATCCACCTTAACCCATCAGTAGGCAAGGGATGAATTGAACTACAAAAACTCTGATTCACACCATATCTGGGATACATAGAATTACTTCCTAAGGACCAAGATCCATACCATATCCTCCTTGATATTGGTAACCATACATCTCATAGGGAATCATTAATTTGTAAGCCCCGTATGAATATGCTCACATGAAATGCGTCTGATCTATCGTTATCTCTTCTTTTTCACACCAAGCATGGATCACATGAGCATAGAGACAAGTGATGACTATAATAATTGCATGATGATAATTCCCCAGTGAGGAATCATAATTGGGATGTAATTTTGATTACATATCTTCTCTGATCACATGTCTATATTCCTGATGAAGTAATCGAGGGAAGCCTCATAAGAATAATTCCTGCCTAGGTCCTCTATTGTCAAATCACTTAACACATAGACACCCATATCAAGAACTACATAGGCAATGATTTCTTTTTGAAACAAGATATGTAGAATGCCTCATTGAGGTCTGAGCCCTATATTCACATCCTTACCGTATGATGTTATACTACATGGATGGGTCCAGTTATATGACCTCAAACTATGTCAAACGAACTACAAGGGTTTTGATTCCTGTTTTCATAGGATACGTAGGACACATCATAGAGGTTCAATACCATCCCTAGAACATCATCCATATCCCTAGAAAATAATAAACTTCAGAATGCTCAAACTTGTCCATGGACCGAAGCATCATAATTAAATAAAAGAGAGATAGATAACCTGTGATATACACACGATAGTCCCCATCGATACATGTTCATAATCAATTCATTGACACATGCATAACCGGTCTAGTATCGGGGACTGGTAAGGATTTCACAAACATATATTAAATATATAATAGAGTCCCTGAGTTGGAAATAATTACCCCAAAAAGGGTTTTATGAGCCCGACCTCCCATCCTCTTGACTAATGCGGGTCCCCAAGAGTCCCTCAGCCTAAAATGCCCAGATGGTCTCCAAACATTGGAAAGAAGGAGCATACCTGGATACAAATGAGGGAACTATTAGTAGTTTATAAGGAAGACATAATAAATGGAAAAACCAATTCACGTGATTCTTAGAGGACTTACAACTCCTGAAAATCAAACCATCGAGAGAAACCCATTCCACTCCTTAAAACACAACGAGTCAACAACCATAAAAACATGGGATTACCCTTCTGAAACCAGAATAAAAAGGAAGTTTCCATTATACAACTAATCAATAACAAGTATTACATTTATAAAAACTTTAATAAACATCATTAACTTTACAAAAAAACTTCAAAATCATTCTTAAGGGTTTTCATTTTTAAATTATATTTTATTATTAATATTAAAAAGTTATTGTAATATGTTAATGATTTATTATTAATTTCCAAAAATATAAAAAACCTACAATTTTAATAAAATCACTTCTAGAAATACCTAACTAAATTCCAAGAAACTATTAAAACCTTGAACATTATTTCATAATTTACAAAACCATAATAAACCAACTTATTAAAATATGAATAAAAATCCAGACTACTACAAAATATATAATGAAAAGGGAGAGCTACGGAAAATCCATACCCTTAAATCAGATAACTCCCAAAAAATTATTATCATAAATAATTTAAATAAAAACCAGAATAGATAGGGAAAGGATGGAGAATAAATCACCCATCTAAAGAGAACCACTTAAGGGTATTGTTTTATTTGAAACACAACCAACACACTATATGTCATGAAACGACCCACCGGGGCGTACCTGGTTGGTAGAAGTCCTAGCCATAATTACCCCATGCCAACCTCCATAGGCCATGGGCTGGTGAAATTTCTTGAATGAAATAACTATAATGTGAGGCCTTTTCTTAAAGTACTTGTATGCATGCATCCAACCATCTCCATGAAAAAGTGTAAGGGGATAATAAGTAAAGACAATAACCTATAGGAAAAATTTATACCTGAAGTAACCTCTATGAAATAAATAATAGGGTGATAGTTGAATCTAAAAAGTAAAGAGAGAAATAGAAGCCCAACCAGAAAAAAATGTCCTAAACTGATAATAAAAGAACATGAAAAGCTAAGAGAACCTAGCTATAGATCTCTAATCCCCGACCACCATATGCAGTCAGATTCACCTAGGAATCCCTATGATCCTCTAAAATCATCAATGAAATTGAATTCATATGCAATAGACAAAACACATGTAGGAAAATCCCATGAAGGGTTGAGTATATACATACCTAGTAGGATGCCTCAAAAATTATATGGGGACAAATTGGATACATGACAGAAGTAGTCAACTCAATCCATAGAAAGATAGGAACAAACCCCAATAAATATATATACATATATTCTCACAAAATAAACCCACATGATGTAGAATTGGGATATCTATCTCCCGGACCAACCCAGGACAATGAGTCTACCAACAGTTCCAAGAGGTCCATTATCGATGCGCATCATCTTAGATTTAGGTCCCCTAACCAGGTACAATATGAGGGATCCAATCAATAGGTAGAGGACCCATTCTATAGTACAATAAGAAGGTTACACCTAGTAGGTAGTGGACCCATTCCTGGTACAATATGAGGGTTCCACTTAGTAGGTATATAACACATTCCTTAATATAATAGGAGGATTCCACTCTATAGGTAGAGGACCATTTCCATGGTACAACTGGAGGGTCCCACTCAGTATGTTGTTCATCAATGCTGAATACAACAGGAGGGTTACAATATTTGATGTCCTTCAATAAATTACTATCATTAAGAAATGATTCCAAATGAAGACTCTCACTTATACATTGTATCTCAAAATACTATACAAAGGTACCTATCACATTATATAGATAAAAAAAATATTATAGGATACTCACAGATTAAAATATGAGTCAATAAAAAGGATATACAAGAGGTAGAAGAATCATTATAAAGAACTCAGTGTGTAAGGTGGGTCATAGGGTAGGTGACCCCACAAGACCTCCTATCATTGTCCTCTTTAGTACATATTGCATATTCCATGCAGTACTACACAGTATGTCAGGGTACTAAATGGAATGTCTTGAACTCCTTCCATTGAGCCTTATGCTCCTAGCCAGGATGATGTATTTCAAGTCATGTACCAGTACATGACATGTTTCTGGTCGTTTCTATGTTTGTAAAATTTTGGAGTAAACGTTTGGCCTCTAGCACCATGTCACATGGCATGTGGGGGTCCCACATAGATTTTTATATTTAACTCACCCAAAACTCTATCTTTCATGCCTGGAAACAATACTGTATCTATTTATCATACTACATATCGTGTAGTCATTTTATTTTTAGATATTTAGTTTCTTAATTTGTTGCAAGATCAAGATCTCTCATCACCAAATCCACCATTTGACCATCCCTGATCATTGAAAACTCCTCTATCCTTCTATTCTTGTACTTAAGTTGTTATAAATTGAGTTTCCATTAATCTATATAACGATTGCATGCCCTTCGTGTGATTCAAATTGCTTTCAGTCAGTCATGGATCCAATATCCATAGGATTCATCTCTCGCATACCGTGATCCATCCATATTCATGTTAAAATTGAAAATAAATTCATCAGATGTGAATATTCTAGGAATATAGGGGTTCAATAACTCCTAAAACCTCCTAGGAAAGTCGAACTATGACCACATAGGCTAGTGGGGAAGAATGAAAAGAAAGATGGGTGAAATCATCAATGAAATGGGGATAAAATATCATTCTCTGTGCATTCTTGGACAATGATTTCAGGTAAGGATACCCCTGTGAGAAACATGAAACAACGAGATAAAATTTAATGAAAAATTTTAGTTCAGTAATATGTCCCATGGAAAGGATATAATTAAATGTAAATCAATGAATAACAAATTATTTCACGTTAAATCATTTAATCAAGGGTTAAAACTGCAATTGGTAATACCTACCTCAATATTGGATCAAAAAACCGTCGAAGAACATAGTTTCCAATGATGGAAAGGATGCATTGTGTTTTTATTCCTTGATTCACCTTGATTTGGTTTCCATTATTCATCTAATATAGATCCATCAATGAAGAATAGTGGAACCTCCACTCATCAATCTTAGGGTTATGCAGCTAACCCTGGATATTCACCATAACATTCTATTTATAGAGGAAATTTGGTCTTTTCTATTATATAAATAAATTAATTAATTTAATTAATAAATTCACTTAACTTTCCAGCCAAATATTCCATGTTGGAATGTCTAGTTTAGACCATATTTAGGTCAAGAATATGGTAAATATCCAGTTTTATATTGAACTATGGTCTTCGTTTTCCATTTCAAGACTCCATTCAGATGATATTCTATTATTTTTGAAATATGGTGTGTGTGATATAAAATGTTTTTAATATTTTTATAAAATCAATTTCTGGCTCACCAGGCCTTAGAATCTCACCCTGTCTCCATACCTAGCTCCAAAAATATTCCTTGATATATATAAAAGTCTTACGAGGAAAAGAATGAGTTTATAAATTTTACATTCCTTTAAACATTTAATCCCTCAAAATAAAAATCCTTGAAAAATGTCGGAATACTAAGCCCCCAAATGTCTCTCCCCACCCTAAAATAACTACTATATTCACCCATGCTACCATATCACATAATCTAAAAGAATATACCTTCCATATAGGATCCTCTCCTACTGATCCTCGATCTCTATAGGGTAATCTATGATGGTGGATCCATCCTTGTTGTATAGATTTCCCAAGTCAATAATTTTTATAGTATTATGAACATATCTACTCATCTATGACACTTGGAAGATGTTATGAACCCACTCCATCTATAGGCATAAGTCAAGGATGTAAGAAACCTTGCCAACCCTCTATAAGATCTTGAACATCATGATAAATCTTGGGGATAGCTGACCCCCTATCAAATATTTGTAATCCTATCTATGTGGAGACACTCTAAAAAATGTTATTTCTCTAATCAAACCCCATAGGAATAATATGTCGATCTAAATAAATTTATTCCTACTATATGTTGTCATCATCTACTCACATATCAACTAGACCTTCTCTGTCGTTTACTACACCATCTCTAGATGGAAAAGAGAAGCCTCGTCAATCTCATTAAAGAAAAATGGTGACATGTACGGTATCTTATATAAGGAATAAAAGGGTTACATTCCAATATTATATTGATATGTATTATCATATTAACACTCTATCAAATTTAAGTGTTCCTACAAATTCTGATAGAAGTCTAACATGAAAACCCTAAACATATCCTCCAACACCTGGATAGTGCACTGGGTATGTCCATCTTTCAGGTGGTGGAATGATGTACTCATCTTTAAATGGGTCCTAAATTACTTCAATAGGACTTTTTAAAATAATTCCATAAACCTAACGTTATGGCTGAATACAATCATTTATGAAACCCTATGAAGGCATATGATCTACGTCATGTTCAAATTCCCAAATATTTTCACTGACCTCTGCTAAATAATAGTAAAGAACCAAAACAATATTTTATATTGGTTCACTATCACCCATATGGAATCAAGGATTCTTATTGTCTATGAAATAACTTAGGCAATGTCTATGGATAGCTATCCCATTTCCACTCATGGATCTGCATAGGATGAAACAAACCTTCTAGATCCCATTACTCCAATTTAATCTATAGAAATGTGTGGCACTGAGAATGTGTGGCATTGAGATATAGACTCAGAAAATCTCTACCTCATGCCATCCCACAAAAATAGCTATTGATAGTCCCTATAAATCTTTACTACACTGGTATTTACATCCAAATGGGAAGTGTTAAACTCCCTCATCATCTCCTCTCACAACATAACCGACACCACCATTTGTCATTGTAATAGGATGACTTGAATCAACCCTTTAGAAAATAAATTTAGTGATTCTATTTGATATTTATGGTCACATAAGACCTAAAAAATGGTTTTTTCCAACCAAGCCTCTCTCACATAATGGATAAGTGGAATATTCAACACCAACGTTTGGAAAACATCTACACACTCCTTCTTTTTTAGGGATAAATATAACAAAAACAAATTCTCATATTCCTCCTCCACCATGAAATCATGTTATGTCTTTATAATGGAATATACCTACACGTTTACCTTCCCAGGAGTATAGATTATCCTAAAATAATAGTTCTTTAGGAATACTAACTAGTTTCACAATATTAGGTTCAAGTATCTCTGTGTAAATACATACCTGAGACTCTGATGGTCTGAGTAAACAATAAAGAACCCTCCCATGAGATAGTTTCTTCACATCCATAGAGAAATGAATACCACTCCCAACTGTTGTCCATGATTTGTGTAGCTCTAATCAAGGGGTCTCAACTGACTCGACCCCTATGCAATCAATTCCAACCGCTGCATCAATACATAGCTGAGACCAACACCAGAGGCATCATAATACACTTTGAAATCCAATCCCTCCTCTAGTAGTCTCAAAATATGACCCCCTGTCATCCTCATCATCAACTCCTTAAATTATCCCAGCCACCTCTTTGTCCAGATAAATAGCTAGCCACCCTACATCACGGTAGTCAAAGGTGCTACAATACTTGATAAGTCTATCAGAATCCCCCCAATGTACCCCTCCATGAAAAGAAAAACCCACACCTCAAACACACAATTTAGTGGCTCCCAAGAAAACATTGCACTAATATTTACTGAGTCCATAATTAATTTAAAATCTAAAATTACATTCCCAAAAAAGTAGACCTCATGGATCAAGACCAATAACTTTGAGAGCTTTCTATAAAGTTTGTGCTCTAAGAGAAATTCTTGGACTATCGTATAGTTCAATTCATGATCATGATATAACATATAATAGATGATTATGTCAACAAGAAACCCAAAAAATGTTCCAAGAATGGATAGAATATCCGGTTCATCAGATTCATAAAAACGGTGTGGCAATTCATCATAGTAAAAGGCATCATGGGGAACTCATATTGTTTATAGATACTTTGGATTTTTATCTTCAAAATATCTATCTCAAGAACCCTCAAATGGTGGTACTCCAACCTAAGATTGATCTTCTAGAACCATATCTTACCTCTTAATTGTTCAAAGACATCATCAATCCTCATCATGAGGTAATTTTTCTTTATCATGCCTTGGTTTAAGAAATGGTAATCAACACAAAGATAAAATAACCAATCCTATTTTTTCATGAATAACACTTTTCATACCTTAGAGGAAACACTATGTATGATAAAACCCTTCTCTCAAAGGTCCTCAAACTACACCCTCATATCCCGAAGCTCGGTATAGGACATCTTATATTCCACAAAATATATAGAAGTGGTTTTGGGATTCAATACAATACAAAAATTCACCTCCCACCTCATAGGTAGTTTTGGAACATCCTTGAGAAAGAAATCTATATAATCCTTTATGATTGAAGGAACCCAAATTCTTAAAGTGTCCACTATTCTACGGTATAAAATTGGAAACTGATGGGTGATGCATTTTAGCTTATAAATTGAAATACACACTTTCTCTTCCATATAATCTCCTAACCCTCAAAGTAGAATCTTCTCCGATTTTCCAAAGTATATTTGACTATTTTTTAGTGGTAGCCAATATGGTCATAAACATTGGTAAACTAGTCTATACCCAAGATGATTTAATATGGTCTCATTATGATGACCAATGGTACCCCTGATAAAATATCTCCACCAAGAGATATGTCACACAAATGGAAGATAAATTATATTGAAAAAAATTCCCTATAGGAACCTCATAGAAAATTTTATGAGCTAATGTCTAATTTGGGAGTTCCATTTCTCACACTAGGAATAAGAAAATGAAGGAATGACTCTCACTTATTTCTACTGGTATAGAATAAATAGTATAATAATCAAATACCATACCACTAACCATCTCATGGGATGTTGAGTCATATACATCTTTGAATTGAAACTTCCCACGACCTTGACCAGTATCTCCTTGAGCCTGGTGTTTCCCTCCTAGTGATGGTGGTGGAAGGATATAATAACATTATACTATACCAATAGATCCTCCTTTGAGTTCCCCACCTACTCTTCTTCTAGTTCTTCCTCCTTATGGGCTGCATTTTCTATGCCTGATATATCCTTGATCATGATGTTCTCACTACTATGGTGGTCAATCCTCTACTTTCCTAACCTCCTCAATATATAGGGTTAGGAAATCATGTTCATTGTGACCTCTCCCATCACATGAATATAATCAACACACTCAAGGATACCCTTTTCCATAGTACAGTCCCTAAGATGCATGATCGTGTGCTTGATTTTGGTCATGACAAGATCTCAAACGTTGAGATCACACCAATTGGCATATTCTAGTTGTTTTAGATGACTCAACCCTATAACACCTACTTCTATATCCATATTTATGGAATAACTTGTATAGGAAGACCTACTTCACCAACTCCCTAACTAAAACTCTAGTATATGTTGGAATACATGGGGGTACCACACCCCCACATATTTATTTGTGAAGGCTGTGCCCGAACATTCGTACCTAGAATTAGCCCTCAAAAATCATATTGAGGGAGTACATATTATGGTCAATGAACCTCGTGAAACACTCTACAACTATAATACCTCTCTATTATTTCTCTAACTTATCAACAATCCATACTAAGTGACAAAATGATGGGTATAAATCCTCATGAAACATTTCCTTGATTTCTGACCATGATAGTGCCGACTCATCATGAATCTACGTGACTAAACTCCACCAGCGATCAACTACACCATGGAAAAGACTAGATACTAGTTCCTCTATTTGATCTATGGTGTTCCACACATGTTTTAATACTTATATCATGGACTTGAGATAATATTATATTTCTTGGGGATTTAGCTCACTGTGGAACCTCAGTGACCTCTGGCGCTGAAACTCATTGATTTTTTAAGCATGTGTGTATACTTATCCTATTATACAAGAATAATATATCACTATAAATGTGATAGTTCTTCTACTTGACATCCTAGAGGAATGATATATTGTGATTTCCTATAAACTGATTACTCATCACTCATCGGGTTATCTTTATGATCATGAATCGGTAACCTGGATGTCTATCTATGTAGAGGCATCTTTAAAATTAATGAATATATACCAATTTTAGATGAGTATATATATGGGGAGAATAACCCTGAAGGATATTTAGAAGAATTAATCCTACACGATTCATCTACTAATGTTTCATCTAACCAATGTATCAGTATATCGATTTGGTAATCAGGTAGTTAAAATCAAGGTGAATGGTTACATTAGCCTCCACACCAACACTGGGTTCCTTGTAATTAATTCCACATTTGATAAACTTTGATATCATTTAAAAAAGTTCCAAATCAAACCTAATAATGGGGAAAGATCTATAAAACATCCCATGGTTAAACCACCCCGGATACCAATTAGTTATGACCCATCCCACTAGGGTCTACCTTTCCAACGGAAGACTGAGTTGCAATTACCCCACGCCAGCCTATATAGGTCATAGGATGGTCACAAGTGCTGAAAGGAATTAATAAATGGGGGGGGGGGTATTTTATTAATGTAACTATATAAGAACACCCAACCATATCCATGCATAAGTGTAGAGGTCTAATAATAAAATTGAATAACCATTATATTAAAATCCATGCATGTAATAACCTTAAGGCACCCAAAAAGGGGTGAAAGTGAAATATGAAAAGAAAAGTGAAAACACATTCCCAAATAGAAAATATGTAACTACCAGAAAAAACTGAATAAGAATTTATGAGATATCCTAGCTCTATATATCCAAGATCTAACCAATGTACATGGTCAAATACACCTAGGTATCCCTATGCTCCTTTGAAATCACCACTGACATGTCCTTCATCTGAAAAAGACATGACACATGTAAGAAAATCCCATGCTAGGGTGAGTATATAAATACCTAGTATTACACTTTGAAAATTGGAGGGGAGTAAATAGAGGAACTATATAAGAATTCAGCTTAATCCATAGAAAGATAAGAATAAAATGAAATACACATATATACATATATTCTCTTAAAAGAAACCTAGACAAGAGAGAAAGGGGATATCCATCTAACAGCCCATCCTCGGATGTTGTGTATACCAATAATTCCATATTCGAATCAATAACCTTGTGGATACACACCTCACCACTATTCCACATAGTCACAGTGACACAGTTTCTTGGTTGATCATTCCCTAATATAGTAGGAGGGTTACACTTAGTGTGTAGAGGACTCATTACCTAATCCAAGAGGAGGGTTCCACTCAATAGGTAGACAAACCATGTCCTGGTACATTAGGAGAGTTCTACTTAGTAGGTAGAGGAGCCATGTTGTGGTACAACATGAGGGTTAAAATCATTAGGTAGAGGACCCATTCAATCATACAACAAGAGGGTTCCACTAAGTATGTTGAGGACCCATTCCCTAATAAAAAAATAATGTTCTGTATAGTATGTTGAGGACCTATTCTCTTCTATAATATAAGGGTTCCACTTAGTAGGTAGAGGAACCATTCCCTAACACAACTGGACATTTCCACTCTCTGATGATCCTTCCCGAATCACAGACATCATTGAGCTCCATTTAAAAGACCATAATGAGTGAAACTCTAAAATTGTATATCCCAATCCACTAAAAAGGGAACCATTGTGTTCAACAATAAAATAACTAAGGATAGGATATTCATAGACTGAAATATAAGTCTAAATGATGGGTATATGAGATGAATAAGATTAATTAAGAAGTGCATGATGCTTATGGTGGGTCACATGGAATGTGGCCCCTTCTGGACTCCTTCCCATTTCTCTCCACTATATAGCTCATAATCCATGGAGTACTACTTGATGTTTAAGGGTACTACACGAGTTCTCTTGAACTCCCATGCCTGATTCATGGGTTCCTATCCATGCTTGTGTATTTCATGACATGTACTAGTACACAACTTGTTCCGACCTATGTCTCTATTTGTGTACTTTTAGAGTACACTCCAGGCCACCGAAACTGGGTACCATAGATTTTTTGGTCCTAAAAAAAATCACCAATAAACAATTATTATCATGGACAAGGGATTACATGGAATTTGTTCATCAGAATACACATTCAATGGTTCTATTTTTTATAGAACAACCAGCCTTTTTCATATGTTTTTTGATCCAATGCTCCCACCACTAAATCCAACATTTGAACACCCAAAATTGGTAGAAACTCCTCTAGTCATCAACATTGTCCCTCCAGAGGCCTGAAATCATGTTTTTATTGTTCTACATGAAGCCCTCACATTCCTCATGTGCTTCACATTTATTATTCTTAGTCCCAGATCCTAGATAAATGGGTTCCATCACCCGTATCCCATAGTCCATACCTATCCATCCTCAAATTGATAATCAGTTCATTAAAGATTAATCTCCTATGAATCTATAGGTTTTATCACACTCTAAACACACTTAAAATATCAAACTATAACCCCATAGGAAAATGGTGAAGAGAACAAATAATGATGGGGGAAAATCACCAAATAAAGGGTGATAATCATCATTGGAAAAGTGTTATTATACAAATATTTAAATTGAAAGAATCAGGGTGAGAAACATGACATAAGAAGAATAAATCGAATAAATAAATTTAATTCGACACACTAACTCATGTGAAGGATTAAATTAAATTCTGATCAAAGACTACCATATTAGATCATGTGCAATCTTATAATAAATGGAGAAATATTCAAGTGATGATCCCTAAATCAATATTTAATTCAAAGTTGGAGAAGAACTTATTTTTCGATGACGGAGTGGTCCTTTTTCCTCCATTTCACATCCATTCACCTTGATCTAGTTATGAGTAATTGTATGATCTTGATCCTCCAATGAAGAATGTTGGAACCTCCTCTCAATGAACATAGTGTTATGTGGCTAAGAATGGGGATTCACCATAATATCCAATTTATAGAGGAAATTATGTATTTCATATTAAATGTATGAATTAAATAATTTAATTAATTAAATCAGATAACGTACTTTCCAATAGCTACCTTATCTGAACGTCTGGCTCTTTCCACCATTAGGTAATACCAAGGGTAAATATTGTGCTCTGGGTTTTCAAAATAGTGCGTAATTGATTTGCATGGTCTTAGTATCTTTTTGAGTATACCAAGATATCATTAATAAATAATACTACAAAGTCATCAAGATATTCCTTGAAAACTATAGTAATTAGATCCATGAAAACATAGGGTGCATTAGTCAGTCTAGAAGGCATTACTACAAACTTGTAATGCTCGTACCTTGTTCGAAATGATGTTTTTGGAAGTTCTATCAACTTTACACACAACTAATGATATCCAAATTGAAGGTCAATATTTGACAAATATTGAGATCCATGAAGTTGGACGAATAAATCATCAATGTAAGGTAGGGGATAATTGTTCTTTATTGTTATAGCATTGATCTCCCTGTAGTCAATGCACAACCTTATAGATCCATGTTTCTTCTTTAACAAAAAGAACATGAGATCCCCATTGATAAACACTAGGGTGAATAAATCATTTATTACTCAATTCCTCTAGTTGTTTCTTCAGTTCCACTAATTCCATAGTGGCTATTCTATAAGGGGTATTCGATATGGGCCTTGAACCTGGAATTAAATCAATGGAAACTCAATTTCTTGTTCTAGAGGATGTACAATTAAATCCTCTGAAAACACATCAACATATTCTTTCACAATAGGTATATCCTCTATTAGAAAATTCTTTTCCTCACTCGTAGTTATTTCATTCTCTTCCTCCCCAATAATTGAATTTATTAGAGATACTGGGGATCTAGATAAGAATCAGGAGGTGACGTTTCTGCTATGAAGATAACATACTCTTTATCATCGTTGAAAATTCTATCCTCTTTCTTCATACAATAAATTTTCACATCCTAGTCTGAAATCCAATCCATACTGAGGATTATATCAAATTAAATCATGGGTATGACAATGAGATTAGTGGATAAAGAACATTTTTATGATCTATTGGGGAATGATTCAAAAAAAATTATTGCAACGATACTTCCCTTAAGAGTTTTGACTGAAAACACCCTTGTTAAATCAAATTGGAAATATCTAATTTTCTTAGAAAACTGGGAAGAAATGAAACAATGCAATGATCCAGAATCAAATAAAGAATTGAATAAACTTGAAGAAACTATTAAATTACCTTCCACCATATATTTCAGAGCTTCAACCTCTGTAGTAGTGATCGAATAATCTTGGCCTTACCCCCTTGGCCTTTTCTAAGGTAAGTTTCCTTAGCGATTAGGAAATTCATTTTCATAATGCCCCTCTTCTTTACAATTGTAGCATTCAACCTTGATAGCCTCTTTCTTTCCCTTGTAATCACAAGTTTGGTGGCCTTTTTCACCACACTTGTAACAGACTCCCATTCCCTTCAGGAATGTACTGGGGTGTTTCTTCCCACATTTACCACTAGATGGAAGTTTAACTTTTCCCTTATTACCCTTATTTCCATTTCCAAAGTGTTCAGCAGATCTCTTCTTCTCTTGATTTTCTTTAAAGTTGTAAGACTTAGAGAATTCCTTTTCTGTCTTGATAGCACATGATACAAAATCTTCATACGACGAGAAGGATTGTGAGATTAATGCACTATAGAGAAACTATTTTAACCCATCAAAGAATCGAACAATATTACTCCTTGGGTTACATATATAATCTGCTTCATGCCTTTCTAACCTTGAAAAGTTACCCTCATACTTTTTGACATTCTCATCTTCCTTTTTTCCTCAGACTTAGAAATTGTCTTTCCATATTCCCTCGATGGTCACGAGGAAAGTATTTTTCTACGAAAATATCCTTAAACTCCCTCCATTCTATATTTGATACTTCCTCATCCTCCTTTGTGTTTTGAATTAATGAACACCATTGATATGCATCTCCTGTGAGGCGATAAACTTCCATGAAAACTTTTTCCCTTTCACGACTCCCCAAAGCATGAAATATTTTCTCTAAGGAACTTATCCATTGCTCATCTAAAAATGGATTTGTAGTCCCATTGAATGTTTATGGTTGTTTCCTCATGAAGAGGTCTAACATTGATCCTCCACATTGTGGATCAGGGTGCTCCATATGGGTAAGGTTATTATTCATAACCTGAGTGAGTTGATATGGTTTCCATTCCTTCTAATAGGTTCCAGTTCTAAAAAATGGCATACAATAGATTAGTTTATGAATTGAAATACATAATTCCAAACTTGTAAAACACTTAACATAAATTAAATAGTTCATGGATATAAACAATAATCATCAAAATGTTTTCTCTGAGGAGGTATATGCTAATAAATTCTTCATAATGGTTTGTAAAGAAAATGTAAATTATCCTAAGCATATCCCCTACGAGTGTCGTAACCAAGAGCACAACAGAACCCTTTGTTGTGTACCAAGATACCCCGAGTCAAGGCTGAAACTCCTTGTCAGAGTTTTTACTCCTAGGTACATCTGTGCGAGAGCCACCTCTACCTGATCGTATCCAGATAGGGATGTATTGCTTGTAAAATACACAAAATCTCTACATTACCAAAATTATAGGAAGTTCTTCTCTACCAATCCTCAAAGTCTATATCAGGGCAATGTTCTATAATCAGATTTTTTCTAAATATTACTTCCAAGGTTTGTACTATGCTTCCTCTAATACCAACTGTAATGCCCCGACCCCAGTTACCCAATGTCGGTGCATTATTATATAACATTGGCATGATCACAAGGGATCAAATCCCGAAATACCAATCAATTTAGTAGCCTTGGATGTACTAGATACAAACATAAGTTTTACATTACATTATAAAATGAAAAACAACAATAAAATTGTCTCATTTGAACACATTAATATTCCTTATACTATCCTTGTTGGTCAGTCATAATATACTTATTCTCATCCAGGGAAAAATAAAACATAGAAAGGGGTGACCTCAAATACTCAGTAAGGATAACAATATAGCAGAAACTTTCATAAATAAGCATAAACATTTAAGGAAATGTATAAGAATAAAACACAAGCCTTTTAAACTTAAACATTAGCATAATATAGAAAATATAAATCAAATAATTCCATTTACTTATTCACATAGATATTTTACTAGTCGAATAATCACATGTAATATCAATATCCAATTTCATAATGATGTAATGCATAATTTCAGAAATCATAACCACATAGTTAAGGCCTCATGCCAAGACTACAAATAAGATTTTGTCAAGGCCTTTTTCCAAGACACTAGTTTGTCTCATGATACCTACCGATGCATCAATGAGCTATAGTGGGCTCCACCCATCACTTACTAAGTCCAATGAATTCCTCATATGAAATGGTTGAAACATAACATAAACATTCGTATTAAAAATAGCATACGAAATATTAATACTTTTACCATAAACTATGAATTGTATAAAAATAACACATCCACATTCAAACATATCATAAAACCTTAAATACAATATAGAAGATTTTATCATAATAAATCAACTTCAAACAAGTGTAAAATCCCTCAAAGGATGTTACATAGATGAAATCAAAACTATTTGAGAGGAATGTCTTTTTCTATTTTGAAATAATTTAAAAGTCACAAAATTATAAAAGAAATCATTTATTTTGAAAATATTCCAATAATCATGTAATGGAATCTTCGAAGATGTTATAATGGCAGAAAAGAGTTGCACCCGCTGTATAAGATAAAAAAGACATTCTTACCTTAATATGTCGAAATGGTCATAAAGTACCTTATTTGGAAAATGGTGGAAAGTTTCTTTTCAAAAAAATTTATAAAACGTAAAATGAGGGTATAAAGGAATTTAACCCATAGTCTAGTAAATAGTAAAAATGTTTTGAAATACATTTTTAAGAAGCACAAACATGGATGATAAAGTGGTCCCAGTAGATACGTATAAACAACTTCAGATAATGAAGAGATTGTAGAATTAACACTTACCTTGTATTTTTTCTTGGTCGAGGGTCTATTAACCTCTTATATAATAGTAAAATCACTGTTATTAAATTATACTAGAATCACATATATAAATATGATATCATATATTATCTTCTATTATTGCATTTTTAATAATATTTACGTAGTATCATTGTTTCAGGTATTAACTGATTCATTTTCCTTAATATGTTTTGTTATATAAGTCATATTTGTTATGGATAATATGTATTTTATTCATATCCAGAATGATATTATGTTCTTAAAAATTATTTTTTAATCATAAAATGAAATCTATTCTTGAATGGTTATGATGGGGAATGAATCTCATCGCGTTCGTGGCGAAGGTAATCTGTACGTACGCATGAGCGAAAATACCATTATATTGATGGTGGAATCATATGTAATTGGATGGTATGTCATATATACAGAATAATTAACATGTTATGTTTATTATTTACATAAATTATACTCATTATTATACCCATCCAAATAATGAAGTGTTTGAATTACAAACTACACCACGACGTGGACACAGTAAGCCATACATACACACGTATGGTGAGTTTTCATTCATAGGATGGATTGAATAATGAATATGGTTGTAACATATTTATAATAACATAACAATATGTATAAGGTACTGGAGTTATTATTTTGGTATAGAAACAACAAAGCAAGAGGAAGTGGAAAAAGAAAAGAACATTGAAAGAGGTGGTGAAATTATTACCTCTTCTTCGTGTGTTTCTTTTTGAGTTGATCAAAATGGATCCTTAGGTTGGATTTATGATCAAAGTAAGGAATATAGGTTGAAGTGAGTGGAATTTTTAGGATATTTGAGTAGGGGTTGGTCGATCCAAATGGCTTCGGATGTGTGATTTTGAGATAAGGGCATGTGCCCTTTTATAGGAGAGGGGAGTGTCACTTTAGGAAAAGTTTGAAATATTATTTTATTATACAATCATATTCTCTTTAAAATGGATCCAAAATAATTTATTTAGAATAAATGGTGGGTATGGGTCGAAAACCACCCAACCAATAGGTTTTAGACAGGTTTAGGTCACCATATTAACCTTATCTTTTAGATTTAACTCTTAGTTAAATAGTTTAACTTTGACCATGTATTCTTGTATTATTATATTATATGGTTAATAATATTACTATAAAATTCCAATAGAACCCCAAGTGGTTCATTAATTATATATCTATAATTATATAAGTTCTTTTTCTAAACCATAGATTTTTAGGACAATTATATCATTTAATAATATAGTATTTGTTTTAAAAACTCATTTATGTCAATTTTGGCACTATTTAGTAATTGATTTTTGTGAAAGTCATAAAAACATTATTAATTAGAAAAAAAATCATTTAATCAACCCTAAAATTTCATATTAGTCTCTAAAATTAGTGGAATGCATCAAAAGTCTCAATTTACATTTATTTTTATATTTATAACATCAATTATTTTAACCTTTGATTAAAAATGTAATTACTACATCATCATTGTGTCAAAAATAAATTTAATTTTTTAATTTTTAAAAACTATAAATAAAATACGATTTTGTATGAAATATTTTTATCTTTATAATGAATATTTATAGTCGAATTTATCTTATTTATAAACGTATATTAAAAATGTTTTAGTTAAGATAATTTGAAATTAACACTTTTAATTCTTCTTTAAATAAAATAAAAATAAATGTCCTAATTTAAACCAAGTGGACCAAAAGGATAATATTTTATTCCTAAGGTTGATTTTGGTCGAAAAAAATTTATCCAATAGAATTAGGACATGTGTTAGGGTAATAATAATATCACTTTTACCTTTAATTACCCTATTTACTTTTAAGTGTGATAAATAAAAGTCAAAAGTTACTATTCACCAAAAATTATCTTCATCTTATTAAACCGTATTTTACTTACTGAAATCAACCACATTTCTAGAATTTTTTAAATTCAATTCACAAAAGCGGTAAAATTACGTTTTATGCGAATTTTCTAACATACCTAGAAGGTGGGTAAAAGACAGTAAAAAGTTCAATAAAATTTTATATATCTAATATTATTATAAAATGACTTTAATGAATTACATTGAAAATATATATGTATTGTGTATCTATTTTTACCTAAAATAAATTTAAATAAAATAAATAATTATTTAAATAATAAGTCGGTTTTAAACAATAACACAATATTTTTCCCTATTCATCAAAAATTGAAAGTTTTCAGAAAAATACCAAAAATTCACCCTAAGCTAATTTTGATATTCCAAATCCAAAAATTAAGTCCATTTTTTAAAATAAAATTTATAAAATTTCAAAAAGTGAGTATTAGTATTCAAAACTGCTAGTTTGGTTGGTCGTGGTGTGTTAGAACTTCAAGTTGCGTACAACGCAAGCTATTGCATTGTTGAAAGGGAAACGTACCGTGTAAGATTGGGGTGTAACATTCTGAGTAAGATTATTATTATTAAATATATTACTTAATTTATTAACATTTTATAATAATAATTATTTATGAAGTTAATTTATATTAAATTATTATTATTCAGAAGCTAATATTATTTATGTTATAAATAAATTCTATCTTATTAGCTGATTTTATATTTAAATTTTATTTTATGATTAATTAATTATTTATAATTATTTTATATTATAATCATTATTAATTTATTATTGTTTATATTTTTTTAGGTTAATCCCCCCCAATTTCGGCACTACATGGGGAGGGTGCTTTGGGTTGCTTCCAGAGGAATCCTCCACCGGCGCCCTGGTACTCCTCCTACGACGCGACGCTCCTCAAGATCCCATAGTGGTGACATCGAACTAAACTCCCTTTAACACAGAAGGGGCGAAACACGACTTCAGCAGAACGAACCTCCTCTGTATCAACTCGGCAGCGGGTGCACGATCCCTCTTCAACAAATGTGGCTCGACCTCCTCCACACGAAATCCAGTGGAAGGGCACAGGTGGACTCCTCCCAAAATCCCTTTCTCTGAAAAACAGTGGTGTGACCCTCTTAGCACAGTGGTGGTGACTGCTTCATCCAACTCGGTGGTGCACAACTCTTCAATTGTGGAAATAGTGGTGCACCACACTAAAGCTCCTCCGACGAAAACTTTGGATCCTCCACAGGTGACAGAATATGGCTCAAAAACGGAGATGAACTCCTTTAAGGGGATCATTAGCGGGGGAAGGAAACTAGCTCCTATACAGAGGAAGAAGTTTCTTCTTTCAGTCGCGGTGATGGAAGATAAGCATAGATCTGAAATTTGGGTGTGAAACTGAGTTAATTTTAAATATTATTTGAGTGTGATTTGATTCTATGTTTTATGTTTCTTTGATTATCTGGTTTTGAGTCTTCGTAGAACTATTCTGTAGAAATGGTGGTGATTAGAAGGCAGCTATGGAAGAGGATTGAATCAGTAGTGTGGCAGGATGAAGGAAGCAATGGCGGAAGATAGAGTGCATGAGGTTGCGGTGCCATGGATTATGGTGGAAGGATGATACCGTGGTAGGGAGCTAGAAACGGTGAGACTGTGAATCATAATTGACAGCAGCTGGTGATTACGGTTACACCGTGAATGGTTGAGACCGTGAGATCAAGACATATTCTGTGGCACCGATTTGAAAGCGATACGGTGAGATTGTGAAATCAAGATGATGCCACTGTGACACTGAAAAATAAACAGAAGAGTAAAATAAATTAAAACTTAAATAAAATATGATCAAAATAATTAATTAAAGCTAAAAATTAATTAAAACAATTGAAAATTCAGGTACTCATAAACATTAATAAACTTATAAAACCATTTAAACTTAAGTTAAATTATTATTAACTTCAATTTATAAAACTTAAATTATAACTAAACAAAAACTAAAATTAAAATGCAATTAAATTATTAAAAGATAATATAAATTTTAAACATTTATAAAACAATGTTAAATTATTTATAATAGTTACTATATCAAATTAAATTAATTAAAGTAAAAAATATAGTTATTATATTTTTAAATAATTATGTTAATTAATGAAAATGAATTAAAGAGATTTAATTAATGTAGTAAGTTTATATTCTTAAATTTATAAAAGTTTAATTGTCAAAAGATGGCTAATATTTACATAATTTTACTTTTATTAATAAATATTTAATACAAGAAATTATAAATTTAAACTACATTATTTATGTGTAAAAGTAGAATTAATTAATTAATTAATTAATGTTAAATAATTAAAAATGCAGACAAAAATCACCAAGATAAATAAAAAGTTATTAGACTATAAAAATAAATTGAAACATAAATTAACTAACTTAAATCATAAAATACATTATTAATTTTAAAAATTGATTAAATAATAAATTTAATAATAAAAATTCAAAAGTTACAAAATTAATAAAAAAATAGAGAATTATTTAATTAAATTATTAAATATTAAAGTAAAAGATGTGGGAAAACCTTGTAAAATAAGGCCACATCAAAGACATATTCATGTGGTGAATGAAATTAAAAATGTGAATATGATGATATGAATAAGTTATAAAAATACATCACGACCTGAATTATTTTAATCCTATTTTTTTAAGGATATTGAATTATATATATCGATATTTTTAACCCATGTCTACTCCTTTTTTTTCATATACGCCTCTCAGGATATTCACATCATGAATAGAGGATTTTGGACATGAATTCCTCATGCCCAATAGGATTTTTATAGCAAAAAATTATTTATTTTATCATGTATCCTACTCTATCAAACCCCTAAGTCAATGGAAACGAATTTTGGGGTGATTTCATCCATTATATATGTCTCAATTTGGTATTATATATATGATGGGTTTCCTCGATATGGTTTTCTCCTTCTCTCTGCCACACTTATTTGAGCATAAAATGATATTGTGTTTTTTGATTTAATCATATATTGATCTTGGTGATTTTTGATCAAGGATTTTATTTTTGATATTTTTTCGTTTTTTCTTTGTTGGAATTTCTTATTTTGGGTTTTGATATGAGCATCTATAAAAGTTAGTTTTTTCTAGAAGATTTTCCCTATAACTGATTCCCTAATATTTTAATTAATTTGAAATGTGTTTTTAAATTATTAAAAAACTCATTTTTGTATCACTATGGTTTTATTTTTAAAATGGAAAATCCCCCAATTTCAATGGTATTTAAATTTATGGATGGATTTGAGAAATTTACGGCTTGATTTGGAAAAAGATTTTATTGAATGATTTTATGTCAAACCCTTAGATAAATGTCTTAAATGAAAGATTATTTTAGATGAAATGCATATTTGAAACCTTATATTTTTTAAACCAGTAATGCATGCTAAAAACAAAAAATGGGAAATTATATTTTGAATTGGTTAGAAATAAATGATTTTCCAATTATTTATTGTTTTATTGATTTTCTAAAGCACATGTGTACATGGGTAGTTGGTAGGTACTTAGGTAAAGAACGCTAGTATCTAACACCCTTTCAATGGTTTCATGAAGAAAACATAGACAAAAAAATTATTGTAGCATGATTTCTCCAATGTGGAGTTGAGTATTGATGTCCTGAGCCAAGGGACACATTCCCACATTGACTGGAGATCACAAAATTATTATTTTGAAAATTCTACTTTCAAAAATTAACATATTGTAGGGATTGTTACATGGTGTTATGTGATGTTTAATTTGATGATTATATCGCACTAATTATTGAAATATTTATTCATGAAAACTTCATTATATTAATTTTTAATATAAAATGTGTAAGAACCAAGATCTTCTTTTTTAGGTATGAATCTTGTTTTATGGTGTCTTCGGGCCGTTGTATGGATGGTGTTTTTGGGAAAAGAAGAGTTTGTGAAAATTTCAGGAGTACACGCTATGTACTTATTAGTACACGATGTGTACTCGGTTTTTGTAGGTAGTCGTGTGCTGGCCATATAACTACCCAACACATGGTCATGTGGGGTGACTTGGAAGCGGAGTTCGGTAAAGGAAAGTACATGCCATATAATTTTAAAAGACATGTCGTGTACTTTCTTTTCATTTCATTAAACGGACCAGGGTTGCTTCGAATCGACAGAGCCTCCTCCATCTCGACCTGTCTTGTCTAGGAGTGTCCGTACAACACGAATCTTCTCTAGGACTATGACTCTTCTACTGATCTCTGATTCAACCACCGTCAATTGTGTTGGAATCACCACATAAAGATCTTCCTTATTCTAGATCCTCATTTCCAGATTCCTCCTCTTTGGTGTGTTTTCCTCAGTTGAACTTTTAGCATTTTTCTAGATATATGATATTATAGGTAAATTCAAGGCATGAGGTTCACTTATATTGTTTTTAAAACACTGAGGTAGGTGGTTTGTGCCTTTCCATAGTTAGTCTTTGAGTTACATGTTCCAAAGTGCCGAATACCCTGGATCGGGGTATTGTGTGTGTATGATTTTTATCCCTATTGTTTCCTACTATGACCTATGATTTTGAGTAAAGAATTTATCATTGTAAATAGGGTTATTTTCCATGCTATGGATGTGTTTTCCATGCATGCTTGATTCTGACCATTTGGTCTACTTTTTCATATTAGGCTGTTTTTTTTCATGCCAAGTATTGTTAGGATGGAGTGGTTTTATCTGATATGTTGTGATATGCTGTATAATGTTTAGACAAGTAGTTCTTGAGGTTTAATTTGATAAATGTTTATTGTATTTGTACGATTTCTTACACGAGGCTACAAAAAACCAGTGTAGTGAGACCATAGGGGAAATTTACGTTGAGGGATTTCCTAAAGTGTCTGTTATAATTATCATGTTGCGAGACCATAGGGGGGATTGATGTTGAGTGCTCCCTCAGAGTGTCTATATATAAATTACGAGACCACATTGGGAATTAACATTGAGTGCTTCCTCTGAGATTCTGTAGTTTACCATTACATGACTATAGGGGGAATTGACAGTGAGTGCTTCCTCAGAGAGTCTTTGATTACATATGAATATAGGGGGAATTTACGGTGAGTTATTCCTTATGGAGTCTTTGTTAAATCTTCTCTTGTATTTTCAACGAGGTGGGTTAGGCTGCGAGAAGTACCCAGAGTGTTAATTGTATTTGTTTTTGGTTGATTAAGTATATAAAATCAAATTTTTGTGAATGAAACTATAGGATTGTTTACTTTTGATTACTTCCTTGTTTAATGATACATTTTTCTAATTTCATGTGATATATATATATTCACTTACTATTAGGCATAGATCGTTAGGTGGTTGCCTACTAGGATTTGTCTCAAACCCTATTTGGGTCATGATTTTGGGCCCAAACAGATTATATTGTTGCAGGTATAGATAAGGGTATTCGCCCATCTACTTTAGGTACTTGATTAATGTGGAGCTAGGGAGCGTGCGACCAAGACAAGGCTCGTGATGATATTAGAGTTTATTTGTTTTCTTTTTTTGTTGGTTTAGTATATTATTCCAACATTGTGACTTGTTTGGTTGTTTTCCTAGACATATGTATCATGCATCCTTTATATTTGTGCTCCAATTATTTATTTATTTCAGTCTTCTGTTGTCTATTGTTGTATGTTATTATTATTGTTTCTGCTATTATTATCTGTTTATTTCTATTGTGTAACTCTTCCAATGAGGGAATAGTTTCCCTACTATCACATCCAAGCCCCTCACTGCTAGTCGGCGGCCTCTGGCATTTGGGGAAATGCACTTGGGGCCATGTGACCAACTGGGTAAGGGGAACCATTGGGTGGATTCCAAAACCGGGATGTTACAATGTGGTATTAGAGGTTATTATTTTCTCTTGACTTACTTTTTGGAGCTTATAGTCAGGGATAGGAAGGAATAGGTACTTGGTAATAAGATGTGCCCGGGAGTAGCTAACCCGTGTACAAGGAAAAGCCAAATTACCTCATATATTGTGATTCTTCTGATTTTTCAATTATTATTGTTGATTTGATTTCACCATTGGGTGATTCAATTTTATTATGCTATTATTATTGATATTATTGAGGTTCTATTTCTATTTCAAACTGATGATATAAGGGTATTCCATCTCATTCATCATATGGCACTTGTTGGAGATCACATGTCATTCATTCTTGTCATTCCATTTAGGGTGCATTACTGATTTCATGTTGTTGTGATAGATGTTGTGTTAGATATGCATGTTTTTGTGATATATGACTTGATAGAATACCTGCAATTGGATAGGGTATTTCTAATATATAATATTTAGTTTGAAAGAATGCCAAAATTTGGTTCTTGAGGTGTTATGGACCCTCATGGACTAGAATTCGGTGGATTATTGCTCTACTATGTATATAAATAACATTTATAAGATGAAAAGATTTGATTCGCGAGGACTATGGGACCTCACATATCATAATTTTGCACTTTAATGTTATTTCAGTGTTTTTTGGGGTTCCAGAGTAGTTTTTGGGGCTTACTATCCAGAAAAACCCAGAATACACGGCGTGTAATGATGAATACACATCATGTGTCCTTATGTTCAAGAAGGAACTGTTTTTCTTAAGTACATGCCATGTACTTATGTACATGCAGTGTAGTCTCCAACCATGTCAATGGTTTTGTGGGAAGAGACACGGGGTTGGGAAATCTTTGGGGGGACACGCCGTGTACCAGATGTACACGTTGTGTGTGTAGACCTTGTGTCCACCCGTGTGACTAACAACACAGATGGATAAAACTTAGGTTATAAATGTAGGGTCAATCTGGAATACGACATGTAGTATAACCCTTATATCCAACCATGTAATGATCAACACAGGGTGGTGGAATCTTCCTAGTACACATCGTGTTTGGCATACACACGCCATATAGAGTTAATTGTGTGTCCACTCGTGTGACTAACAATATGAGCAGTTGAAACCTAAGTGGTAAACAATGTGTCTGGTACAAACATGCCATGTAGTCTTGTCCTAGGAGAACTATGTGGGTTAGTTGTGTAGCAGAACTCGGGCAGGGGAAATGAATCAAATTCACTCCATGTCATGGAAGAACACGCCTTGTGTATGGGGAGTTACATGACCGGTTTTAGTACAAGTACACACCCATGTGAAGTCTTAAAGGAACACACCGTGTAATGGTTATACATGCAGTGTACCCATGTTTTGAAAAATACAAATTCTTTCTTTTTCCTATTTTATTCTTACACTTCAAATTTTAGTCCTTGATAAATCTTGATCCTAAGGTGTGCACTTGACCTTGCAGATTCATGCCACAAAGAAGTCCTCCGGTTGTATTCTAGATACAGGGAAATGATTAGACACCAGACATGGATGATCAAGAATAGCTAGCAGATCCTCCTGTAGTTCCAGTTTTGGAACTAGCCGTCATTCTGGACACAGGTTCCGACACATAGTCCTGAGAGGGCTTTATGATGATCATGAAGACCGTCAAAGGAGTGCTGCATACTGCCCCGTCAATGGCAGAATTTTCGTGGGTCTTCCAGTAGTAGCATCCTCCCACTTTATCAGGGGATGTAGGACCCCAGGCTGTAAGTCATGGAAAGAATCCATGCTTACGATCTTCGAGCATCTAGAGATGCCTCTAGAGAGGAGGGTCAAGCTCGCTACTTATATGCTTCGGGATTCTGCCATGATATGGTGGGATGTGTTTTCGCAGGCAAGAATCCAGCAGGGTATGGCTTGGTATGAGTTTTAGCACACCTTCAACGTTAATTATATCTAGAGACCTTGAGGGCCGATCGAGGCCGAGAGTTTATGAGTTTGTAGTAGGGTACTCTTTCAGTTATGAAGTATTCTTCTTGCTTCACAGAGCTGTATAAATTTACATTATTTTAGAGAGATATTAGTTATTCCTAGAGAGGAAGTTTGAGGATGGATTCAGGAAATACATTCAAGATTAGGTGGACATATTCAGGTTGAATACTATATCTTCTATAGTCAACCAGGCTTTGATCACGAAGCACAACCTGAGGGTTTCTGGAGCTGTGGGCCAGGGTGGTTCGAAAACCAGAGTAAGTTCTTCTCCGATAGATAGTAGGAAGCACCGCTGGGAGAATACACATGGTGATCTAAGTAGACAAGATGCAACTTCAGGTAGATAGGTGGTATGCTACCAGTGTGGGAAGGTCAAGCGTACCAGGACACATTTCCCGAGAGACCCACTGGAGTGTCGATCTTGCGGCAAGATGGGTCATCTTCAGTGATTCTGTCAGTTCTTCTCACTGGTAGCAGGTGACATGGGTTCTTCTATGACTTCATGTTCAGGAGAAGCACCTCCAGTTTCTCATTAGTTTGGGAACTGGAGTTCTTCTGCCTGTTTAGGCCGAGGTGGAGGTCGTGGCCGTAGTGGTCAGACATAGGGTTTTTGACAACCATATGGTGGATCAGCTCAGGGATCTCAATTAGTTTCACAGGTTCACGGGGTAGGTTATTCCTTTGCGGTGGGGAAGACCTACTAGGAAAAGGATCCCATACCTTCCATAGTTCGAGGTACGATACTAGTTTCCTCAGTTTTAGCTTTTTCACTTTTCGATACAGGGGATTCCCATAGATTTATATTTATTGCTATTGTGAAGATCATTGGGCTCTATATATTTTATTCTGATGATATCTTGATGCTTGACACTTCTTTGGGGACTAGAATGGATAGTGTATGTTAGTGTAAGGAGTTCCCTCTCGAGGTTGGTGGGTGTCACTTCCTATGGGACTTCTATGTCTTAGAGATGACGGGCTATGATGTTATTCTCAGAATGGATTGGTTAGTTCCCTTCCAGGAAGTTGTTGACTGTTATCACCGTAGGGTTAGTTTCACATCACCATAGGGTTGATCGTTTCATCAAAAGGGATAATGGGATGTCCATGAGAGTAGATCAGGTCCCGAGCATCATGGTTTGGGAGGAATCACATCCCAAATTTCTAGTCTTTATATGGATGACCATGGGACTTCATAGTTAGACATTCCACTAGTGGGCGATCATTTCAGGGATGTCTTTTTAGAGGATTTTTTAGGTTTTCCTTTAGATAGTGAGGTGGAATTTTATATTGATCTGGTTCAAGGAGCAGTACCAGTGTCCATTCCTCCTTATAGGACGGCTACACCAGAGTTACATGAGCTCAAGAAGCAGTTGGAGGAGTTGTAGGAAAAGGGTTTCATCCAACCCAGTACATTGCCTTGGGGTTCACATATCTTGTTTACAAAGAAGGTGGTCGATACCCTCAGAAATTGTTTTGATTATAAAAAGTTGAACCATTTGATAGTTAATAACGGATATCCTTTACTGAGGATTGATGATCTCTTTGATCATCTTAGAGGATCCTAGGTGTTCTCGAAGATTGACTTGAGATCTGATTATCATCAGTTGCATGTCAGACCATCAGATATACCTATTACAACCTTTTAGAGTAGGTATGGTCTATATGAGTATGTGGTTATTCCATTTGGTCTCACGAATGTGCCTGTAGTTTTCATGGATCTGACAAACCAAGTGTTCCATTCGTACTTGGATTCTTTCATGGTGGTCTTCGTGGATGATATCATGGTGTACTCTCACACTCAACATGACCATGCTACCCAACTTGAGATCATTTGAGTACACTGGGAGAGCATTAGTTATATGATAGGATCTCAAACTGCCACTTTTGGATGGACCAGATTCACTTCTTAGGTCATGTTATCTCAGAGATAGGAGTATCAGCAGACCCATAGAAAGTGAGAGAAGTAGTTTCCTGGGAACAGCCGATGAAAGTATTTGAGGTGAAGATTTTTCTAGGGCTGGCTGGTTACTACAGACACTTCATACAAGACTTTTCATGCTTATTAGTGCCACTAACAGGTGTGACTACAAAGAGTGAGAAGTACTTGTGGTCAGATTCATGTGAGTCCTCCTTTCAGGAGCTGAAAGGGAGGTTGAATTCAGCACCAATACTAGTATTTCATGTTCTGGGAAAGATCTATACTTTTTATTATGATGCATCAAGTATCAGGTTGGGAGTTGTGATTATGCAGGGAGAATGAGTCATTGTGTATGGGTCTCGACAATTGCAGACACATGAGAGGAACTGCCTGATGCACGATCTCATGTTGGAAACTATTGTTCATTCTTTACATTGTTGGATACATTATATGTTGGGAGATAATTTTATGGTTTTTACAGATGAAAAAAGTCTCAAGTATATCTTCACACAGTGTGATCTTAATCCGAGGAAGTGGAGGTGGGTTGAGTACCATCAGTCCTTTGACTTTGATCTTGCCTATATTCCTTGGAAAGGCATCACTGTGGCTGCTGCGTTGAGTAGAAGGACTCAAATACAAAAAGTTCTGGAGGCCAGAAGTGAGTGGCAGCATATGGATCTGTTCTCTGAGTTGCATTTGGAGGTTCACAACAGATAGGGGCATGCATTGCTTTCTTCTGTAGATGTTGACTCTACTTTACATGATCGATTGCAGATGACGTAACTATCAGATTATGAAGGCCTAGTCCTACAAGAGAGTGTGTCAGGAGAGGACCCTATTCCTGTATGGATAGTAGGCGAGGATGATATATTGTGTTTTCATGGGCGTGTGTGGGTGCCAACAAACATACGCAAGCAGCTGATGTAGGACTTTCAATCCTTAGTTTATGAATTTCATCCTGGTGTCACCAAGATGTATCGATATCCGCACTGTCAGTATTGGTGGCCATGTATGATGGGAGATGTTTCTGGTTTTGTCATGAGGTGTTCCACCTGTTAGCAGGTGAATGTAGAGCATCAGCAACCAACATGGATTTTTCAGCAGTTACCCATTCCCAAGTGGAATTAGAATGATGTCACGATAGACTTTTTGATAGGTTTTCCAAGGTCACCATGAGGGAATGATGAAGTTTGGGTTTTCATTGACAGAGTCATGAAGGTTTCTCACTTCTTACCGATCAAGGAGACCTTTAGTGTTGATGAGCTATGAGGGTAGTACATCTGAGAGATTTTATGTTTACATGGTGTTCCACACTCCATTTTTTTAAATAGGGATTCTCGTTTTACTTCTCAGTTTTGGAAGAGATTACATAAGTCTTTGGGTACACAGGTACTTTTGAGTTTAACTTACCTCCCCTAGACAGATGGCCAGTCTGAGCGTATGATTCAGGTGCTAGAGGACATGATTCGATCATGCTTCCTAGAATTTGTAGGTTCTTGGGAGAAACACTTACCTATTATAGAGTTTTCCTACAATAATAGTTTTCAAGAAACTATTTAGATGACACCTTATGAGGATTTGTACGGTAGACCATGCTGATCACCCTTATGTTGGATGGAGGTAGGAGAGGATGCTATGTTGGGACCTCGTCTTGTCCAGGAGACCACAAAGTAGATAGAGTTGATTCGGAAGATGATGGCTACTACACAGTCATGACAGAAGTCTTATGCTGATCGGTAGAGATGACCTCTGGAGGTTAAGGTTAGGGATTTGGTTTTCCTACATGTCACACCGTGGTTGGGACACAGGAGGACTAGGAGACAGGGTAAGCTTTCACTGAGATACATCGGGCTTTTTGAGGTTTTCGAAACGGTTGGGCCGGTTGCCTATCGGTTTCAGTTTTCTTAGAGGTATTGGGCTATTCATGCCATCTTCCACATTTCTCAGCTATGAAATTATTTCTCAGAACCATCTCATTTATTTCAACCCAAGGAGGTTGAGAAAGAGGTGGACACATCATTCGAGGAACATCCTATACAGATTGTTGATTACAGTGCGAATGTTCTCCATGTCTAGTCTATTCCTCTGGTACGAGTGCTATGGAAGCACAAGAAAGTATAGGACAAGACCTGGGAGAGGGAGGCCGATGTACGATCATAGTGGCTAGAGCTGTTTGAGGTTTCTTCTTCTACACTACCTTTCTAGGGAAATTTGGGGGGAAGTTTGTAAGAACCAAGATCTTATTTTTAGGTATGAATATTGTTTTTCGGTGTTTTCAGGAAGAAGAGTATTTTCAAGAAATTTCAGGAGTACACATCGTGTACTTATAACTACATGTCGTGTACTTATAAGTACATGCCGTGTACTTATAAGTACACACTGTGTACTTGGTTTCCGTGGGTAGCCGTGTGCTGGCTAAACACATTCCCATGTGGGGTGACTGGGAGACCACCGAAAGCGGAGCTCAGTAAAGGTAAGTACATGACATTTAATTTTGAAATATGAATAGTGCAATTTATTTTTATTTCATTAAATAGTCCGGGGTTTTTTCTTATTGATAGAACCTCCTCCGTCTTGACCTATCTCATCTCGGAGCGTCCGTACTACACGAATCTTATCCGGGACTCCAACTCTTCATTCGATCTCCGATTCGACCACTGTAAATTGCGTTGGAATCACCACTATAAGATCTTACTTCTTTATGATCCTTGTTTCTTGATTCGTCCTCTTTGGTGAGTTTTCCTCAGTTGAACAGTTTTAGAATTTTGGTAGATCTACGACGTTCTAAAGAGATTTAAGGCCTGGGGTTCACGTATATCGTTCGTACAACACCGAGGTATGTGGTATGTGCCTTTCTGTAGTTATTCATTGAGTTATATGTGAAAAATTTCCCAATACCCTAGTTTGGGGTATTGCGTATTTATGGTTTTTAGCCCTGTTATTTCCTTTTATGCCTTGTGTGCTTGAGTAGAGGATTTATTATTGTAAATCAGGTTATTTTCCATGTTATGGATGTGTTTTCCATGATTTCTTGATTTGAGTGTTTTCTCAAGCTTTGCCTATTAGGCTGTTTTGTTTTTTCATGACTAGTATTGTTAGGATTGAGTGGTTTTATCTGACATGCTATGATATGATGTAGACTATTTATCCAAGTAGTTGTTGAGGTTTACTTTGGATATTGTTTATCGTTTGTGTATGATTGCTTACACAGGGCTACGAAAAATTGGTGTAGTGAGACCATAGGGGAAACTGATGTTGAGGGATTTCCCAGAGTGTCTGTTATAATTATCATGATGTCATACCATAGGGGGGATTGGCGTTGAGTTCTCCCTCAGAGTTTCTATATATACGTTACGAGACCACATGAGTAATTAATGTTGAGTGCTTCCTCAGAGTGTCTGTAGTTTACCGTTACCTGACTATAGGGGGAATTGATGGTGAGTGCTTCCTTAGAGAGTCTTTGATTGCACATGACTATTGGGGGAATTGATAGTGAGTTCTTAATCAGTGAGTCTTTGTTATATCTTATCTCATATTTTGAACCAGAGGGGTTAGGTTGTGAGAAATACCTAGAGGGTTACTTGTATATTTTTTGGTTGATTAAATACTTAAATGTAAATGTTTGTTAATGAAACTATTAGACTGTTTTCTTTTGATTAATTCCTTGTTTACTGCTAATTGTTTCTCATTGCCTACCATATATAAATTCACTGACTATAAGGCACAAATATTTGGGTGGTTGCCTATTGGGATTTGTCTCACACCATGTTTGGGTCATGCTTTTAGGCCCAAATAGATTATATTGTTGTAGGTATAAATAAGGTCAAACTCCCTTTTACTTTAGGTACTTGATTACTCTAGAGCTGGGGATCATGGGACCATGCTGATTCTTGCGATGCTGTTAGAGTTTATTTGTTTTCTTTGTACTTCTGTTTAGTACTGTATTCCAGCATTGAGACTTGTTTGGCTGTTTTCCTAGACATATGTATCATGCATCATTTATATATATGCTCCAATTATTTATTTCTTTCATTCTTCCATCGTCTACTGTTCTATGGTATTATTATTGCTTCTGCTATTATTATCTATTTATTTCGGCTGCGTTACTCTACTAATGAGGTCATAGTTTCCTCAATATCACACCCAAGGCCCTCTCTTCTAGTTAGCATCCTCTTGCATTTAGGGAAATGCACTTGAGACCATGTAACCAACTGGGTACAGGGAACCTTTGCGCAACTTCCAGAACAGAGATGTTACAAAATGTTCATTTAATCAAATTTTGAAATATATTCTATCTTATTTAATATAAAAGTCTATTTTTTAAAATATGAAAATTACATTCCATGACTTGTTATATTTTAATTGAAATAAAATTTGGTTTAATAATTATGGAATTGATTATTTAACACATGGGGAGAACCTCCTGGGCTGTTTAGCTCACACCAGATCTTTTCCATTTGGATTTGGTATATTAATATATGCGACATCCATGAAAATGGAATGATATACTTGGAGTTGGAGGATGTTATTGATCCTTGGTTATTGGAGCAATAGATTTGAATGGTGGAGATGTGATACACCTATTACATGGGAAATGTTTGAGGTTTTACCAGGGAAGATGTTTTATATTTTAATAATTTACTATTGGGTATTGTTGTATGTATTTTTTTTAGTAATTTCTCTGTTTGGAGTGTTGATAATACTTAATTTACTTTTGGATAACACTATTTTAGGGAAAAAAATATTTCCATGGCGATTATTCTATAATTCTAGGTACTTGTTTCCAACTGACTGGGTTTTAGAACAGCATTCTATCCATTTTAAGGTCGAATCAAGTATTACCATTCTGAGGAATCCCATGATGGTTCATGGGGAAGTGGTATTATATGGTTATTTTAGGTTTGATACTTTTCTATGATGTTAATATGCATTTGGGTTGGACTTGTAGATAGTGGGAAGGATTTTTATACTTTGGTGGTAGTTGTGAGTGAGTTTCTGGAAATGTCTCCTCATATAAAGCCTTATGTCACCATGGTTTCTTGGTAAAACTATCTTTGGGGAATAATTTTATTTGATTTCTAGAAATTTCCCTAATTCTGATTTTAGAATGATTAAATCCTAATATTGACTTCTATTTTATGGAATTGATATTCCTATATCTCTTCTTTGAGTAGTTTATCTTTCTATACTTATTGATGAATTCAATGCTATTTCTTGATGTTTTTCAATATCACGGCTCTTAGGAGATGGTTAAATAAGACATAAGAAGGAGATGATGGTGAACCAGAGTAGGAGAATCCACTGAATGAAATGAATCTTTTTGAGAAAGTTTTTTCTGTTGTCTAATCCCTAGGGAAAGTACCTACACTTGTTCCCATTCAATAACCAGTAGTTGAAAATAAAAGGGATAAATCAAGAGATCATTCTCAGGATTTTCTTTTCAAAAACATAGAGACTTAAAAATTTGGAATGATCCCAAAGAGACTGAGTATTGGTTTACAACTATTGAACTACGTTTTGAGTTCATTGGAAATCTAGAAGCTATAAAGGTGAAATGTGCTACCTTTATGCTTGAGGGGCTCAATAGAAGATGGTGGAATTCTATTATGATTGTGAAAAATTATGTAGGCTTATATTGAAAAGTATTTACAGTTATTTTAACTGACCAGTTCTTACTAGAATATTTAGTATTGAAAATGGATATGAAGATTCTCAACCTACAGTTTCGTGATAGGACCTTAACATGGTATTTGAACCATTTTATTGAGATTGTTATATTTTTTCCTGAGGTTATATAAAATTAGAATATGAGTTCTCGAATATTTTATATGGGTCTCCAAATTGATATCAGATCAATATTTTTCTTGTCTAATCTCACCTATTATGCTGATGTTCTAGATAGAGCATTGATGGTTGACCTTCACCTAGTTGGAAAGTCAGTGTTGATAGGGGTTTTTATTTCTCCCAATGGAAGTTTTGTTAGTTCCATTGAAGGAAAAAGAATTTGTGATGACTATCATCATGGTTATAGGTAGTAAGTTTCATCTAGAACTAATGTAGATCCTAGAATAGGCCCTTTGAATTTCATTCATTTTGGAATTGTTGGTTATTCAAAATGGGTTTTTATGAAGCTACTGAAGATCGATAGTTCATCATGTTTCTCAGAACATCTTTATGTGTTCATCCATTCCATTTATTATCTTTGTAGTGAAATGGTCTCATAAAAACATAAATTTATTGTGCTTAATTTAGTTGCTTCAATAAATAAGGGGTTCCATCCATACACAACTAGAATAAAGATTATTCTCATAATTCATGAGTCTCTAGAGAAAGATGTCACGAGTCCAGTGATAGTGAGAGGTACCATCACTATATCTTCATCTTTAGTCCCACATTTAGGGAACGATTTGTCTATCTGCACGAGCTAACCGTGCGACCCATTAATGTTTGGTTTAAAAAAAAGGGAATGCTCAGGATTCACCCTAACTCACCCATTTCCTCTCGCATATGAACCCTACATGGTATTTATTTCTCTCAATGTCTATGGGTTCTCTCCCAATAATTTTGGAGGTAATTTTATGGGGTTTCAAGGGTCTTTGAAGGCGGTTCATCTCGGGTAAGCCTTCTCTCTTAGTTTCTCTTTGGTTTTCTCATGATCTAATCTTCCGTCTCTCTCAGTTTTCTAGATATACATATTTTTTGTGTAGATATAGGGTTTCGATTCTTTAAATGATGAGATTAGGGTTTCTTGATGTTAGGGAATTAAATCTAGTGTGGTTTCAGTGGAGCATTTTCCGAATTTGTGGTGAGGTTGTTCGTGGGTCGATTTCGCTGGAACCCTAAAGGTAGGTGGCTTCTATCTTGACAATACATGGTTAAAATTAGTGACATTGGTTGAAATTAATTTTTTTCCTTGAAATTAATTTGGATAATGACGTGTGAATCTATTTGGGAACCCATTTGGTGATGATTTTTGGGATATTGAGGAAAATGGGCCATTGTTACAAAAAAGGGATTTGTCATGTGATTTTAAAATGTTGATTTTAAAATCGCTTGTGGTTTATTATGAAAAATGTTTTGTGGTAAATAGTTCTCAATAAATATGTTGTTTATTTGAATGTAGTTGTTCATGGAATGTTGGTTAAAGGGTGTTTTCAATAAATTGGTGATTTATTGAAGTGAATTGGCATGTGTTCGAAATGATGGTGTGTTTATTGTGTGGCATTGGTGATTTTTAATTGTTGGTTGATTAAGTGTTATGGATTTTGTTGATTGTGTGGAAGTGGGTGGGAAGTATCACAATAACAGGTGATGGATAGTGGATGGAAGATCCACCATTATGTATAGTGGTCGGGAAACACCACTAGTTGGAAATGTAGTGAATGAGTTAGACGGTAGCACCACTGTTTTGGTTTCCTTGTTCTGTGTTGCTTTGAAAGATGGATTTTTTTGTGCTAATGTGAAATGGTGAATTGTATTATAGAACGATTGCTTGTATTTCCCTTGGGTTGCATGGTTTGGGTAAGGTGGCTTGGTAAGGTGGTGTTTGTCATGTTGGTAATTGTTGAACTATTTAATGTTTTATATAAACTATTTTATATAAGTGTGCTAATAGTTTTATCCTAGTGTTACGTGTAGGGAAGTCATCTGGGGAAATCATACTGAGTATTTTTACTCAACCCCTTCTTTGGAAAATTGGTTGTTTTGCAGATGTTGTATTCTAGGGCATAAGTAAGAGTAAAGAATCTCATTTTTCAGGTGGTTCAGCTTGATGCTTTGGTGATGTTGTGGTTCTTGGAGCATGGAGTATGGTGTGGAGCTATAAAGGGTATCCCAGTTCTTTGGGGTCTTGTTGTGTAGTCATCCTATTAGTACTCTAATTTTTGGGTTTGGTAGTATTGGAATTTGGGAATTTTTTATGGATCAGTTTGGTTCTATTATTATAATGCATGGGTTGGGTTTTTTGGTTAACATGATTCATGAAGTATGTTTTTAATGGATTGTTTAGTTGGTTGATTTTATGTCAAGGAAAAATCATTCCCCAATTTATTCTCGAAGCCCTCAACATTTATTATCAGCCTTTGGTGTCTTGGGAACATCTCTTAAGGACAATTTGAATTCATCCCCCCCCCTCAATCCAATGGGATGGGACAGGATGTTACAAATGGTATCAGAGGGTTTAGTCCTTGGATTTCAAGTGAGATCAGTTGTTCGGTCCTTTGGCATTGATCCTTGGTCTTGGTGTTGAAATTCGTTATTGGCCTATTCCTTTAGTCAGGATGGTATCAAGGTGTAGGATTATCGACACATAGAATGTATATCATAAAAAGATGTAGCTAACCCTTTTATGATAAACTTCAAGATACCAGGGAGTTGGGTACATATGTGTTTTGGAGACACTTATATGGATTGGGTATCTCATTGTTGTGGGTATAACCAATGAGATGAGCCTAACATGCATGGTAGAAATGAAATCCCACTAGGATGCATATTTCCTTGGGGTATAATGATTTATGGTGGGATATATATGCAAGGATTTTGGAAAATATGAATTAGATTTCAAAACAGAAGGATTTGAAACATGGAAATTTATGGTATTTTGAAAATTGGTTGATTTTCAAAACATGGTGTTTTTTCAGAATAGTGAAAACATGAGAACTGCGAACTTGTGGAATGTATGGTTACGATAATTTTTATGTAAATGAATTTGAATCATATGCATTTTAATGTTACAGGAGTGGAAATTATGGTTGTTTTGTATTTATCGAAATAGAATTGGGTATGCATTGTAGAGACCAACTTGAGGGAGATGCTGAAAATGTGGTTGCACATGAGCCACAGGTGAACCAACAGCTAGTGGAGAGTATAGTGAAAGCTTTCCAAGATATGGAAAGTGGGAATATAGTGGATGAACCAAAGCATGTGGATTATGAAGTTTGGTTTCAAAGGAAGAATCCACCCATTTTTATAGGTGATTTGGAGGTAGAAAGGGCTGAAGCGTGGCTGAACAGAATGAATAGGATATTTGACTTCTTGGGAGCTCTATCATAGATAAAGGTGAAGTTAGCCACATATATGTTGGATGATCTTTCCTATCAGTGGTGGGAGCTAGAAGTCCAAGCTGAGACAGACCAAAGTGTGACGTAAGAGTGTTTTGAGGATTTGTTTAATAAAAAATTATACCCTTATACGTTTAGAATTCAAAGTACAACGGATTTCTTCAGTTTGAAGTAGGGAACATAGCGGTAACGAAATAAGAAGCTATGTTTATGAACTTAGTGTGGTTTTCACCTGTGGTGGCATGTAGTACATTATTGAAGGCACAAATTTTTGAAGATGGTTTAAACCAAGAAATTCATTCCAAGATAGTGGTGTTGTGTATAAATGATTACACCGAAATGGTGAATAGGGCTATAGTGGTTGAGTGGGATATTTTGGGGGCTAGAGGTGGGGGAAGTATGTTGGTACCTAGAGGGAATAGTGAGAAATCGAACGATGGGTTGAAGTGGAAGAGGGAAACTTCTTTCTAGGGTAGGAGTATAACATAGAATCCATTGATAGGATTAGTGAATCTTCCTCCAAATCCTCATAGTATGCTAGGATGTTTTCAGTGTGGCTCTATGGGGCACATCAAGTGGGATTGTATGACGCAACCTCAAGAATGTCATGATTATAAGTAGATGGGTCTTCTCTAGTATTATTTTCAGAATTCTCTGAGGTTAGGTGTCTGTGACACTCCTATGGGGTAGCAGGGGTCTTATGCCTCGATGGGATGGGGACATCAGCATACCCCTTGTTAGTAGAGAAAAGTGGGTAATGGTGATTCTCGAAATACCATTATTCCTTAGCAGGGAAATAAAGAGCAGAGCAAGGCAATCAAGAAGTTGTTCGGAGTTGAGCAGGTTGTGGTCGATGATCAGTCAGCACCATCCATGGAACGAGGTATGATTATGTTAAATTCCACATTGATATATGCTTTGTTTGATATGGGTACTTCAGATTCTTTAATTTCTTTCCATTTTGTTAGTTTTTTGGGTTTACATGTTCCAATTATGCCTTCTATTTTGAAACTACAAACTATTATGGGATAAATATAGTGTCGGGCATTCCTATGTAGAGCGTGTTGTTTAGTTGTGGAGGGAATTGATTTGATATAGAATTTCTCAGTGCATGGGATGGATGCCTATGATATAATCTTGGGAATGGATTGGTTGGTGATTTTTAAGGGCCACATCAATTTCTATGCACGAACTATTAGTTTTAAGATGGGGGATATAATTGAAAATCACTTTAGAGTGTAGAATAATGAAAAACTAGGTGCAATTGATTTGTTGGAACCCACTGTTGGCACGATCTTGTATCAGTTAGTGGATTTGTCATTGTAATCTATGGAAGTTGTTGAGTAGAGTGTTATTCTAGTAGTTGTGGATCAGTTTATGGGCATATTTCCCGAAGAATTATCAGGTTTTCCACCTTTGAGAGAAGTGGAGTTTATTATTGATATCCTTTATAGGAACAGTTCTATCTCAATTATTTATTACTTTATGGAACCAACAGAATTGTGGGAATTAAAGTTGTAGTTGGAAGAGTTAAAAATCAAAGGGTTGATCTAGCCTAGCACATCTCTGTGGGCTGCGCTTTTTTTGTTTGTTAAAAAGGCGGATGAAACTCTACATCTTTGCATTAATTATCGTAGAATTTATCAAGTTATGATAAAGAACCAATATCCACTTCCACACATTGATGATTTTTTTGACTAGTTTAGGGGATCTCAATGGTTCTCTAAGATTGAATTGAGGTTAGGGTATCATCAATTGCAGGTGAGGAAGGAGGATATTCCCAAAACAGATTTCAGAAGTTGACATAACCATTACAAGTATGTAGTTATTCCCTTTAGTCTAAAAAATTCAGTAGTAATGTTCATGGAATTGATGAGTCGAATATTTCAGAGATATCTACATTTTTTGGTGGTGGTATTTTTTGATGATATATTGGTCTATTCGAGGACAAAGGTAGGGAATGAGTAGCACTTGGAGATCGTGTTGGGGATCTTGAGGGATCAACAATTGTACATCAAATTCTCACAGTGTGACATTTGTATATAGGAGGTTTGTTTCCTTGGACATGTTATTTCTAAGAGATGTTTTTTAGTTGATCGGGAAAAGATAGATGTGGTTACCTCCTAGAAACCTTCAAAAAAATTTTTTGAGATACATAGGTTCTTCGATCTAGTTGGATAATATCATTATTTTTTTCGTGATTTCTCATGATTGTCCTCACTAATTAATTTTAAAAGGAATAATATCACATTTCAATGGGATGAAATGTGTCAGAAATGATTTTATGATTCAAAGGTTCACCTTAAATCATCACCAATCTTGGTTTTTCCGGAACCTGGGAAAGGGTATGTAGTGTATTATGATGCATCGAGACCAAGGTTGGGTTTTGTTGTCATGAAAGGGGATCATGTGGTTGTATATGGATCACGGTGGTTGAGGGTGCATGTGAAGAACTACCCAACCCATGATTTGGAGTTTGTGGTAATGGTTCATGCTTTAAAAATGTGGCGTCATTATCTATTCGATGAGAAATTTATATTGTTTACCAATCACAAGAGCTTAAAAAATATTTTCTCATAGAGAGATTTGAACTTGAGGAAAAAGATATGGATGGAATATCTCTAGATATCTGATTTTGACTTAATATACACACCAGGTAATAGAAATTTGGTGGTAGATTCATTAAGTAGAAAATAATATGCTCAGGTGGTGAAATAGGCATCAGATCAGTGGGAGTTGATTTTGTTCCAAGAAAACATGTATTTGGAATGTGAGGAAAAAGGAGGAAGAGTGGTCTTATTTTTGGTTTCGTTGGTTTCTGAATTTTCTTGTTTGGTTAAAGAGGCATACACATTTAATTCTGAATGTATGGTGATGAGGTCAAAACTCAATGGTGGGGAGACCATTCAGAGATTGGAACAAAATGAGAATTCAGTTATGTGTTTTTATAATCAGATGGTTATACCAGTGGATTGTTAGGAGGAACTTGTTAGGTCATATCATCAGTATAGGTGGGCTATCCTTCCTGTAATTCAGAAGATGTATAAGGCATTGAAATTGCAGTTTTGGTGGGCTGATATGAAAAGGGATGCGGCTGAGTTTGTTTCTAGATGATTGACTTATTAGAAAGTCAATACAGAGAACTATTGTATAGCAGGAATGTTGCAATAATTACCAATTCCAATTTGTATGTTGGAGAAAATAGCTATGGATTTTGTGACAGGTCTTTCAAGAATGGTTAGGAAACACGATGCCATATGAGTGATTGTGGATTGGCTCACAAGGTTGACCAATTTCATCCTGATTTGTGAATGCCATACTATGGAAGATCTATCCAAAATCTATATCTAAAATATGGTAAATAGGAATGTAATTCTATTTTAGGCTGTATTAGATATAGATCTAAGTTTGACATCTTTTTTTTTTGGAAATCCTTTCAGGCAGCCCTTGGAATACAGTTGATGACGAGAACGATGTATCATCCTCAGATGGATGGCCAATGTGAGGGGACGATACTAACTTTGGAGGATATGCTAATGTTTTTTGTGATGAATTTGGGTGTTTCATGGGAGGATCACTTAATATTAGTGGAGTTATCCTATAATAAAAGTTATCAGGCTTCAATACATATGGATCTGTTTGAGTCATTGTATGGGAATCCATGTCATTCTCAGTAATGCTGGGTGGAAACTTGTGATACTTTAATTATTGGACTGAGCCTTTTCCAAGAGAATACATAGAAGATCATATTGATTAAGAAGAGTATTGAGATGGCTCAAAGTCATCAGAAACCATATGCAGACCATCATCGATGACCGTTGTCGTTTGAGGTGGGTGATCATGTGTTTATGAGAACATCTCTTAGGTTGGGAAATCGTCAGTTTGGAAAGTAGGGAAGTTATCTCCAATGTATATTAGTCCTTTTGAGATACTTTAATGGATTGGAGAGGTGGCTTATCGTTTGTCTTTTCCACCAAGGTTTAGTGCTGTGTACGATGTGTTTCATGTTCTCTAGTTGAATAAGTATCAGTCGGATCATGATCATGTGATTCATTGGGATCATGTTGAGATAGAACCTGATGCTTCCTTGGTGAACATTCCAGTGCAGATTATGGATAGGTAGAAGAATTTCTTGTGTGGTAAAAGCATTGGTTTAGTTTGGGTTTTGTGGCAGCATGGTCCGATTCATGAGGAGACTTGGGAGTGGGAGAAAGAGATGGTTGAGTAATGGCCCGAGCTCTTTCAGCAAAGCGATGGTTCTCTACTTTCTGAGGATGTAAAGTCCAATGATGGGGATAATTTAGAACCCCATGTTTCAGTTATGTAACCCTTATTCATGTCTTTTTATGTATATAAGGTGGTTGGGTGGAGTTTGTGAGAGTTTGGGAAGGTTTTGGAAAACATTGGAGGCCTTTTGTGGCTGCACGGTTTTAGAATAGTTAAGGGGAAACTGCGTGAGATAACCATGCGAGCAGTGGGGTTATTAATGGTTTTCCCACAGTTTTTCTAAGCATGTGAAGAGGCTGCGAAAGATTCCCCTTTGAGGTAGCATCAGGTGCACGATTAGCACACTGTTTTTCTAACCGTGCAAGTTAACCGTGTGCCCCATTAAAGTTGGGTTTTTTTAAAACAGGAATGATCGGGATTCACCCTAACTCACCCATTTCTTCTCCCATATTAAACCTTCATGATATTTCTTCCTCTCAAGGTATATGGGTTCTCTTCCTCTCATCTTGGTAGGGGTGTTTTTGGATTATTATTAATTATCAAACTATTTAATGTTTTATATAAATTATTTTATATAAATGTGATAATTGTTCTATCCTAGTGGTGTGTGTAGGGAAGTCATTTGGGGAAATACTACTAAGTGTTTGTACTCACCCCTTGATTTGGAACTTGGGTGCTTTTTCAGATGTTGTATTCTGGGACATAGGTAAGAGTAAAGAATCTCATTTTTCTTGCGGTTCGACTTGATGCTTTGGCGTTGTTGTGGTTCTTAGATAATGGAGCTTGGTGTGGAGATATGGAGGGTGTCCTAGTTCTTTGGGATCTTATTTTTTAGTCTTACGCTTGATACTCATATTTTTAGGTTTGGTTGTACTGGAATTTGGGAATTTGTTATGGAATAGTTTGATTTTATTTTAGTAATGTATGGATTGTGTTGTTTGGTTGACATGAATCATGTAGCTCTTTTATTAATTTATAGTTTAGTTGGTTGATTTTATCTCAAGGAAAAATTATTCCCCAATTTATTCGTGAAGTCCTCAACATTTATTTCCAGCCTTCGGTGCCTTGGAAAATCGCTTAAGGCCAAGTAGCATTCCTCCTCCCTCTCAAGCCAATGGAATGAGGAAGGATGTTTTAATACCACTCAATTATATTAACTTGTGATGTGAATTTACAAAATCATTTTTTAGATAATTGATTTAATGATATGTATATTACTATACCCCTCATAAGGAAGATAGTTTAGGATATTCAATGTAATTCTTGTGTCTTCAATTTATCGAAGATTGAGATTACTAGGAATTTTATGGTTCTATATTTGAAACCTATTGATATCATTTTTGGGATGGATTGGTTGAGTTCTCATAAGCCTCAAATTGGTTATTTTTTTCAGGCCTCCTTTAAGACCTTTGATGGGGTTTTCATGTATTTCTTGCAGAACGGGACTCAAAGTTAAGTATATATGGACCTCCATTTTGAGAGTCTATCATGGAAGTATTGGTTTTTTCTTTCAACTTTGAGAGATAATCTTTCAGTGATGATCTCTCTCTAGTTTTCATTGAGTTTCCCATCATTCTTTCATTTTGGATTCTATAGCATGCAACCATTTAGAGAGGTAGATCTTTCTATTTATTTATTACATCGAACTCAACCAGTACCTACAATTTTTAATTTTATGGAAGCTACACTGTTGAAAGATATTGGAGACATAGATTTTTTTCTAGAAAATGTTTTGATATTACCAAGTGTTCCATCTTTAGTTGCACCATTATTTTTTGTGATGAAATTTGATGTGACACTCTTATTATTTGTTGATTAAAATAAACTCAATACATTCATAGTAAATAATAAGTATGTTTTTCAATAAATTGATGATATATTTTTTCAAGAAATGGGTTGAATTGGTTATTAAAGATCAATCATCGATCTAGTTATTAGCAGTTGAGAATTAAAGAATCTGACACTCATAGGTCTACCTTCAAGATTAAGTATTTCTATTATGAGTATCTTGTTAATCCATTAGGTCTAACCAATTACCATATTGTATTCATATATTTTATGAACAAGATATTTAATGAGTACCATTACTCATTTATGGTTGTATTTGTGGAAAATATCCAGGTTTTATTATTATAATGATGAGGAACATGTGAGTAATTTTAGAGAAGTTTTTGAAATCCTAAAAAATCATCTAATTTATGAGAACCTTTTGAAATGTAATTTTTTAATTTTTGTAGTGATTTATTTTGAAAATTTTTCTTAGAAAATGTTATTTCAGTTGATCATGAAAAGTTGAATTCTATTATGACATAGTAAAAACTACATAATGTTTTTGATATTTGATGAATCTTTGGTTTGGGGGGATGTTGCTGCAGATTCATCATAGATTTTTCAAAGTTATATTCTTCGATGATTTTTATCACTCCAAAAGGTGTTATGTTAATTTTAGATTAGATATTATAGATTTATTTTCTTATACTAAAATTAATTTTGATTTTAGTGATAGTTTTGATTATTCCTAAGGTTGGGTAGGCATATGTGGTCATTTGTGACCCATCAGGTTCGGGTTTGGGATGTGTCTTTATACAGTGTGATCACGTGGTAGCCTATGGTTCCTGATATCATATGCTGCATAGGAAGAATCATCCAATGAATAACTTTGAACGTGTATCTTTGATGAATGACCGTCATAGTTTAAAGCATTACCCTTTCATATATATGTTTACAATTTATTCTGAGTACAAAATCTTTTCCTATTTCGCCTCTCAAAAAGATTTGAACCTCTGATAGATGCATCAGGTAGAGTACCTGATTTCATTTGATTTTAAAATTTCATATACCCCTATATTGGGGAATATTTTTCTTGATGCCTTGAGTAGGAAAATTCCAAATGATACAATGAAATAATCATTAGAATAGTATAATCTCGTGGCTCTCTTTAGTTAATTGCATTTGGGATTCTGGGGGAATGAGTCAGATGTTATTTTGGAAAGGGTCCATTTGACCTACTATCTTGTTGAGATGATTTATTAGGAGTTGTGGTTTGATGATGTTTATTTGTAATTAGATACTATATTTATAGTGTGGGTATCATTGGTGAATGGTAGTTCTCTTTAGAGGGTATAATAAGTTTCTAAAACGGGCATGTTGTACCTTTTCAAGGGACAAAGTATGTGACGGGGACTGCATAGTTCATATTTAGTGGTGAAAATCAGTACCAAAATTATGTTTTATTATATGTGTTGGTAAATATTGTGTCCATGCATAAGATGAGACATCATTAAATTGTATTATCATTGTTCTACAAACCAAATGATCAATGCCAATCACTGAAAATCATTAGCTTCGCTGCAACTTCTTCAAATGTGTACATGGAAGTTGGTCTACATTTCAATGTAATATTTGGATATCTTATCACATAACTTTATAGAGAAGAATTTCATTTGGTATTTTATGAATATAATGAACAAATAAACTCATTTTATACCCATTCTGGACAAAACCCATGTTGAGTACATGGGATGTCTCCACACATAGGATATTTCCAAATTTAATGGAGTTCCATCTTTTATGGTCTCTAATAGGGATCCAAATTTCCCTTATCACTTTTTGAGAGGACTCAAGTATATAATGGTATACTAGGTATTTAAGATCATGGCATATAATCTATAGAAGGATGGTTATAAAGTGAATGTTATACGTATTATCAAGGACATGTTGTGCACTTTCATTCTTGGATTTACTGGAGCTTGGAAGACCATTATGTAATTTTTGAGTTTTACTATAACAATTGTCACCATTTCACTATCATAATGGATGGTTTTGAGGCCTAGTATGTAGCTCCTTATATATATACAATTTTTTTTGTCAAAAATTGGTCAATGTTCCTCGGTAGGTTTGAGTTTTTTCCAAGAGATAGTGGTAAGGATTTTATTGATTATTTATCTAATGGTGATATCAAAGAGCTAGAATAAATCCTATATTGATCATCTTAGAAAACCATTGATGTGTTCAGTTAGTGACCTGGTCTTATTTAGTTTTCACTCAAGTATGGTAACTAATGTTTTTGAAGAAAATGAAAGTTTACACCAAGGTTCATGGGTCCTTGTGAGATTAATAACTATGTGGGGAAATCAGAGTACCATTTAGCATATGAACCATAGTTGAAATTGGCACAAAACATGATTCATGTATCACAGATCTGAACATATATTTCTAACCCATCCATTTTTTTAAGCTGGAATGATCCTATTGTTGCACCTAATTTTTTCATGGTTTAGCATCTAGTTAGGATTTTTCATTCTGATAAAAATGTTCTTCATAGTAAGATGATACCATTGGTTTGTGTGTTATGGATACATTGTTCTGATCCACATGATATGTGGGAGAATTTGTAACTAATGAGAGATTAGGGTCCCCATTTCATTGATAGGGAATATTCTTGAAAGACTTTCAAGGTACATAATGTGTTATTAGTGGGGAGTTTGTAACATCCAGTTACATTCATTAAGTTATTTCTTGACCCTGGTTTTGATCCGTATTTCATGTATTTGTATTTTATTTAATCAGTGGATTTTTAGTATAAATTCATCAAATACTTTTGTGGTTTCGCATTGTGTTTGGGCTGATATGGATTCATTTTAATATATTTTATGAATAAAACCTATGTGTATAGTCTACAGGATAGATTCACGCTATGAATGTAATTCATCACCTGAATCCATCTATCGGAGGAATCCATGATACTATTTCATGTCTTGAATTTTTTTTATGTTTTGAATTCCTTTTCTAAAATGAATGGGTTCCAATCATTCTTTTTAACCTCAGGAAACACCTTTTTGGTGCATACACCACATGGGATATTCAAATTTGGAATGAAGGATTCATGAAGTGAATTCCTCCTCCCTTGTGGGTTTTTGAAAGTTATAAAATTAAAATTATTTATTTTGACATGAAATATCTTCCCTAAAACCTACAGGTCCACCCCAAGAATTTTTTTGGTGATTCCTTCCACCCTATATGTCTTGTTTTGCTGTTTAATATCTAATGAATCTCCGAGCTGTGGTTTTATGATTCTACTTTATACCCTTATATAAAATTGGCATGATCTCATTTTACTGATTGAATCAGACTTTGATCTTAAAAATTTGTGAACTGATATTTTCTTATTGACCTCATCCACCTTTTTTATTCATTTTCATTTCCCATTATCGGTGTTTATATGGTTGATGATAAAAGGTAGGGGTTATATACGATTTGTCCCTATAATTAAAACCTTGATTTTCTTGATTGATTTTAAAAAAAAATTTAAGTGATCTAAAAACTTCTATCTATGGTGATTGATTTTTTATTTTTAATAGTGTGTACAAATTTTGAAGACACCCAAATTTCAATAGAATTGAAACTGTTCAGAAGATCTGAAAAATTGATGGGATAATTTGGAAATTGGTTTGATGAAATGATTTGATGTTGAATAAGGAGATTAGTGGATAAAATTGATAAATGATTTTAATGACATGAATTGATTAAAACCTATGATATGGTTTTGAAATGAGAAAGGCATGTTGAAAAAACAAATTGTGAAATAATATTTTGAATTCATTAGAAATGATTGATTTATCAATGATTTATTAATTGACTAATTCATTGAAGAACATGTGTACCTAGGAAGTTGGTGGGTAATTACGATATTAATTATATGATTTAACCACCATGTAATGGTTTGAATATTAAAACATTGACAAAATATTACTATGCAATGATTTCCCCATTGGGGAGTTGACTCCTGATGGCCAGAGCGAAGGGATGTGTGCAAGCATTGAGGGGAGATCACTGATTGAGTAGTGTGAGGATATTATTTCAAGAAACTAATTTACTATTGGGATTATCATACAATGTTATGAGATGTTTGATTTTATTATTACAGTCCATCAAATAATAATTTTTTTTCATTCCAACTAAATTATATAATTTTTTATACAAAATTTCAATTTATGCATGTTTTGAAATATATTCCATATTTTTAATGAATGTATGTTTTATTGAAAATATGTAAATTTAATGTCATAACTTTTCTTATTTAAATTTAAATTATAACTGGTTTAGTTTCTATGGAATTAATTATGGAACACTTGTATGACCCTACTGGCATGTTTACCTCACATCATACATTTTCCTTTAGGATTTTGTATATTATATTATAGAATCTCCATGAAAATTTAATGCGCCACATGGAGTTGGTAGATGTACTTAATCTTTAGGACTTAAAGTGATGGAGGATACTATTGGATATATGATCCACCTATAATATGAAATATTTCTGAGCATTTACCATAGTGTATGTTTTGTCTTTTCATGATCCACTATTGTGTATTGTTTTAACTATTTGTTTTTGGTGCTTTCTCCCTTTGGAGTGTTGATCATACTGGCTTACATTTTCCTCTCTAGTATTTTTTTGAAAAAAATCATTTCATCGAAATTCTTATATGATTCAAGGTGAAAGTCATCAACCTATGGGAATGAGGAGTGCCCTACATGCAATGTTAGGACTGTTTTGGTTATCAACATACCATGGTATCTTATGATGGATTATTATATGTTTTCTATTTAATTAAAAGGAGTATGGTTTTTTATATTCTATTAAAATAACGGGTTTTTGAGGTTAATGGTTTCTATTAAAAATTATGTTTTTGGTTTTCGGTTTCCTATTCAAACCATGTGGTTTCATATATTATTCCTCACAAAAATTCTCATAGGGAGAAGGTGTTGGGGTAACTTTATGATCTATTTTTGATCTTATTAAATACATATTTTATTTATATATTCTTTAATCATTTCCTTTAAATAATTATTTTTCATTATTACTATGTTATAATTATTGATATGGTATAATTTTTTCATTCTATTTATTTCTTATATCATCATATAGTTTATCAAGACTATTTATTTATTCTCTTTATTTTTTAGAAAGGAAATTCCCCCATTACATTTATTAATATTTGGATAATATTTTTCATAACATCTTTTAAAAACAAATGCACTTTTCTGGCAAAAAAATCAATTTTTTATTTAAGAAAATATGTTTCCACAGAAATAAATTTTTTAAATTATGTCTCACTGATGATGATTACATATATCATCACATAGTGTAATGAGAACATCCATGAATTAAATACTCAATGTAAAAAAATTTCTTCCAATTATTTCATTATTATGTATTCCAATCAAACTAGTCATTAAATTAATACTTTTAATTCCTTTTGAATCACAGTATTTGATTTATCCACCCACAACTATAATTGGAAAAGGAAACATGATTCCTACAAAACCAAATTATTATTACAATTGAAACATTCCATTAATTTTATTTAACCTTCCATATTTAACTTTATTCCTAAAATAACATACATATGCATTAAAGATATATTTTTCATCAACATATTTTTATTCAACTAACACATCTATATAATTATATTTACCATGTTATAATTAATATATATTAATTAAAAATTATAGAACAAAATTAAATATTTGAAATTAATTTTAAGAAAATAATTTAGATGTAATAATCCACTTTATAAAACATTAAAATTTTCTTTGTTCATTAACAATCCTTTTTTACCAGGAGCACACAAATAAAAAATATAGAAAATATTTAATGTTATATTATTTCTACAAATGGTGCATTCCATTAAATTCAATTGTTTTAATTTATCAACACATATAAATCATTAACCAAAAAAATAATATATATCATCTTAAACCGTTCTTCTTCAATAATAAAAATCAGTGGAACACATCGACCATACCATTATACTGTCTTTTTTGGAAGAAATGACTCACCCACATAGGTTTAAAATATATCATGAAAAATAAAATTTCATGATTGGTCAAGTTTTATTTCTATTTATATGATAGAGACCATATTATAAGTTCTTGGTATTAGATAAATCGATAATGGGGTTATAATTACACAAGTGAATAGCCACATTATAAACAAAGTAACTTTCACAACCCACAACATATAGGAATTTAATTCATATTGTATAGAAAAATTAGTCTAATATTATGAAGAAATAAATTAATGATAAGAATAAAATATCAACTTTCTCAAAAAAGTCCCCATATCACCTCAACATAATGAAGAAAAAGTTGATTAAATGAAAACAAGACATAAAAAACCCATTCCACTAAACCCAATATCCACCAAAACTGGTCTGAAAGAAGATTATAGTGTGCATATGATGATAAAATCCCCTCACATGGGGAATATATTAACATTAATAAGACTGATGAGGGAGTTACAGAATGATATGATCATGGTCATAGAAACCCTTTGCCTAAACTGCATCTCCATATCAATATTAGGGTAAGAAATGAGTTATAATTACCATCTCTGAAGGAAAATACTTATGGGATAAAAAATATTGGTTGATGCCATAAAAAACCATGGATCAATGATTAAATCAGTTAGTTTTAATAAAGTTAAGGGGGGGTTGTTTTCCAACTCTCCTTATAACGGGATGAAAATCAAATAATGTTTATAATATTGGTCATTCAATTCAACGGTGCATCGATAAATGCATTTCCAGATCAATGTGAATATTATAGGGACTCACCACAGATCAAGATAATATATCAAAAATAATAAATGAAGGAAAAAATCACCATCCTAGATTCCAAAAACTTTTTTTTCAAATAAAGAAACTAGACATGAAAATTGATCTCAAAAACCTCCCCTAAAAACAACTAAATCCTCTCAAACCCTGAGGAACATGAACCACCACTACCAAGATGACCTATATAGCATCATCCAAACCAATGGACCCTAGTTACCTCTCTATGAATGATTAAAAATTATTAAATCATCACCTCCTCAGACTAAACATAATTCCAATGATTTAAAATTAAGCACACATATATTATAAGACTCTTACTCTAGTGATCTCAGAGTGTCCTACTATAATCATTACTGTCTTCTCCCTCTACCCTATGTTAGATTTACTGATAAATTATTTTAAATTCATTTAACATGAACTCATATGGAGCATGAACATGGATTCATTCCTAAAAAATAAAAAAGGTTTGGGACTTTTATTCTTGGACTATGATTATTTTATGGATAATTACACAATTTATTTTTAATTTATTTTCCATTATCTACCCTATTAAAAAACAAGAATATAATAGCATGATGCGTCATCACTTCATCATCTATACCAAAGCCACCTCAACCATATACAATTGAAACTTATTCCCATACACTTATGGGAAACCAAAGCCACCTCAACCATATACAATTATATTCAACAAACTATCTTCATCACATACCATTGCACAATTTTAGGGGAAATAAACCTGATTCATATAGAAATGTAATTATATATATAAAGAAATAGTGGGGAAGAGGCAGTAGCTAACAATCTATATCATTACCAACATGGATGTTGGGTAAAACTCCCCCAGAACCTCTATTTTTTGTATCCATTATAATATTGGTAGGGTGTGTATGAAAAAGTAAAAAATATATAGTATATATAACTCACAATGACACTAAGGTAAATTATCTAGCCATATATTCATCTAACATTATCATATCATATTATTTCCATCCTCCCCCACTAGGGTCTACATTTCATATAAACATAAAAGCATCCAATGAAATATTAAAAAATTATTAATCCTTTAATTATTGTTACTCCCATTTCATTCCATATGTTTCCTTGAAAACCTAATTATTTGGGAAGACACCCCCAAAACCTATAGTTGTTGGTTTTCATTCTTACTTGGGTTTGGTGTGTATGAAATAACATGACATAAAAAGTTAATATAACTCACAACAACAATACAGAAAAATACCTAGCCTTAAATCCTTTTGTCACTATAATCACATAGGACTCCAATCTACAACTAATAAGATGTAGATTTCATATAATCATATTGTCATTAAGAAAAACATTAACTAATTAATAATTCAATAATTAATATTATTCATATTTATTTCAATGATTATCATTTTAATATTTATATCCATGTGATGACGACTCTAATTATTCTCTTTGTATTATTATATGTCTTATAATCATATGCGAGCATAAATAAAACCCTATCTTATATTAATACATTATTATACATAAAAATATTATTACACTAGGACACATCCCATAATTCAACATAAAAGTTTCAATCAAGGTAAATTATATCAAATTAAATTATGGTGCTAGAAAATATTCATATAAATAATAATCAACCACTAGACCCAAAGTAAGTATCATGATTGTAATAACAATGGACAAGAAATCCGTGATTTGAACTCATCCCAATGGTTCTGTTTTCCCACATCATTATGAATAATATCACATCTAATATCGCATGCTAGAAAAATCATAATAACCATCACCTTGTGTCTCCACCATTATAATAAATAGAAGTACATTACATCTATATCATCATAACTAGAACCTCATGCCACCATCACAACCTCATGTATCTCCTCCCATTACTAAATATATATTCTAAGAACTCAATTTTATTAGAAAATCATACAAAGGATCTAAATATATAGATTATAAATACACATTTAATGTATTTTTTCAAACATAATTTTAAGGAAACTATAGGCCAATCAAATTGTGAATTCTAGCATATATCAACCAAAAATAGGCTTAGTCATCCCAAAATATAATATTTAAGAAATCATTATATTCTCATTACCATATTTATTTATCTGATTTATAATTAATAAATACTCATAACTCTAGAATTTTTTTTGAAGGATAAATAATATATTTTTTAATCTATCATTCTTCCATAAGATTTCTCTATAATATAACTAAAATGTCATCCATAATTATATCTAAATTACTATTTTATTACAAAAAATTAGTAAGAACATAATTTTTTTATTTAATTCCGAAGAATATAAACAATTATTAAAAAAATTTATAATAAATATAACAATATCGATTAAAATATAGTAGGAATCATAAAACATATTTGATCAAAAAACCAGCCATGCATTTAATTCCTACAACATGAAACATTAACATTATTTAACATGTTATAATCCCCATATCATTCCACAAATGACCATAATTATAAAATAATTCTCTTTAATATTATTTATGTATTTTAACACAATGGAATGATACCATTTTTATATTATCAAATATTAATTATACAATGGAACACAAATATATCTTTCTTTCTCATGGATAATATCTAAATAGTCATGACTATTCTACAACATGAAGTTTTTATATTTCAATTTCATCTTATAATAACCCTGATTATAAAATACTATTATCTTCTATCTATGATAACTCATTAAATTTTATTTTTTAAATTATTATCAACAATTCTGATTATATACATCAACATGTGATTTATATATTCCTAGATAATCATAACTGTCCACAATATGTAATATTATTTCAAACAAATTTATAATAGTTATAATGACTACAGATGAAAAATAATCTATTAGAAATAAACACCTATTTGATTTATTTCAATTGAAAAAAACATTAATATTATTCTACTTCATAAAACTTTTTAGTAAATTATCTACATCCAATCATTTACACATTCCTATACATTTCGAATTAAATGAATAAATATTTCAACATGAGATAATTCTATCACTTTATATGATAATTTTTGTTGGTTAAATAACTATATGAATTTCCATGTAATACTACATTCTATATTTTATGAAAATTTATAGACCATAAAAATAATAGTTTAAAACATTATAAGATCTTAACATATTAAGGTGTATAATGTGAAATAATATGATAAAATATAAATCAAAAAATATTATTTGATCAACCATTTTGTCACCTAGATAATTACTTGGATAAAAATAAATTAATACCCACCCAAAACAATATGTGTTAACAAATTATTTTAATTTTTTAATTAATAACATTCCATTATAAATTTAACATTGTATTAATTTCATCTTCATCATTTAGAATATCCATATTATAATATAATCATCAATCATGAAATTATCTTCCATAATTTTTCCTATTATGGTTAATCAAATCCATTTAAATAAATAATCTTAATAAGGATTTGTTAACCTCAACACAAAAAATAATGAAGAAGTATCAAATGCACTACCTAGAATAATGAATCTTTCACATTCTACCAAATGTATAGTATGTAATGAATGAAAGGGAATGGGATGATAGATATTGATATATTTCCTTATATTGGAAACCTGGAAGAATCCATAGATTATTTATTATAGGATTTTAGATCTCATACAGTGGGTTTTGGGTCACCCAAACTTGAGTTAAGTGATGTGTGACTCAAAGGAGAAAAGGAAACTAATTTTTAAAAATTCACAGATATCCCTGTAAGGATACTGCAGATAAATTACCACATGGAAATTTATTTTACATTAATTTAATATTAAAACCATTTCAATAAATTAATCATTGAATATATATAAATTTAATGAAGTTGAAATATTACATTTAAAACATTTCACGTATTCAAAACCATATATTTTCAAAATTATATTATATTATTGTTTTAAAAATTAAATTATAAATGTTTATGGGAAAGAAAACTAGGGTTTAATTTTTTTCCCCATAAGCAACACATGAGCACTACATATGTGTAAAATAGTAATATTCTTATCTTTTTGATAAACCTTACATAAGTTTAAGAAATATTAGGACACACTTACATTATTTGAGGGAAATACAACTTACCTTTACAAGATAAGTCGACTACCATTACATGAGAAAAGGTTTTTCATCAAACCCATATGTAGGTTGAAGCTACCTTTAATCAACCTATGAAAACTCATGCTTTCCCTAAAACAAGTTAAAGGAAAAGGAATTTTCCCTTTTTTAAGACATGGAAAATGTGTCTTGTCTTTATGCGGCATTAATAATAACATTATTACCATTACTAAAAAATCAAAATCATGTGTAAGGATAGTTATATTTTTGAAAATATTATATTTTTAATTAATAAATATTATAATAAATTAAATGATTTATTATTAATAAATAATAAAAAATTACTCTAATACATATATTATATAATTTCATATTCTCCCAATTTAATTTTAAAAAAGTCAAAACATTGAATTGACATCTCTCACGAACCGAATCTGGTCGCATCAAAACTGGCACCTGACCCAGCCCAGGAGATGGCAGGAAGGGCCTTCCCGATCCCCGTGGGCTGGAACAAGTTCCCGAGTATCATAAAATGATGTTTGGGAATGATTTACCCGGGTTTGTAAACATTAAACAACAAACAAACTCAGTAAAACAAATATGGATTTTTCAACTAAAACTGTCTTTTACAAAATTTCATAAATGAATTACATAAGTTAAAACTATGTTTAAATACCATTAAAAATGTCTGAAACTAAATAAAGTCAGCCCAAGAACTTCCACAAGGCAAGAGGCACCACCCTCAAGCCATCTCCAAAACACCGCATCACAAACGACCGGTAAAAACCCGTACCGTTAGCACAAAAGTTGTACCCAAACCCGCAACAACAAAATAACCATTTCTACTTACACCTGAAGGTGTAAGTAGGGTGTGAGAGAAAGACTAGTAGGATTTTACAACTAATAGATTCCATGCGATAAACTTTCAAAGTCGAAAAGCATGCTAGTTTCCAAAAACATGTAATTTCTAGTTACAATTTCTAAAATATGCAACTTAAAAAAATAAGTTTTCAAGTGGGATAATTTAAAGAATCAACACTTTTAAAATAAATTCCAATGATACTGAATTTTCCAGCCAAATATACCGTATGTCGATGGTGAGTATTAAGGATCCAATGAGCACAAGCAATAGGAAATAACCCCGAGGCACTAGCTCATTATGGGTCCCAGGTACCTATTATCTCGATGAGTGTAACCATAAAAAATATCCATTCTCATGCACGAGCCACTATTAGGGAACATACCCATAACCTAGTAGTCCTCAATCCTCATCATCGTAGTTTAGTTAGAGTTGTAAGCGTCTATCTTGCTAAGTGAAACTGAGGTCAAACCCCAATAATTTAGAAGCATACTAGTACACATCCACCCACCTAGATACCTGGGTTTTCCCCTTGTGTTCAAACAAGTTCCAAAAGTCAAGAAATATAATTTTCATTTGAAAATATCATTTCCACATCACAAATTCTCCAAACATCCCACATGTATATGATAAAAGTCACAAAATGCCACTTTTAATTCAAATTGATTTTGAAATCCGACTCACACCAAAATAGCTCACAAGACTTTTCACATTTCTTTTACACTTACAAAAATCCATTAAATTTTTTTATAAAACCAATAAAAGATATTCCCACTAACATAACAGGCCACTTACATGTTACATAATTCCATTTTCATAACCAAAATACATTTTTCACATCACACTCACACAAAACATCCCACATCACTTTCACATCTCTTACACACTTTAGTAAATCCTTCAAACATTTTTGTAAAGAATTTACAAGAAGTAACACATCAAAAAACAGCCCATTTCACAATTAAAATGTACCATTTCAAAATATATACTCTCCAAAACAGTTTTCCAATATGGTTTCACCACTTACATAAATCATTAAATCATTCAAATCTTTCATAAAACAATTCCAAAGAGTATACCCAATCCTTGCTCACAAAACCCATTTCAAAACAATATTTCAAGGAAAAAACCACACCGAAACACTTCCAAAGTATAATTTTCATCCCTAGAGACATTTATAAAACCACTTTCAAGTGTGATAAACTAACCTTTAATAATACCACGAAATATACAAATGAAAATACCCATTTTCATAAAATGCTCTCATGATGTATAAAAAATTTTACAAACCAAAACTATTCCAAAAACCCCCTTCCAAGTCCCACATGACACTAATAAATTAACAAACAAGAACTTTCATACACTGTAAACAACTAATAAATCAATTTCATATTTTATAAAACTACCACAAAAGATACCACATCAGTTACATTTGAAATGTTTACAAGTTCAACAAATATGAAATTATAAAATTAAATGCTTAACCAAATACCTAAAAAATGGTTTTTTCACCACACAAAACATATGGGGAACATGAAAAACCTGTAAAAAAAGAAAAATAACTCATCAATGAATGGTTAACCATGGAATCACCAACTGAATGTGTCGAATCCCTCAAAATTTGGTGCAAAACATCAACTGCACCACCGCCTCACCAAAAGGAAGATAAATCCAGCCCTAGACCACAATATTTGACCAAAAAGACAACAAATAAAACCCTAGGTTCTAAAACTAACTTCTAGATATTTTAGAACATAATTAAAGAGGGAGGAAACCCAAAGGGAAAAGGAAGAAACCAATAAGGAATCACTTACCTTGAAAAATACTGAATAAATCACCCCAAATACACCAGTATTTGAATTTTCAAACATAATACAACCATTCAAGGGATATTCTAACAAGGTTGGAGAGATAATTTAGAAACTATAATGGGGGAAAAATTTATAAATGAAGGAGTTATGAAACAATCAATTTGCCTCTTCAAATCTGGGCGATTTGAGAAATTTAGAGATGTTTCATCCTAATTTGTGATGAAACCGAGCTCCAAAGAGTGGGAGAAGAGCATAAGGATGCTCCTTGGGTATGTGGGATCAGGGGAGAGTTGGAATCACCAAAATAAAAAAAATATTGAAGGAGATATTAAATAATTAAAAAATATTTTTAATGTAGGAAATGGGCTTTTGGGCATGCCCAATCCCTTAAATAGAAACCCATATTAAACATGATTATGGATTCTTAAATGGTTAAAATTAATATGGTGGTGTTAATAGCTCATGAGATGATATATATGAATTTTAATGAATGAAAAATGTTGAAAAATAAGGGAGTTATAAAGGAATCAAAATTTATTTTTAAATCTAGAATTGAGCTCACGATTTGGCCCAATTCATGCAAAACTCACCCATTCCTCCATAAAGGCTTGGGAAATCACAAAAACAAAGAATGAATGGAAATTAAATGAAATTTATCTTTAAAATAAGTCATTTATGTGACAATTATTGTCACTATGAAAACCTTTTATCCCCGGAAAGCTAAATAAATGCCAAATACAAAAACCAAACCCAACCGATAATCCAAGATGTACTTCATTGCCTAGCTTCACCCCCAAGGGTCAAAACAACTCCAGTGATCAATTAAAGAAGGATTAATCTCACAACCAAAACTTACACCACTTTCCTGAAATGTTCAATCAAATTTGTACTTTATCCCAAAAGAACACTCCTCAAACACTATCCAAACAAGACTCAAGAAATTCACCCAAACGAATAACTACTTCGAACAAGGTTACACTTACCTTACTTTATCTAAACCATTGGGTGCTCTCGAATCCCAACATTTACTCAAGGAATATGTTGGGTTTAGAGAGTTCCGAATGATACTACCTACTGACAAGCCAATACCATGGTTAAATATTAGTTATTGGTATGGGGGGCAGAAATAGGCTCCCTTTCATAAGAGACAACCAATATTTTTCCGAGAAAGAATGAGGACACTAATAGGGGGAGACCTGAATGGACTCCCTAGTAAAAAGGGTAGAATTACATTCAAAATTTACAAAGGAGAATACATTATAATCATAGTGGGTCACCCCACAATAAGAACTTACCATCATGGGCCGGCATAGAAAGGACCTCAAAAAATTAAAGATTTGGGAAGGGCACATAGTTAGTCTACACGGTTTGGGGAACCATGCACTAACTGTGTAGATCATTCTTTCTGCGTGGATTCCTTGCACATGGTCACTACTAAACGTGCTCAAACTGTGTGATCAGCTTGTCTAGCCAAATTTCCAACAATTCTCTAATGACTCAATGGAATCCAATGGGGGAGGGAATGACAGTAGGCGATGACATGGGTACAAGGCCCTCAATCTATTTCCACCGAACGGGAACAAAGAAAGAAAGATGATGACACCAGAGGTTTAAACTCTTCCTATATTTCATACTTAGGATAAGAAATTGTACAAGGGATTAAACGACCCAGGGATTTCCCCTGACTATGAGCCAGGTTATCTCTGAGACCTATGGCTAGAGCTCAAATGATTGAAGCATCTTCGACCTCACAGTTAGGCTTTGGAAACCCCCTAAAAGAGAATTCTTATTTTGGTGCCACTAACAACTACATTGAAATCCCCGATAATATTTCCAAGACATAACACATTTCAAACCCACTTTACCCTAACTCGATATTTCACTAAAACAAGGGCTTATAAAAGCACACACATCACACCTTGTTTCTTCAAGTGAGAAACAATAGAAGTAAAGAACACCTATACTAACCTTCCTCTAAAATAGATGATTTTGAAGTTTTTACAAGGGATATATTGTCCCAACATAATAGATACTCTCAGAGGATTGCCCAATTTTCACCTTTACAGTCAATATAGCACACAAAATCACAATGCATCACCGAAGAAGACCATTGTGACTGTTACAAACAATGCATGGAGAGGGACCTTATACAACATCCCCAAACAACACAAAATTCTATAAAGTGGCCAAAATATCATCTCATGACCATATTTCCAACACTAGTAGTTTAACATGAACTTATTCTTCAAGGAGACTACAAAGGACCAATAGGACCTCTTAGACACCATCCTGATACTCATCCATGCTAACAACCCCATACCACTTCCACCTTTGACAAATCAGGAAACTTAAGACGCTAAGGTCTCTTTCAACCTTCCGTGATCACTCTCCCACTACAAGAGGATACGCAAAAACAACAAAGGAAATGGTGTAGACTCAATATAAAAATCTCAGGAAAAATATTCCTTATATTGATCAACTGGAGGGTCTTTAAATGGCGAAACAATCTGTGTTGCACTTCAGTTGTGCACAAACCCTTAATGGGGCATACCTTATCAAACAATTAAATCCAAGGACCCAACCAAGATGGTCTATTGGTCAAGATATACCATAAAACCGATCCAAAAACATGAAAGGAACCACCGTAAAGGCGTCCTAAGACATTTCTCGGAAGAGACCAGTAACCTTCCCTTTAATAAATCTTATTAACCAATCACAAACCCAAAACACACTACAAACAAATGGGGTTCTTGGACTCAAAACATCCAAAAAAATCAACATTAAAAAAACACATAATACACACCATCCCAATATATTCATAAAGTCGTCAAGTTTCTCCTTTAAAATCATATTTTTGAAAATAAACGGTTCAGCGGTTAGTGTATCCACTAATGGTAACACATGGGCCTCACTCATGCATGTTTCTCTGCCACACTAGGCACCCTCATATCCATCCTGGAACTCATCCAGCCATGCCATCAACCATCCTTCATACCATATAACCCCATGCATGTGGTCTCTCATGGAAATACCAAAGGCTAAAATAAAAAATTCTTTCCACTTTTTGAAACCAAAATAGTCAACCAATACCTCCTTTTTCTCAAAACCGCTAACCATGAAATCAAACCCAAATTATAGCTCACCAAGATTTTCATAAAGGAACAATATTTTAAATGAAAACTCACTTTAATGTCATACAAATTAATTTCAAAACATCTCATACCATTAAAACACCTCTCAACAGTTTCGAAAACTCTATTGGAAACACTTTTTCAAAACCAACTTTAACACAATTTTCTACTTTCAAAAGAGGTGTAAACACACCATTTCCATTTCAAAATGATTCTGAAAACTTAGTTCCCCCATTTAAAAATTAAAACCCTTCTATATTTATTAGAAAATAATTTCAAAAAAAATCTTATTCTTCTTAAAACCATGTCATTTTTGTTTTAAAACCTAACTTCCAAGATTTCAACACTAAAGGACACAAGAAAATGAATGGGGAAATTAGCTTTGGAGGGTGACTTGGAAATATGGTTGGTGGACATAATACAATCACTTAACCATAAAAGAGAGTGTTCAAGGGAAATATCTATGGCTCTACATGGCTTTCCAGACCCTATGAACTCACTAAGACCATTAACCCAACTCTCTTTTCATTTCCCCTAATCATCGTCAATCCATGAAAACCAAAGGACTCAGAAAATTCCCGACTTCCCCTAGTGAGTCGAATCCTGTCATGTGGTGTGGTGATCAGGCATAATACCCATAACCGAAATACTATGTCCCAACAATCCTAACTCCAGACAATCCCTACTGTTCCCCAAATAATGTGACCCGAAGAGTTAACCCGAACCTCCCCTGATACCATTTTTTCCTGAACCGAATCTAGTCTCCATCAAAACTGGCACCCGACCCAGCCCGCGACATGGCCCAAAGGGAGTTCACAATCCCCATGGGTTGGAACAAGTGCTCGGGCATCATAAACCTGAGTTTATATACATTAAACAATAAACAAACTTAATAAAACAAATCTAAAATTTTCAACTAAAATTGTCTTTTAAATAATTTCAGAACTGAATTACATAAGGTAAAACTAGGTTTAAAGAAAATTAAAAAGGTATGAAACTAAATAAGAACATATCAACAACTTCCACATGTCAAGAGGCACCACCATCAAGCCATCTCCACAACACCACATCACGAATGACCAATAAAAACATGAACTGTTGGCACAAAAGTTGTACTCAAACCTGAAACAACAAAATAACCAAGTCTACTTACACCCAAAGGTGTAAGTAGGGTGTGATAGAAAGCCCTATAGGATATCACCGCTAAGAGATTCCATGGTATAAACATTCAATTTTGAAAAGAATTCATGTTTTCAAAAACATGTAATTTCTATTTACAATTTCTAAAAGATACATCTTTAAAAAAAAGTTTTCAAGTGGGATAATTTAAAGAATAAAAACTGTTAAAATAAATTCCAATGCCACTAATTTTTTCAGCCAAATATACCATATGTCAACAGTGAGTATAAAGGATCTAATGATCACAAGCAATAATAAATAACCCATAGGCACTAGCTCATTGTGGGTCCCAGGTACCATATATCTTGTGAGAGTAACCATCACAAATATCCATTCTCGTGCATGAGCCACTAGTAGGGAACTTATCGATAACCTAGTGGTACCCAATAATCATCATCAAAGTTTAGTTAGAGTTTTAAGCGTCAATATTTCTATGTGAAACTAAGGCCAAACCCCATGGATTCACTAGCATACTAGTACACGTCCACCCACCTAGATACCCGAATTTTCCCCTTTTGCTCAAACAAGTTAAAAAAGTCAAAAAATATACTTTTCATATGAAAATATCATTTCCACATCAAAAATTCACCAAACATCCCACATTTATACCACACAAGTCACAAAATTCCACTTTTAATTCAAATTGATTTTGAAAATCCGACTCACACCAAAATAGCCCACAACAATTTTCACATTTCTTTTATAATTACAAAAATCCATTAAAAAAATTTATAAACTCAATCCGAGATATTCCAACTCACATAAAATCCCACTCACATGTTACATAATACCATTTTAATAAACAAAATCCATTTTGTATATCACACTCACACAAAACATCCCACATCACTTTCACATCTCTTACGCACTTTATTAAATACTTAAAACATTTTTATAAAACATTTCTATGTTGGAACACATAGCAAAAAACCCCTTTAAAATTTAAAATTTACCTTTTCAAAATATACACTCTCCAAAACAGTTTTCCAATATGGTTTCACCACATACATAAATCATTAAATCATTCAGATCTTTCATTAAACAATTTCAAAGAGTATACCCAATCTTTGCTCATAAAACCTATTTAAAAACAATATTTCAAGGACAAAACCACAATTAAATACTACCAAAGTATAATTTTCAGCCCTAGAGACATTAATAAAACCACTTTCAAGTGTGATAAAATAACCATGAATAATACCACAAAATATACAAATGAAAACACCCATTTTCAAAAAATGCTCTCAAGATTTATAAAAAAGTTTTACACACCAAACCTATTCCAAAAACCCCCTTCCAAGGCCCACATGACACTAAGTAATTAAAAAAACATAAATTTCATCCCCTTTAAACAACTAATAAATGAATTTCAAATTTTATAAAACTACCACAAAAGATACCACATGTGTCAAATTAGAAAAATTCACAAATTCAACAAAAATTAAATTATAAAATTAAATTATTAAAAAAATCCCTAAAAATTGTTTTCCCACCACAAAACACATATGGGGAACATGAAAAACCTGTAAAACAAGAAAACTAACTCATCAAGGAATGGTTAACCATGGAATCACCTACCAAAAGTGTTGAATCCCTCAAAACTTGGTGCAAAACATCAACCGAACCACTGCCGCCCCACAAGAAAGATAAATCCAGCCCTAGAAAACAATATTTGACCAAAAAGACGCCAAATAAAAAACTATTTTCTAATCCTAACTTCTGTACATTTTATAAAATAATGAAAGAGGGAGGAAACCCTAAGGGAAAAGGAAGAAACCAAGAAGGAATCACTTACCGTGAAAACTATTGACGAAATCACCCCAAATACACCAGTATCTGAATTTGAAAATATCCAACAATTAAAGGGATATTCTAAAAATGTTTAAGAGACAATTTAGGAACTATAATGGGGGGGAAAAGAGTGAGAAATTAAGGGGTTATGAAATAATCCATTTACCTCTTCAAATCTGGGCGATTTGAGACATTCAGGGAAGTTTTATCCAAATTATCAATTGAAAAGAGCTCTAAAGAGGGGAAGGACAGCATGGGGACGTGACTTGGTTATGTGGTCTCTGGGTAGTGTTGTAATCACTGAAAAAGGTAAATATTTAAGGCAACATTAAATAATTAAAAAATATTTTTAATGTAGAAAATGAGCTTTTGGGTTGGCTCAATCCCTTAAATAAAAACCCATACCCACCATGATTATAGATTCCTAAATGGTCTGAATTAAAATGGTGGTCTTAATAGATCAGGGTATGACAATTAGGAATTGGAATTAATGAAAAATGATGAAAAATGAGGGAGTTATAAAGGAATAAAATTTTATTTTTAAATCTGGAATTTGTCTCACGGTTTGACCCAATTCATGAAAACTAGCCCATTCCTCCATAAAAGCTTGGGAACCCCCAAACCAAAGCATGAATGGAAATTAAATGAAATTTAACTTTAAAATAATTCATTTATATGACAACATAAATATTTTTAAAACCTATTTTGAAACCATTTATTAAAATATGAAAAAAATTATTGACTAATAGAAACTCCGTAATAACATTAGGAAAAGTATATACCCTTATACTAAAGGATTACAAACAACCTTCAAAGATACTGTCTCATATGGCAGATCATTGAGTGTAGTGATGTAAAGATTTTTTGGTTGGATACTAATGATAATGTAATGGATCCAATGATGAATCCATTACTGAGAAACAACATGAGGGTCATGTTAGGTTTCTAGGTGTTATATTCCCGATAGATTGACGTAATGGCTTAAAATATATCATTAATTTATAATATTAGAAATTCAAATTTATAATTTAGTAATGTGTGTTGCAATATATTTAATACAAATGGTAGAATGATAATATACCCTAAATTTTTGAACTATGATTTTCCCTAATAATTGATCATAAAATAGTAATATGGGTTTTGATTACATGTTAAAAATTGCTTGAATATAACATTTTACTCATTAAAATGGGTTGTATATGATATATAAAGAATTGATTCAAGAGTTTTTATGTAGAAAATTATTACTTTTTTTGAATCAATAAATTTTATCTCGTGTACTATCATACAATCAAAAATATACATATGGGGTCTATACATATTATAAATCTATCATACTAAGGGTTAGAAGGATACATGGTATAAGAACATTCATGCTTTGATACCCTGCTAATGCAAGCCAAAATATAAAAATATCTAATCATGTTGTGGTTGGGTATGTTTTTTATCATGTTGTTGGTTGGAGTGCAACGAAGTTGGGATTTTTTTCAATAATATTTTATGAAAATACACATGGCCCTCGATTCAATGATACTAAGGATATCTATGACCATTATTAATTGAGACAGATTGGATATGTCCAACTACATTGGTGTATGTCCTGTGGTTTGGTCATCTATTAGACAAATGATATGATATGTATTCATCGACATGTTAATTATTTTTAAATTATTCACTAAAATATGACATAACTATACTAGATTGACAAGTTATATTTTTAGTATTCACACGATATCTTGAGAAACAGGAATATAGATGACATTAATGATATATAATGTGGATGAGATGCTTTCATAGAGATATAAGTGTGTTTTATAGAGGTCACACAAGAACCCTTAGTAGCCTAAGTATCAAAAATTCGTTTCTAGAGGATTTTATTATTGTAAATATAAAAAATATAGATTTAATATATATTTTTATTCATGTTAAGGAATGTTGGGTCACATAGATAAGCCTCTATAGAGGGATAAAATTTTATGCAATATTTTTATTCAATGATTAAGTGAGTATGTTGAAACAATATCCAAAATAAATTTTTGATGGATTCACCAAAGGTTGTGATGTTTTTAAATGAGTCTATAAAGATTTTAGTTATATTTGGAGATTTTATAATATAAAAAAATATTTAAATGATGATTTAATTTTATGTTTATTTATCCTCAACATTTTACCATTGATAATAAACCATTATGAATGGATTAAACGGTGTGAATATTTATTTAATGGGATCATGAATAAACAAAAGAGGGAATTAACATATATTGATACATTAAATATGGTTGATGCATTTCACTACATGAAATTTATCAAGGATGTAAATATAAATATATATGATCCATCATGTTGTGGAAACCAATTATATGCAAGATTAAAAACTATTTTCTTCTACATGATATACTATTTTTCCTAAAATTTGGGTATATATAACTCCTTTGGTGTATCATGGTCCTATAATTACAATAATGTATTCCCATGGCATTTTACCACCTTCAGGGGTAGAAGGTTTTAGTTCATTTATCATATGATCTTTATCATGACTACTACATCGAAGCTTGAAGATTTTGATTATAGTAATATAGGTACAAAAAAATAATAATCTTTATTTATATATATTGATTTTGTAACATTATAAGCACAATACATGATATTGAACATGTAACCATGAGTTATATTTAGGTACTAAAAAATTTCTAAAGTGGGTGAGAGATATACCAAGTTGGACACCACCAACAGTGTCTAAATTAATCTTGCCCATAAATTTAAAATATTTAATTTGGTAGGTATATCAAAGAAAAGTAAAGTAGTGTAGTAAATATTAATGAAATTTAGCAGGTCTTAAAATATAAACTATATATAGACTAAAAAATGTATATATATATACATGTAGTACTATCATATACCAGAGACATAACTCAAGATTCCATTTATAATAATAAGAGTCTCATGTTTTTAAGTAAGGGTGACCATGCCCGAGTATCACAATTCAAATTGAATTCCATGCCCAAGTATAACAATTCAAAATGGAATCCATTCCAATGTATCAAATTTATTAGTTGACATCATGCTTTGGAATCTTGAACAACAAGGAGAAGGTTCATGCCCATCATCTTACTCATGGGGGAGTGGAACATCACGTCTAGAAGACCAAGTGATGTGAATATCCATTTCCAACATCTTCATCCAAGGGGATTTGAAATGAAATGTATACAACCCAAACCAAGGTCCCTCTTTAATAATCTATTATAAGGTTTTCTCACATTCACTGTGTGACCCTATCCAAGGCATTTCATCAGGAGGAACCCAACATAGCTCTATGAATAGTATATATATTTTTTATAATAATTCATTTTATATTTAATTATAGTTTATGAGTTCATCCATGCTATAATTTAAGTCAACAAAAAATTTCAATACAATATTAATCATAACATGTAAAAAGGTTCATATTCATAATCATTTTAGAATATTAAAGAGGTACAAGGTATAAAATTAATTTATAATCAATAAAGCCAAGGGAGTCCCCTCTTCCATAGAATAATAATTATGAATAATTTAATCATTACTTTTCATTTTAAGATAGTGAACCTCAATGGTGGTTTTATTATAAAACATAACATGATATAATTTCTACTACATTTTTTTTAATTTTACCATATCTTCATTTATGGATAATTCAACTCACCTAAAAAAGTGATATGAAGTGAAAGAAATGAATTTTAATAATATTAAAATAAAAAATTCAAATTTCAATTACATAAATGACCACTTGTGGTGGATCAGGTTGGGATATTCAACCTTAAACCATGCTACAGACTATAGGGAATTATCAAAGGCGGGCCTATGCATTTAATTTTAATCATTTCATTATTTTGATAAAACACGTGGAATGTCTTGTCTATATAACAACAAAAATATCATATAAATTGGCCAAACAATATGGAAAATCAATTATTCCTATAACCTCATACATTATATCATTGACTCTTCTATTATCGGGATTTGATTCTTGCTGGAATGAGATAAATCAAAATATTGGCAAAATTCATTGAAAATTGGTTGAATTATCTCCCGTGGAGATTCTGCAGAAGTTGGAGATATAAAGTAAGAAATAAACTAATAATAATATAGACTTATAGATAATATACAAATGCAATAAATGACATTCAATTTAGACTAGTAATTGATCATATCCCACTAAGTGAAGAGGTGGAGGCGTGGTGTGCCCGCAGGAGGCCTCCTATTTAATTGAAGGATGAACATGGGTATAAGAACATTAAAGGATAGATGGATTTTTTTTCAATTTTCCCATTTAATGAGGCATATATTTAGGCAATGTGGTTTATCTAACTATGATCCAACTGTGCATCTCACACATCTCAATACCCACACCATGCATGGCTGGACCACAAGGTTTGGACTAACTGTGCGCCAACCATGTGGGACCTCCCCTCAGTGTTTAGGGTTTCCCTACCACCATTATACTCCCTTCATCCCCTCACTTTTTAGGGGATGGAACTGTCAAGGGTTGGGTTGTGTATTGATGGTGTGGAATGGTGTTGACCATTCCATGGTTTGACTGGCTATAAATTCCTCAAAGATCTATCAATGAACCACTTTCCATCAACATCCTCTAAAAAATTGTTTTACTAGTCTTCACCCATGCAATGGCATCTCTTACTTATGATTCATATCTAATAGGGTCATCCTATGTTTTTATGGTGGCTATTTAGTGTAAGATGGCTCTAATTCTGGATCCTATAGTTTCACATTTCTGAGATCTAGAAATGAAGCCTTTTTTGTTAATGCTCCCCTGATGGTTCTATATAGGTATCATTTTTCAATTTTGGAATCATTTCTGGCTGATTATATTGTTTACCCTTCTTAGTTCCACTATTCTTTGGCCCCATATACCATTTTCCTAGACCCATTGTGTAATATTCTTCTCTAGTCACTTTCGATGGCCTCCTCGATGATTTGGGTTTTGTTCGTGGAATCTATAATGTTGGATCGATTTGGAACTCTATGTTCATGGTAGTATTATTTACCATTGAATTGGTGATAGTGGATCATATACTGATGATGTTTTGGGGTTTTTGGATGTGGATGGACCCCAGTGTTGAAGATCGTGGTGCGTTCATGTCGCGCCAGCATCTAGCTTCTCTTCTGTTAGGTTAGATTTGTTTTACATTAAATCAGGGCATCATTCGTTGTGTTTAGTCTTGTTGGTTCCCTTTATAGATCTACCAAGATGTCTTAGCTTCCTACATGGAATTGGCCAATCGGTGGTCCTGTTTCCCAAGGTTGGGTGATCCAGATGATGGATGTGACGTGGGAATAGTTTAGGGCGATGATGGGTGATTTCGTGAGGCATTATGTGTTCATGAGTTTGTTTTTTCAGTGGGACTGGTCCTAGATAGTGTTCCTTGGACGAAATTTTTTTGGTTGTGGTTTATTGGGTTCCTTTTTATGAGGGTCTTTTCTTGGGTGTGGTTCTAGGCCTGACCCACTTATGTCTCTTTTTGGGGTAATGGTCTTCTTTTTGGTACTCACAAAATGTTAAATTGGTTTATTTTATAAAAATGAAAGAATATGTTGGATAGTAAAAACAGGTTTTGGAAAACTATTCTCATACCATGTTCCTAACTCTAAAGCATTTTTAAAAAAACCACACCAAAATGTTCCCCAAATTACATAGCTTATCAAACTGGGAAACACACCTTACAAGAATACATGGTTTCTCTAAGAGGTCACACAGTTTAAACAAATATTGTACCCTAGTCAGTTTCTCTCAAAATATTATTTTTTGGATATTAACACTCCTATAACTCATCTAGACATCCAAAACAAATCTTGGTACTTAAACAAGGTCCATAAAACACTTTTATGTTTTTCATCTCTTAGAATTAATTTCTAAATATCAGACTAATATTTTACCAACCCACCAATTGAAAAACTAAAATTCCTATTGAATTTCAACTATTTCAAAAACACGTGACCTTATAATCCCCCACTATGGAACCTCTAATCCTTGAATAGTCTTTGGAAGTAATGATAATATCCCATTACCTACTCAACTCAACAATTTTAGTTCAAATAGTTGTGTTGTGTTTCCAAACACCTAATGCGACTTCAAGAGCTACTTTAATTATACGGTTCTTGAATCATTAAACTTTTTCCATAAAAAATATCCCAATCTGTATATTAGAGATGATGATTACTTGATCCCATCTAACCTGAGAGAAAATAATGTAATTTTATCTTTATTCACAAGGAATATGGTGCTTCACCGAATAAGTTCTTGATTCCCAAGGGACAATTCTAAGTTACAGTATTACCACAATCATAATTACATACTAATGAACATTTGAATAATACTATAGAAACTTATAACTTTTCTATCATGAAATAAACAAGGAGAATACCCTCTGTCCTTATTTTATCAATTTAGGAAAACTCCATTCGACCAAAATCATGATGGTCGGGTCAGATTTTCATTTAAAACCAAAGGCAAACATTAAATCTACACCTACCTCATCTCAATGACATGGTCAATGTGATTGATCATCGATGTAATCTAAATTATTGAGGAAAATCAAGTCAATATATATACGATTGACCAATTTCAAGAATTATTAACTTCAACTACAAACATACCACTGAAACTGATTAAAATGATACACCAAAGGAATATAGTGATTGTTCTGAGCGTGTTTATAAAATATGACACCAAACTTTCTATATTTTATCCTGACTGAACCAAAACCTGATCAAACCATCGTTATGATATAATGAAAGCATAAGAACATTCTCAATCTAGTATATGTGTGTATAATCTCACCACTCCAAATTATCTTGAGATGTGGTGGAATTTCTTTTAGGCCTTAGGCGACCAACCCAAAAAACCAAATTCTAGAAAAAATGGAAAGGGCTTCATAAAAAGTTGGGGGATGATTTTCTATTTGAAACTAAAATAACCAATTCAAGTATACATTTATAAAAAACCACTAAATGATTCATGAAAAAATGAATTCAACTCCCATTATAACAAAGCAAACCAAACTATATTAGTACCATACCATAGTACAAAGTGGAAACCCAAACAAAGATCAGTGTATAAAGATAAATACAAAAACCAATAAAACCCAATGACTCCAAATACACTAAAACAACACCACTAAACAATATTTAAGCTCAAACACTTCAATCCATGATCAATTATCATGAATCATCACAAAGTAAATGTGATAACCTTGCTTTACATGTGTGTTATAAAATAATATACAAAAATTCACCAAGTTCCCATAAAGGGAGTGAGTAATTAAACTCAGTAGGTTTTCCCCAAATGACTTCCCTAATCATGCCACTAGGATATAAAAAGTTATAACATTTATATAAAATATTATGTAAAAAAATTAGAAACACTTTATATCAAATCCAAACCATACATAAGAAAAATATATTTCATACCAAAAAACTTTTCCAAACCAAATCCATTTCAAAGGAAATCAACCAAAAAAATTAAATTAACCATTTATCAAATTAATTTGGCATAACCCATTAAATTTTACAAAACCACACACACACACGCAAGATTGTGGTTTCCATTGACCATGGAGATTCACATCAATAACATGTCCCTTTTGTGGTGTACTTCATTACCATTATCCACCCCATTTAATTCATTCCCAATAAATACATTCCAAAACTATGCCAACCAAAAGTTTCAAACCATTTTAATAAAAAAGTAATTCTATTTATAACACTTTTCCCACAAATTTCTTTTCATTATAATTAAGAAACTATTTTAAAATCATCATTTTAAAATCATGAAACTAGTTTCACATTCCAAAAAAATAACTAATTTCCACAAACCATCACCAAATATGTTTCTATATATATATATATATTTACACATAAAATTTACAATTCAATGAACAAAATTCAATAAATTTGAATAAAATTTTTCTTGTTTTAGAAATGGGGTCTGAGAGTGACTCCCCTAACCTCAGAAACGTTTTAAAAACTGAATAATGGTAAGAATTATTCAATAAAACTATGTCGAAACTCCCAAAACCCACATTAGATATCTTTACATCATAACAAAATATCCAAAAATCAAAATAGTTAGATTAAACCAAAAAATATCCATCCCCATAGCATCATATCTATGAATCTAGATAAGTAAGATGATGATATCAAAGTAAAATAACTAATAAGGGGGACTTACTGAGAAATCCAACCTTCGACACACTAAGATTTTCCAACATATCACTCCTCGATCAAAGGGAATACTCTTCACATTATTTGGGATGAGATAAAATATAGCTAGGGTCATATATAAGACAAAATATATTAAAGATAAATTATGAATGATATCCACAATTTAGTGATTTAATTATCAACTGTGCACAGTTACAACACACTATTAGAACAACTTTGCGCTAACCATGAAAATTATTATGACCCCAAAAACATAGTCGATCCTTGCTGGATGAATTTTTTTTCCAGACTGTGTACCTACCGAGAACCAAATTCCAGACATTGGTTAGATTTTTATAGTTGTGGTACAATTTTTAATAACCATGCTCAATCCATGCACCATTAGAAAATCCGCAAAACATTTCGAAATTCATCCAAACCCTCCAAAACATAGACCAAATAGTTTACATACTTAAAATATTAAATGAAACTATTACATAAATAAAATATAGAGTGTTATATTTTCACCATCATTGTTTATTCCATACCTAGAAAGTATAAAACCATTGTTTCCCTAAAATTGTATGGGCCACTGCTCACCCATTTCTTTCTCCTGTACCAATGTTACTTCATGAATCTGAAAAAGTTTCAAAAAAACATGAACTAGAATGATTTTTCCCCATAGAATACTTTATCTCTCCTATCCACAATCCACACATTCATGTGTACCAACAAATCATCTCGATATAGGTCAATTAGACCCCATCGAGTCACATGGATAGAATCAGGATAATAATTTTTAAACTGAGACACATGAATCATATTATGCACTACACTTCACCATGTAAGAAAATACAACCTATATAACACCTCACAAACCCATTCCTAGATTCCAAAAAGGGAATATGTATCAATTAATTAATTTTCCCTATTTCTTAAAATGATGATGCCAAAGGCTTGGAGACACTCTCAAGAACACATGATCACTATCCTCAAATGAAAATGGTTGTTGAAAATGATCCACATACAATTTTGGATGACTCTAAGATGTCTCTTCCCCATTCCTCACCAACTGAATCTTCTATATTGTCTCTCACACATGGCTTATCCCTACCAATGAAGTCTCACCTGCTTCTACCCTAAAAAGTGGAGAACGAAAAGGATTCCCATACAAAACTTCAAAAGGATACATATGTATCAAGGCCTGATAAATATTTTCATATGATGACACCAAAAATTGTATGTGCTACTCTCATGTGCCACCAAAATCCATTACAAAACCCTTAATAATGTATTCCTTTATTTGTATCATGCTTCCAGATTTCCCATTCGTCTGAGGATGTTACATCATACTCATGGTCAATTGAGTTCCAAGGGATTCCTATAAGTATTTATAGAGTTGTGACATAATCCTTGGACTCAATCTAATTATATTAATACTTGTATTTCATTCCTCTTTACCACTTCTTGGATATAGATTTTAGAAAAATCCTCTGCCATATGAGATATATGAATAGGGATGAAATGAGATCATTTTTTATCTGATCCATTATCATCCATATAGAATCATATTTAGGATCCTTCCTTGGGATACCTCTCATAAAGTCCATGGAGAACTAATCCCATTTACAAACAAGAATAGGTACTAAATAAAAAATACACTTTGGTCACTAATTCACTACCCTAACCTACAAACAAGATAAGCATATAGAAAAAACCACTACCACATCTCTTTTCATAACAACCCAAAAAATGTGCATTCAACACCTTATGCATCATCTATATTCTAGGATAAACAACACATCTCAAATGATGTTAAGTATGAAGTAGTTGTTCCTGATAATTCTTAGGTACAACCATCTGATATCAGACCCACAAAAACAAACTCCCTTTAAGTTTACATCCCTCAATGGTATCTACACCATTGAGTTTTTATCTCTTCAAAATACATTTTGAATCATATTTCAATGCATCTTCAATCATCAAAACAAAATCAAGAACATATACAAACAAAAATAAAGCTATAAAACTACCTTGGTCTTCACAATCCAAGTTCATGTTAGTGAACACCGACTTTAACTACCATGGATCTGAAGCCTCTTTTTCCAAATAATCATATAAATTTCTTATTAATTCATATTTAACTGAATTTAATTTACCAAATTTATAAATAATGTCAAATTTAAATATTTGGAGATATTCCATCCATATTATTTTTCTTAGGTTCAAATCCCTTTGTGAGATAGTATGTTTCAAAAATATCTTGATTTGAAAAAATAGTAAATTTCTCACTAAAGTTGCAATGGTGCCATGTATTCTAGGAATGAACTATAGAATCTGACTTCAAATCATGTTTTTTTAGTTATTATGGTGAAACCATAATTATCGTTAGATATAAGAAACAACATGTTCTCTTTTCATGAGAATTCATCCCATCCCAGATCCCTAAGCATCATAATACATCACATACCCTTTTCCTGATTCTATAAATATCATGATAATTGTTGATTTAGGTAGAAACTTTATCTCTTAAAAGGACATATCAAATTCAACATTCCTTTGAAATGGAATATTTTTCCTTATCAGAGTTATAATACATGAAGACAATCATGAAAATTCATGAACAAAGCATCGATAATAACATGTCAATATAAGTAAACTGCATATCCCAAAGACATTCATTAATGGTTTCCAAGAGATAATAGCCTCTATCTTCTCTGGATTCATAAGGAAACCCTTTTAATAAATAACAGGGAAAAGGAAACATACTATTTGTATAAAAAAATTAGACATTTAAAGTCTTTCATGAAAACGATGATCCTACAAAATTACTAAAATTATGACCAAGGGTTTCTAATGCTCAACCCTTTTCCTACAATACACCAATATGTCATCCAAAAATAGCACAAAAAAAAGAATCTAGATACCTATAAAATATCTAATTCATCAATTCCATGAAGGTTGATGGGGAATTTGTAAGACCTAATGGCCAACCCATATACTCAAAATAGCTATATATACTTATGAAATCTATCTTTGGAATATCCTCTTTCTAAACCTATAATTGGATATATCTTAAACACATGTAAATTGTAGAGAACCACTAAGATACCCTAATTTTATCAGTTTAATCATAAATTTATGGAAGTTGATACCAATTATTTATTATAACTTGATTATGATTATGATAATACACACAAAACTGAAGAGTTCCATCCACCTTTTGAAAAAAAATATTTGTTCTGTCCATGAAGATATGGTAGGATGAATGAACCCTTGGATTTCAAAATCTTAAAAATTTACATTCAATTCCATTAATTTTTTTTGTTCAATTTTATAAGACAGAATGGAAATAGGACTTTTCCCTCGAAGGAGATCAATTGCAATCTCCACTTCCCTTGTAGATGGAAACCACAAGGAATTCTCAAGAAAAACATCCAGAAACTGATCATCCACCATTGGAAATCTATGATCCCTTAACTCTTCCACTAATTCCAATTTCCACGCTTCCAATTGGTATGAGATATTTCCAACCATTGGTACTAAAAATCATATTGCACCTGCCTTAACAATGTGGTCACCATAAAAGTGATGATCGATGCCATCATAAGTTGTAAAAATAACATTTCACATATACAAATTGATGCATGCCTTTAAAATTTTCAACCAAACCATACCCAAGATTATATCACATACATACATCTCAATCCTAGATAAATCCTATATCAAATCTTCTCCATTTATATCTATAGAACATGATTTTCTCATAAAGGCTTGATATTCTCTTCGACTAAGAAGAGTTATATGTTTCAAAATAGAACATGTCATATAAAAATTTAAACACATAAGTTGAACAATACTAGAAGAAATAAATGAATTATATTACCACATGTTAATTAAATCTATCATATGGTTAGAATTTAAAATAAATAGACCTATCACTTTTAATGGATTAGATTGATCATCCACAAATACAGTCTTAGCTCCATACAACTTCTTACTCATCGCACACTGTTTTTTATTTCCCTATTGATATTTCTTTTACTAAGGAGTTATGGTAATACTCTAATCACCAAGGATAACTCGATTATTCTAAAAATAGTTATTCTTATAACCTTTTCTATTTGAAGCATACGATATATGGGAAACATTATATGTTCCCCAAGCACCCAACCTTGGAGCACTGTGACAATAGCGCTGAAGATTAACCATTTGGATGCAATTTTCTCATTCTCTAGGTGGTTTTGTAAAATCTCTATTCTTGTGATCAAAATAACAACATTAGAAACATATTTTCATGTTCTTAGGTTTTGGAGGATGATTCACTAATACGTCCATCTGATTCTGAGTCATCCCACTACCTATCATATAGGTCCCCCTCTTCCACTAGTTCCTAACATTAATGTTCCAACCATTCCCTATTTGTATTAACATGATTCCTCCACCAATAATACCTTATATTTAGCTTTATACCACCATTTCTCTATTGACCATATCTATATAATTTTTCACAAAAATCACATATTATTTCATATTAATCTCTTTCTTCAACCCTAATTTAAAAATGTGTTCCTTTATTGCCACACTTTCAGCTATATTGTGTGAAAATAATACTAAATTCATAAACGAATCTACATAATCTATCACTGAGAGGTTATTTTTCTTCATGCTAAAAATATATTCCATTCCTATAATCCAAAATTTATGAGGATAGATTTTTTTAAAAAAAGTTCTTTAAAATATTGACAAGTATTGACTTCATGTAATTTACAATTGATAGCTAAATCCCACCATTTTCATGCAGGATCGTCCAAAATATATTTTTACAACATGAATTTTATCTCTACTAGTGTGGTAAGGGAATCAAAGATTCAATTAATCCTATTCATATACACCTTTTCCTTATATGGTTTAGAATCACCCTAAAAGGTGGGTGGATTCTACTGCTACAAGTGAATAGAATGATCCACTTTTCTTGGTCCATCCCTCTAAATCCCTCTATCCATAGCTTAAAAATCCTAGTAAATGAATTGAACCAGCTTTTGTTTCACATGTGGTTCAAGTGCAACCATATTCTCAATAGCCACTTCCAGTTGGTTTCTATGATTCCTATCAGGTGAAAATTTATATACAAAATATAAAACATGAAAGGTATAAATATTTAGAAAATGAAGGGTTAACAATTTCAAATTTACCATATAAGGACTATCATAACAATTTTTCCAAAAATTCCAAACTTTCCATTTTGAACACATTTTCGAATATTCAACTTTTCTTTTTAAAATCAATCAATTTTCAGAATACCACTATCATTCCATATTCAAAATATCACATTTGAAAATAATTTTCAGTACTCTTAGAAAATAATTTTTTACCAAATGATAAATCATTACTCAAAGTGAAATATGCACTACTAGTGGGAAGACATTTCTATTAATTCAAGTCATGATCTTCTCATTGGATAAACCCCTAACAACGAGATTACAATTACTATAACTGTCTCAAAAAGAATTATGTACCCAAGTCCCTAGTTACTTTATGTTCCACATATATAGGTTAGCTATGTCTTTTTAATCTTAACATTTCATGTCTCAACAATCATACTCCTTTCTACTATCCCAAATCAACAACTATCCAGAATGAATTTGAAACTATAAGACTGAACAAATTTATACCAATGGATTGAAAAAATGATACCACTTGTAACATCCTACCCCCCCTAATTGGATTGAGACAAGGTAGAGTTTCTATATGGCCTTATGTAACATCCCCAACACACCAAAGGATAAAAATAATTTCAAAGGGCTTCATAAATAGTGGGGGTGGGGGAATTTGGCCATTGAAACTAAAAAACCCAATTCATGTATAAAATTACAAACAAAACCCAAATTATTAATGAACACAATGTATAAAACTCAAATTATATCAAAAAATAAAAAATATATCAGTACCAAACTAGAGTACATAGACAAAACCAAAACCAAGATCAGATTATAAATTTGAAGTAAAAACCAAAAAAACTCATTGACTTCAAAGATACTAAATCAGAAACCTCCAAAAATATCCAAGCTCCAAATCCATAATCCATGATCAAGTATTAGAATGCATAAATAAATAAATCTGATACCTTTCTTTACATATGTATTGATAAACTATATCTGCAAATGTACCAATGTTCCCAATCTAGGTGTGAGTAATGAAACACATTAGGTTTTCCCTAGATGAATTCGTAACTTATGCCACTAGGATGGAACATGTTATAAAATTTATATAAAATAATTTTCTATAAAAAAATTAAAAAAATATTTATATAAAATAAAAACCATCTCTAACTAAAGCAGTTTTCATTCCAAAATAGTTCCCCTAATAAATTTTTTTTATAAGAAAAAAAGACAACTATTTATTTAATAATTTCTCAAATTAATTTGGCATAAACCCTTTCATTTCACATAGACACACACACACTCACACAAACATGGTGTTACCATCGATGGAGTAACTCCACATCCATAACCCATCCCTTTGATGGTGGTACTTCATGACCATTATCCATACCATTCAATTAATACCCAATCAACACATGCCAAAATCATGCCAACCAAAAGTGTCGAATCATTTAAATAAAACAATCCTTTTACTAAAAACACTAGTCCCACCAATTTCAATTCATTAAAACCAAAAAATAATTTTAAATTCATCATTTTAAAATCACGAAACCAACTGTACATTCCATTAAAATTACCAATTTCAAAAAACCATCACCAAAGAAGGTTCTATCATGAATTTCCAAAATTCATCATGTTTGGTATCAACAAACATAGATCTATCACCAATATATCAAATATATGAATCCCATAGAGGGAATATGATGATATCTAAGTAAAACAACCATGAATGGTGGCATACGATGCAATCCAACATTCAATGAACCATGATTTTCCAAAGGATCACTCCCAAGTCAAACTGAAGAGTCTCCAAAACCTTTTTCAGGATTGAAAAATGAGTTAGGGTCATGATAGAGGAAAAACGAATGTTTATAGAGAAATTTCGAATGAAATCCACAGTTTTAGGGACTAATTTTTAACTGTGCATAGTTAGGGTGTATGGTTAGCCAAAAAATGTTCTAATCATTATAATGAATTTAGACTCAAAAGAATGGTTACTCTTAGGTGTATATAGAGTTTGACCAACCCATGAACCTTATTATACTCCCACCCACAACCCACCAACTCATTTTTCATGGGTTTTTATAGGAGTTTCATGATTTTTACTAACCATGATCAAACTGTAAACCCCCATAAAATACCCTAAAACATTGAAAAAAGTCCCCCATACCCTACCAAAATTCACACTAAAATTTTAGATTCTTCAAATACATAAATAAATGGTTAGTTACTTGAAACTAGAGAATCTTACTTTATTTCATCAAAAGAATCTATGGGTTTAATGCTCACATCTTATTCACCCAAAACATTAATTGAACATGTACCTAGAATTTTTTGAGGATTCCAACCATACGTTTTTCATTTAATAAACCTAAATTGAGATCCAAAATGACCATAAAACAACCTGACTCAATATTTCATAACCCTTATCATGTGATTTTAATCCATTAGTGACTGATTCTCACTCCCTAACATAAAAGAATGATTTTCATCTCTTAAATGAAAATATAAACTGAAACCAAAGACCATGTCCTTTCCCTTTACAAACATAACAGTGTAATGGATAAAAATTATATCCACCTTGAGTGCTAAGGTAACATAACCCTTAACACATACAAACTATTTGAGAGTATTAATAAGTGTTTTTTTAAATCAAAACACCTTGAGGATCACCACCCTTAAACATATATCCGTGTAGAAGGAACCAAGTGTAATTCCTTAAAATTTATCCACAACTGAAACTCTAAAGGATTCCCTTAATCCAACTATAAGGGTGTAGATATGTGGATTCATGTATATAAAATTCCCTCTAATCTTACTTGGGATGATAACAAGATATTAGGCATCCTCATCTCTAATCTTAGAGTGCACTATGAAATTATTGATGCGCGTGTATTGCTCCCTTAAACCATTCTCATATCAAACCAGATACACTATCCATAATTGACCCCTTGAACCATGTTTCTAAAATTTGTGTTCCATTTTCCAATCAATCGTCAATTATCTCATGGAACCCAATCCATTTTTTGTTTATCCCTTTTATCTAGAAAATAATTTTTAATTTACCCCAGATATATATCACCCTACCCATAAGATTTATATTTGGAATGGTCGATCGTTCACCTATTCTCAGACTCTCACTAAAGTTCAATTCTAAAAAACTACCACATTAAAAAGGAATGAGATAAAAATACCCTAGACCTCCGGTTTACATCAGGTACCATCAGGTTCAAACATGGCTAATGATTTTGTGAGTTTTCAGTCAATAAGGTCTTGATGATAGTGAAACATGACTTGTTAGTTTTTAGTAGTATGGATATTCCCTTGGAACTCCACTTGAAAATCAGGAATCTAACAAATTAAAAGATTAATTGAACGACCTCCTACATCAAAAAAAAATTTGAGATGGAAGTGTGAAATGATATCCCATTGTTAAAATTTTTTGGGAACACTCATGTTAATCAAATAAAGTTTTGAAAAACAAGCACAATAGGCTCTTATAATAAAAAATTAATGACCATGCGTATGTAAAAAGTCACAATTTTCACATGTGAAACATTATCAAGACAATAATAAAACCATCTCACTTACATTAAGGAAAATTTAGATCCTATGAAAACATTTCTAATATTTTTCACTCAATCAAATGAAAAATAGATGACTTACTAGTGTCTACGTCAAAAATAAAGGCTTATAGGCCTCCCACATAGCCCGGTCAATTAGGCTTAAAGTAGATACACTAGGTTCAACTAGCTAACCTTGTGGTGTCTCATACAAGAACCATAACACACATAAGGGAGTTTATTAGAAAACATATATTGTTTTAGATACCACTCCTTTAAAATATTTTTAACTAAGATAGATAAGGATAAATTAACCTAAGAAGACCAAAACCTATCAATTTAGGCATAATAAATCACTAGATTAACAATGGGATAAAAAGATATGATCATCACTGAATATCTAAAAAGTGGAGTTACCACTACAAGTTTAAAATGTCAAAGGAAATGATAAGGTTTCTAACTCCTTAGGAATCCAAATATGATATTAATCCCTTGAGGTTTAACTCACTAGGAAACCACCCTTCTATCCGGGGGGGGTTCTTTCATTATTGAGAGTCCTACTCCTAAAACCCATCACTGGAATGACACCTCACATCTAAAAAATTTCATAACAATTTAACATATCTTTTACATCTGAGGTTTCTACCACCGTTGGATAACCCATATTTTAGGGAAAAGTGTCAACTTTTAAAGAATAATGATGATTGAAAAGGTCACTAATCTATACCACCTATCATTCTAGTCTAAAAAATTGATAAAGCCTATAAGAAATGATAACATTCCCATTCAAGGTATATCATTAGTAAATATTTCAAGCTGACCCCTACCTAAGGGTCTATTCAATAATCATCTCATAAATTGACTATTTTATGTAATTTATTATTAAATTTTTAATAAGATCCAACAAATGGTATATAAATTACCATTTATAAAATAAACTATACAAATTAATTTAGTCTTATGACACCTTTGAACATTAATTAAATTATCTCATACATTATTTCTTGTAACATTTAATTTTTATTTAGCCTTATGTTCTTACAATTAGGATTGGTTTAAGAAAAATTTATTTCCATGCTATACAGTAAAACACCCTCTATATTGTAATTGGAATTTTTATTAAAAAAAACCATATACTGGTAAATATCAAAAGAAGATAAAAAGTATTTTATTAATTAATAGGACTATCTGAGTAAGATACCACCATAGGTTTATTTGTAACACAATATGTGAAGTTGAAGACTCTTTAAATAACCATCTCATTACCAGGAATATACCACCATGGTTTTGTGTAAAAAGGAAAGTAATGAATGATCTGGCCTATGAGAGTCCCATCAAGATAATCTAGGTTCAGTTAAGTGAAACTAATAAAATTTAAATTATCAATGTTCCAAGACACACTTAATGTGTTTATCACACAATAATTTCATATCATGACCAACCTACATGGTTTTAGTCTAATTTTTCACATTATAAATGTAGAGACCCGAATCTTGACATACATGGACATTATATTACTTTTTCAGAATACTTAATACATAACAAAAACAGCCACACAAGGGCCGTAATAGTTTAATGTATTTGGAAACTTGTAATGTAATCTTCTAATCGTGGTGAAAGATCTTCAACATATCCCATAAAGATCTTCCCCTTTTGGTTTTCTTACCTAAAACCTTTCTTTAAATCATGGGGAATAGAAAACATATAAAGGGTGATCTCAAATGCTCAGTAAGGGTAAGCATGGATAAAATAAAACAAATCATATACATTTGAACTTAAAAACATGAACATAATGTTTAAACATCAAAATCTTGGGCAATGACATAAAGCATGGAAGTACATAAGGTATAGATCATAAAGAAACATTAATCATGGTAAAATAGCATGGGAATAAAACATGTGATTGTGGAAACCATTAAGCACATGATATGATTTCCATAGTAGCCAAGGCATTGCTACCAAGACCATCTTAGTGGACAAAGTCCCTTTCTGAATCGAGTTCACTCCTCGTTCCAGTCCTGTATTACTGAACCAGATTAACTTACCGTTCCATCCATGTCTATATCATGAGATAAAAATCTTTACCTAATGCATTAGAGGGAGATATAGGTCTCACCCATCTCATAATGAAATCATTCTATCGTGTGCCACAAAATCATAAATCATAAATCATAGCATAACCCATGTAATAGAATGAGATTCTTAAACATCATGCCATCATAACATAATCCATATAAAAAATGGATATCATTTCATCATAAGAAGAATAAAACTATGTAAATAATGGAGACATTATGCTTGAAACATAAACATATTAAATAATGTCATTTTATATGGAAAATATTTTTGATAAAATACTTGAAATTAAATCTTGAGGAAAATATCCTTTCTTCTTCAAAATCATTTTCTTTTCACAAAATGCCCTGAAGTTTTAAAAGAAAAGGGTTTTGTTGAAAATAATCCTGCAATCTTGTATAGGAAGCTTCATGAAAATGAGGTGTTATGAAACCGTTAAAATCCATTAACGCCATATAAGTTGAAAATAACATTCTCCTTGTACTTTTTTCAGAAAAGTCAAAAAGTACCTCGTATGGTAAAAAAAGAAAGATTCATTACATACCATGTAGTAAAAGTAAAAAATGGTTAAAAAGTACTTTAAACATACATGAAACTATTTTTAGGAAACATAGATATGGATGATAACAATAAACCCAATAAATACTTACGAATAAACAATCTCGGATAAGAACGAAATTAAAATAGTTATCCCATACCGTACGTCTGATATGCTTCGTATGTATCCGAACCTCCTCTTCTTCGACACACCTCCTTTAAACTTCTTCTTAAGGAAGTAGAGTTGGTCTTTTGAGAAGACCAGAACCTCCAGAATTTTTCTAAGTGGAGAAGAGAAATGGGTAGGGGTTGGCCGATCTTCAAGGTTCAAAAGGGTGTTAAGAGAAGAGGGAAGGGGTGCCCTTTTTATAAGGGAGGAGAGAGTCACCTTTGAAAAAATTTAAAATATTATTTTTTAATAAAGTCATATTCGGTTTTTAATAGCTCTAAATTGATTTATTTCGAACCTATGGTGGGGATGGGTCGAAATACTCTCAACCAATAGATTTTAGACAGGTTTGGGTCATTATATTAACCTTGTCTTTTAGTTTTAACTCTTAGTTAATTAGATTGACATTTACCATTTCACTTTGTATTTTTATATTAAATAGTTAATAAACTTACCATATACATCCAAGAGACCCCCAAGTGGTCCATTAATGATACACCTATCATGATATAAATATCTTGGCCGAACCTTAGATTTTTAGGAAAATAATAACAATTAATAATATAATATTTGTTTTAAAAACTACTTTATGTCAATTTTGACACTATTTGGTAATGGATTTTTGTGAAATTCATAATAGCATGATTAGTTAGAAAAAAGTTAATTCATTCAATACTAACATGTCATATTAACCTATAAAATTATTTTAATTCCTAAAAAGTCTCAAATTACATTTATTTGGGTATTTATAACATCAATTATTTTAATATTTTATTATTTAGGTAATTACTGCATCACCATTGTGTCATAAATAACTTAAATTATTTAATGGAAAAAAATTATAAATAAAATACCATTAGGTAGAAAATATTTTTATATTTCTAATGAATATTTATAGTCTAATTTATCTTATGTATAACCCTATATGAAAAATGATTTAGTTATTAAAATTTTATTTTAACTATTTTAACCCTTCTTTAAATAAATTAATAATAAATGTCATAATATAATCCAAGTGGACCTAAATGGTCATATTTTATTCCTAAGGTTGTTTTTGGTCTAATTACACTTATACAATAGAATTAGGACATGTGTTAGGGTAATAATAATATCATTTTTACCCTTAATTACCTTATTTACTTTTAACCATGGTAAATAAAAGTAAAAAGTTACTATTAAACAAAAAATATTTTCATCTCATTGAACCACATTTTAGTCTTTGATATTAACCGTGTCTCTCGGATTTTCGAAATTCTACTCACAGAAGCGGTAAAATTAAGTTTTATGTGAATTTCCTAATTGTCCTAGGAGGTGCGTAAAAGACGGTGAAAAGTTCAATAAAATTTTTATATATCTAAAATTATTATAAAATGACTCCAATTAATTACATTGAACTTATATAGGTATTCTGTATCAATTTTTACCTAAAATAAATTTAAATAAAATAAATAATTATTTAAATAAAAAGTTGGTTTTTAAATAGTAACCCAGTGTTTTCAACATTCATCAAAAATTGAAAGTTTTCAGAAAAATACCAAAAATTCACTCTAGGATAATTTCGATATTCCGAATCCAAAAATGAAGTCCATTTTGAAAGATAAAATTTATAAAATTTCAAAAAGTGGGTATTACTATTCATAACGGCTAGTTTATATAATATTTTAATAACATATCATTGTTTAGTGAAACTCGACATTGCGTACAACACACGCTATCGTGGATGGTCGCGATTGTGTGTAAAGAATCCCAATTCAGGGATGCGTATAGTGCAAGATCCTTTTGGTGTATCATACAACACAAGACATTAATGAAATTAAAAGGAATATTTTTCATAAAATCTTGGGGTGTTACATTCTACCCCCCTTAAAATGAATTTCGCCCTCGAAATTCATCGGGTTTATAAATGGTTTACTACTTGAAAGTTTATTTCATAGAAACCCACATCGTAAAAAGGAATACCAAAACTTGACTTTCAAAACTGAAGTATGAAACGTAACAGTTACCCAAATTAACTAATCACTGGGTTTCCACATAGGAGAACATAGGTGAAAATATGGATATGGAAGAGAAATATAACCATAAACTTCTGATGAAGAGTGGTAGAGGACATGGATATTAAAAATACAACAATCACAAAGCCATAAATTCGTGATGATCTAAGGTACCATCCGATTCATCAGATATGAGAGCACTAGGACAACATTTTTTGTTTTCAATATCATTTCCCTAAATTTGAAGAATTTGAATGAGAATAAATACTTACTTTATTTCGGTATCATCTCACCGTTTCTCGTGCCTCGAACAATTTCAACTTCATATCTTAAAGAAATGAAGTTGAATTTTTCTTTTGTGAAGTGTTAGCAAATTATGCGATAGAATGATAGGTCATTCCATCTATTTCTATCGCAAAAAGTTTAGGACAATTTATTAAATATACAGAAATCCATCTATGCTAATATTAATCGTATATGGTTGCTAAAATGGACTTATACTTCAACTATCATAGCGCTTAATAAAATAAAACTAGTTTCTACTAACCAGGGACTTCCTGTAGGCTAGTGGTAGGCGATAAAGGCCTGTCGCACTTTGGTTGTGGGTTAGATTACCACATTTTTGTCCGACGCGATGGGTTATCACCCATTCTACGGGTTTTCCATTTTCTAAAACTATACTATTATAACATTCTATCAATAATATAAAAAAAATTCCAGCCTTAAACCATACTAACTTATGTTCAACATAATCCATTCGAATCTTTAGGCTTATCCAAAATACTTCTTTCCAAACTCATAGTATAAAGAGAATGATTACTAAAAAGGTCATATAAAAATCATGTGAATACCATCATTTATCCCCATATATCTTGTTGGTCACATTCCAATCATGTGAATACCTTAATCAGGTATTCTCTTGAAAAATGAATACCCATTGAACATTAGTGAAAACATGAATGCTGTCAAAAGTTAACTCTTTCCACATACCAAAATCTAAAAATTCTATATACTCAAACCATGATATAACTCTATCCTTATAACAGTCATGATCTCATGAATACTATCAAACATATTATTTTCTCCTTATCCATTCATTATGTGCATATCATCTTCTTTCCAAAAATATCTAAATAACCTTTCATGGTTACCGGTACCATTCATCATATACTTTCAAAAACTCAAGGAAAGACAACAGTGTAACAATACTTAGATGTCTCTTTATTCCATAGTACCATGAGATTACTTATATAACATTACTCTTGATAAACATGTAATCATTCCACTACATTCTTAAACCATTGACCAAGCTTCAACAATTCTTTCATCTCACATATCATTTATAGTCTCTTCATCATCATCAATATAAATACTACCCATATAACCATGCTGATTCTCTTCATGAGACATTACCTTTGGGAATTGGTTTGCATAATGCCTGTACATTCCACATTTAAAACATTTAACAGTTGTTGATGTCTTAGAAATACCATTATCCTTGTCCATGGTGTTAACTGAACCTTTTCCTTTGCAATTACTAGCCTTGTGTCCTTCTTTTCCACACCCAAAGAATCTTCCAGTTCCTTTGAAACATTCTCCTTGATGTATCTTCCCACATGATTCACATGAGGAAAATTGAACTTTCTTTCCTATATGATCATCATGAAACTTATTCTTTCTCTTATTAACTGAGTTAGGAAACTTACCAAAGTTGAGAATATTGATCATATTATGAGATTGCTGATTAGGCATAATAACAATGATTCGCCTTCCAAATCCCATTTCATTTGGTTGCTTATGAAGAATATCATTCCATTGTCCATAATATCCTCCATTATCATGAATCTTCCTGTTTCCAACCGTTTTCTAAAACCCAAAGAGAATAGTGTGAGAGGCAAAAATCATGCTTGGGAAGAAAAACATAATAAAGGGGGAGTAACTTCAATATCTAACATCTTAGGTTTAATTCTAACATTGTTTCTGTAATTCTAGGACTATAAACTATACTTATACTTAACCTTAGGGATATCCCTAGACATACCTTAGAAATATCTCAAGGGATCTCACTAAAATTTTTTGCATCCTAGTTTCCAAAGTTTAACTAAACCTTTCCTCTGATACCAACTGTAGAGACCCGAATCTTCACGTACATGGACATTACATTACTTTTTCAGAATACTTAATACATAACAAAAATAGACACATAAGGACCTTAATAGTTTAGTGTCTTTGGAAACTCGGAACATAATCTTCTAATCATGGTGAAAGATCTTCAATATATCCCATAAAGATCTTCCCCTTTTGGTTTTCTTACCTAAAACCTTTCTTTAAATCCTGGGGAAAAGAAAAAATATAAATGGTGAGCTCAAATGCTCAGTAAGGGTAAGAATGGATAAAATAAAACAAATCATATACATTTGAACTTAAAAACATGAACATAATGTTTGAACATCAAAATCTTGGGCAATGACATAAAACATGGCAGTACATAAGGCATAGATCATAAAGAAACATTAATCATGATAAAATAGCATGGGAATAAAACATGTGATTTTCGAAACCATTAAGCACATGATATGATTTCCATAGTAGCCAAGGAATTGCTGCCAAGACCATCTTAGTGGACAATGTCCCTTTCTGAATCGAGTTCACTCCTCGTTCCAGTCCAGTATTACTGAACCGGATTAAATTACCGTTCCATCCATGTCTATCTCATGAGATAAAAATCATTACCCAATGCATTGGAGGGAGATATAGGTCCCACCCATCTCATATTGAATTCATTCTTCCATATGCCACAAAATCATAAATCATACATCATAGCATAAACCATGTAATATAATGGGTTTCTTAAACATCATGCCATCATAATATAATCCATATAAAAAAATGGATATCATTTCATCATAAGAAGAATCAAACCATGTAAATAATGGAGAAATTATACTTGAAACATAAACATATTAAATAATTTCATTTTAGATGGAAAATATTTTTGACAAAACACTTGAAATGAAATCTTGAGGAAAATATCCTTTCTTCTTAAAAATCATTTTCTTTTCACAAAATGCCATGAAATTTTAAAATAAAAGGGTTTTGTTAAAAATAATCCTGCAATATTGTATAAGAAGCTTCATGAAAATGAGGCGTTATGAAACCTTAAAAATCCATTCATTCCGTATAAGTTGAAAATAAAATTCTCCTCGTACTTTTGTTGGAAAAGTCAAAAAGTACCTCATATGGTAAAAAATGAAAGATTCCTTACATACCATGTAGTAAAAGTCAAAAATGGTTAAAAAGTACTTTAAACATACATGAAACCATTTTTAGGAAACATGGGCATGGATGATAACAATAACCCCAGTATATACATACGAATAAATAATCTCGGAAAAGAACGAGATTGGAATAGTTATCCCTTACCTTATGTCCGATATGCTTCGTATGTATCTGAAGCTCCTCTTCTTCGACGCACCTCCTTTAAGCTTCCTCTTAAGGAAGTAGAGTTGGTCTTTTGAGAAGACCAGAACCTCCAGAATGTTTCTAGGGAAGTGGATAAGATAAATGGGCAGGGTTTTTCCGAGCTTCAAGGCTCAAAAGGGTGTTAAGAGAAGAGGGAATGGGTGCCCTTTTTATAAGAGAGGAGAGGGGAACCTTTGGAAAAACTTAAAATATAATTTTATAATAAAGTAATATTCGGTTTTTAATAGCTCCAAATTTATTTATTTCGAATTTAAGGTGGGTATGGGTCGAAATTCTCTCAACCAATAGATTTTAGACAGGTTTGGGTCATTATATTAACCTTATCTTTTAATTTTAACTCCTAGTTAATTAGATTGACATTTACCATGTCACTTTGTATTTTTATATTAAATAGTTAATAAACTTACCATATACATCCAAGAGACCCCCAAATGGTCCATTAATGATAAAACTATAATGATATAAGTATCTTGGCCGAACCTTAGATTTTTAGGATGATAATAACAATTAATAATATAATATTTGTCTTAAAAACTACTTTATGTCAATTTTGACACAATTTGGTAATGGATTTTTGTGAAACTCATAACAGCATGATTAGTTCAAAAAAATTTAATTAATTCAATAATAACAAGTCATATTAACCTATAAAATTAGTGTAATTCATAAAAAGTATCAAATTACATTTATTTGGGTATTTATAACATCAATTATTTTAATATTTTATTATTTAGGTAATTACTGCATCAACATTGTGTCATAAATAACTTAAATTATTTAATGTCTAAAAATTATAAATAGAATACCATTAGGTAGGAAATATTTTATATTTCTAATGAATATTTATATTTGAATTTATCTTATGTATAACCCTATATGAAAAATTATTTAGTTATTAAACTTTGATTTTAACTATTTTAACCCTTCTTTAAATAAATTAATAATAAATGTCTTAATCTAATACAAGTGGACCTAAATGGTAATATTTTATTCCTAAGGTTGTTCTTGGTCGAATTAAACTTATCGAATTCACTCAGGACATGTGTTAGGGTAATAATAATATCATTTTACCCTTAATTACCCTATTTACTTTTAACCGTGGTAAATAAAAGTAAAAAGTTACAATTCACCAAAAAATATTTTCATCTCATTGAACCAAATTTTAGTCCTTTATATTAACTGTGTCTCTAGGATTTTCGAAATTCCACTCATAGAAGCGGTAAAATTATGTTTTATGTAAATTTCCAAATTCTTCTAAGAGGTGGGTAAAAGATGGTGACAAGTTCAATAAAATTTTTATATATCTAAAATTATTATAAAATGACTCCAATTAATTAAATTGAACTTATATAGGTATTATGTATCAATTTTGACCTAAAATAATTTTAAATAAAATAAATAATTATTTAAATAAAAAGTCGGTTTTTAAATAGTAACCCTGTGTTTTCACTATTCATCAAAAATTGAAAGTTTTCATAAAAATACCAAAAATTCACCATAGGATAATTTCGATATTCCAAATCCAAAAATGAAGTCCATTTTGAATGATAAAATTTATAAAATTTCAAAAAGTGGGTATTACTATTCATAACGGCTAGTTTATATAATATTTTAATAACATATCGTTGTTTAGTGAAACTCGATATTGCATACAACACACGCTATCGTGGAAGGTCGCGATTGTGTGTAAAGAAAGCCAAGTCAGGGATGCATGTATTGCAAGCTCCTTTTGGTGTAGCATATAACACAAGACATCAATGAAATTAAAAAGAATATTTTTCATAAAATCTTGGGGTGTTACAAGAAACATGCCACAATTGATCTACTTATATCCAGTTTTTGGTTTTTTGATTTAGTCAAATGTTTCACCATTCACAATGTATAAAATCCTGAGCCTTTATATATATTTACAAACACCATAGTCCAACATGATATACTAACATTCAAAAATTATAAAGGTAATTTAATTTTTAAGTTACAATTGGAGTACAAGTAGCTCTAACTAGGTTTTTATCATTTGTATCTGAATATATGAATTCATATATGATGGTTAACTTATACGGGTAACCATTTTCTAATTTATAAAGTCTCATACACTTTATAAACTGTAAAATTTCCAACAATTTAATTAAAACTATTTATATTTCATCCCTCGTAACCAGTGGTACCAGGATTAAAAATGTCATAATTGGTTAATTAAGGATCCATAATTAAGATATATTAAAAAAAGTTCATATTGATTTAAACACATTAATTAATAATTACATATATATATATATCATAATTTTTATAATTTATGATATCATATAGAAGAAAATATAGGTAACCATAGTAAAGAATCTCCCAATATTTTTATTCAGATATTCTTGATAATCAATCACATAGGAAGATCATGAAAATAAATATCACACATAATTAGGTAGTCAAATAATGCAACAGAGTTTTCTTTGAATATTCATTACATTTGAATATATAAATGAATACGAGGAGGCATGACATAATACTTTCTTGTTATAGAGGCTAAGTGTAAATATCTTAAATCACTAAATCCTTAACTAGTGGAAGTATAAAAATAGTATGAGGTGAAATAATAATCCACTATAATAGAAACATCATATATCATATCATTCTAGGCTATATGATCTGTCCCTAATGCATGAACATGCTATAATGCACAAGAGGAAGACATATCATAGGTTTACATACAGTGAACTGGTAAATAATAATGAACTGAATCTACAACTATCTCTTATAGAATCATGACCACTAGATTTGTCCAATAATCTCAAACTCTATCAATTCTAAATGTATAACAACATGAAATCACAATCCAATATAATAAACCTATAATTAAGAGGTCTGTTATGGTACTAAATATTGGCCTCAATAGGGTGGGTGATATACTCAGTAGGCCACCAGTAATGGGGTCTAATGTAATTATTTATATTAATATAAAATAATATAGTGTGAAGACATATCAAAGTAAAGTATTTTATTAAATACCAATGAAATCTAGTCAGGCTCGGGCTCTTTAAGGGCACCTGTCTAACCTACATGCTTTTTCTTAGTAGGATGTGACTCTGAAAAAGTGTCACCATGTATATAAATATATATATATATATATATATATATTTGTGTGTGTGTGTCTAAACAATATACATAGTATCATATATATATATATATATATATACATTATTCAATCTTGTACCCAAGGTGTAACTTAATCGCCCATGTATAATAGTAAGAGTCTCTTGTTTTAGGCATGAGTCATCATGCCTGAGTATCAAAATTTATATGTATTTACATGCTCGATTATCACAATTATAAAGGGATTCCATGATCGAGTATCACATTTAAGATATGAAACCATGTCAGTGTCTCATGAATTATAAGGATAAGGTTAATTCATAGCATCTTATTGAAGGGGGTGTGGAACTTCATGACCAAAAAACCAAGTGATGTGAATCACCACATCCATCATCCTCGACCAAGGGGGTCTGAAATTCCACATTCAGAAACCTAACCAAGGCCCCTATAAAATAATATATCAAAAGGTAGTCTCACTTTCCCTATGATCCCTTATCCATGGAATTCTATAAAGAGGAAACCAACATCGCTCAAGGCAGAATTTACCTTTATTGTCATAATGTGTTTAATGATTAATTACAGTCTATGAATTAATCCATTCCAAAACATACATCATAAATATCATTGAATTCATGTTAGTTAATAACTAGTAAAAAGGTCCACATATATAATTAAACTATAATAGCAAACAGATCCAAAAAATACAAATAATTTATAAACGAGGAGGCCAAGGGAAGAACCCATGCTGCATCACAACAATTATCACTAATGTAATAATTACATTTCATTTTAATACAGAAGACCTCACTGGTGGTTTTATTATAAAATTTAACATGATATAATTACTATTACATCTATTTTATTCTTACCATATCTTCAATCATGGATAATTACACTAAAATAAAAGGTGGTTTAAAGTGAAACAAGGAATTATAATCATAAGTTATTAAAAAATTATAATCTCCTTTAATATAACACACTAAAAGGTTGGGATTATGTTTGGATCATCAACCTATAAAAATTATAAGGGGTATAAGTAACCATCAAATAGGTTACCTTGGAATGCAATTTTTGGAATTTTAAGAATTTGGATCAATTTTTGGAAATTTTAGTGTGAAACAATATGAAAATATCATATAAATTGCTGATATTTTAGGAAAAATGAACTAGAACACCTATATCGGGAATAGGATGGTTAACACATCAGTTATTATGGTTTAGATTGATATGGAACAAAATAAATTGGAATATATGACAAGGACCCTTAAAGTAAGCTGACTTAACATACATAATGGTAGCAATGTAGAAAAAGAGATTAATTAAGAAAAGAACTAAAAAGAATAATAGTCTTATAAATACACTTCCAATGTGAAAAGAAATATTTGATTCAGAATAATAATGGAGGAAATACCACCAAAGGATGAGGAGTGGTGAACATATGGGATGTCTCCTTGGAAAATTAAATAAAAAGGGGTGTAAACCCTTAAAGGGTCAGATGAAAAAATCATCATTTTTCATCTTTAATTAGGTGCATGGTTAGGTAACATGGTTTGGCTAACAATGTTACAACCATGAATCTCACAGTACCAAAGATAAATAGCCCACGTGGTTGGGATGCCTGGCTTGGACTAAAAATGTGCCAACCATGAAGCCCTACTAGTTAAGTGTCATAAACCATGTGGTCTAGGAGCACGGTATTCCAAACTATGTGCAACCAGTGAACTCACCTCTCTAACTTTTTATAGAAAACCCACAAATTCATATACCGCACTGTTCTCTATATAAAAAAATGTGACACCACATATACGACCCCATAGTTTATTCTATGGTGCATGGGTTAAACTAACCTTTTTCCACTCTTATTTTCTCCTCAAAAGTGAGTTTTTAGAGCCCAAAACTCCTAAAATTCATCCAAAATTCTACGATACCTCTCATTCCTTAAACCACATCAAAAAATAAACTTTTATGTGTTCCAAGTCCTTGAGTTTAGTTCCAAATATCATATTAAAATTTTATATGTCCATATATGGAAATAACTCAACTTTCATTGAAATTACTCACAGTAAAAAAACACAGAACCTTATAGATTTTTTTGAGCATATATCACATATATGGTATTTTTTTCTACCACCTTGTCCATATTATGGATATCGTAAACCCGAAATATTATACATTTGGTAGATATATATGTCTTTATGACAACCCAATTAACATCGTTAATCATAAATTTCTATTAAGACAAGGTTAATGTCACCAAAGTAAGACCTCATGATTTTTTAAAATAATTAAAGGAAATAAAACCATTACAAACTATAAAATTACATTCTATAAGAAGATAAATAACATATTATAATTGATAAAATATATTCTATGTGTCTCTGTTATAAGTTGACCACCCAATCATCATTCTTCTATATTTCAAAAATCCTCATAGTTCATTATATAAGAATAATTTTAACAAATACATCCATATATATATTATTCATTACCTCTCCACCTTCCATATTTGGGTTTTATTCCAAAATTATTTTTTTATAGTTTCATATTCTTAGAAATCATATTTACAATATAACCATTGATACAAATATGTCAATCATAAAATGAGGCATTCAGGTCAAACATAACTTTTCCATATTAATAAAAAGACATGGGTTTGATATATACTTCTTCAACTAGGATACCTAACATATATCATGTTTCAAATTGTAATTAATTGTAAGAACTAAAAAGTATAAATCTACCATATTACTTACTAGGATCAAATAATATCCCCCAAAAAAAGTCCCTACCTTTCCCTACCACACCATTCATTTATTTCCCAATAATTGTGATAATTGATGAAATAATGTTTTTCCCTTGAAAACTGTAATAGTCGGTATATTTGTTCTACATATGTTATTTATAAACTCTCAGACACATTTATTCATTCCCTGATCATCTCAAACAATTTTATATTCTTTTACACATAACTAATCCCAAAAAGATATTATTTCTTGTGCTTAATCCATCATAAAGGGTGAATTCATTGTTTTCCATATATACTTCTATAGGCAATCATCAGAATAAATATCTAATATTTTTTTATTTAAAAATAAAACTATTTATATGTGCATGATATCTTTTTCTAAAATAAAAATTTCATACACCCATAATTTTTATGGTATGGTCAAACAACAACATTATGTATTGATGAAAATTTACTAAACATTATTAAAGTTAACAATTCCCACTATATTACCTCTAATAAATAGAATTTAATCTCACATCAAAATTAAAAATTAATATAACCATTTTAATTTGATCGTAATGAAAATCCTAAATGAACCCTCCCATATCCTATGCCAAAAACACAATCTTTCCATTTTGGTAATTTAAACTAAAAAATATAAAAACATTTCATCGATACAAGAGAAAAATATAAAAATAAATTATTGAATCACATATATCACCACAGACCTTTTAGTTATATAGTTTTATATAATTAGGAAAAGACTCTTATATAACAAAACACATAACATTAACTAATCATTTTTACCATTATAACAAACTTTTCTTATTCCACAATAATTATTTAACATATTATATAAAATTCATCACACATTAATACTTTATAAAAATAACTCATTTGAAACCAATCTTCATAACCTAAGGTAATAGAAAACATGTAAAGGCTGAGATCAAATTCTCTATAAGTTTAAATATAATAATTAACAATGAAATTGCATCTGTGATCTTAACATGAGGATTATGGTATGATAAAACAATCAATGTGCATGAGAAATCCTTAAAATAATTCATACCCATATAAAAATATATCTTAAATCATGAAAAATGGGATAAATATTTAATATAGGATATGAATTATATATGTCAACAAAAATGATCCATTTGAAAAAACCCTAATAAAATGATCCTTCAAACTCATAAAAAGAATTAAAGTTTTTTAGGTATCTTTGAAAATCAAAATTTCACCATTGAAGAAGATTACCAGATAATTCCAATATCTCTTAAGGGTAGTCCATAACATAGAAACTCAATCTTATATTAGGAATAGTGTATCTTCTCTATCTCTAAAGAGTAACTTCCATGCAGTTAATTTTATCTCTATAGTCAATGTATAAGAGGGATATAATCATGCCACCCATCACTGTTTATAATGAAACCACCAATTATATTTTTACTATGAAAACACTAATAAATAATCCATAAAAATTACTAGGTATAATAGAATGAGAATAAAAATTTTAAGCTCTCACATTTCAATATAAAAATATCCATTATTCATTCATAGTTTTATTTACCCACAGAAAAGAAATGGGTTCCATGAAAATCACTTTGAAACAATCATAATCCATCATGATAAATAAAATGGTTGATATTGTTAAAATATATCCTTTTTAATCATAAATAACATCAAGGGTAATGTTGTTAAAGTATAGAAATTCCATTAATGTATCATTAAAAAAAATAGAGGAAATTTACCATTCAATATTTAAAATCAATTTTAAAAACTAAATGCTTCTAGAATTTTTGAAAAAACATTTAATTTGATAATAAAGATGGAAACATTCAAAGTAATTGTCAAATAAAAATTATTCATGGTGGAAAAAAATATGGTTAATCCATATATGATAAAATAGACCATTTCTTTCAAACATTAGTAAAGAAACTAAATATGTGTCATATAAAAAATGTTAAAAAGTTTCCTTTTTAAAACCATTGTAAATAAAGTAAAAGATACCAAAAAAAGACCACAAATTATCATTAAAAGATAAATTAGAACATTCTATCAAATATATTATAATAAATTAATATGGAATATAAATATTCCCATTATAAAAGAATATATAAAATTACTATCACATAATAATAACTTTATAGATAGTTATTTAATAAATAAGGAGGAAATTTAAATTAAATATATGAGGCACATTAAAAATCATTAGAGAATAAAATAGACTTGGTATAATAATATAAGATAATATTAACCCTCATAAAGAAGAATTAAACATATACATTCTTGAATTTAGGTGAGGTTATATCATAAAATCCCTTACCGTTTTGGTATCATTTGACACTTAATTACATGAAAGAAATTTCATAATTTAAAACTTCAAATACAATGATTATTATAATTTAAAAGATATATCATGTCATGGGGATGTGTATAAACCTCCTAAATGAAAATTCTTGGATAATATTAACAGAAGTCCCAAAGAAGAAAAATTAGAGATTAATAAACCTTATAAAACATATCATTGAATTCAGAATTAGTCAATTGAGATATTTGGTGCAACAAATTTAAATTTCCCAAAAAATTAGAAAACAACATAATTCATAAAAAAAATTCAAAAATAATTTGTCAACAATATAATAAATGAACAAGTTATAAACCCCTATTAATGTAAATTGAGTTGAGAAATACCTTACTATTTAGTAACATTCATGTTAAAGCCCATTGGATGGAATAACAAGTCTTTTAACTTAAAATGCCATGAAATATGATGGATTCATGAGATAAAATTTAATAAAGTTATTATAAAAACCTTATAAAATAGTTTAGGGTAATTTCATTATGATATGCCTTTATGATGAGAAATTGGGATGAAATGACATACCTCGAGTCCATATTTTTCATATATTTCCTTTAATTCCTATAAAATAACCATTTATAGATTATTTAATTTCATAAGAAAATATTATAAGTTTTATCCATTATCATTAAAAATTTATTTCATTTATTTTACTAAAATGATTAATTATTTAATCGATTATGTCCATGCTTGGTGTTTTGAGGATGTTCTGTTCATAATTTCATTGTGACATTCATACGTTTCTCATTTTATAATAAGTCATTATTCAATCATCTCGAAAATAATTATAATGAAGTAATTGTCAATTTATATATTATTTTTAATTTATAAACAATAAATATTAAGTGGTTATGAAAAATTAATTATGCTACAATATTCAGACAATAGTTTATAAATATGCATGAGTAAAATATACATTATTTTACAAACATGATTGAAAAAAGTAAATCATCATTTTATCATTCTAAAATAATTATTATATGAATATATTATTATCCCTTTAAAAAAAATTATATATACCATCCATGTGAGGTGATAATGAAAAAATAATCACATCAATTCGTGGAGGTGGTTGTCCACATGTGTACACAACATACATTATCATTTTATAATTGATGTAAATGTAAAAAATAGATGAAATAATATATTTTCATAATGATAATTGTAAGAACCCAACATTAAACACTATATATTCTACTATTTTTAGAATAAAATTTATTTTCTTTAAATCCTAATTATCTTTTATGTTTATAGTTTCATATAATTTGTTCAAAAATATTATATATCGGTCTTAAAAGGTGGGTTAAAGTGAAAGCGAGGCATTATAATCATAAGGTATTAAAAAATTATAATCGCTTTTAATCTTACTCACTAAAATGCATGGATTATGTCTGGATCATCAACCTACAACAATTTTAAGGGGTATAGGTAACCCTCAAAGAGGTTACCTTGGAATTTCATTTTTGGAATTTCAATAATTTGGATCAATTTTTGGAAATTTTAGTGTGAAACAAAATGAAAATATCATATTAATGGGTGATATTTTAGGAAAAAGAAAATAGACCACCTATATTGGGAATACGATGATTTACACATCAGTTATTAGGGTTCAAATTGATATGGAAGAAAATAAATTGGAATATAAGACAAGCACCCTTAAAGTAAGGTGACTTAACATACATAATGGTAGCATTGTAGATAGAGAGATTAATTTAGAAAATAAATAAAAATAATTAAAGTCTTATCAACATACATCCAATTTTAAAACAAATATTTGATTTAGAATAATAATGGAGGAAATACCACCAAAGGATGAGGAGTGGTGCACAAGGGGGAGGTATCCTTGGAAAATTGAATAAAAGGGGTGTAAACCCTTAAATAGTCAGATGAAAAAATCATCATTTTTCACCTTTAATTAGGTGCAAGGTCAGGTAACATGGTTTAGCTAACAATGTGACAACCATGCATCTCACAGTACCCAAGAGAAACACCCCACAGGGTTGGGATGCATGGCTTTTACTAAAAACCTTATAAAATAGTTTAGGGGCATATCATTATGATATGCCTTTATGATGGGAAATTGAGATAAATGACGTACCTCGAGTCCATATATTTCATATATTTCCTTTAATTCCTATAAAATAATCATTTATAGATTATTTAATTTCCTAAGAAAATATTATATGTTTTAATCCATTATCATTAAAAATTTATTTCATTTATTTTTCAAAAATGGTTAATTATTTAATCGATTATGTCCATGCTTGGTGTTTTGAGGATTTTCTGTTCATAATTTCATTGTGACATTCATATATTTCTCATTTTCTAATGAGCATTATTCCATCATCTCAAAAATAATTATAATGAAGTAATTTTCTATTTGTATATTATTTTTAATTTAAAAACAATAAATATTATGTGGTTATGAAAAATTAATTATGCTACAACATTCAGACAATAGTTCATACATATGCATGAGTAAAATGTAAATTATTTAACAAAATTGATGGAGAAAAGTAAATCATCATTTTATCATTCTAGAATAATTATTATATGAATATATTCTTATCCCTTTAAACAAACTTATATATACCATCCATGTGAGGTGATAATGAAAAAATAATCACATCAATTCATTTAGGTGGTTGTCCACATGTTCACACAAAGGAAATTACCATTTTACAATTGATGTAAATGTAACAAAATAGATGAAATATTATATTTTCATAATGATAATTTTCATAACCCAACATTAAACACTATATATTCTACTATTTTTAGAATAAAATTTATTTTATTTAAATCCCAATTATCTTTTATGTTTATAGTTTCATATAATTTGTTCAAAAATATTATATATTGGTCTTAATTTTTACATAGTGTAATCTTATACTCAGTCTCCTTTTTCTGACAATATAATTTCTTAAAGTATAGCATTATTTATTTTCATGATAAATATGCATGATATTAAACGTTACTTATTAAGTTCCATTTACCTTTCTTAAACCATGTGTAAAACATTTTGAAATATAGGATGATTACAAAAATCTTAATGAGGGACATAAAAAAGAATGGAAAAAAGAAAAAGGTAATTCCATGAATACTTACAAAAAAATCCATTTACAAAATTAATACTAGGGTAAAAAATAAAAATTTTATTACCCAATAAATAATCTTATCAAACCAAATATTTTCATAAAAAATTGTATAAAAAATATTTAATTCAAAATAAAATTCATAATGTTTTCTTTACAGTCATGAAAAACTCATAAAATATATTTCACAATGTAAAAAATTTCAATTTTAAAAAAGTATCATAAACCTCCCCTTAATCATAAGATAATTATCCTACAATAAAAATAATAATATTTTCATAAAAATACATTTAAATCATTAATAAATGATGTATGTGACCTAATATATCATATTCTACCTCACTCTTACTATTGGAATAACCAATACGGTCGACGTCCATAACCAATGTATTAGACGACCATCACAGAGACACTCATCATTGGTTTATAATGAAACCAATCATATTTGGTTCATAACAAAACCAAACATACACGGTGAATAATGTAACCACCCTTAATCACAACAATTTTCAAGAAACATAATATAATCATAACATAGGAAATATTCAATTATAAAAAAATTCTATGCACCAATAAGAATGAATTTTTATATATTGATATATCCCTTTTCTTTAAAACCAAATTTTAAAACTAAAATTCCTAAAATAAAGGGGAAGATGTTTTTTCATTGAAGAAAACATGGAAGCCTATAATTTTTGTCAAATATAAAATAATGGGAATATAGAGGAGAAACATTGTTGTTTTTATATATGTTAAAATAGAAACTTTCATTTTTTCTTTTGTAAAGAAAGTTAAAATGTTCAATATAAAATACATAAAAAGATTAATGTTGAAACCCATTTAAGGAAAGTAAAAAATTTGCAAAAAATTCCTTTTATAATTCAGTTATTTCTATATAAATACACCCATAAAATAATTTTAAATATATGGACATGGATGACAATGAATTGAAAAATAAATCATTAAAACACTTATAATGAGTTTTTTTAAATTAAATTATCCCTAAATATTGAAAAGAGAAAAAATAAAAATGCTACTATTCTGTGTTATAATTATAAATAGATGGGCCACAATGCAAATGAATGTCTCAAGACTCAAATAATTCTACCCTAAATGAGTATATCGGATAATGATGAAGTAATGCAACTACTACAGATATAGAGGAATGATTAATATTCCTATTCAATAATTATATCATTCGAAAGTTTAATCAACAATGTGTTAGTTATAAGAATTATGTAATATATGTTGGTTTTACAACAATACTTTTTAGGATTTGAGATCAAATGTTGAATGGTACTAAGAAGTGATATTCTTTAAAAAGTTAATTTTTTTATAAAAATAGTTTATGTTGATAATTTCATTATTTCTAAAGTGTCGAATAATAATCTTTTGGAAAATTTAACCATTTTTAAAATGGATTAAGTTGATTGTTAGACGAGATTTTACAGGTTAATGTATTACTTTACCAAACTATGCTTTGTATTCTAAGAGACGAAGTAGAAATAGTTTAGGGATTAATCAAAATAAAATATTATGTTTATAGAAATTTAAATTCTTGGAGCGTGATTAAATTTAACAACTATTGTTGAAAATGATCATAAAACAAAAAACTTTATCATAATTTCATCATTTTGACGATATCATTAAACATCACCTCTGGTTTATGGTTTTGTGGCAACAAAATTTCATCTGAACATGTTATCTAGAACTCTCCATCCGAACATGACTATTATATTTTTTATTTGGAATCAACGTTTCCATCTCCCACCTATGTTCTCCTATGATGAAACCTAGTTACGTGACCACTATAATTTTCTTTTTTTCTTATTAGGAAGATGATATATTAACCATTTTTATGTTTTGGATCTTTCAAAAATAGTTTATTTTCAATCCCTATATCACTAATATCGTGTTTAAATTAAGAGGATGGAATTTATTTAGGGCTGGAGAATATAAAACCCTAAAACTCTAAAGTAAGAACATTATATTAAATAGTGTTCATGACACGTGACACAAACCATATTAGGGGATACAATATCCTAATATGTTAAAATAAATTTACTACTTTAAATAGATTTGATATATTTTATATTTTGAAACTCATGAAACATTGATTTATCTTGCATTACACCCAAGGGAGAATTTTTTTTAATTCTTACATCACACACAAGACCGATTTTTACCATAAAATAATATATTATTAAATTATTATTATTTAGTATAATAAGCTAAAGCTAGACACTAAATTATTGATTACAAAAATTATTAAAGAATATATGAAAAACTATGGTTTTGATAAATATAAAATTAATTAATAGGTTACTAATTAATTAGAAATGAAAATATAAACTAATTGAATACAAAAGAAATATTATTATTTGTATACTCATATATTCTTTATTAATAAATAAAATTAATTAAAATTAGTGAGTGATATTACTTACATATTCATGTTATATATTCAATCAAGTATTTTTTATAATCATCCAAAATATTATATTAACATAAGATAAGAATAAAGTCAACAGTACACATAAAACTCTATGTTTTTATTAAGGCACTTTTACCGAATTTTAATGAAGAAAAAATTTTAAATCCAATTTTGACCATTTAATAAATTTATTATGTTAAAATAAAATTCTTCTTGGGAATAGAGACATAAATTTTTTCTTAGGGTCAATTTTTGGTTTTTTTATGTGAAGATTCATTTTTTTAATAAATAACGATGAATAAGTCAAAACTATTTTTAATTTAACATATTAATAAGGTTAAATTATATTTTAAAATAGATTTCAAAGATTAATTATATCATGTTTATATCAATTAATCCAATATAGGTAGTATGAATCAATTATTATTTGAAATTTACTAGGAACACATAGCAAACTTTTGGAATTTTTTCTTTAAGAAAGACAGATTGTGATCTCATCCACAGGTTCTATGATTATAATTTGGATAAATGGATTCCATATTTAGAATAAAAATAGTTTATAATTTACAATAAGTTTAATTTAGTTTTTGACTAAAAATAATAGTGAAATTAATTAAAATTAATTACTATGATTAAGTTTAAATTAAACTTAATAAGGGACTAAACCATAAACTTAAGGCCTAAACAAACCTATACACATGTCCAAAAACTATTAGCTTGAAATATTATAACCCTATCATCCATTTTAAATATGTTTTAATATTATGCATCCATATTCAATAAAAAATGTTGGTGGGGTTACTTTCATTTAAAATATTACAAGAGTACCACTCTTCCTCCATTATAAAAGGCCTTATTTCCTCCCACTTCCAGACACCTATAAATAAAATTAAGATAGAAAAAACTCTACCCAAATACATATCAACATAACTACATTTATCCTTGAATACTCCCTTTTCAAACAAATCAATCCAAGGAATCCTTTTGTCGTAATCCAATAGGAAGTTCCCAAATTAAGAGGTAACGACTTTCCTAAAGATTTTTAAATTTTCATATTATCCACTCCGTCAATTCTTCTTATTACATTATAATATAACAACTACATTATACTAAATATAAAATTTATTTTTTATTTTATTTTTTATAACTTTACTTGAACACACTTTCATCTAATGGATAACGAAGATGTTGTTTACGTGTATGGAGGACTACTACCTCACGAAACGATGATTTTTGAATTTTCCTTTACCAAAATATCATGGTTTACGTTATGATGGAAACCATATTTATATATTTTATATATTATATTCATTATTTATTTATTATTATGTAATTATTTTATAACACACATATTTGGAATTTCCATTTTGTATAAAAATGATAACATCATTTGTAGAAGTGCAGACTACCATCCATTCAAAGAAATATGATTCATTCACACTATACATGTAATGTATAAAGTATTATTTAATTAAAAATATGTGACCTAAAAAATATATATGATATTAATGACATAATTATATTTTTGGAAATATAATATATCATTTTCATTATTACCCTTTCACACTATTAAAAAGTGATAACATTTTTCGTGGACGTGTAGACAACCGCCTCCTCGACATGATGTGATTCCTTTTACATAATAATAATTATATATATATTTATTTAGGATAAAATAATATGGTATTTATAATATAATTATAATTCTGGATAAATATAATTTACTTACCTTCTTTCCTAAACAATCATTGAAATATGTGAACATTATTCATCCGTACATACGACTTACCGTCTCCATGAGTGTAACATTGTTTCATTTTTCATAGGCATATTTAATTATTGGTTTTAATATTATAATTTATGTATAAATATTGTAATTATATCATGTTTATTACTCTATAGAAGTTATATAATTACTTTTTGACTATAGTTGACCAAAAAAAATTATTTTTCACAGATAATGTGAATTCCGACAAAACACCTGACTTAAACTTAATTAATATAGTAATTGAATAAAACACAATAATAAGTAAAATAAATGTTATGATAAACATGAATGATTTTATAAAGAAATAAAATAATTAACATATGTTTTATATTCATGAATATAAAGACACACGAGACTTGTTGGATTCAAGGTAATGTATTACATATAAATTTACTTTCCATTTAGACTTATTTTTGTTATGAATTAATTCACTTTTATTTTGTGTATATACTAAAATTTTAAATTTTATGTCATGAATCTAATTATTCTCATGATATTTTATGTTTCATTTAATTCATTGATAATTATGATTAATATGTTTCAATATGGTATGGGACACATTGGAATGTTTAAATTTTATTTTTCCACAGGAATGATTTTATGTCAAAAACCCTTGTTGTTACCTATCCTCCTTTGAGGAATTGTTGATAAATATATATTATTTGTGGTTAATTGTTAAGTAAAATTATTTTTTTGATATATGAAGAATTTTTTGGACTATTACAATATGGGTTTCACCCGGTTATTGATAACCACTTGATGCATCGGTTGTATCATGAGACGAATCATTTGGCCAAATTAGATGTGTTTTACCATATATATTTTAAATCAACTATTGAATGGTCTTGATGATAATTTCTCCATGCACCTAGTAAACATGGTTTCTAATAATTAAAAATTTCCTACATTTAGTTTCATTTATTATTCTTCCATGAGATTTATCTTCGATATCTATATGGATACATTTCATTTTCAATTCATTAATTAAGTGGAACATGTTTCAGTTTCTTACCTCGCCATATTGGGTTTTCCTTATCTAGTCATTTGAATAGTGTGTTTTATCATTTATTAACTTTTCCATGTTAATTTTTTCTTATTGATGCATTTCTTCTTCTTATTTACCCTTACTGAGCATTTAAGCACACCCTTACATTGAGTCTTACTCATCATATTTGTTATTTATCTTCTTAAATAATAATAATATGTTAAATATAAAATTTCTTAAGAACATTTTTCATGTTTCATATTCATATTTCCATGTTATAATCAATTATACGATCCATTAATTTCACGTAGGACATTTTGATGATACTTGGTACATATGTAAAAAATGAATTTTCTATGATGACTATGGTCAGAGTTGTCATTAATAATTAATCTCTATTTTAATAATCTTTTAATAATTATCGTTTTTATAAAAAAAAATAATTTTAGAACCAACAAAATATTGTTAAGAAAGAAAAATTATGATAAAATCATTGAGACGGTAGGTCGCACATACGCATGAGTATCATTTTCATTTTTTATTGACAATTTCGGAAAGAAGAAAATTATTATTTTATCCTTAAATAATTACCATTATATTATAAATAAAATATTATTTAATTATATATATCATCCATTTGATGTGGTGATGAAAAATGAAAAACATCGAATCGTGGACATGGTATTCCACCCATATGCATGAACAACTTTATCATTCTTCAATAGATGGAAAAGTTTAAAATTTTATGATATATTACCCTTTAATAATGATAAATACATCAAGAATATCACATATATATAGACACATACACACATAAAATCTATCATTATAACCATCTGTGGGAGATTTTCATTGAAAATAAATTAAATCGATTCCTCAGGTGGTAGTCCATCATGTACACAAACAATAGTTTCAATATAAACCTTTAAATAATAATAATAATTTTATAAGTATATATAAAATTCATGGGACAAAAAATTACTAATTTTTTTTAGTTTTTAAGATATTTATATTTTTTGTACTTGAATAAGAAATGTGTCAATGTTGCATACGAATTTAAGATAATTATATAATCAATAAAAATTATAAATATATTACCATTATGTATAAAAAAAATATATTTAAAATTAATATTTTTAAATGAACATATCCTTTTTTATACCTATTTCAGAAACTTTGAGAGATAGTAATAAAAAGAGAATGACATTTTTTACTTTTCATTATATAAAATAGTATAAAGTTCAAAATCCGAGTCAAAAGGAGAAAATGGCATATATTATAATTTTTGATGATTATGAATGACATATACTCATTATATAATTTTAAATAAAGTGTTATGAACATTTCATTAGTCTTTATCATTTTATTTTTATGCTTTCTTACATGATTTACCCTTTATCATTGTAACCTAAATTACCAAGGATACTATTAAGAGTGTCAAAAAAATAAAATTCAACTATATATAAAACATGGAGCTATATAATTTATATATGGAATAAATTTTTAAAAATTTAATTCATAAAATTTACATAATCTAGTTTAAAATTACACCTGTAAAATGCGAGGAAGGACAATTTTTCATAAAAATGCCTTTTTATATAAATTTTTTTATAAAAAAAAATCAATTATAAAAATCAATAAAAGGACTATAATTGAATACTTTTAAATAAAAACGCACTAATTTCATTCCAAAACTAATCCAAAATAGATTTTGACCACAAAATAAATTAAAATAAAAAACTATTTTCAATAAATATCATTATATTCACTAGGTTGATTATTGGTAAAAATACTTTAATTTAATAAAATTTGGAAATTTATAGATTACGCTTTCTCTATTACCTTTTTTTTGAACTCCCATTATATATTTTAATGATTTCCATGATATAAATGTTTGTTTACACTTTAGGGGTCAATATAGTTACAATACATGGATAAAAAGTACATGAATAGATCATGGATAATGTAATAAACCATATACAATTCACTTGGCTGAATATAATATTATTATGAATCGTGAATCATTTAAAAAATATCATCTATCATAAAATATCATGAATGTAATTTTCTGTTACGTGCACAGGCACTGTGTGAGTGTTTTATAAGTATTTAAATTAATTATGTAATAAAAAATTGAAATAATTTACTCTAATAAAACATTTCATTATTCTCTATGTAAGATTAAATATTAATTATAAATTTATTTTTATCTCTATGTAAACATATAATAGAAATTTAAATTATGTATAGTGATATTTTACATTTTTATTTACATAAAACAGTATATAGATAATTATAATATACAAAAAGATCTATGTCAAATAAATTTGAAACATAGATGTGGATGAATGAAATAAACTAATCCAATTAGGTAAGAGAAATTGTTCGGTATATTTTTGATATATTTTCATATTATTTTTAACCTTAAATAACATGATTTACACTTTATAGTGTCTATAATTTTTTTATCAAAGGATTTATTCCGAATGAACAAAATTATAGGTGGAAGATTTACCAAGTAGTAATTATTATGATTCTAAATATGGAATCCTTTTTATCAAATTAAATTCTTAAAAGTGACATAATTTATTATAAAATTAAAACCACAAAATGTGACGAAAAGAGGGTTTCAATTAAAAATGTATTGGAGTTGGGTGGGAACTGTGTGGTTAACACATCTCATTATACAACATGAATCCCATGAAAAAATATTGAAGGAGGGATATTTTTTTTATATTGGAGTACTACAATATTATTGCAACATGTACTTTAACGATAATATAGAAGTTTTAACTATCAATCCAATTTCATCATTTAGGCCATTAGATTGGGCCTACAGGATATTGGGCCTTTAGGCCAACATATTCCTTTGGTACACAAGGCCTTCAAGCCACAAAAGGCCTCAAGAAAATGGGATTTTCGGACATAGGGTATCTAGGATAAGAAGGAGTTAGGCCAGACCATGAAGGATCCATACCCAAAAGAGAAATTAGAGTATGTATAATCCATCAAAAGAGATCTAACACGATTGGGAATGGATAAGGGGTATGGAAATTGACAATAGTACCTGAAATTATACATCACTATGTTGGTAAATTCTAGCTGATTATCCATGTCAAGTGTGGACCTATGAGAAAAAAATTATGTAGATGTTTGGGAGGGGTAGTTCCAAATGTAGTCAGGTCTGTGGAACTTTTAGTCATGTGACAGTCTTTGGTCCATTGTTCCTTTGGGTAATGTATGGGTTCCCTCTCAACCAAGTTAAAAATGGAATAAACCAAAAATAAATAAAAGAACACAGACCTTTGATCCATTCAAACCATTAAATATATATTATTAAGTATCAACATTTTTATGCTAAAATCAAGCATAAAACTGATTCTGATGACTATAATTGGAAAATTCAAAAAATTAATTAAGTAATTTTAATTTCAAACAATTTTAAAACAAAATTTAATTTGGTTAATTTTTTAAATGAAAACATAATATCCAATAAAAATTATCATTTTTAACTATTGGAAACAAAGTTAATATTTTCTAATAAATACCAAATTTCTCACTTAGCCAATTTAACATGTTTATTGAAATGATGAAATCATTTTTATCAAATAAAATTTATAAAATTGTCATAAATTTATTATAATATTCTCTAAGAAAAGAAATATTTTTTTAAGAAATCATGTTTTTAAATCATAAAATAACTATAGTAAAAATTGAGTACATATTTTTGGTTCATTAATAAATAATTATATGTTTTTATAAAACTATTACATATATTTCCCAAAATTTGGTTATTACTATTTATAACATATAATTTAATGGCTAGGTGATAATGGCCATATAAAAATAATAAATATTTTATAGTATATCATAATTCAATTAAGGCTCATGGGTTTATGTTAAGAGACCTATATTGCATATTTATCTTTTAAAATCAATCGGTATTACATTATCCCCCCATCAACATCAGTAAATTTTATCCTTCGGATTTTTATATTATCTCAGTAATCCAAGGATTAAAATTTGAAAATAGATTTATTTAAAACCCAAATCATAAAAAGGGTTAATAAAACTTTCTTTTTTAATAAAGAAGATGGAAAATAAGAAGTTTTCCTAAAATATCACACTTTCAGGTTCCAAAATAGAATAACATTAATGTGAAGTGAAAATATTTACATGAAGGAAAATAAATAATGACAAATACAAAGATAGAGGGTGATAGAGAAAATTGATCACCTCTAGATGAACATTTAATAGAAATTCAATGACCACAACACCATAAATCAACTTTCAGGTGGAAAGGAACATCGATTCATTAGAAATAATGGTATTGGGACCAATTTTTTGTTTCTATACACCTTTTATTGAGTTAAGGAATAATATTACCTCCTAGAATATGAAAATAAGGAAATATAATTACACTTTTTTCTTCAATTTCATAAACATAGTTTTTCCATTTAGTTTCATGTTTTAATCAGTTTTGAGGCCATGGATCAGGTTTTCCTCTATGTCACACTGAGGTTGGAAAATAGGAGGATTAGGAGATAAGGTAAGCTTTCAATGAGATATGTCATACTTTTTAAGGTTTTGGAAAGGGTCGGGACAGTTTCCTATCGGTTACAATTACCTCAGAGGTACTGGGATATGCATAATGTCTTCCACATTTCTCAGCTACGACCTTATTTCTCAGACCCGTCTCATGTCTTTCCACCCATGGAGGTTGAGCTAGAGGTGGAAACATAATTTGAGGAGAATCCTATAAAGATTTTTGATTACAGTGCGATGGTTATCCATGTATTTTCTATTCCTCTGGTGCAAGTGCTATGGAAGCATGAGAGAGTATAGGACGAGATCTGGGAGAGGGAGGATGATGTACGATCACAGTGGCCAGAGCTGTTTGAGGTTTCTTCTTCTATACCGACTTGCTAGGGAAATTTTGTGGGAAGTTTGTAAGAAGCAAGATCTTCTTTTCAGGTATGAATATTGTTTTCTGGTGTTTTCATGAAAAAGAGGATTTTCTAGAAATTTCAAGAGTACACGCTATGTACTTATAAGTACACACTGTGTACTTGGTTGTCGCGGGTAGCCGTGTGCTGGTCGAACACATGCCCATGTGGGGTGACTGGGAGACCACCGAAAGCGGATCTCAGTAAAGGTAAGTACATGAGATATACTTTTAGAAAACAAACTGTGTACTTTATTTTTATTTCATTAAATAGACTATGTTTTCCTCTAATCGACAGAACCTCCTCTATCTTGACATGTCTCATCCAGGAGCATCCGTACTACGCGAATATTCTCCGGGTCTCCAACTCTTCATCTGATCTCCGATTCGACCACCATCAATTGTGTTGGAATCACTACTATAAGATCTTCCTTCTTTATGATCCTTGTTTCATGATTCATCTTCTTTGGTGTGTTTTCCACGGTTGAACAGTTTTATAATTTTGGTAGATCAATGGTGTTCTAGGTAGATTCAAGGCCTGGGGTTCACGTATATAGTTCGTACAATGTCGAGGTAGGTGGTTTGTGCCTTTTCCAAGTTAGTATTTGAGTAATATGTTCAAAAGTTCCCAATAACCTGGTTCGAGGGTTTTCATATTTATGGTATTTAGCCTTGTTATTGCCTTCAATGCCTTGTGTGCTTGAGTATAGGATTTATCAATATAAATAAGGTTATTTTCCATGATACAGATGTGTTTTCCATGATTCCTTGAGTCTGGCTATTTGGTCTAGTTTTTCCTATTAGGCTGTTTTGTTTCATGCCTAGTATTGTTAGGATGGAGTGGTTTTATCAGACATTCTATGATATGATGTAGACTATTTATCCAAGTAGTTCTTCAGGTTTACTTTGGATACTGTTTATCGTTTGGGTATGATTGCTTACACAGGGCTACAGAAACTAGGTGTTGTGAGACGATAGGGGAAATTGACATTGAGGGCTTCCCCAGAGTGTGTTATAAGTTTTATGTTTCCAGACCATAGGGGGGATTGACGTTGAGTGCTCCCTCAAAGTTTCTATATATATGTTACGAGACCACATGAGTAATTGATGTTGAGTGCTTCCTCAGAGCGTCTGTAGTTTACCATTATATGACTATAGGGGGAATTTACGGTGAGTGCTTCTTTAGAGAGTCTTTGATTCCACATGACTATAGGGGGAATTGATAGTGAGCACATAATCAGAGAGTCTTTTTTATATCTTATCTTGTATTTTGAACCAGAGGGTTTAGGCTCTGAGAAATACCTAGAGGGTTACTTGATTTTTTTTGGTTGATTAAATACTTAAAAGTAAATTTTTGTAAATGAAACTATAGGACTATTTACTTTTGAGTAATTTCTTATTTACTGCTACTTTTTTCTTATTTCCTACCATATATAAATTCACTTACTATTAGTCAAAGATCTTTCGGTGGTTGCTGACTGGGATTTGTCTCATACCCTGTTTGGGTCATATTTCTGGGCCCAAACAGATTATATTGTTGTAGGTATAAATAAGGTCAAACTCCCTTCTACTTCAGGTACTTGATTAATGTGGAGCTGGGGAGCATGGGACCATGCTGAGTCTTGAAATTCTGTTGGATTTTATTAGTTTTCTTTTTACTTCGATTTAGTACTATATTCTAGCATTGTGACTTGTTTGGCTATTTTCCTAGACATTTGTATCATGTATCATTTATATATGTGCTCCAGTTATTTTTTTCCTTTTATTTTTACACTGTGTATTGTTGTATGGTATTATTATTACTTCCTCTATTATTATATATTTATTTCCACTATATTAATCTTTCAATGAGGTCATAGTTTTCTCATTATCACACCCAAGGCCCTCGCTGCTAGTTACCACCCTATGGAATTTAAGGAAATGTGCTTGAGCCGTGTGACCAACTGGGTACGGGGAAACTTTGGGTGGCTTCCAGAACTGGGATGTTACAAAATGTTCATTTAATCAAATTCTGAAATATATTCTATCTTATTTACTATAAAAGCCTATTTTTTAAAATAAGAAAATTCCATGCCATGACTTGTTATATTTTAATTGAAATAAAATTGGTTTAATAATTATGGAATTGATTATTTAACACATGGGGAGAACCTACTAGGCTATTTAGGTCAAAAAAGATCTTTTCCATTAGGATTTGGTATATTAATATATGTGTCATTAATAAAAATGGAATGATATACTTGGAGGTGGAGGATGTTATTGATCCTTGGTTTCTGGAGTGATAGAGTTGAATGGTGGAGATGTGATCCACCTGTTACATGGGAAATTTTTGAGGTTTTACCATGGAAGATGTTTTATATTTTAATAATATTCTATTAGGTATTGTTGTACATATTTTTTTATAGTAATTTCTCCCTTCGGAGGGTCGATAATACTTAATTTACTTTTTTATTCCACAATTTTAGGGAAAGAAATAGTTTCATTGTGACTCTTGTATAATTCTAGGTTATTGTTTCCAACTAACGGGGTTTTAGAACACCCATCTATCCATTTTAGGGCCGGATCAAGTATTACTATTCTAAGGAATCCCATGATGGTTCATCGGGAAGTGCTATTATATGGTTATTTAAGGTTTCATACTTTTCTTTGATGTTAATATGCATTTGGTTCGGACTAGTAGATAATGGAAAGGTTTTTTATACTTAGAAGGTATTTTTGAGTGAGTGTATGGAAATCTCTCCACATATAAAGCCTTAAGTCACCAAGGTTTCTTGGGAAAACTATCTTTGGGGAATAATTTGTTTTTATTTCTAGAAATTTCCCTACTTTTGATTTTTGAATGATTAAATCCCATATTGACTTCAACTTTATGGAATTGATATTCCTATATATCTTGTTTGATTTGTTGATCTTGCTATACTTATTGATGTCTTCAATGTTTTTTCTTGATGTTTTTCAATATATTGACTCTTAAGTGATGGTTAAATAAGACGTAAGAAGAATATAATGGTGAACCAGAGTAGGATAATCCAGTGAATGACATGAATATTTTTGAGATAGTTTTTTGTGTTGTCTAATCCCTAGGGAAAGTACCGAAACTTGTTCCCATTCAATAATCAGTAGTTAGAAATCAAAGGGATAAGTCTAGATATCATTCTCATGAGTTTAATTTCAAAAAACATAGAGACTTTAAAATTTAGAATGATCCCAAAGAGGCTGAGTATTGGTTTACAATTATTGAACTACATTTTGAGTTCATTGGAATTCAAGAATTTATAGAGGTGAAATGTGCTACCTTTATGCTTGAGGGTCTCAATAGAAGATGGTGGAATTCTATTATGATGGTGAAAAATTATGTAGGCTTATATTGGAAAGTCTTTATTATTATTTTCACAGATCAGTTCTTATGAGAATCTTTAGTATTGAAAATGGATATGAAGTTTCTCAACCTACAGTTTCGTGATAGGACCTTAACATGGTATTTGAACCATTTTGTAGAGATTGTTATATTTTTTCATGAGGTTATATAAAATAAGAATATGGGTTCTTGAATATTCGATATGGGTCTCCAAATTGATATCAGATCAATTTTTTTCTTGTCAAATATCACCTATTATGCTGATGTTCTAGATAGAGCATTGATGGTAGACCTTTACCTAGTTGGAAGTCAGTGTTGATAGGGTTTTTTTATTTCTCCCAATGGAATTTTTGTGAGTTCCTTTAAAGGAAAAAGATTGTGTGATGTGTATCATCATGGTTGCAGGTAGTAAGTTTCATCTAAAACTAATGTAGACCCTAAAATGGGCCCTTTTAATTTCATTCATTTTGGAATTGTTGGTTATTCAAAATGGGTTCTTACGAAGGTACTGAAGATCGATAGTTCATCATGTTTCTAAGAACATCTTTAGGTGTTCATCAATTTCATTTATGATCTGTGTAGTGGAATGGTCTCATCAACACAAAAAGTTATTGTTCTTAATTTAGTTGCTTCAATAAATAAGGGGTTCCAGCCATAAGCATCTAGAATAAATATTCTTCTCATAATTCACGAGTCTCTAGAGAAAGCTGTCACGAGTCCAGTGGCAGTGAGAGGTACCATCACTCTATCTTCATCTTTAGTTATCTATTTATTTAACTCGGGATAATCTCTTTATCACCCCAAATTTGAGGTATGTAACCCTTATTCATATCTTATTAAGTATATGGGGTGGTTGGGTGGAGTTTGGGTGTGTTTGGGATGGTTTTGGAATGCTTTGGAGGCCTTTCAAGGCTACATAATTTGAGAACAGTTAAGGGGAAACCGTGCGAGATAACCATGTGTAAAGTGAGGTTATGAACGATTTTCACACTATTTGTCTAACCATGGGATGAGGACATGAGAGATTCCCCTTTGAGGTAGCAGTAGGCGCACATTTAGGGCATGATTTGTCTATCTGTGCGAGCTAACCGTGCGGCCCATTAAAGTTTGGTTTTTTGAAAAATAGGAATGCTCAGGATTCACCCTAACTCAACAATTTCTTCTCCCATATAAACCCTACATAGGATTTATTTCTATCAAGGTCTATGGGTGCTCTTCCAATCATTTTGGAGGTGATTTTAAGGGGTTTCAAGTGGTTTTGAAGGAGGTTCATCTTGGGTAAGCCTTCTCTCTTAGTTTCTCTTTGGTTTTCTCAAGATCTACTATTCCCTCTCTCTCAGTTTCCTATATATACATCTTTTTTGTGTAGATATTGGGGTTTTTTCCTTTAATGATGATATTAAGTCTTCTTGATGTCAGGGAATTTAATTTATTGTGGTTTGGATGGAGCATTTTCCAGATTTGGATTGCGGTTGTTCGTGGGTCGATTTCGCTAGAACCCTAAAGGTAGGTGGCTTTTATCTCGACTATACATGGTTATAATTAGTGAAATTGGTTAAAATTAATTTTTTTCCATGAAATTAATTGGGATAATGACGTTTGAATCTAGTTGGGAACCCATTTGTGATGTTTTTTTGGGATTTTGGGGTAAATGGGCCATTGTTAGAAAAAAGGGATTTGTCGTGTGATTTTAAAATGATGATTTTAAAATTGTTTGTGGTTTATTATGAAAAATGTTTTGTGAAAAAAAGTTCCCAAAAAATATTTTGTCTATTGAAATGTATTTGGTCATGGAATGTTGGTTAAAGCGTGTTTTCAATAAATGGGTGTTTTATTGAAGTGAATTGGCATGTGTTGGAAATTATGGTGTGTTTATTGTGTGGCTTTGGTGATTTGTACATGTTGGTTGATTAAGTGTTATGGATTTTGTCAATTTTGTGGAAGTGGGTGGGAATTATCACAATAAAAGGTTATAGATAGTGGATGGAAGATCCACCATTATGTATAGTGGTCGGGAAGCACCACTAGTTGGAAATGTAGTGAACGGGTTAAACAACAGATCCACTATTTTGGTTTCCTTGTTCTGTGTTGCTATGAAAGATGGATTTTGTTGTGATAATGTGAAATGGTGAAGTGGATTATGGAATGGTTGTTTGTATTTCCCTTGGGTTGCATGGTTTGGGTATGGTGGCTTGGTAAGGGTGTGTTTTTCATATTGGTAATTGTTCGGTCCTTTGGCATTGATCATTGGTCTTGGTGTTGACATTCGTTATTGGCCTATTCCTTGAGTCGGGATGGTAGCAAGGTGTAGGATTTTTGAAACATGGAATGTATATCATAAAAGTATGTAGCTAACCATTTTATGATAAACTTCAAGATACCAAGGATTTGGGTACATATGTGTTTTGGATACACTTATACGCATTGGATATCTCATTGTTGTGGGTATAACCAATGAGATGATCCTAACATGCATGGTAGAGATGACATCCCAATAGGATTCATATTTCCTTGGTTTATAATGATTTATGGTGGGATATAAATGAGAGGATTTAGTAAAATATGAATTGGATTTCAAAATGGAAGGATTTGAAACATGGAAATTTGTGGTATTTTGAAAATTGGTTGATTTTCAAAACATGGTGTTTTTTTTCAGAATAGTGAAAACATGGGAAATTCGACCTTGTGGAATGGATGGTTATGAAAATTTTTATGGAAATGAATTTGAATAGTATACCTTTTCTTCCTATGGGTGTGGAAATTATTGTTGTTTTGTATTAATAGAAATTGAATAGGGTAGGCGTTGTAGAGACCAACTAGAGGAAGATGCTGAAAATGTGGTTGCACATGAGCCACAGGTGAACCAAAAGCTAGTGCAGAGTATAGTGCAAGCTTTACAAGCTATGGAAAGTTGGAATATAGTGGATGAACCAAAGCATGTGGATTATGCAGTTTGGTTTCAAAGGAAGAATCCTCCCATGTTTATAAGTGATTTTTAGGAATAAAGGGATGAAGCGTGGCTGAACAGAATGAATAGGATATTTGAATTCTTGGGAACACTAGTATAACTAAAGGTGATGTTAGCCACATATATGTTGGAAGATCTTTCCCATCAGTGGTGGGAGCTAGTATTCCAAGATGGGACGGACCAAAGTGTGACATGAGCGGTGGTAGGGCTTCTCAACAAGAGGCATATGATGATTCGGTTCTCGTCGGAGGAGGATTTGATTCAGGCGTGGTCTAGAGATCCTCTTCTATGCAACAGCTCTCACTTCTTCCTTTTCCGATGGTCTTATGATTTCCATATGAAGCGGGATACTCCAGTGACAACAATTTGGGTTAGTTTTCTTGAACTCCCCTCCCCTTTCAAAATCCAGCAATTCTTCGAATGCTGGGCAACATGGTTGGTCTTTATCTGTGTTCCGATAGTAGAACCGAGTCGCCATGCCACCCTATATATTTGTGAATTTGTGTCGAGGTTGATGTATCGATACCTGTTGTGGAATGTTTTTGGATCACAATAGGAGAGGAATTTCGGTGTAGACAACCTGTGATCTTTGAATCATGGTCAGACTATTGCATTTCATGTCGCCATTTGGGGAATTTACCAAAGGACTGTCGTCGAGGTCCTCTGGGTGTTTCGGCTGCAGTTCAATCAGGGATGGTCTCAGGTCAATTTCGGGTCCAGGATGGTAGCTCTCTGGTGGTGATTGCCCCTGTGGTGCCTCCAGGTGTTGGCAAAGCTTCTACGACCAAGGATTCAGGGCTGCGGGTTGCTGAAGTTTTTTCCCAATTGCATCATGACTTGGGCATCAGCCCAGTGGTGCAGGGACAACCGGGGGTTCCAGCGTAGGAGGGGGTTTTGGAGCAGACTGATGTTGTTAAAGTGACCTTGAAGGGCCGATGGATAAATCAAGATCGGGTGAGGGGGATATGGGGCATGTAGAGGTGGTGGCTCAGGAGGCCGAGGTCTTTATGTCGATTGGTGAAGGCAGTGGATCAGTGCAATTTATGGGCCGTGGTTATGAATAGCCTTTGGAGGAGGTGGGGTCTTTAGTGTTGGGGGAGTCTGGTGCCTCTGCTAAAGGTTCCCTTGGAGGTCTATGTACCTAGGAGGGGCCTGGTGTTTTGAGATTATTTGACCCAAACACTCCCTTACCCTCCCAAAAGTCTAGGAGTGAGGGGAAGCTTCTGAAAGATCTGGACCCAATAGAAGGCAAGGAAAACTCACCTAGCAGGTTGCGACACTCCAAAGAAGGCACAAAGGTGTCTCTGAAGAACCTCTTTGAAGGCCTGAAAAATTAGGAAGATGAGCACGTTGAGGATGATTCAGGTGAAGATGAACTTAGTCTTTTCTCTATGGATAGCTTGGATGATGCCTTAGGGAATGGCCCCCATAGCCCAAGAAGGAAGAAGGGGAAAAAAGGTAAATGTGACGCCGGTAAATACATCGTTGCAAAGAGGAAAAAATACAAGGGCCAAAAGGACTACTCTCATTTGCCGAAACCAATGGAGACCAGGTCGGCCAAGAAAGGTGGAAGTAAGGAGACCAAAGGCCCACTCAGTAGGGCAAGTGGTGTCTCAAGCAGAGAAGAAGGAGTGATGGAAGGAGAGGTCAAGGAGTGTCTGAAACTCATTATTCACTCCAAAGAAGAAATGGATGGAACATAGGTATGTCTAAATGCCTCAAAAGAGGACATTGATAGAATTTATGAAAGATAGATGCAGGTGATATGCACGGAGGAGCTACCAGAGTGGATTGAAAAGCAGGACCGGATCGTTTCCCGGGGTTTCAGCAGAGGCATAATTTTTATGTAGGAATTCATTCAAACTATGTACAAAATGATTTCTTACCTTGAGGACTTAATCATGGAGGATCCAAGTACTCACTTTGGAACCCTGTAATGGGAATTATACAGGGTTTCTGAATCAAATCATCTAAGCCTCGTGTTTCCTAATTTTGTGAGTTCATTTATCTCTTAGTGATGTGTCTTGTGAACTTTGGTTTTCCACTTCCCCTTAAAGCAGTTTTAATAAAAATTTATGTTTGGAGGAACGTAATAAAAAGATATGTTTAGGAACTCAGTGCGGTTTTCACCCATGGTGGCAGGTAGTACATCTTTTAAGGAACAAAATTTTGAAGCTGGGTTAAACCAGGAAATTCATTCAAAGATAGAGGTGTTGTGTATAAATGATTACACCGAAATGGTGAATAGGGGTATAGTGGCTGAGTGGGATATTTTTTGGGCTAGTTGTGGGGTAATTATGTTGGTACCTAGTGGTAATTGTGGTAACTTGAACAATTGGCTGAAGTGGAAGAGGGAAACTAATTTCTAGGGTGGGAGTATAACATATAATCTGATGACAGGATCAGTGAATCTTCCACTAAATCCTCAGAGTAAGCCGAGATGTTTTCAGTGTGGCTCTAATGGGAACATATAGTGTTATTGTATGACACAACCTCAAGAATTTCATAATTGTACGTAGATGGGTCATCTGCAGTATTATTTTCAGAATTCTTCAAGGTCAGGTGTCTGTGACACTCCTCTGGGGTAGCAAGGGTCTTATGCCTCAATGGGACGGAGGCAGTAGCAAACCCCTTGTCAGTAGAGTAAAGTGGGTAATAGTGATTCTTGGAATACCATGATACCTTAGATGGGAAATAAAGAGTAAATCAAGGAAATCAAGTAATTGTTTGGAGTTGAGCAGGTACTGGTGGATGATCAGTCAGGACTATCCATGGTGTGAGATACGATTATTTTAAATTCCACATTGATATATGCTATGTTTGATATGGGTACTTCACATTCTTTTATTTATTTTTTTGTTGTTAGTTTGTTGGGTTTACATGTTCCAATTATTCCTTCTATTTTGAAACTAAAAACTACTATGGGTTAAATAGAGTGTCGGGAATTCCTATGTAGAGCGTGTTGTTTAGTTGTGAAGGGAATTGATTTGATATGGGATTTCTCAGTGCTTGAAATGGATGCTTGTGATATAATCCTGGGAATGGATTGGTTGGTGATGTTTAAGGACCACATCTATTTATATGCACGAACTATTAGTTTTAAGATGGTGGATGGCATTGAAAATCACCTTAGAAGGGAGAATAATGAAAAACTAGGTGCAACAGATTTTTTGGAACCCGTTGTTGGCACGATATTGTATCAGTTAGTGGAGTTAGTGGATTTGTCATTGGCATCTACAGAAGTTGTTGAGTAGAGTGTTATTCTAGTAGTTGTGGATCAGTTTATAGACATATTTCCCAAAGAATTTCAGGGTTTCCACCTATGAGAGAAGGGGATTTTATTATTGATATCCTTACGAGGAACAGTTCTATCTCAATTCATTAATATCGTATGGAACCAAAAGAATTTTGGGAATTAAAGGTGCAGTTGGAAGAGTTATAAAACAAAGGGTTGATCTATCCTAGCACATATCTGTGGGAAGAACCTTTTTTATTTGTAAAAAAGGCGGATGGAACTCTACGCCTATGCATTAATTATCATAGACTTTATCAAGTTACAATAAAGAACCGATATCCACTTCCACACATTGATGATTTATTTGATCTGTTGAGGGGATCTCAATGGTTCTCCAAGATTGAATTTAGGTGAGGGTATCATCAATTACGGTTGAGGAAGGAGGATATTACCAAAACAGATTTCATAAGTATATATGGCCATTACAAGTATGTGGTAATTACCTTTGGTCTAACGAATGCAGTAGTCGTGTTCATGGAATAGATAAATCAGATATTTCAGAGATATCTGCATTATTTTGTGGTGGTATTTGTTGATGATATATTGTTCTATTCGAGGAAAATGGTAGGGCATGAGTAGCACTTGGAGATAGTGTTGCGGATCTTGAGGGATCATCAATTGTACACCAAATTGTCAATGTGTGAAATTTTGATATAGGATGTTTGTTTCCTTGGACGTGTTATTTCTAAGAGATGTTTTTAGTTGATCTGGAAAAGATAGAGGTGGTTATCTCCAAGAAACCTCCAAATAACATTTTTTATATAACTAGATTCCTTGATCTAGCTGGATAATATCGATGTTTTGTTCATGATTTCTCTTGATTGGCCTCACCAATGAATTTTAAAAGGAATAATCCATTTTAATGGGATGGACTGTGTCAAAAATGATTTGATGATATAAAGTGTCACCTTAAATCAGCACCAATCTTGGTTTTTCCAGAACCAGGGAAAGGGTATGTAGTGTATTGTGATGCATCATGATCAGGTTTGGGTTGTGTAGTCATGAAAGGGGATCATGTGGTTTCATATGGATCACGGTGGTTGAGGGTGCATGTGAAGAACTACCCAACACATGATTTGGAGTTGGTAGTAATGGTTCATGCTTTAAAAATGTGGTGTAATTATCGATTTGGGGAGAAACTTATAGTGTTTACCAATCACAAGAGCTTAAAAAATATTTTCTCACAGAGAGATTTGAACTTGAGGAAAAAGAGATGGATAAAATATCTCTAGATATCTAATTTTTACTTAATGTACACACCAGGTAAGGGAAATTTGGTGGTAGATGCATTAAGTAGAAAATATTATGCTCAGGTGGTGAAATAGGCATCAGATCAGTGGTAGTTGATGTTGGTCCTAGAAAACATGTATTTGGAATGTGAGGAAAATGGAGGAAGAGTGGTATTCTTTCCGATTTTGTTGCTTTTTGACTTTTCTTGGTTGGTTAAAGAGGCATACACATCTGATTTTGAATGTATTGTGATGAGGTCAAAACTCAATGGTGGGGAGACCATTGAGAACATGGAACTGAATGGGAATTCAGTTTTTGTGTTTTTGGAATCAGATGGTTGTACCAGGTGAGTGTTAGGAGGAACTTTTCAGGGCTTAGCATCAGTCTAGGTGGGCTATCCATCTTGGAATTTAGATGACGTATAAGGCTTTGAAAGAGCAATTTTGGTGGGATGATATGAAAAGGGATGAGGCTGAGTTTGTTTCAAGATGCTTGACTTGTAAGAAAGTCAATACAGAGAACCAGTGGCCTGCAGGAATGTTGCAATCTTTTCCAATTCCAATTTGGACATTAGAGAAAATAGAAATGGATTTTGTGACAGGTCTTCTAAGAATGGTTAGGAAACACAATGCCATATGAGTGATTGTGTATTATCTCACAAGGTTGACCAATTTCATCCCGATTTTTGAATATCATATGGTGGAAGATCTATTCAAAATATATATCTAAAAATTGTTAAATAAGAATGGAATTCTAGTTTCAATTGTATTGGATATAGATCCAAGGTTCACATCTAATGTTTTTGGAAATCCTTTCAGGAAGCCATTGGGATACAGTTGATGATGAGAATGACGTATCATACTCAAGAGGATGACCAATGTGAGGGGAAAATAAAAACTTTAGAGGATATTATAATGGATTGTGTGATGAATTTTGGTGGTTCATGGGAGGATCACTTACTATCAGTGGAGTTATCCTATAATAAATGTTATCAGGCATCAATACATATGGCTCTGTTTGAGGCATTTTATGGGAAACCATGTCGTTATCCACAATGTTGGGTGGAAACATGTGATACTTCAATGATTGGACCAATCCTTGTCGAAGAGAATACATATAAGATCATATTGATTAGGAAGAGGATAGAGATGGCTCAAAGTCATCAGAAACCATATACAGACCATCATCGATGACTATTTTTGTTTGAGGTGGTTGATCATGTGTTTATGAGAATATCTCTTAGGTTGGGACATAATTAGTTTGAAAAGTAGGGTATGTTATCTCCAAGGAATATTAGTCCTTTTGAGATACTTGAGAGGATTGGAGATGTTTCTTATCGGTTGTCTTTTACACCATGGTTTAGTGTGGTGTACAATGTGTTTCATGTTTCATAGTTGAAGAAGTATCAGTTGGATCATGGTCATGTGATTTGTTGGGATCATGTTAAGATAGAACATGATGCTTCCTTGGTGAACGTTCCAGTTCAGAAGATGGATAGGAAGGAGAATTTCTAGTGTGGTAAAATCATTGGTTTAGTTTGGGTTTTGTGGAAGCATGGTCTGATTCAGGAGGAGACTTGGGAGTCGGAGAAAGAGATGGCTGAGTAATGGCCTGAGCTCTTTCAGAAAAGCGATGGTTTCCTACTTTCCGAGGATGGAATGTCCAATGATGGGGAGAATTTATCACCCCCAGTTTGAGTTATGTAATCCCTATTCATGTATTTTTAAGTATATAAGGTGGTTGGGTGGAGTTTGTGAGAGTTTGTGATGGTTTTGGAAAACATTGGAGGCCTTTTGTGGCTGCACGGTTTTAGCACGGTTAAGGGGAAACTATGCGAGATAACCTTGCGGGTAGTGGGGTTATGCATGGTTTGGACACAGTTTTTCTAATCATGTGAGGAGGCTATGTAAGATACCCCTTTGAGGTAGCATCAGGTGGATGATTAGCACATTGTTTTTTCTAATTGTGTGAGCTAACCGTGCGAACCATTAAAGTTAGGTTTTTTAAAAACAGGAATGCTTGAGATTCACCCTAACTCACCCATTTCTTCTCCCATATTAATCCTACATGGGATTTATTCCTCTAAAGGTATAGGGGTTCTCTACCTCTCATTTTTTAGGAAATTTTAAGGGGCTTCAAGGGGTTTTTAAGGAGTTTCATCTCGGGTAAGTCGTCTCTCTTGGTTTCTCTTTAGTTTTCTCTAGATCTACTCTTCCCTCTCTCTCGGTTTTCTAGATTTACATACGTTGTTTGTATATATAGGGTTTTTTTGCATTAAATGATTATATGAGGGATTTTTTATGTTAGTTAATAGAATCTAGAGTGGTTTCAATGAAGCGTTTGTCGTATTTGTGGTGTGGTTGTCCATGGGTCGATTTCATTGGAACCCTAAAGGTAGGTGGATTCTCTCTCGACTCCACTTGGATAGAATTATTGACCTTGGTAGCAATTGATTTTTTTACTTGAAAATAATTGTGATAATTATATGTGGATATTGTTGGAATCCCATTTGGTGATAATTTGGGGGATTTTGCAGAAAATGGGTTATTGTTGCAAAACGAGGCTTTGTCATGTGGATTTAAAATGTTGATTTTAAAATCGTTAGTGGTTGATTATGAAAAATGTTTTGGGAAAGATGGTTTTTAATAAATAAGTTGTTTATTGAAATGTGGTTTAGAATGTAAATTTAGTTAAAGGGTGTTTTCAATAAATGAGTGATTTACTGAAATGAATTGGCTTGTGTTAGAAATGATGGTGTGCTTATTGTGTGGACTTTGTGTTTAGTTCTTGTCAATTGATTAAGTGTTATATATTGCTTTGATTTTGTGGAAGTGGTTGGTAAGTCTCACTATAAAATGTGATGGATAGTGGTTATAAGATCCACCATTATGGATTGTGGCGGGAAGCACCACTAGTTGGAAATGTAGTGAAGGGTTGGATGGAAGCTCCACCATTTTGGTTGCCCTATTGGGTGTTGGTTTGCAATATGGAATTTGTTTTGTAATGTGAAATTGTGATTTGGCTTATTTCATGGTTTATTGGCTTTTCCTTGGGTTTCATGGTTTGGGTAAGGTGGCTTGGTAGGGGTGTTTTTGGACTATTGGTAATTGTTGAACTATTTAATTATTTATATAAAATATTTTATATAAATGTGATAATTGTTTTATCCTAGTGGTGTGTGTTGGGAAGTCATTTTGGGAAATCCTATTGAGTGTTTTTACTCACCCCCTGATATGGAACTTTGGTGCTTTTGCAGATGTTGTATTCTGGGGCATAGATAAGAGAAAAGAATCTCATTTTTCCAGCGGTTCGTCTTGATGATTTGGTGATGTTGTGGTGCTTGGATAATAGAGCTTAGTGTGGAGCTATAGAGGGTGTCCTAGTTCTTTGGGATCTTATTGTGTAGTCTTATGCTTGGTACTCAGATTTTTAGGTTTGGTTATATTGGCATTTGGGAATTTGTTATTTAATAGTTTGATTTTCTTTTATTAATGTATGGGTTGTGTTTTTTGGTTGACATGAATCATGTAGTTTTTTATTAAAGGATTGTTTAGTTAGTTGATTTTATCTCAAGGTAAAATATTTCCCCAATTTATTCTTGAAGTCATCATCATTTATTTCCAGCCTTTGGCGCCTTGGAAACATCTCTTAAGGCCAAATAGCATTCCTCCACCCCCTCAAGCCAATGGTATGGAGAAGGATATTTCAATCCCACATGATTATATTAACTTGTGATGTGAATTTACTAAATAATTTTTTAGAGAATTGATTTAATGGTATAAATATTACTATACCCTTCATAAGGAAGATAGATTAGGGTCTTCAATGTAATTCTTGTGTCTTAAATTTATCGAAGATTGAGATTACGAGGAATTTTATGGTTCTATATTTGAAACCTATTGATATCATTTTTGGGATGGATTGGTTGATTTCTCATAAGACTCAAATTGGTTATTATTTTTTTAGGCCTCCTATAAGACTCTTGATGGGGTTTGTCATGTATTTCTAGGAGAATGGTGCTCGAAGTTATGTATATATGGACCTCCATTCTGAGAGTCTGTCATGGAATTGTTGGTTTTTTCTTTCAACTTTGCGAGATAATATTTCCATGATTATATCTCTCTAGTTTTCATTGAGTTTCCCATCATTTTTTCCTTTTGGATTCTCTATCATGCAACCAGTTAGAGAGGAACATCTTTCTATTTATTTATTACTTAGAACACAGCCAGTACCTATGATTTCTAATTTTATGGAAGCTACATAGTTGAAAGATATTTGAGACGTATATTTTTTCTTCTAGAAAAAGTTTGGATATTACCAAGTGTGTCATCTTTATCGGAACCATTATTTTTTGTGATGAAATTTGACGTGATGATCTTCTTATGTGTGGATTACCATAAACTCAATACATTAATAGTAAATAATAAGTATGTTTTTCAGTAAATTGATGATATATTTTATCAAAAAAGGGTCGAATTGGTTATTGAAGATCAATCATTGATCTAGTTATTAGCAGTTGAGAATTAAAGAATTTGACATTCAGAGGTCTACCTTCAAGATTAAGTATTGATATTATGAGTATCTTGTTAATCCATTAGGTCTAACCATTTACCATATTGTATTCATATATTTTATGAACAAGATATTTAATGAGCACCATTACTCATTTATGGTTGTATTTGTGAAAAATATCCAAGTTTTATTATCATACTGATGAGGAACATGTGAGTAATTTAAGAGAAGTTTTTGAAATCCTGAAAAATCATCTAATTAATGCGAACATTTTGAAATGTAATTTTTGAATTTGGGTAGTGATTTATTTTGAAACATTGTCATAGAAAATGTTATTTCATTTGATCATGATATGTTGAATGCTATTATGAAATTTTAGAAACTACATAATGTTTTCAATATTTGATGAATCTTGGGTTTAGGGGGATATTGCTGCAGATTCCTCAGAGATGTGTCAAAGTTATATTCTTCGATGATTTTTATCACTCAAAAAGGAGTTATGTTTATTTTAGATGAGATATTATATATTTATTTTATTATAATAAAATTAATTTTTATTTTTGGGATAGTTTTGGTTCTTCTTGAGGATGGGTAGGGATATGTGGTCATTTGTGACCCATCAGGTTCGGGTTTGGGATGTGTCTTTATAAAGTGTGATCATTTGGTAGCATATGGTTCATGATATCATATGCCACATAGGAAGAATCATCCAATGAATAAATTTGAACTTGTATCTTCGATGCATGACCATTATAGTTAAAATCATTAACCATTCATAGATATGTTTACAATTTATTCTGAATACAAAATATTTTCCTATTTCACCTCTAAAAAATATTTGAACCCTTGATAGATGCATCGGGTAGAGTACCTGATTTCATTTGATTTTAAAATTTCTTATACCCCTGTATTGAGGAATATTTTTGTTGATTCCTTGAGTAGGAAAATTCAAACCGGGAAAATGAAATAATCATCAGAATAGTATAATCTGATGGCTCTCATTGGTCAGTTGCATTTGGGAGTCTAGGGGAATGAGTCAGATGTTATTTTGGCAATGGGCCATTTGACCTACTATATTCTCTATATGATTCATTAGGAGTTCTGGTTTGATAATGTTTTTTTGGAATTATATACTATATTTATAGTGTGGGTATTATTGGTGAATGGTAGTTCTCTTTAGAGGGTATAATATGTTTCCAAAACTATCATGTTGTACCTTTTCAGGGGACAAAGTATGTGACAGGGACAACATGGTTCATATTTAGCAGTGCACGTCAGTTCCAAAATGATGTGTTATAATATTTTTTGGTGATTATGGTGTTCATATATGAGATGAGACATCACTAAATTGGATTATCATTGTTCAACATACCAAAAGATCAATACCAATCACTTGAAACCATCAGCTTCGCTGCAACTTCTTCTAATGTGTACATGGAAGTGGGTCTAAATTTCAATGTAATTTTTGGATATCTTATTGAATAACCATATAGGTAAGAATTTAATTTGGTATTTTATGAATATAATGAACAAATGAACTCATTTTATACCCATTCTGGAAAAAACCCATGTTTAGTACATGGGATGTCTCCACACATAGAATATTTCCAATTTTAATGGAGTTCCATCTTCTATGGTCTCTAATAGGGATACAAATTTCACTTCTCACTTTTTGAGAGGACTCAAGTATATAATTGTATCCTAGGTATGTATGATCATGGCATATGATCAAAAGAAGGATGGTCATAGAGTGAATGTTATATGTATTCTTGAGGACATGTTGTGCACTTTCATTCTTGGATTTGCTGGAGCTTGGAAGACCATTATGTAATTGTTGAGTTTTACTATAACAATTATCACCTTTTCAATATCATAATGGATGATTTTGAGGCCTAGTATGTATTTTATTATATATCTATTTTTTTCAGAAATTGGTCAATGTTCCTCGGTTGGATAGAGTTTTTTCCAAGAGATAGTGGTAACGATTTTATTGATTATTTATCTAATGGTGACATCACAGAGATAGAATAAATCCTATATTGATCATCCTAGAAAACCATTTATGTGTTCTGTTAGAGACCTAGTCTTATTGAGTGTTTCATCCATGTATGGTAACCAATGTTTTTGAAGAAAATGAAACTTTACACCAAGGTTCATGGGTCCTTGTGAGATTAATAACCATGTAGGGAAAGTGGAGTACCATTTAGCACATGCACCATAGTTGAAATTGATCCAAAACATGATTCATGTATCACATATTTGAACGTATATTTTTAACCCATCCATTTCTTTTAGCTGGAATTATCCTGATGTTGTAGCTAATTTTTTCATGGTTGAGCATCTAGTTAGGATTTTTCATTCTGATAAAAAAGTTGTTCATGGTAAGATGATACCATTGGTTTGTGTGTTATGGATACATTGTTCTCATTAACATGATATGTGGGAGAATTTGTAACTAATGAGAGAGTAGGTTCCCCATTTCATTGATAGGTAATCTTCCTGAAAGGCTTTCAAGGTACATAATGTGTTAGTAGTGGGGAGTTTGTAACATCTGGTTACATTCATTAAGGTGTTTCTCAACACTTGTTTTGATCTATATTTCAGGTATGTGTATTTTATTTAATAAATGGATTTTTAGTATAAATGTATCAAATATTTTAGAGGGTTATCATTGTGTTTGGGATAATATTGATTTATTTTAATAGATTTTATTAATAAACCTGATGTTAATAGCCTATAGGATAGATTCACTCTATGAATGTAATTCATCTTCTGAATCCATCAGTAAGAAGAATCCATGATACTATTTCATGTCATGAATTATTTTTATGTTTTTAATTCCTTTCTTGAAATGAATGGGTTTCAATTAGGATTTTTAACCTCTGGCGACACCTTTTTGGTGCATAAACCACTTGGGATATTCAAATTCGGAATGGAGGATTCATGAAGTAAATTTCTCCTCTCTAGTGGGTTTTTGAAAGTTATAGAGTTAAAATTATTTATTTTGACATGAAATATCTTCCCTAAAACCTATTGGTCCACCCCAATAATTTTTTTGGTGATTCCTTCCACCCCAGATGTCTCATTTTGGTTTTTAATCTCTAGTGAGTATCCCAGCTATGGTTTTATCCTTCTACTTTATACCCTTAAATAAAATTGGTATGATCTCATTTTATTGATTGAATCAAATTTGCATCTTAAAAATTTGTGAACTGATATTTTCTTATTGACCTCATCCACCTTTGTTATTCATTTTCATTTCACATTATCAGTGTTTATTTGGTTGATGATAAAAGGAAGGGGTTATATATGATTTTTCCTTATAATTAAAACCTTTATTTTCTTGATTGGTTTTAAAATATTTTTTAAATTATATAAAAACCTCTATCTATGGTGCTTGATTTTTTTATTTTTAAAATTGTGTAAAAATTGTGAAGACACCTGAATTTCAATGGAATTGAAACTGTTCAGCAGATTTGAAAAATTGATGGGTTGATTTAGAAATTGGTTTGATGAAATGATTTGATGTTGAATCAGGAGATTAGTGGATAAAATTGATAAATGATTTGAAATTACATGAATTTATTAAAACATATTATATGGTTTTTAAATGAGAAAGGAATGTTGAAAATGAAATTGTGAAATAATATTTTGAATTCATTAGAAATGATTGATTTTTCAATGATTTATTAATTGATTGATTGTTGAAGAACATGTGTACCTAGGAATTTGGTGGGTAATTATGATATGAATTATAAGATTTGACCACCATGTGATGGTTTGAAGATTAAAACACTGATATAATCTTAATATGCAACAATTTTCCCATTGGGGATTTGACTCCTGGTGGCCAGAGCGAAGGGATGTGTGCTATAATTGAGGTGAGAACACTGATTGAGTAGTGTGAGGATCTTATTTCTAGAAACTAATATACCATTGGTATTATTATACAGTGTTATGTGATGTTTGATTTTATTATTACATTCCATCAAATAAATTTTTTTTTAATTCCAACTAAATTATATAATTTTTTATACAAAATTTTAATTTAAGCATGTTTTGAAATATATTCCATATTTTTTATGAATGTATGTTTTATTGAAAATATTTAAATTTTGTTTCATACCTTTTATTATTTAAATTTAAATTATAACTAGTTTAGTTTCTATGGAATTGATTATGGAACACTTGTATGAACCTACTGGCATGTTTACCTCACATCATGCCTTTTCCTTTAAGATTTTGTATATTATATTTTGGAATCTCCATGAAAATTTAATGTGCCAAATGGAGTTGGTTGATGTACTCAATCCTTAGGACCTAAAGTCATGGAGGAGATTATTAGAAATGTGATCCACCTATAATATGAAATATTTCTAAGAATTTACCATGGTGTATGTTTTGAATTTTTATGATGCACTATTGTGTATTATTTTAACTATTTGTTTTTGGTGCTTTCTCTATTTTGAGTGCTGATGATTTTGACTTACCTTTTCCTCTCTAGATTTTTTTTGGGAACAAATAATTTCCTCAAAATTCTTATATGATGCAAGGTGAAAGTCATCAACCTATGGGCATGAGGAGTTCCCTACATGCAATGTTAGGACTATTTTTTTTATCAACATACCATGGTATCCTAGGATGGATTATTATACATTTTCTATTAAATTAAAGTGTGTATGGTTTTTTATATTCTATTAAAATAAAGGGTTTTTGAGGTTAATGGTTTCTATTAAAAATTATGCTTTTGGTTTTTTGTTTCCTATTCAAACCATGAGGTTTCATATATTTTTCCTCACAATCATTCCCATAGGGAGGAGGTGTTAGGGTAACTTTATGATCTATTTTTGATCTTATTAAATAAATATTTTATTTCTGTTTTCTTTAATCATTACCTTTCTACAATTATTTTTCATTATTACTATGTTATAATTATTGATATGGTATAATTTTTTCATTAGATTTATTTATTATATCATCATATAGTTTATCAAGAATATTTATTTATTCTCTTTATGTATTTAGAAAGGAAATTCCCCCATTCCATTTATTAATATTTGGAGAATAATTTTCATAACTTCTTTTAAAAACAGGTGCACTTTTCTTGAAAAAAAATCAGTTTTTTTATGAAAATATGTTTCCATGGAAATAAATTTTTTAAACAAGGTCTCACCGATGATGATTACATATATCATCACATAGACTAATGAGAAAATCCATGAATTAAATAATCAATGTAAAAAAATTTCTCCCAATTATTTCATTATTATGTATTCCAATCAAACTAGTCGTTAAATTAATACTTTTAATTCCTTATGAATTACAATATTTAATTTACCCACCCACTACTATAATTGGAAAAGGAGAAATGATAAAACCAAATTATTATTATAATAGAAACATTCCATGAATGTTATTTAGCCTTCCATATTTAACTTTATCCCTAAACTAACATATATATGTATTAAAGATACATTTTTCATCAACATATTTTTATTCAACTAACACATCTATATCATTTTATTTACCATGTTATAATTAATATATATTAATTAAAAACTATAAAACACAATTAAATATTTGAAATTAGTTTCAAGAAAATAATTAAGATGGAATAATCCACTTTATAAAACATTAAAAATTTCTATGTTCATTAGCAATCCATTTTTACCAGGAGCACACAAATGAAAAATCTAGAAAATATTTAATTTTACATTTCTTTTTAGAAATGGTGAATTACATTAAATTAAATTGTTTTAACTTATCAACACATATTAATCCTTAACCAACAGAATAATATATATCACATAAAACCAGTTTCTACAATAATAAAAATCAATGGAACACATATACCATACCATTATACTGTCTTTTTTTGGCGAAAATGACTCACACACATAGGTTTAAAACATATCATGAAAAATAAAATTTCCGGATTGGTCAAGTGTTATTCCTATTTATATGATAGAGACTATATTAGAAGTTACGAGTATTAGATAAATCCCTTATGGGGTTAGAAATACATAAGTGAATAGCCACATTATAAACAAAGTAACTTTCACAAACCACAACATATAGGAATTTAATTCATATTGTATAGAAAAATTAATCTAATATTATGAAGAATAAAATTAATGATAAGAATAAAATATAAACATTCTCAAAAAAGGGCCCATATCTCCTCAACATAATGAAGATAATGTTGATTAAATGAAAAGAAGACATAAAAACCCCATTCCACTAAACCAAATATCCACAAAAATGTTCCGAAAGAAGATTATAGTGTGAATAGGATGATAAAATCCCCTCACATGGGGAATATATTAACATTAATAAGTCTGATGTGGGAGTTATAGAATGATATGATCAAGTTCATAGAAACCCTTTGCCCAAACTGTATCTCCATTTCAACATTAGGGTAAGCAATGAGTTATAATTACCATCTTCGAAGGAAAATACTTATGGGATAAAAAATATTGGTTGATTTCATTAAAAACCATGGATCAATGATTAAATCATTTAGTTTTAATAAAGTGAAGGGGGTTGTTTTTCAACACACCTTATAATGGGATGAAAATCGAATAATGTTGATAATATTGGTCATTCAATCCAATGGTGCATTGATCGATGCATTTCCAGATCAATGTGAATATTCTAGGGTCTCACCACAGATCAATAGAATATATCAAAAATAAAAAATGAAGGAAAAAATCACCATCCTAGATGCCAAAACCTTTTGGTCAAATAAAGTAAATCGACATGAAAATTGATCTCAAAACCTCCCCCTAAAACAACTAAATCCTCTCATACCCTGAGGAGCATGAACCACCACTATCAAGTTGACCTATATAGCATCATACAAACGAATAGAGCCTATTTACCTCTCTATGAATGATTAAAAATGAGTAAATCGCCACCTCCTCAGACTAAACATAATTGCCATGATTTGAAATTGAGCGCACATACATTATCAGACTCTTAATGTAGTGATCTCAGAGTGTCCTACTATAATCATTATTTTCATCTAACTCTACCCTATGTTAGTTTTGCTGATAAATTATTTTAAATGAATTTAACATGAACTCAGATGGGGCATGAACATGGATGCATTCCTATAAAATAAAAATATTTTTGGACTCTTATTATAGGACCATGATTATTTTATGGATAATTACATAATTTATTTTCTATTATGTACCCTATTCAAAAATAGGAATATAATAGCATGATGCGTCATCACTTCATAATCTATAGCAAAAAAAATCACCTGACATAGAATTTCAATAAAAATATATGTTCTTTTATCACATTATAGGGGTTCCTAAAATATGAAGTTATAGATAGTCTTCATTTTTTTATGAAATGTGCAATGCCTAGATGATACTATTTTCCTTCCAATACCTGAATCCTAAGTATTACCTAAATCCAAAATCCATAAGATATCACAACCATCACCTTTAATACCACTATATCAAGACCAAAATTCCTCCAAATGTAACCCACTAGGGTCATCAGTAAAGGAAGAGAGATAATGACATTCTAATCCCACATAAAATAGGTTATTGGTTTGTGACTAGCACTGAGTGTATATAAACACATACATGGGTGGAACTAAACTCAAAATGATTTCAAAACTAAGAGATAGATGAGAATGAACTCAAAAAAATACTCCTCATAAAAAGAATATAAAAAATTCACAAACATAAATTTAATGAAATAAATCTGAAACAAATAAAAATAAGAATAATCCTCAACAATGACCATGAATCTACAAAAATATCCTAAATAACGACTCAAAAAAGAAATGCCCAGCTCAAACAACAAGCATCTCACTCTGACCTGAAATAAATATAGATTCAATATAACATGTACACTCAGTAGTGTCCACCCTAAAACATATTTTGATTTATTTTACAGAAGTATACTAAAACCCAAATTATAAATAATTGAAATTAACTCATCACTGAAATGTAATTTCTATACATTTACCATCCTCAGTATAGATCCCTCATAATATAATTCCCAAAAGTATAAAAAAATTGGAGAAGACACACACACACGCACATATATATATATGGGTACCCCATAACCATATCCCCATTGGGTTTAAACTCTCATTCCTCAATGTCACAGGTCATGATATATCATCCCATATCAAATAGTTCTCTTATTCATGATTTCCATTGGGCCTCATACTTACCCACCTCAATCCCATGCGGGGCATAAAATCTCTTGTTGGAATAAGCCCACATATATCTATCTCATCATCCTCACTATCTAATACGTAAACATCTGTATGTATAGAATCCAATAAATTACATGTAAATAAAATATACCTCATAAAAGTGAAACTTATTCCCATACACTTATGGGAAACCAAAGGCACTACAACCATATACAATTATATTCAACAAACTATATTCATCACATCTGATTGTACATTTTTTGGGGAAATAAACCCAATGGATATAAAAATGTAATGATATAGCTAAAGAAATTATGGGGCAGAGGCAGTAGCTTACAATATATATTGTTACCAGCATGGATGTTGGGTAAAACTCCCCTAAAACCTCTGGTTTTTAGTTTTTATTCTGATATGGGTAGGGTGTGTATGAAAAATAAAAAAATACATAGTATATATAACTCACATCAACACTAAGGGAAATTACCTAGCCATATATTCATCTAACATTATTATATCATATGATAGCCATCTTCCCCCACAAGGGTCTACATATCATATAAACATAAAAGAATCCATTGAAATATTAAAAAATTCTTAATCCTTAAATTAATGTTACTCCTATTTCATTCCATATATTTCCATGAAAACCTAATTGTTTGGGAAGACACCCCCAAAACCTCTAGTTGTTGGTTTTCATTCTTACTTGGGTTTGGTCTGTATGAAATAATAAGACATACAAAGTTAATATAGCTCACAACCACCCTATGGAAAACTACCTAGCCTTAAATCCTTTTGTCACTATAATCACATAGGACTCAAATCTACAACCGATAAGATGTATATTTCATATAATCATATTGTCATTAAGAAAAATGTTAACTAATTAATAATTCAATAATTAATATTATTCCTATTTATTTCAATGATTATCATTTTTATATTTATATCCATGTGATGAAGACACTAATCATTCTCTTTGTATTCTTATATGTGTTATAATCATATGCGAGAATCAAAAACAAAACCCTCTCTTATATTAATACATTATTATACATAAAAATATGGTTACACTAGGACACATCCCACAATTAAACATAAAAGTTTCACTCAAGTTAAATTGTATCAAATTAAATTTTGTAGCTAGAAAATATTCATATAAATAACAATAAACTATTAGACCACAAGTAAGTATCATACTTGTAATAACAATGGACAAGAAAGCCATGATTTGAACTCATCCCAATGGTTTTGGTGTCCCACATCATTTTGAATAATATCACATCTAATATCCCATGCCAATATCATGTTCATAATTATCACCTTGTTTCTCCAAAATTATAATAAATGGAAATACATTACATCTTTATCATCATAACTAGAAACTCATTCCACCATCACAGCCTCATGTATCTCCTCCCATTACTAAATATATATCCTAAGAACTCAATTTTATCAGAAAATCATACAAAGGATCTTAATCTATAGATTATAAATACAAATTTAATGTATTTTTTCAAAAATAATTTCAAGGAAACTATAGCCCAATCAAATTTTTAATTATAGCATATATCAACCAAAGATAGGCTCAGTCATCCCATAATCTAGGATTTAAGAAATCATTAAATTCTCATTACCATATTTAATTATCTGATTAATAATTAATAAATACTGATAAATCTATATATATTTTTAAAGGCTAAATACTATATTTTTTAATCTATCATTATTCTGTAAGATTATCTATCATATAACAAAAGTATCATCCATAATTATTTCTAAATACCGCTTTTATTACAAAAAATCAGTAAGAACATAAATTTTTTTATTTATTTCCGAAGAATATAAATTATTATTTAAAAATTTTATAATAAATATAACAATATATATTAAAATTCAGTAGGAATCATAAAACCTATTTGATCAAAAACCTGGCCATGCATTTAATTCCTAAAACATAAAACATTAACATTCATTAACATGTTATAATCCCCATTTCATTCCAAAAATGACCATAATTATAAAATAATTCTCATCAATATTATTTATGTATTTTAACACAATGGAAAGATATTGTTTTTATATTATCAAATTTTAATTAAACAATGGCACACAATTATATATTTTTTATCATGGATAATTCCAAAATAGTCCTGACTATTTGGAAACATGAAGTTTTTATATTTCAATTTCATCATATAATAACACTGATTTTAAAATACTATTACCTTCTATATATGATAACTCATTAAATTTGGTTTTTTAAATTATTATCAACAATTCTGATTATATACTTCAACATGTGATTTCTATAATCCTAGATAATCATAATTATCCACAATTTGTAATATTATTTCAAACGAATTTCTAGTAATTATAATGACAACATATGGAAAATAATCTATAAGAAATAAACACTTATTTGATTTATTTAAATTGAAAAAACATTAATATTATTATAATTTATAAAACATTTGAGTAAATTATCTACATCCAGTCATTTACACATTCCTATACATTTTAAATCAAATGAAGAAATATTTCAACATGAGATAATTCTATCACTTTATATGATAATTTAAGTTGGTTAAATAACTATATGAATTTCCATGTGATACTGCATTATATATCTTATGAAAATTTATAAACCATAAAATCAATAGTTTAAACCTTTATAAGAGCTAAACATATTAAGCTGTATAATATGAAATAATCCAATAAAATATAAATCAAAAAAATATTATTTGATCAACCATTTTGTCACCTAGATAATTACTTGGATAAAAAAAAATTATCACCCACCCAAAACAATATGTGTTAACAGATTATTTTAATTTTTTAATTAATAATATTCCATTATAAATTTTACATTATATTAATTTCATCTTCATCATTTGGAGTATCCATATTATAATATAATCATCAATCATGAAATTATCTTCCATAATTTTTCTGATCATGGTTAATCACATCCATTTAAATAAATAAACTTAATAAGTATTTGTTAACATCCACACAAAAAATAATGAAGAAGTATCAAATGCACTACCTTGAATAATGAAGCTTTGACATTCTACTAAATGCAGAGCATGAAATGAATGAAAGGGAAAGAGGGTGATAGATATTGATATATTTCTCTATATTGGAAACCTGTATGAATTCATAGATGATTTATTATAGGATTTTAGATATCATACAATGGGTTTTGGGTCACCCAAACTTGAGTTAAGTGATGTGTGACTCAAATGAGAAAAGGAAATTAATTTTTAAAAATTCACAAATATCCCTATAAGGATACTGCAGATAAATTCCCACATGGAAATTAATTTTACATTAATCTAATATTAAAAACATTTCCATAAATGGATCATTGAATATATATAAATTTAATGAATTTTAAATGTTACATTTAAAACATTTAACATATTCAAAACAAAATATTTTCAAAATTATATTTTATTTTTTTTTAATTCCATTATAAATGTTTATGGGATGGAAAACTAGGGTTTAATTTTTTTTTGTTCCCCATAATAAATGCATGAGCACAACATATGTGTAACATAGTTATATTCTTATCTATCTAATAAACCTTACATAGGTTTAAGAAATATTAGGACACACTTACAATATTTAAGGGAAATACAACTTACCTTTACAAGATAAGTAGACTACCATTACATGAGAAAAGGTTTTTCATATAACCCATATGTAGGTTGAATCTACCTTTAAGCAACCTTTGAAAACTCATGATTACCCTAAAACAAGTTAAAGCAAAATGAATTTTCCCTTTTTTACATATGGAAAATGTGTCTTGTCTTTATACGGCATTAATAATAACATTATTACCATTACTAGAACATCATAATCATGTGTAAGGATAATCATATTTTTGAAAATACTATATTTTTATCTAAAAAAATATTATAATAAATTAAATGATTTATTATTAATAAATAATAAAAAATTCCTCCAATATATATATATTATAATTTCATATTCTCCCAATTTAATTTAAAAAAAATCAAAACATTGAAATGACATCTCTCACGAACCGAATCTGGTCGCCATCAAAACTCGCAGCTGACCTAGCCCACGACATGGCCTGAAGGGTGTTCCCAATCCCCACGAGCTGGGACAAGTGCCTGAGTAACATAAAATGAAGTTTGAGAACTATTTACCCGAGTTTATAAACATTAAACAACAAACAAACTCAATAAAACAGATCTGGATTTTTCAACTAAAACTGTCTTTTACAAAATTTCAGAACTGAATTACATAAGTTAAAACTATGTTTAAAGACCATTAAAAAGGTATGAAATCAAATGCGGACATCCCAATAACTTTTACATGGGAAGAGGCACCACCCTCAAGCCATCTCCAAAACACCGCATCACAAATGACCAGTAAAAACCCGAACGATTGGCACAAAATTTGTACCCAAACCTGCAATAAAAAAATAACCAATTCTACAAACACCCAAATGTGTAAGTAGGGTGTGAGACAAATCCCAGTAGGATACCACCACTAATATATTCCATGCAATAAGCATTCAACGTCAAAAAGCATGCATGTTTTTAAAAACATGTAATTTCTAGTTACAATTTCTAAAATATGAAACTTAAAAAAATAAGTTTTCAAGTGAGATAATTTAAAGAATAAAAAAATTTAAAATAAATTCCAATGATACATAATTTTCCATACAAATATACCGTATGCCGATAGTGAGTATACAGGATCCAATAAGCAAAATCAATAGGAAATAACCCCTAGGCACTAGCTCATTGTAGGTCCCAGGTACCTCATATCTTGGTGAGAGTAACCATCACAAATGTCCATTTTCATGCATGAGCCACTAGTAGGGAACATACCCATAATCTAGTGGTCCCTAATAATCATCATAATAGTTTATTTAGAGTTGTAACTGTCAATATTGCTAAGTGAAACTGAGGTCAAACCCACAGATTCACTAGTATACTAGTACACGTCCACCCACCTAGATACCTGGGTTTTCCCCTTGTGCTCAAACAAGTTCCAAAAGTCACGAAATGTACTTTTTATATGAAAATATCATTTCCTCATCACAAATTCTCCAAAGATCCCACATGTATACCACAAAAGTCACAAAAGTACATTGTTCTTTCAAATTGATTTAGAAATTCTACTCACACCAAAATAGGCCACAAAACTTTTCACATTTCTTTTACACTTCCAAAAATCCATTAACAATTTTTATAAAACCAATCCAAGATATAACAAATCACATAACAACCCACTCACATGTTATATAATACCCTTTTCATAACCAAAATCCATTTTTCACATCACACTCACACAAAACATCCCACATCACTTTCGCGTCTCTTACACACTTTAGTAAATACTTCAAACATTTTTGTAAAACATTTCCATGATGGAACACATCAAAAAACTACCCCTTTCACATTTAAAATCTACCATTTCAAAATATACACTCTCCAAAACATTTTTCCAATATGGTTTCACCACTTACATAAATCATTAAATCATTCAAATCATTCAAAAAACAATTCCCAAGAGTATACCTAATATTTTCTCACAAAACCCATTTCAAAACCATATTTCGAGGACAAAAACACACCTAAAAACTACCAAATTATAATTTTAGGCCCTATATACATTTATAAAAACAAATTAAAGTGTGATAAAATAAACTTGAATAATACCACAAAAGATACAAATGAAAACACCAATTTTCATAAAATACTCTCAAGATGTATAACAAAATTTTACACACCAAACCTATTCCAAAAAACACCCTTCCAAGGCCCATATGACACTAAGGAATTAAAAAAATAGAATTTTCAGCCTCTTTCAACAACTAATAAATCAATTTAATATTTTATAAAATTACCACAAAAGATACCACATGAGTTACATTCAAAAAGTTCAAAACTTCAACAAAAATGAAATTATAAAATTAAATACCTAAAAAAATCCAAAAAAATGGTATTTGTACCACACATAGCATATGGGGAACATGAAAAACCTGTAAAATAAGAAAACTAACTCATCAAAGAATGGATAACCATGGAATCACCTACAGAAAGTGTCTAATCCCTTAAAACTTTTTGCAAAACATCAACCACACCACCACCACACCAAAAGGAAGATAAATCTATCCCTAGACCACAATATTTGACCAAAAATACACCAAATCAAACCCTAGGTTCTAACCATAAATTCTGGACATTTTAGAACATAATTAAAGAGGGATGAAACCATAAGGGAAAAGGAAGAAACCAAGAAGGAATCACTTTGAAAAATATTGAATAAATCACCCCAAATACACTGGTATCTGAATTTTAAAACATCCAACCATTCAAGGGAGATTATAAAAAGGTTGAGGAGATAATTTAGGATCTAGAATGGGGGGAAACGAGGGATAAATGAAGGAGTTATGAAATAATGAATTTACTTCTTCAAATATAGGATATTTGAGACATTCAGAAATTTTAAATCCTAATTCGAGATGAAACCGAGATCCAATGATGGGGAGGAGAGCATGGGGATGTGCATTGTGTATGTGGGCTCGGGGGAGAGTTGGAATCACTGAACAAACATAAATATTGAAGGTGTTATTAAAGAATTAAAAAATATTTTTAATGCAGGAAATGGGATTTCGGGCAGGCCCAATCCCTTAAATAAAAACCCATATCCACCATGATTATGGATTCTTAAATGTCAAAATTAATATGGTGGTGTTAATAGGTCATGGGATGACAAGTATGAATTTGAATGAATTAAAAAATTTTAAAAATGAGAGAGTTATAAAGGAATAAAAATTTATTTTTAAATCTAGAATTGAGCTCATGGTTTGGCCCAATTCATGAAAACTCACCCATTCCTCCATAAAAGCTTGGAAAACCCCAAAAACAAAGGATGAATGGAAATTAAATGAAATTTAACTTTAAAATAATTCATTTATGTTACAATTATTCCCACCATAAAAACTTTCCATCCCCAGAAAGCCACAGCAAGGCCAGATACAAAAACCAAACCCAACCGATAAACCAAGATGTACCTATTTGCCAAGATTCACCCCCAAGGGCCAAAACACCTCTAGTGATAAATTAAGGAATTATTACTCTCACAAACAAAACTTAAACCACTTTCCTGAAATGATCAATCAAATTCATACTTTATCCTAAAAGAAAACTCCTCAAACACTATCCAAACAAGACTCAAGCAATTCACCCAAACGAACAACTACTTCGAAAAAGGTTACACTTAGCTCACTTTAACTAAACCATTGGGCACTCTCCAATCAGAATGTTTACTCAAGGAATATGTTGGTATTTAGATATTTCCAAATGAGACTACCTACTTCCAAGATAATACCATGGTTAAATCTAAGTTATTGGTTTGGGGGGATACGAATAGGATCCCCACCATAAGAGACAACCAATATTTTTATGAGATAGAATGAGGACTCTAATAGGGGGAGGCCTGAATGGACTCCCTATTAAAAAGGGTAGAATTCCATTCAAAATTTACGAAGGAACATACATGAGAATCATAGTGGGTCTCCCCACAATAAGAACTAACCATCTTAACCGACCATCATGGGCTGACATAGAAAGACCCAAAAAAATAAATATTTGGGAAGGGCGCACAGTTAGTCCACACAGTTTGGGAAACCGTGCACTAACTATGTAGATCATTATTTATGCATGGATTCCTAGCACAAGGTCAATACTAAATGTGCACAAACTGTTTGATCAGCCTGTCTAGCCAAATTTCCATCCATTCTCCAATGACTCAATGGAAACTAAAGAGGGAGGGAATGACATTAGGCGATGGCATGGGTACAAGGTCCTCAACCTATTTCCATCAAACAGGAACAACGAAAGAAAGATGATGACACCAGAGGTTTAAAATATTCCAATATTTCTTACTAAGTATAAGACATTGTACAATGGTTTAAACGACTAAAGGATTTCCCCTAACTACGATCCAACTTCTCTCTGAGACCAATGGCTGAAGCTCAAATGATTGAAGCATCTTCGACCTCGCAGTTAGTCTTTGGAAACCCCCTGAAAGAGAATTCTTATTTTGGAGCCACCAACAACTACACTGAAATCCCTGATAATATTTCCAAGACATAACACATTCCAAACCAACTTTACCCTAACTTGATATTTCACTGAAACAAGGGATTAGAAAATGCACACACATCACACATTGTTTCTTCTAGTGAGATACAATAGAAGTAAAGAACACCTATACTCACATTCCTCTAAAATAGAATATTTTGAAGTTTTTATAAGGGAGACATTCTCCCAATATAACAGAGCCTCTTAGAGGATTGCACGACTTTCACCTTTACAGTCAATCGAGCGCATGAAATCACAAGGCGTCATCAAACATGAACATTTTGACTGATATAAACAATGAATTGAGAGGGACCTTATACCACATCCCCAAACAACACACAATTCTAGAAAGTGGCCACAATATCCTTTCATGACTATATTTCCAACACTGGTAGTTTAACGTGAACTTCTTCTTCAAAGAGACTACAAAGGACCGAGAGGGCCTCTTAGACACCATCTAGATACTCATCCATGCTAACAACCCCAGACCACTTCCACCTATGGAAAATTAGGAAACTTTAGAGGCTAAGGTCTCTTTCAACCTTCCATGATCACTCTCCCACTACAAGAGGATACAAAAAACAAGAAAGGAAATGGTGTATAATCAATCTAAAAATATCAAGAAAAATATTCCTTATATTGATCAACTAGAGGGTGTTCAAATATAGAAACAATCCATGTTACACATCAGTTGTGTACAAACCCTTAATGGGGTGTACCTTATCCAATGCTTAAATCCAAGGACACAACCAAATGGTCCACTGGTCAAGATATACCATAAAAAAGATCCAAACACATGAAAGGAACCACCTTAAAGACGTCCCATGACATTTTTCTAAAGATACCACTAACCGGCCCTTAAACACAACTTATTGACCAAACACAAACCCAAAACATAGTACAAACAGGAGGAGTTCATGGACTCAAATAATTCCACAACATCAACATTTTAAAAAACACATAATACAAACCATCCAAAACTAGTCATAAAGACATCAATTTTCTCCTTTAAAATCATCTTTTTGAAAATAACTGGTTCAACAGTTAGCGTAACCACCAATGGTACCCCATGCGCCTCACGCATACATGTTTCTGTGCCACACCAGGCACCCTCCTCATATCCATCTTGAAACTCATCTAGCCACACCATAAACCATCCATCATACTATATAACCCCATTCATGTGGTTTCTCATGGAAATAACAAAGGTTAAAATAAAAAATTCTTTCCACTTTTCGAAACCAAAACAGTCAACCAATACCTCATTTTTCTCAAAACCCCTAACCCTAAAATCAAACCCAAATTACATCTTACCAAGATTTTCAGAAAGGAACAATAATATAAATGAAAACTAACTTTAAAGTCATACACATTAATTTCAAAACATATCATACCATTAAAACACCTCTCAATAGTTTAGAAAACTCTATTGGAAACACTTTTTCAAAACCAACTTTATTACAATTTTCTGCTTTCAAAAGAGGTGTAAACACACCATTTTCCATTTCAAAACGATTCTAAAAAATAAGTTACACCATTTCAAAATTCAAACCCTTCTATATTTATTATAAAATCATTTAAAAAAAAACTTATGCTTCTTAAAACCATGTCATTTTTTTTAAAACCAAACTTCCATGATTTCAAAACTAATGGACACAAGACAATGAATGGGGAAATTAGGTTTGGAGGGTGACTTGGACATATGGTTGGCGGACATACTCCAATAAATTCACCATCACAAAGAGTGTTAAAGGGAAATATATGTGGCTCCACATGGTTTTCCAGACCCTACGAGCTCACTGAGACCATTAACCCAACTCTCTTTTCATTTCCCCTAATCATCGTCAATCCATGAAAACCAAAGGACTTAGAAAAGTACTGACTTCCCCTGGTGACTCGAATCCCATCATGAAGTGTGGTGATTAGGAACAGTACACATAACCGAAATACCAAGTCCCAACAATCCTAAATCCAGACTATCCGTACTGTTCCCCAAATAACCTGACCCGAAGAGTTAACCAAAACCTCCTTTGATACAATTTTTTCACAAACTGAATCTAGTCGCCTTCAAAACTGGCACCCAAACCAGAATGTGACATGTCCCAAATGGTGTTCCCAGTCCCCATGGGCTGGAACAAGTGCCCAAGTATCATAAAATTAATTTTTTGAATTATTTACCTAAGTTTATAAAAATTAAATAATAAACAAACTCAATAAAACAAATCTGAATTTTTCAACTAAAACTGTCTTTTACAAAATTTCAAAACTAAATTACATAAGTTAAAACTATGTTTAAAGACCATTAAAAAGGTATGAAACCAAATGAGGACATCCCAAGAACCTCCACATGGCAAGAGGCACCACCATCAAGCCATCTCCACAACACCGCATCACGAACGACCGGTAAAACCCAGAACTGTTGGCACAAAAGTTATACCCAAACCTGCAACCACAAAATAACCATGTTTACTTACACCCAAAGGTGTAATTAGGGTGTGAGAAAAAGCCCTATAGTATACATCCTTAAAGATATTCCATGAGATAAACATTCAAAGTCAAAAAGCATATAAGTTTTCAAAAACATGTAATTTCAAGTAACAATTTTAGAAGATCGAACTTAAAAAAAATAAGTTTTCATGTGGTATAATTTAAAGAATAAACACTATTAAAATAAATTCCAATTCTAGTGAATATTTCTTCCAAATATACCATATGTTGACGGTGAGTATAAAATATCTAATGAGCATAATAAATAGGAAATAACCCTTAGGCACTAGCTCGTTGTGGGTCCCAGGTACCACGTATCTCTGTGAGGGTAACCATAAAAAATATCCATTCTCGTGCAAGAGCCAATATTAGGGAATAAACCCCTAAAATAGTGGTCCCCAATCATCATAATCATAGTTTAGTTATAGTTTTAATCGTAAATCTTACTAAGTGAAACTGAGGCCAAACCCCAGAGATTCACTAGCATACTAGTACCTGTCCACCAACGTAGATACCCAAGTTTTCCCCTTGTGCTCAAACAAGTTAAAAAAGTCCAAAAATATACTTTCATATGGAAATATCATTTACACATCACAAATTCACCAAACAGCCCACATGTATACCACACCAGTCACAAAAGTCCACTTTTCATTCAAATTGATTTTGAAATCCGAATCACACCAAAATAGCCGACAACACTTTTCACATTTCTTTTACACTTCCACAAATCCATTAAACAATTTTATTAAACCAATCCAAGATATTCCAACTCATATAAAATCCCACTAAAAAGTTACATAATACCCTTTTCATAACCAAAATCCATTTTTCACATCACACTCACACAAAACATCCCACATCACTTTCACATCTCTAACACACTTTAGTAAATCCTTCAAAAAAAATTATTAAACATTTCCCAGTTGGCACACATAAAAAAATATCCCATTTCACATTTAAAATTTACCATTTTAAAATATACACTCTCCAAAAAAGGTTTCCAATATGGTTTCACCACATACATAAATCATTAAATCATTCAAATATTTCATAAAACAATTCCAAAGAGTATACCCAATATTTTCTCATAAAACCCATTTCAAAACCGTATTTCAAGGAAGAAACCACACTGAAACACTTCCAACCTATAATTGGAAGCCCTAGATACATTTATAAAACCACTTTCATGTGTGATTAAATAACCTTGAATAATACCATGAATGATACAAATGAAAACACCCATTTTCATAAAATGTTCTCAATATGTATAACAAAGTTTTACACACACAAACTATTCCAAAAAACCCATTACAAGGTCCTCATGACACTAAGGAATTAAAAAAATATAAATTTAATACCCCTTCAACAACTAATAAATCAATTTCAAATTTTATTAAACTACCACAAAAGATACCAAATGTGTTACATTCGAAAAGTTCACAACTTCAACAAAAATGCAATTATAAAATTAAATGCTTTACCAAATCCCTAATAAATGGTCTTTTCACCACACACAGCTTATGGGGAACATTAAAATCCTATAAAACAAGAAAACTAACTCATCAAGATATGGTTAACCATGGAAACACCTACCGAAAGTGTTGAATCCCTAAAAACTTGGTGCAAAACACCAACCACACCACCGCCACACCACAAGGAAGATAAATACAACCCTAGACCACAATATTTGACCAAAAATACACCAAATAAAACCCTAGGTTCAAACCCTAACTTCTGGAAAATTTAGAACAACATGAAAGAGGGAGGAAACCCTAATCGAAAAGGACGAAACCAAGAAGGAATAACTTACCTTGAACAATATTGGAGAAATCACCCCAATTACACCAGTATATGAATTTTAAAACAGCCAAACATTCAAGGGAGATTCTAAAAAGGTTGAAGATATCATTTAGGAGCTGTAATTGGGGAAAAATAGTGAGAAATGAAGGATTTATGAAATAATCAATTTACCTCTTCAAATATGGGATATTTGAGAAATTCAGAGAGGTTTCATCCTAATTTGAGATGAAATCGAGATGCAAAGAGGGGTAGGAGATCATGGGGATGAGCCTCAGGTATGTGGGATCGGGGGAGTGTTGGAATCACCAAATTTACATAAATATTTAAGGAGACATTAAACAATTAAAAAAATATTTCTAATGTAGGAAATGGGCTTTCGGGATGGCTCAATCCATTAAATAAAAACCCATATCCACCATGATTATGGATTCCTAAACGGTCCAACTTAATATGGTGGTGTTAATAGCTCATGGTATGCCATGTAGGAATTGGAATTAACGAAAAAATTTGAAAAATGAGGGAGTTATAAGTGAATAAAATTTTATTTTTAAATCTGGATTTGGTTCACGGTTTGACCCAATTCATGAAAACTCACTCATTCCTCCATAAAAGCTTGGGAAACCCCCAAAACAAAGCATGAATGGAAATTAATTGAAATATAACTATAAAATAAGTCATGTATGTGACAACATCAATATTTTTAAAAACTATTTTGAAACTATTTATTAAATTATGAAAAAAAATTATGGACTAATAGAAACTCCATAATAACACTAGGAAAAGTATATACCCTTATACTGAAGGATTACAAACACAGTTCACAAATATTGTCTCATATGGAAGATCATTGGGTGTGGTGATGTAAAGATTAGTTGGTTGGATACTAATGATAATGTAATGGATCCAATGATGAATCCATTACTGAGAAACAAACCGAGGGTCATGTTAGGTTTCTAGGTGTTCGATGCCCGATAGATTGACGTAATGGATTAAAATATATCCCGAATTTAAAAGATTAGAAATTAAAATTTATCATATAGTAATGCTTGTTTCAATATATTTAATACAAATGGTAGTATGATAATATATCCTAAATGTTTGAACTATGATTTTTCCCTAATAATTGATCATAAAATAGTAATATGGGTTTTGATTGCATGTTAAACATTATGTGAATATAACATTTTACTCATTAAAATAGGTTTTCTATGATATATGAAGAATTGATTCAAGAGTTTGTATGTAGATAATTATTACTTTTTTGACTCAATAATGTGTATCTCATGTACTATCATACAATCAAAAATATACATATGGGTCTATACTTATTAAAAATCTATCATACTGAGGGTTATAAGGATACATGGTATAAGAACCTTCATGCTTTGATACCCTGCTAATGAAAGCCAAAATATAAACATAGCTAATCATGTTTTGGTTGGGTATGTTGTTGATCATGTCGTCCGTTGGAGTGCAACAAAGTTTGGATTTTTTCAATAAAATTATATGAAAATACACTTGGATATCGATTCAATGATACTAATGATATAGATGACCATTCTTAGTTGAGACAGATTGGATATTTTCAACTACATTAGTGAGTGTCTTGTGATTTGATCATCTGTTAGACAAATGATATGAGATGTATTCATCGACATGTTAATTATTTTTTAATTATTCATTAAAATATGACATAACTATAGTAGATTGACAAGTTATATTTTTAGTGTTCACATGATGTCATGAACGAAAGGAATACATAGGATATTAATGATACATCATGTGATTCATATGCTTTCAATAGAGATATGAGTGTGTTTTTTTGAGTCACACAAGAACCCTTAGTAGCCTAAGTATAAAAAATTCGTTTTTAGAGGATGTTACTGATGTAAATCTAAACAATTTGGATTTCAAATATATTTTTATTGATGTTAAGGAATGTAGGGTCACACAGATAAGCCTCCAGAGAGGGATAAAATTTTATACAATATTTTTATTCAAAAATTAAGTGAGTATGTTGAAACCGTATCCAAAATAATTTTTTGATGGATTCACCAAAGGTTGTGATGTTTTTAATTGATTCAATAATGATTTTAGTGATATTTGGAGATTTTATAACATAAAAAAATATTTAAATAATGATTTAATTTTATGTTTATTTATCCTCAACATTGTACCATTGATAATAATCCATTATGAATGGATTAAATGGTGTACATATTTATTTTATAGGATCAATGAATAAAAAAAGTGGGAATTAACATATATTGATACATTAAATATGGTCGATGCTTTTCACTACATGAAGTTTATCAAGGATGGAATTATAAATATATATGATCCATCATGTTGTGGAAACCAATTATATACAAGATTCCAAAATGTTATCTTCTACATGATATACTATTTTTCCTAATATTTAAGTCTATATAACTCCTTTTATGTATCGTGGTCCTCTCAATACAATAAAGGATTCACATGGTATTTTACCACCTTAAGGGGTAGATGGTTTTAGTTCATTTATCATATGATCTTTATCATGAAAACTCCATCGAAGCTTGATGATTTTGATTATAGTAATACAGGTAAAAAAATAATCTTTATTTATTTATACTGATTTTGTAACATTATAACATTGAAGCCACTGATAGAATCATGATAACTAGCTAGGTCCTCTTCTCGAACACTCTATCACAACACAAAAGGATAACAACATATAAGCACAATCCATGATATTGAACATGTAACCATGATTTCTATTCACGTACTAATTTTTTTTTTCTAAATTTAGTGTGAGATGTACCAAGTTGGACACCACCAATGGTGCCTAATGTAATCTTGCCCATAAATTTAAAATACTTAATTTGGTAGGTATATCAAAGTAAAGTAAAGTATGGTATTAAATATTAATGAAATTTAGCAGTTATTAAAATATGAACTATATATGGAGTAAAAAATGTATATATATATATACATGTAGTACTATCCTAGAACTGAGACATATCTCAAGCTTGTATAATAATAAGAGTCTCATGTTTTAATTAAGGGTCACCATGCCTGAGTATCAAAATTCAAAATGGATTCCATGCCCAAGAAAAATAATTAAAAATGGAATCCATTCCCACGTATCAGATTTATTAGTTGATATCATGCTTGAGAATCTTGAACAACTAAGAGAAGGTTCATGCCCATCATCTTACTCATGGGGGAGTGGAACATCACGTCTAGAAGACCAAGTGATGTGAATCTCCATTTACAATATCCTCATCCAAGGGGATTTGAAATGAAATGTATACAACCCAAACTAAGGTCCCTCTATAGTAATTTATAATAAGGTTTTCTCACATTCTCTATGTGAACTTGTCCAAGGATTTTCATCAAGAGGAACCCAACATCGCTCTATGAATAGTGTATATATTTTTATAATAATTTATTTTATGATTAATTATAGTATATTAGTTCATCCATGCAATAATGTAAGTCAACAAAAAATTTCAATAAATTATTAATCATTACTTGTAAAATGGGTCATGTTTATAATCCTTTCATAATATTAAAGAGGTACAAGGTATGAAATTAATTTATAATCAATGAAGCCAAGGGAATTCCCACTTCTATAGCACAATAAATATGAATAATGTAATCATTAATTTTAATTTTAAGATAGTGAACCTCAATGGTGGTTTTATTATAAAACAAAACATGATATAATTTCTACTAGAATTTTTTAATTTGACCATATCTTCCTTTATGGATAATTCAACTCACCTAAAAAAGAGATATAAAGTGAAAGAAATGAATTTTAGTAATATTAAAAGAAAAAATTCAATATTCATTTACATAAATGAGCACTTTTGGTGGATCGAGTTGGGATCATAAACCCTAAACCATGCTAAGGACTATAGAAAATTATCAAAGGCTGGCCTATGCATTTAATTTTCATCATTTCATTATTTTGATAAAACACTTGGAATGTCTTGTCCATAGAACAAAAAAAATATCATATAAATAGGCCAAATAAAATGGAAAATCAACTAGACCTCTAACCTCATACATTATATCATCGAATGATCTGTTATTGGGATTTGATTCATGTCGGAATGAGATAAATCATAATATTGGGAAAATTCATTGAAAATTGGTTGAATTAGCTCCCATGGGGATTTTGTAGAAGTTGGAGAGATAAAGTAAGAAAGAAACTGATAAGAATATATCCTTATAGATAATATACCAATGCAATAAATGACATTCAATTTAGTCTATTAATTGATCAGATACCACTTATGGAAGAGGAGGAGGCTTAGTGCACCCATATGAGGCCTCCTATTTAATTGAAGGATGAAAATGGGTATAAGAACATTAAGGGATAGATTGATTTTTTTAAAAAAATTTCCCTTTAATGAGGAATATATTTAGGAAATGTGGTTTATCTAACCGTGATCCAACTGTGCATCTCACACATCTCAATAGCAACACCGTGCACTGCTGGACCACAAGGTTTGGACTAACTGTGCACCAACCATACGGGGGCTCCCCTCAGTGTTTAGGTTTTTCCTACTACCATTATACTCCCTTCAACCCCTCACTTTTTAGGGGATGGCATGGTCAAGGGTTGGGTTGTGCAGTGATGGTGTGGAATGGTGTTGACCGTTCCATGGTTTGACTGGTTAGAAATTCCTTCAGAGATCTATCGATGAACCATTTTCCTTCAACATCCTCTAAAAAATTGTTTTACTAGTCTTAACCCATGCAATGGAATCTCCTGCTTTGGATTCATCTCTAATGGGGTCATCCTCTTTTTTGATGGTGGCTATTTAGTTTCGGATGATCTAATTATTTATCCTATAGTTTCACATTTTTGAAATCTAGAAATAGAGCCTTTTTTTGTTAATCCTCCCCTAATGGTTCTATATAGGTATCATTTTTCAATTTTGGACTATTTTCTGGTGGATTTTATTATTTTCCCTTTTTGGGTCCACTATTCTCTAGCCCTGTGTACCATTTTCCTAGACCCCTTGTGTAATATTCTTCTCCAGTCTCTTTTGATGGCCTCCTCGATGATTTGGGTTTTGTTCGTGGAATCTATAATGGTGGATCAGTTTGGAACTCTATGTTCATGGTAGTATTATTTACCATTTCATTGGTGATGGTGGATCATGTGATGATGATGTTTTGGGGTTTTTGGATGTGGATGGCCCCTAGAGTTAAATATCATGGTGTGTTCATGTTTCTCTAGCATCTGGCTTCTCTTCTGTTAGGTTATATTTTTTGTACCCTAAATCAGGGCATCATTCATGGTGTTTAGTCTCGTTGGTTAGCTTTCTAGTTCTAACGATATTTCATAGATTCCAACATGTAATTGCCCAATAGGTGGGGTTATTTCCAAATAATGGGAAATCCATACGATGGATGTGACGTGGGAATAGTTTAGGGCGATGATGGGTGATGTCGTGAGGCATTATGTGTTAATGAGTTTTTTTTCGGTGGGTCTGGGCCTGGACAGTGCTCCTTGGCTGACATGTTTTTGCTTGTGGTTCGTTGGGTTCCTTTTTATGAGGGTCTTTTCTTGGGTTTGGTTCCATGCTCAACCCACTTATGTCTCTTTTTGGGTTAATGGTATTCTTTTTGGTACTCGCATAATGTTAAATAGGTTTATTTTATAAAAATCAAAAAATATGTTGGATAGTAAACACAGGTTTTGGAAAACTATGCTCATCCCATGTTCCTAACTCTAAACCATTTTTAAAAAAACCAAACCAAAATGTTCCCCACATTACATATTTTAAAAAACTGGGAAACACACCTTAGAGGACTACATGGTTTCTCCAAGGGGTCACACGGTTTAAAAAAATCTTGTACCCTAGTAAGTTTCTCCCGAAATATTATTTTTTGGAGACTAACACTCCTGTAACTCATCTAGACATCCAAAAAAATTCTCAGTACTTAAAGAAGGTCCATAAAACACTTTTATGTATTTAAACTCTAAGAATTTATATCTAAATAGCAGACTAATATTTTACCAACCCACCAATTGAAAAACTAAAATTCCTATAGAATTTCACAGAGTTCAAAAACACATGACCTTACAATTCTCCACTATGGAACCTATAATCCCTGAATAGTCTTTGGAACAAATGAAAATATCCCATTACCAAATTGACTCAATGATTTCTATTCAAATGGTTGTGTTGTGCTTCCAAACACCTAATGCGACTTCAAGAGTTATTTTAGTCATACGGTTCTTGAATCATTAAACTTGTGCAAACCAACATATCCCAAACTGTATGGTAGAGATGATGCTTACCTGATCCCATATAACTTAAGACAAAATCATGTAATTTTATCTTTCATCAATAGGACTATGGTGCTTCCCCCAATAGGTTCTTGATTCCCAAGGGACAATTCTAAGTTACAGTAGTACTACAATCATAATTACCAACTAATGAACATTTGAATCATCCTATAGAAACTTCTAACATGTCTATCAGGAAATAAACAATGAGAATACCCTCAGTACATATTTTATCAATTCAGGAAAACTCCATTTAACCAAAATCATGCTGCTCGGGTCAGATTTTCATTTAAAACCAAAGGAAAACATTAAATTTACACCTACCTAATCTCGATGACATGGTAAATGTGATTCATCATCTACGTAATCCAAATTATTAAGGAAACTCAAGTCAATCTATATATGATTGACTAATTTCAAAAACTCTTAACTTTAACTATGGACATACCACTAAAACCGATTCAAATTATACACCTAAGGAATATAGTGATTGTTCCGAGCATGTTTATAAAATATGAAACCAAACTTTCTAAATTTTATCCTGACTGAAAAAAATCCTGATCAAACCATCGTTATGATATAATGAAAGCATAAGAACAATCGCAACCTGGTATACGTGTGTATAATCCCACCACTCTTAATTATCATGAGATGTGGTGGAATTTCGTCTAGGCCTTAGGAGACCTACCCAAATAACCAAATTCCAAAAATAAATGGAAAGGGCTTCATAAAAAGGTAGGGGATGATTTTCCATTTGAAACTAAAATAACCAATTCAAGTACACATTTAACAAAAACCACTAAATGATTCATGAAAAAATGAATTCAACTCCAAGTATAACCAAACAAACCAAACTATATTAGTACCATACCATAGTACAAAGTGGAAACCCAAACCAAGATCAGTGTATAAAGATAAATACAAAATCAAATAAAACTCAATGACTCTAAATACACTAAAACAACATCACTAAACAAGATTTAAGCTCAAACACTACAATCCATGATCAATTATCATGAAGCATCACTAAGTAAATGCTATAACCTTTCTTTACATGTGTGTTACTAAATAATATATGAAAATAAACTAAGTTCCCATGATGGGGGTGAGTAATTAAACTTAGTAGGTTTTCCCCAAATGAATTCCCTACTCACGCCACTAGGATATAAAAAGTTAGAAAATTTATATAAAATATTATGTAACAAAATTAGAAACACATTATATCAAATCCAAACCATACATAAGAAAAATATATTTCATACCAAAAAAAATTTCCAAACCAAATCCATTTCAAAGGAAATAAACGAAAAAAATTAATTTAACCATTTATCAAATTCATTTGGAATAACCCATTCCATTTTACAAAACAACACACACATACACTCAAGTATGTTGTTTCCATTGACCATGGATATTAACATCCATAACATGTCCCTTTTGGTGGTGGTACTTCATAACCATTATCCACCCCATTTAATTCATACCCAATAAATACATTCCAAGACTATGCCAACAAAAAGTGTCAAACCATTTTAATAAAAAATTAATTTTATTTATAACACTTTTCCCACAAATTTATATTGATTATAATTAAGAAAATATTCTAAAATCATCATTTTAAAATCATGAAACCAGTTTTACATTCCACCGAAATAACTAATTTCCACAAACCATCGCCAAGAAGTTTCAATATATATTTACAAATTAAATTTACAATTTGAAGATCACAATTAAATAAATTTGAATAAAATTATTCTTGTTTTAGAAATGGGGTATGGGAGTGACTCCCCTAACCTCAGGAACTTTGTAAAAAATGAAGAATGGCATGAATTGTTCAATAAAGCTACGTTGAAACTACCAAACCCCAATTTAGATATCTTTCTCTCATAACAACATATCCAAAAATCACAATGGTTAGATTAAACCAACAAATATCGATCCCCAAAGCATCATATCTATGAATAAAATATATTTAAGATGATGATATCAGAGTAAAATAACTAATAAGGGGGACTTACTAAGAAATCCAGCCTTCAACACACTAAGATTTTCCAACAGATCACTCCTTGATCAAAGGGAATACTCTTCACATTCTTTGGGATGAGATAAAATAGTTCTAGGGTCATAATATAAGAAAAAATATTTTAAAGATAAATTATTAATGATATCCAAAATTTAATGAGTTAATTATCAACTATGCACAGTTACAACACACTATTAGAAAAACTTTGCGCTAACCATGAAAATTATTATGAAACCAAAATCATGGTCTATCCTTGCTAGTCGATTTTTTTTTCAGACTGTGCACCTACTAAGAACCCAATTCCAGAAATTGGTTAGCTTTATATAGTTGTGGTACAGTTTTTACTAACCATGCTCAATCCATGCACCACTATAAAATCCGCAAAACATTTAAAAATTCATCCAAACCCTCCAAAACATAGACCAAACAGTTTAAATACATAAAATAATAAATGAAACTATTACATACATAAAATATAGAGTGTTATATTTTCCCCACCAATGGATATTCCATACCTAGAATGTTGAAAACTATTGTTTCCCTAAAATTGTATGGGCCAATGCTCGCCCATTTCTTTCTCCTGTACCAATGTTAATTCATGAATCTGGAAATGTTTCAAAAAAATGTGAACTTGAATGATGTTCTCCCCATAGAATACTTTATCTCTTCTATCCACAATCCACACATGCATGTGTACCAAAAAATCATCTCAATATAGGTCAATTTGGCCCCATCATGTCACATGGATAGAATCAGGATAATACTTTTTAAACAGAGACACATGAATCATATTATGCACTACACTTCACCATGGAAGAAAATAAAACCTATATAACACCTCATAAACCCATTCCTAGATTCCAAAAAGGGAATATGTATCAAGTACCTAATTTTTCCTATTTCCCAAAATGATGATTCCAAAGGCTTGGAGACACTCTCCAGAACACATGATCACTATCTCCAAATGAAAATGGCCATTGAAAATGATCCACATACTATTTTGGATGACTCTAAGATGTCTCCATCCCATTCCTCATCAACTGAATCTTCTATATTGTCTCTCACACATGGATTTTCCCAACCAATGAAGCCTCACCTGCTTCTACCCTGAAAAGTGGAGAACGAAAAGGATTCCCATACAAAACTTCAAGAGGATACATATGTATCAAGGCCTAATAAATATTTTCATATGATGACACCAAAAATTGTATGTTCTACTACCATGTGCCACCAAAATCCATTACACAACCATGTATCATGTATATCATTATTTGTATCATGCTTCCATATTTCCCATTCGTCTGAGGATGTTACATCATATTCATGGTAAATTGAGTTCCATGGGATTCCTATATGTATTTATAGAGATGTGACATAATCCTTAGATATCAATATAATTATATCAATACTGGTATTTCATTCCTCTTAACCACTTCTCGGATATAGATTTTAGAAAAATCCTCTGCCATATGAGATACATGAATAGGGATAAAATGGGATCAATTTTTTATATGGTACATTATCATCCACATAGAATTATATTTAGGATCCTTCCTTGGGATACCTCTAATAAAATCCATGGCTAACTGCTCCCATTTCCAAACATGAATAGTTAACGACTAAAAAATACCTGTTGGTCACTAATGCACTACCCTAACCTGCTTACAAGCTAAGCATATAGAAAAAAACCCAGAAACTTCTCTTTCCATACCTACTAATTATCCAATAAAAACATATATTTTAATTACATTTTAATGGTATTAAATGTTCATTTTTGAACTTATGGTCCTGAGATAGTGCATTTTCATTATGAACATCCATTCTCATCATTTGTGCAATTCATGCCTAATATACACCAATTTAGGCCCAATGAGTCATCTGATTCTAAGGAATGTAATTATCAATATTTTAATTTGATATTTTGGGAACTATATATACATGTAAATGTGAACATTTTTTCATTCAGGGAACAATGGATGATTCATAAACGATGATGGAGATATTTGGAGATGAATGGAAGTAATTCTAGAGAAGGCAGATTGGACACCAGCCCACTTATGAGACTGTGGGGACCAACATACAGGCCCAATGAATCCAAAAAAAAATTTGGATACTATAAAACATGTTTAGTAACAAATACCTCTTCAGGAGAAAATGCTAATTCGGCCTCTATGGTGGTCATTAAGGCGGCCCAAGTTAGAGATACAATTTTGGGACAGATTCTGCGGCCTAGAAAAACATCCAACTACTTTGCTCATATCTCGTAATCCATAACTCAAAATGGGGCCAAATGTTACAGGATCTTAGAAGACATCCGGATATCCATTTTCTTCTTCTATTTCCCACTCTTATTCGGCCATCTAGAAGGTCTTCCAAACGCTTCAGTTCGGTGAAGGAAATATGGATGTCACCTCGGGTCAAGGGTGGAAAAATCAACTCTCCCTTACCTTCCACCCACCTATGGCCTACCAAAATTAATTGAGGAGACTTGGACTATTGGAGGCTCGACCAAAGGGCCCAAAAATGCCTATTTAAGGCAGTGGTGTTGGAGGATTGAATGATCTTTGGTGCTTGGTTCAATTGTAATGTTATGCTGCGATTTTGTTGTCTCAAATTTGTCTTTCACTTGTATGTTGTTCAATTAAATTTAGTTTCTTAATAAAAGTTCTTATTCTCCTTTTATTCTGTTGTTCTGCATATCACTTTGATACCGTTGCCTCAAGTTGTGAATTTATTCACACCAAATCTTGTGAAATTATTCACACAACGGTGGAGTGATCATTTTATTTTTGTTGTTTTCTTTACTTCTCCATGTCCTCCCTCATGAGTCTACTTTCCGCTTCCATTGAAACCATAGAATCAATGGAGGGATAACTCACTTATGGGTTTATCCAAGGGAGTATAAAGGGGCTGAATTGGATGTTATTTATCACCCCATTAATTTATAATCACTTCTTAAATTGAGATTTTTATTTGATGATTTTTAAACTCCATCGTCCTTATTGAATTTAAGGCCACACACTTCATGTGATAATACGAACCTTTACCTTGAAGTGCTCAAAACTTTGATCCTTAAAGTTTATAGGTGATTAGTATTAAAGGGTGTAGGAATTGAACCAGTAAGTGATGATGTTGTTTTATCTTCTTAAATGAATCCATCTCAAATATAAGAAATTGAAATCTTTGAAAAGGAAATACGTCCAATCCACCCCGAGCGATAACCTAGGATCAACTCATTCTTTTAAATTGAATTCACTTAAATCTGTTAGATATCCTCTAAACTCATCTAAAATAAATCCAAGTTGGCCACTTCATATCCGAAAACAGTCCATATAATGTGCGTTTCTATAGGTTACTTCTTAGGTCTCTGTGGATTCGACAACCCAAGCTAGACTACAAGGACCGTTCTACCTTCATCTCTTGGGTAAATTTGAGTGAGAATCAAATTTTGGCGCTGTTTCCGGGGACCCATGTAAGTCATCTAAACACCCATTCTATTCTCCCCCATTTATTCTTTTCTTATCCAAATTCTCTTATCTTGTCCCTTTCTCATTTTTTTTCTTTTGGCGCATGTCCGCCTACACCCGCGATCAATCAAACCGTCTAGTTAGGGTGGATAGTCCTGGGGTGGGGGAGTCAAGTACACCAAGGGAACTATTTCCATTAGGTCCTAATCTTCCTAACACCCCATAGTCAAAAATTGAGCCCATTTCAATGGAAGGTCTTCAAAGAAACCAACTCCTTAACCCGGGTGGGAACCAAAATTGAAACCCAAATGAAGTAGCCCCAAACTTGGGGAATGCAATTGAACAAACCATGAATGACTACCTCACACCTTCCTGGACCAATGCCCCTCATGAATTAGACACAATTCCCTAGGATATGCCAACTATATCTTTAAACCCCATGTCCTAAACCACCTTCCCACATTCCATGGAATGGAGTCTGAGATGCCATACCTGCTCATTAAGGAGTTCAATGACATTGTAGAAACCATGTGTCCCCCACATAAACTAGAATCAGCTAAGATGAGGATATTTCCTTTTTCTTTAAAGGATCGAGCTAAAAATTGGCTAAAAATTTTGAGACCATCATCCATCAACTCTTGGGACCAACTACAAAGAGAATTCTACAAAAAATACCTTCCCCACCACAAAACAATTGCACTTAAAAAGAGTATTCAAAAAAATTTTGAAAAAGAGGGAGATTCATTTTATGAAACATGGGAAAGGTTCAAAGACACTATAAACATGGTTCCACACCATGGTTTTTCTATTCCTGGGCAAGTGAGAATTTTCTATGAAGGGTTGGGTCCGGGGAATAAACAATTCATTGACATGATGTGTAATGGAACATTTAAAAACAAAGCCCCAAATGATGCTTACGAGTATCTAGAAAGACTTTCTGAACAAAACCAAACATGGGGAACTTCACCTTATTCTGAAAAGCCATAAAGAACTACTGGAATTCATAGACTTAGAGAAGAGGAAATCCTTAGGGCTAAACTCGCAGCACTCTCTAGGAAGGTTGAAGAGATAGACCTTAGGAAAGTCCATGAAATCCAAACTATTGACCCTGTTTGCACAATTTGTGACAAACATGACCATAAGACAGAAAACTACCCAACCATTCCATCCATCAAGGATGTTCTCTTAGGAGGACCCCCAACGGAAGTAAATTATTTGAACTTTCAAAATCCTCAATACCAAAACACCTTCAACCCAAGGTATAATGACCACCCAGGCTTCCGCTGGAAAGATAACCAACAACCTAGCCAACCACAGGGACAAAATCTTACCCCCATCAGAACTACCAAACCCATAACCAGTTCCAAACCAACCCTATACAATACCAACATCCACCAGTCCATTTTCAACAAACCATCCCACCTCCAAAATATCCCCCTGGGATAAACCAATCTTCTCAAGAACCAACCCAAACTGTTCCACAAAGCCTACTAGAACAACTGTACAAACAAATGGAGAGGATAAAATCAGAAGTCTCTTCCCAAAAACAAGAACTTCAAACCATAAAAACTAGAAAGGCACCCATGCCTACTCAGGTGGTTCAATCCTCAACTTTAATGGGAGAGTCAAGTTGTACTCAAACAACTCATGAACAACTAAAGGTTGTGATTGTTTTAAGAAGTGAGAAATCAATTGAGAAACCTGAACAACTAATTCAAAACCCACCTGAAGATTCAAACTTGGATTAAAATTCAAATGAACCAAATGATCAAATTGAAAAACATGATAAAATTGTCAAAGAAACAACTCTTCAATAAACAACCCCACAACCTGCACCATTTCCTCAACGCATGAGGGGGAAAACCAAGCCTGAATTGAGTGAAACATTGAGGGAAATCTTTTCACAAGTAAAGTTGAACATACCCCTTCTCGATTCCATCCAAACCATACCTTCATACTCAAAGTACCTTAAGGACTTGTGCACTTTTAAAAGAAAATTTTCACATAAAAACCAAGTCCTTTTGGCTACTAATGTGAGTACCACCATTCAAGGGACCATTACTCCTAAATTGAAAGACCCAGGTTTCCCTTACATCAATGTTGAATTGGAGAGAGCAAAGTGGTCAAGGCCTTGTGTGACCTAGGTGCTAGTGTCAATCTCATCCCCTATGCCATGTACTTCCAGTTAGGCCTAGAAGAACTCTAACCCACATCTGTCACACTTCAACCTGTTGATCATAGCATTAGGGTTCCAAAGGGGATTTTAAAGGACGTTCTGGTAAAGGTTGAAAATTTCATCTACCATGCTGGCTTCATTGTCCTTGACAACCATCCAAACTTAGAAAATAAGGAACAAACCTCAATCATCCTTGGCCGTCATTTTCTTGCAACAATCAACTCTGTTATCCGAGTCCGAAATGGGAACATAACCATCACCTTTGGGAACATGAGTCTATACTTGAACATCTATAATGCAAGCTCAAAAATAGGGGATGACAAGGACATTCATGAAGTAAACATGATAGGAATCATTGATAATGAATCAATATAACATCAAGGAATATTTGATGAATTAAGTCAGGATGAGATTGATTTCCTTTGTTCATATGAAGGAAGATTATCTCATTGGCTTGAATCATTTTCAAATTGCTCTTATGATGAAGTCTTAGGTCCAACAATCAGTGAAACCTTTCAAGAAACCACTTTCATGAACACCACTCCAAATTCCTTCCCTAAATCTGATCAAGCCAATCTAGTAGCTGAAACTTCTACATGTGGGGAATCAATCCTATCTGAAACTCTAAAAAGGAAATTGAACTTGATCCAATGTCCCAATCTTCTTTTGAAATTCTGAACCAACCTAATCTCAAATTGATGGAACTTCCTGCTACACTAAAGTATGCTTTCCTAGGGGAAAATCAAACACATCCTATTGTCATTTCATATTCTATTGAATCCAATCATGAAAGGATGCATCTAGATGTCCTTAGGAAGCATAAGAAATCCATTGGTTGGACCCTTTCAGATATTCCAGGGATTAGCCCACTTATTGGGACTCATAGGATTGTTCTGGAATCTGATTCAAAGACATGTCATCAACCTCAACGACGACTCAATCCTAATCTCATGGAGGTAGTAAGAAAAGAACTCCTGAAATTTCTAAAAGCTGGTATCATATATCCCATAGCTGAGAGTGAATGGGTGAGCCCAATCCAAGTGGTTCCAAAAAAGGCTGGAATCACTGTGATAACCAATGAGGATGGATAAATTCTTCCAACAAGGGTGAGTAGTGGATGGAGGGTCTGCATTGACTATAGTAAGCTAAACTCATTCACCAAGAAGGACCATTTCCCCTTACCATTCATTGACCAAGTCCTTGAGAGAGTGGCAGGTCATGCGTTCTACTGTTTCATAGATATGTACTTAGGGTACAATCAAATTGAGGTCTCCCTAGAGGATCAAGGGAAGACTACATTCACATGTCCATTCGGAACCTTTGCTTTCAAATGCATGCCCTTCGGGTTATGGAATTCCCCTGGAACCTTCCAGCGGTGCATGATGGGAATCTTCTCAGACATGGTAGGGGATTTTCTAGAGGTCTTCATGGATGACTTCTCTATGTTTGGGGATACATTTGAGGGATGTCTGCAGAATGTGGAGAGAGTCTTGTCAAGATGTAAAGAAAATAATCTGTTCCTAAACTGGGAAAAATGCCATTTCATGGTTAAAGAGGGACTTGTTCTTAGGCCATCTGGTCTCAAGTAGTGGGATTGAAGTTGATAAAGCAAAGGTTGACATCATTCGTCACCTTCCATCACCCAAAACTGTCAAGGAAGTGAGGTCTTTCTTAGGACATGCTGGTTTCTATAGAAGATTCATCAAGGACTTTAGTTCAATATCCCATCCCCTTTATTCTCTCCTAGTAAAGGATGCTCCATTTGTTTGGACAGAAATCTGTGAGGGTTCATTCTCAACCCTCAAATCCTCTCTCACCTATCCTCCCATTATGAAATCTCCAAATTTGAACCTTCCTTTTGAACTTATGTGTAATGCTAGTGACTTTGCTGTTGGAGTAATGTTAGGACAACACTGTGATAAAACTCCTTATGTCATTGCTTATGCAAGAAAATCCTTAAATGATGCCCAAATCAACTACACCACCACTGAAAGGGAGTTACTTTCTATTGTGTTTTCCTTAGAGAAGTTTAGGTCCTACCTATTAGGATCCCCCATCACTGTGTTCACTGACCATTCTGCACTAAAATACCTCTTCCAAAAACAAGATTCTAAGGCTAGACTGATTAGGTGGGTCCTTCTCTTATAATAATTTTACCTCACAATCAAGGATAAAAAGGGCGTTGAAAATGTTGTAGCTGATCACCTCTCTAGGATGGAATTCAAAGACAACACAAATCACCTTTCTGTGTCAGATTCATTTCTTGATGAACACCTATACTCTGTGAGTGACTGCCCTTGGTATGCCGACATAGCCAATTTCTTAGTTACAGGAGTCATTCCAAAATTCTTAGGGACACAAGCTTGAAAGAAATTACTTTCTGATGATAGAAACTATGTGTTTGATGATCTATACCTCTATAAGTTCTGTCCTGAACAAGTTATTAAGAGGTGTGTTCCAGAATCTGAACAAGAGTCCATCATTAAATTTTGTCATAGTGAGGCATGTGGAGGTCACTTTTCCTCTAAGAAAACATCTGCTAAGATTCTTTAATGTGGCCTCTTCTGGCCCACCCTCTCATGGGAGTCCTACATATTTTTTCAAAGTTGTCCTAGGTGTCAACAAGTAGGGTCCATCACAAAAAGGAATCAAATGACACTCACTCCCATCTTAGTGGTTGAAATCTTTGACTGTTGGGGAATTTATTTCATGGGTACTTTCCCAAACTCTAGGGGATACCTCTACATTCTCTTAGCTATTGATTATGTCTCAAAATGGGTTGAGGCCATTCCCAAAAAATCCAATGATCATCAAACTATGATTAGATTCCTAAAAGAAAACATCTTCTCTAGATTTGAAATTCCTAGGGCTATCATAAGTGATCGTGGAACTCATTTTTTGCAATCGTCCATTCTCATCACTCATGAAAAAATATGGAATTTCTCACAAAGTGTCCACTGATTACCACCAAGAGACCAATGGTCAAGCTGAGTTAGAAAATCGTGAAATCAAACAAATTCTTGAGAAAATTGTCAATCCTTCTAGGAAAGATTGGTCCAAGAAACTGTTGGATGTTCTTTGGGCATATCGTACAGCATTCAAAACCATCCTAGGAATGTCACCATATAGGTTGGTTTATGGAAAATCATTCCATTTACCTGTTGAAATTGAGCATAAGGCCTTTTGGGCAATTAAGAAAATGGATTATGACCTCTCATTGGTCGGAACAAAAAGGAAATTATATCTCAATGAACTGGAGGAATTAAGGATGGAGGCTTATGAAAATTCAAGGATCAATAAAGCTAGAGTTCAAGCCTACCAATCTAGGAATATCAAGGTCAAACATTTTGAACCGGGAAAACGTGTGCTCTTGTATAGTTCAAAACTTCATTTACACCTGGGAAAGTTAAGGTCTAGATGGTCAGGTCCTTTCATAGTGCATCATGTATACCCCCATGGGGCAGTAGAGATTCAAGATCCTACTAGTGGTCACATTTTCAAGGTCAATGATCAAAGGTTAAAAATATTCATTGAATCATTCAATAAACAGGAAATAGATGTTGAGTTAATTGATCCAATCTATGAACCAGGAAAAAATTGATAAATTTAGGATCTATGTTAGGCTAACGACGTTAAACAAAGCGCTGCACGGGAGGCAACCTGTGGTTTTTATGTTTCTAATCTTTCTGAATCATCTTTATTTTTCAAATAAGATTAATTAATAATTTTTATATTTAAAAATAAAAAAAATAGACTTTTGACCTGTTCTTCTATTATGAGTATGGATTGGTACGAAAGGGGAGCACCATATTCATCTGTGTCACGTGGTGTGATCCTTGAGTAATACCTTACCCAGAAATTTTAAAAGAAGACAATGCATCATCAGTTTATTTTGTTTTATTTTTATTATTTTATAGGTTAAGATAAAAATAATAAAAATAATAAAAATAATAATATAATAATAATAATTAAAAAGGGGGACACACCATAGGCCGTGGGGAAAACACTGTCACAACCGGTGAAGCTGCGGGGACTCTAACCCAGGACCGAAGGGAGACAGGGGCACGCGCTTACCACTGACCTATGGATTAATGTGCTTACTTATTCTGTAATTTTTATATATATACTTATATTTTACTTATATATATATATATATATTGTTTTGTTTTGATTGTTTGTTTTCCTTTTTCCACTAGGGAACTTTGCAAGCGACATGGATATCAAAGGACTAAATTGGACAGGAAAGAACTTCAAACTTCAACCACCAGGTGACTTCATTCCATGATCCTCATATTTCAATTTCCTTATTGAACTCACCTTTTATTCCTCTACCCCATTCTAAATTTTATTTTTACGAAACTAGGGACAATTTCATTCTAAGTTGGGGGTGTGGAAACAAAATGTTTATTAAAAAAATGATAAAAAAAAGTAAATTAAAATTCTTTTGTCATTCATATAATAACATCATTTCTCACATTAAAAATACATAGAAAATAATTTTTATTTCCTTTACTCTTAATTTAATTCATTATTAAGTTTAAAAGCATTTATTTTGGAAGTTTGGTTGTCCAATGAAAATTTTCATCATTTTTATTTTCATCCATTAAATCAAAATGCCACAATGCACGTCCTCTAGACTATGGGGTACTAATTTGAATTTTTGGGGTCCCATAATAAATAGAATAGGCTGGTTTGATTTTTAAGAATAATATGATTTTTAAAAAAATTATAAAAAAATATAAAAAAAAAATTGCGTGTAGAGCAATAGATTGATAAAATGCGAGGCTTTCGGCACTTGGGGATCGTGACTCCAGAGTTGTCTAGCCCAGAGTTTTTTAGTATATCTCTATTTATGGTAATATGAATTTTTTTTTGATTATGTTAACTCAAGACGATGCCCGAGTATGTGGGCTTCACTTGGTGCCCTAAGGCCTTTGAGTCTGGGAGTCATCGAAAAAGTCTTGCTACATGGGTTAATTTGATTAACTGCAATCTCAATTACTCTGGAAATATTGAAAAGAAAAATTCAAAAAAAAATTAATGAATAATACTCATATTAGGATTAAATTTGATTCCACCTAGCGCTTCCATGGTTTCCCCCTTGAATGAAAATGAACCCCCATATCTATTGTGATTCACAACACATCATTACACCTAATTGAGTTGGATGAAGTATGATGATGGATTTGATCAATGTAATGGGATTGGGATTGGTATCTTCTTTTAAATTAATCTTGTTTTAAATTATATTTATAGGTTATAAAGATATATTTGTGTGCAGTTTACATTGTGAGCAATGTTTTTTATAATGTGTTTGAAGAAAGGAATTCAAATAAAATCATTGAATTATTTGCTCGGGACTAGAAAATATCAAGTTGGGGGGTGTGATTATACAATAAAAACATATATTTTAATTAAATTTTAATGGTATTAAATTTTTATTTTTGATCTTATGGGCCTGAGTTAGTGCATTTTCATTATGAACATCCATTCTCATCATTTGTGCACTTCATGCCTAATATACACCAATTTAGGCCCAATGAGTCATCTGATTCTAAGGAATGTAATTATCAATATTTTAATTTGATATTTTGGGAACTATATCTACAATTAAATTTGAACATTTTTTCATTCAGGGATCAATGGATGATTCATAATCGATGATGGAGATATTTGGAGATGAATGGAAGTAATTCTAGAGAAGGCAGATTGGACACCAACCCACTTATGAGACTGTGGGGACCAACATACAGGACCAATGAATCCCAAATTTTTTGAGATGATATAATAAATTTTTAAGAACAAATATCTACTCAGGAGATAATGCTAATTCGGCCTCTATGGTGGTCATTAAGGCGTCCCAAGTTAGAGATACAATTCTGGGCCAGATTCTGCGGCCCAGAAAAATAGCCCACTAATTTGATCATATCTCGAAATCCACAACTCCAAATGGGCCCCAATTTTACAGAAGGTTATAGGACATCCGGATATCCAGTTTCTTATTCTATGGCCCACTCTGATTCGTCCATCTATAAGGTCTTCCAAATGTGTCAGTTTGGTGAAGGAAAGCTGGCTGCCACCTCGGGTCAAGGGTGGAAAAATCAACTCTCCCTTACTTTCCACCCACCTATGGTCTACCGAAATTAATTGAAGAGACTTGTAATATTGGAGGCTCGACCCAAGGACTCAAAATGCCTATTTAATTCAGTGTTTTTGGGTGATTTAAGGATCTTTGGTGCTTGGTTCAATTGTAATTTTATGCTTTGATTTTTTTGTCTCAAATTTGTCTTTCACTTGTAAGTTGTTCAATTCACTTTAGTTTCTTAATAAAAGTTCTTCTTCTCCTATTATTCAGTTTTTCTACATCTCACTTTGATACTTTTGCCTCAAGGTGTGAATTTATTCACACCAAATCTTGTGAAATTATTCACACAACGGTGGAGTGATCATTTTATTTTTGCTGTTTTCTTTACTTCTCCATGTCCTCCCTCATGAGTCTACTTTCTGCTTCCATTGAAACCATATAATCAATGGTGGGCTAACCCACTTATGGGTTGATACAAGGGAGTAGAAAGGGGATGGATTTGATGTTATTTATCACCCCATTAATGTATAATAACTTTTTAAATTGAGATTTTTATTTGATGATTTTTAAACTCCATCATCCTTGTTGAATTTAAGGCCACACACTTCATGTGCTAATACGAACCTTTACCTTGAAGTGCTCAAAACTTTGATCCTTCAAGTGTATAGGTGATTAGTATTAAAGGGTGTAGGAATTGAACCATTAAGTGATGATGTTGTTTTATCTTCTTAAATGAACTCATCTCAAATATAAGAAATTGAAATCTTTGAAAAGGAAATACGTCCAATCCACCCCGAGCGATAACCTAGGATCAACTCATTATTTTAAATTGAATTCACTTAAATTTGTTAGATATACTATAAACTAATATAAAATAAATCCGAGTTGGCCACTTCATATCCAAAAACAGTTCATAGAATGTGCGTGTCTATATGTTACTTCTTAGGTCTATGTGGATTCGACAACCCAAGCTAGACTACAAGGACCGTTCTACCTTCATCTCTTGGGTAAATTTGAGCGAGAATCACCTACCCAAAAAAATGTGCATTCAACATCTTATACATCACCTATATTCTAGGATTAAAAACCCATCTCAATTGGTGTTAAGTATGAATTAGTTGTTCCTGATAATTCTTAGGTACAACCATCTGATATCATACCCACAAAAATAAACTCCCTTTAAGCATACATCCCTCAATGGTATCACCACTATTGTGTTTTGATCTCAACAAAATAAATTTTGAATCATATTTCAATGCATCTTCAATAATCAAAACAAAATCAGGAACACATGAAAACAAAAATAAAACTGCAACACTACCTTGGTCTTCACAATCGAATTCATGTCAGTGAACACCGACTTCAACTACCATGGATCTGAAGCCTCTTTTTCCTAATGATCATATGAATTTCTTATTAATGCATATTTCACTGAATTAAATTTACCCATTTTATAAATAATGTCAATGTTAAACATTTAGAGATACTCCATCTACATTATTATCCTCAGGTTCACATCCCTTTTCCAGATAGTATGTTTCAAAAATATTTTGATATGAAAACATAGTAAATTTCTCACTAAAGTTACAATTATGCCATGTATTCATGGAATGAACTATAAAATATGACTCCAAATCATGTTTTTTTTTGTTATTATGGGGAACCATAATTATCGTGATATATAAGAAACAACATGTTCTCCTTTCATGAGAATTCATCCCATCCCAGATCCATAAGCATCACAATACATCACATACCCTTTTCCCAATTCTATAAATATCCTGATAATTGTTTATGTAGGTAGAACCTTTATCTCTTGAAAGGAAATCTCACATTTAACATTCCATTGAAATTTAACATTATTCCTTATCAAAGTTGTAATACATGAAGACAATCATGAATATTCATGATCAAAGCATCGATAATAACATGTCAATACAAGGAAACTTCATATCCCAAAGACATTCATTAATGGTTTCCAAGAGATAATAGCCTCTATCATTTCTAGATTCATAGGGAAAACACTTTGATAAATAACATGGAAAGGGAAACATACTTCTTATATCAAAAAATCAGACATTGAATGTCTTGCATGAAAACGATGATCCTCCAAATTACTAAAATTCCAACCAAGTGTTTCTCATTCTCAACCCTTGTCCTACAATACACCAAAATGTCATCAAAAAATTGCACAACAAAAGAATCTAGATACCTATAAAATATATAATTCATCAATTCCTTCAAGGCTGATGGGGAATTTGTAAGACCAAATGGACAACCCATACACTCAAAATGGATATATCTACTTCTAAAATCTATCTTTGGAATATCCCCTTTATGAACCTATAATTGGATATATCTTAAACACATGTCAATTATAGGGAACCACTAAGATCCCATAATTTGATCAAATTAATCCTAAATTCATGGAAGTTGATACCAATTATTTATTATAAATTGATTATGATTATGATAATACACACACAACTAAAGAGTTCCATCCATATTTTGAAAAAAATATATTGGTTCCACCCATGATGATATGGTAGGATTAATTGACCCTTGAATTTCAAACTCTTCAAAATTTACTTTCAATTCCATTAATTTTTTTGTTCAATTTGATAAGATATAATGGAAATAGGACTTTTCCCCCGAAGGATATTAATTTCAATCTCCACTTCCCTTGTATATGGAAACCACGAGGAATTCTCAAGAAAAAAATCCAGAAACTGATTAGCCACTATTGGAAATCTATGATCCCTTATCTCATCCACTAATTCCAATATAAATGCTTCTAATTGGTATGAGATAGTTCCAACTGTTGGTGCTAAAAATATTATTTTACCTGCCTTAACAATGTGGCCTCCATAAAAGTGATACTCGATGGCAAAATAAGCCGTAAAAATAACATTTCATGTATAACAATAGATGCATGCCTTTAAAATTTTCAACCATTCCATACCCAAGATTATATCACATACATACATCTCAAGCCTAGATAAATCCTATATCAAATCTTCTCCATTCTTATCTATAGAACATGATTTTCACATAAAGTCTCGATATTCTCTTTGACTAAGAAGATTTTGATGTTTCAAAATAGAACATGTCATAAAAAAATTTATACACATAAGTTCAAAAACACTAGAAGAAATAAATGAATTTGATTAACACATGTTAATAAAATCTATCATATGGGTAGAATTTAAAATAACAGGACCTATCACTTTCAATGGTTTATATTGATCATCTGCAATTACCGTCTTAGCTCCAAACATCTTCTTACCCACCACACAATGTTTTTTATTTCCCTATTGATATTTCTCTTACTAAGGAGTCATGGTAATACTATAATCACCAGGGATAACTCGGTTATTCTAACAATAGGTATTCTTCTAACCTCATCTAGTTGAAGCATACGATATATGTGAAACATTATATGTGCCCCAAGCACCCGACCTTGGAGCACTGTGACAATAGCACTGAAGATTCACCATTTGGCTGCAATTTTCTCATTCTCTTGGTGGTTCCGTAAAATATATATTCTTGTGATCAAAAGAAAAAAATTAGAAACATATTGTCATGTTATTTGGTTTTGGAGGGTGATTCACTAATCCATCCATCTGATTCTGAGTCATCCCACTACCTATTATATTGGTCCCCCTCTTCCACTAGTTCCTAACGATATAGTTCCCACCATTCCCAATTTGTATTAACATGATTCTTCCACCAATAATACCTTATATTTCCCTTTCTACTACCATCTCTCTATTGACCATCTATATATAATTTTTCACATAAATAAAAAAATCATATTAATCTCTTTCCTCAACCCCAATTGAAAAATGTGTTCCTTTATGGCCACACTTTCAGTAACATTATGTGAAAATTAGACTAAATTCATAAACATATCTGCATAATCTATCACTTATAGGTTCTCTTTCCTCATGAAAAAAAACATATTCCATTCCTATAATCCTAAGTGTATGAGGATAGATTTTTTTAAAAAAAGTTCTTCAAAATATTCACGTGTAATTCCTTCATGTAATTTTTTATGGATAGCTAAATCCCACCATTGGCGTGAAGGATCCTCCAACATATATTTTTACAACATGAATTTTAGCTCTACTGGTGTGATAAGGGAATCAAAGATTAAATTCATCCTATTCATCCACACCTTTTCCTTCTATGGATTAGAATCACCCCAAAAGGCGGGTGGATTATACTACTATAAGTGAATATAATGATCCACTTTTCTTTGTCCATACCTCTAAATCCATCTATCCATAGCTTAAAAATCCTAATAAATGAATTGAACTAAGTTTTGGTTCACATGTGGCTCAGGTGAAACCACATTCTTGTTAGCCACTTCCAATTGGTTTCTATGATGCCTGTCAGGTGACAATTTATATACACAAAACAAAACACGATAGGTATAAAGGTCTAGAAAATGAAGGGTTAAAAATTTCAAATTTACCATATAAGGACTATCACAATAATTCTTTCCCAAAATTCCAAACATTCCATTTTGAACACTTTTTTGAAAATTCAACTTTTCTTTTTAAAATAATTCAATTTTTAACATACCACTATCATTCCATATTAAAATTATCACATTTGAAAAAAAAATCAGTACTCTTCAAAAATAATTTATTTACCAAATGATAAATCATTACTCAAAGTGAAATATGCACTCTTAGTGGTAAGTAATTTCTATTAACGCATGTCATGATCTTCTCATTGGATAAACCCCTAACAACGAGATTACAATTACTATAACTGTCTCTAAAAAAATTATGTACCCAACTCCCTAGTAACATTATGTTCCACAAATATAGGATATCTACATCTTTTTAATCTCAACATTTCATGTCTCAATAGTCATACTTCTTTCTACTATCCCAAATCAACAACTAACCAGAATAAATTTAAAACTCTAAAACTAAACAAATTTAAACCAATGGACTGAAAAAAATGATACGACTTGTAACATATTACCCCGCCTCATTAGATTGAGACAAGGAATATATGCTACATGTACTTAGGTAACATCCCCAAGACACCAAAGTATACAAATAATTTCAAAGGGATTCATAAATAGTGGGGGTGGGGGAATTTGTCCATTAGAACTAAAAGAACCAATTCATGTATACAATTACAAACAAAAACTAAATTATTAATGAACACAATTTATAAAACAAAAATTATATAAAAAAATAAAAAATATATCAATATCATACTGGAGTACATAGATGAAACTAAAACCAAGATCAGATTATAAAGTTGAAGTAAAAACCAATAAAACTCATTGTCTCCAAAGATACTAAATCAGTAACCCCCAACAAGCTCCAAGATCCAACTCCATAATCCATGATCAAGTATCAGAAAGCATAAATAAATAAATCTGATACCTTTCTTTACATATGAATTGATAAAAAATATCTCCAAATGTACCAATGTTCACAATCCAGGTGAGAGTAATGAAACACGTTTTATTTTCCCCTGATGAATTCGTAACTTATTCCACTAGGATAGAGCGTGTTATAAAATCTATATAAAAGAATTTTCTATAAAAAAATAAAAAAAATTATATAAAAGAAAAACCATCTCTAACTAAAGAATATTTCATTCCAAAATAGTTCCCCTAAGAAATTTTTTCTAAGAAAAGATACACAAATATTTATTTAAACATTTCTCAAATTAATTTGGCACAACCCATTTCATTTCACATAGACACATGCACACTCACTCAAACATGGTATTACCATCGATGGAGGAACTCCACATCCATAACCCATCACTTTGATTGTGGTAATTCATGACCATTATCCATACCATTCAATTCATACCCAATCAACACATGCCAAAATCATGCCAACCAGAAGTGTCGAAGCATTTCAATAAAACAATCCTTTTACTAAAAACACTAGTCCCACAAATTTCAATTCATTAAAACCAAAAAACCATTTTAAATTCATCATTTTAAAATCATAAAACCAACTATAAATTACAAGAAAATAACCAATTTCAACAAACCATCACCAAAGAATGTTCTATCATGAATTTTCAAAATTCATCATGTTTGGTATCAAAAAACATAGATATATCCCCAATAGATCAAATATATGAATCCTATTGAGGGAATATGAATAGATCTATGTAAAACAGCCATTAATTGTGGCATAACTTTCAATCCGATATTAAATGAACCATGATTTTCCAAAGGATCACTCCCAAGTCAAAGAAAAAAGTCTCCAAAACCATTTCTAGGATAGAAAACTGAGTTAGGGTTATGATAGATGAAAAACAAGAGTTTATAGAGAAATTTAGAATGAAATGCACAATTTTAGGATCTAATTTTTAACTTTTCATAGTTAGGGTGCACAGTTAGCCAAACCATGTTCTAATCATTAAAATGCCTTTATCCCCAAAAGCATGGTTACACATAGGTGGATACAGAGTTTGACCAACCCATGAACCTTATTATGCTCCCACCCACATCCCACCAGCTCATTTTTCATGGGTTTCTATAGGAGTTTCACATTTTTTACAAACCAGGATCAAAATGTGTACCTCCATAAAATACCCTAAAACATTAAAAAAATTCCCCCAAACCCGCCCAATATTCACCCTAAAATTTTACATTCTTCAAATACATAAATAAATGGCTAGTTACTTGAAACTTGGGAAGCTAACCATGTTTCATCACAAGAATCTGGGGTTTTAATGCTCACATCATATTTCACCCAAAACATTAATTGAACATGTACCTAGAATTTTTTGAGGATTCCAGCCATAATTTTTTCATTTAATAAACCTAAATTGAGAGCTAAAATGACCATAAAACAACCTAACTCAATATTACATAACCCTTATCACATGAGGTTCCTCCATTAATGACTTATTCTCACTCCCTAACATACGATAATTTTTTTCATCTCTTAAATGAAAATATAAACTGAAACCAATGGCCACGTCCTTTCCCTTTACAAACATAAAAATTTAAAGGATAAAAATTATATCAACCTTGAGTGCTAAGGTAACATCACCCCTAAAACATACAAACTTTTCGAGAGTATTTATAAGGGTTTTTTTACTGAAAATCAAAACACCTCAAGGATCACCACCCTTAAACATCTATCAGCATAGAAGGAACCAAGTGTAATTCTCTAAAATTTATCCACAACTGAAACTCCAAAGGAGTCTCTTAATCCAACTATAAGGGTGTAGATATGTGGATTCATGTATATAAAATTCCCTATCATCTTACATAGGATGATATTAAGATATTAGGCATCCTAATCTCTAATATTAGAGTGCACTAATAAATTATTGATGTGCGTGTATAGCTCCCTTAAACCATTCTCATATCAAACTAGATACACTATCCATAATTGACCCCTTGAACCAAGTTTCTAAAATTTGTGTTCCATTTTCCAATCACTTTTCAACTATCTCATGTAACCCAATCCATTTTTGGTTTATCCCTTATCTCTAGAACATAATTTTTAATTTATCCTGGATTTATAACACCCTACCAATAAGATTTATATTTGAAATGGTAGGTCCTTCACATGTCCTTAGACTCTCACTAAAGTTCAATTCTTAAAAAATATCACGTTCAAAAGGAATGAGATAAACATACCCTAGACATTAGGTGTACATCAGGTACCACCGGGTTAAAACCTGGCTCATGATACCATGAGTTTTTAGTCAATAAGGTCATGATGATAGTGCAACATGACTTGTTAGTTTTCATTAGTATAGATGTTCCCTTGGAAATCCACTTGAAAATTAGGAATCCAACATATTCAAAGATTTATTGAATGACCTCCTACATCAAAATGTTTTTTTATATAGAAGTGTGAAATGATCTCCCATTGGTAAAATGGTTTTGGAATTTGAACACTCATGACAATCAAATACAATTTTGAAAAACAAGCACAATAGGTTCTTCTAATAAAAAATTCATGACCATGTGTATGTAAAAAGTCTCAATAAGCACATGTGAAAAATTATCAAGACAAGAATAAAACCATCTCACTGACATTAAGGAAAATTTAAATCCTATTAAAACCTTTCTAATATGTTACACTCAATCAAATGAAAAATAGATGACTTACTAGTGTCTGAGTGAAAAATAAAGGCTTCTAGGACTCCCACCTAGCCCTACTGATTAGGCTTAAAGTAGATACACTAGGTTCCACTAGATAACCCTATGGTGTCTCATACAAGAACCATAAAACAGATAAGGGAACTTATTATAAAACATATATTGTTTTATATACCACTCCTTTAAAATATTTTTAACTGAGGCCGATAAGGATAAATTAACCTAAGAAGACCAAAACCTAACAATTTAGGCATAAAAAATCACCAGATGAACAATGGGATAAAAATATATGATCATCACTGAATATCTAAAAAGTGGAGTTCCCACTAAAAGGTTACAATGTAAAATGGAAAGGATAAGGGTTCTAACTCCTTAGGAATCCATATATGATATTACTCCCTTGAGGTTTAACTCACTAGGAAACCACCCTTCTATCTGGGGGTGTTCGTTCACTATTGAGAGTCCTACTCCTAAAACCCATCACTAAAACAACACCACACATCTAAAAAATTTCATAACCATTTAACATATCTTTTACATCTGAGGTTTCTTCCACCATTGGATTTTCTTTTAGGGAAAGTTGCCAACTTTTAAAGAATAATAATGATTGAAAAGGTCACTAATCTATTCCACCTATAATTCAGGTCTAAAAAAATGATAAAGCCTATAAGAAATGATCACATTCCCATTCAAGGTCTATCATTAGTAAACGTTTCAAACAAACCCCTACCTGAGGGTCCATTCTATAATCATCTCATAAATTGACTATTTTATGTAATTTATTATTAAATTTTTAATAAGATCAAACAAATGGTATATGAATTACCATTTATAAAGTAAACTATTCAAATTAATTTAATTTTCAAACACCTTTGAACATTAATAAAATTATCTCATACATTATTTTTTATAAAATTTAATTTTTATTTAGCATTATGTTCTCACAATTAGGATTGGTTTAAGAAAACTTTATTTGCATGCTATTGAGTAAAAACCCCTCTATGTTGTAATTGGAATTTCAATTAAAAAAAACCTTATAATTGTAAATATCTAAAGATGATAAGAAGTATTTTATTAATTAAAAGGACTGTCTGAGTAAGATACCACCATAGGTTTTTTTTGTAACACAATATGTGAAGTTGCAGACACTTTAAAAAACCATCTTGTTACCATGAATATACCCCAATGGTTTTGTGTAAAAAGGAAATTAATGAATGAGCTGACCTATGAGATTCCCATAAAGATAATCTTGGTTCAGTTAAGTGAAACTAATAACATTTAAATTATCAATATTCAAAGACACACTTAATGTTTTTATCACACAATAATTTCATATCACGACTAACCTACTTGGTTTAGTCTAATTTATCACATTAGAAACAAGCCGCAACTGATCTACTTATAAACAGTTTTTGGTTTTTTTATTTAGTCAAATGTTTCTTCATTCAAAATGTATAAAATCCTGGGCCTTTATATATATTTAAAAACACCATAGTATAATATGATGTACTACCATTCACAAATTATAAAGGTAATATAATTTTTAAGTTAAAATTGAAGGAGAAGTAGCTCCAACTAGGTTTTGATCATTTTTCTCGAAATATATGAATTCATATATGATGGATGAATTATACGGGTCACCATTATCTAATTTATAAAGGCCCATACACTTTATAATGTGGACTATTGGCCCCAATTTAATTAAAAATATTTATTTTTCACCCCTCGTAACCAGTGGTACCAGGATTAAAAATGTCATAATTGGTTAATTAAGGTTCCCTAATTAAGATATATGAAAAAAAATCATATTGATTTAAACACTTTAATTACTAATTACATATATATATATCATAATTTTAATAATTCAAGCTATCGTACAGAAGAAAATATAGGTAACAACAGTTAAAAAAACCCAATATTTTTATTATATATGCCTGATAATCAATCACATAGGCAGCTCATGAAAATAAATATCACACATAATCAGGATTTCAAAGAATGAAACTGATATTTCTTTGAATTTTCATTACATGTGAATATATATGTGAATACAGGGATGCATGTCATAGTAATTTCTTGTTATAGAGGTATAAGTTTAAATCTCTTAAATCACTACATCCTTAACTAGTGGAAGTATAAAAGCCATATGAGGTGAAATAATAATCAACTATAATAGAAACACCATATATCATATCATTCTAGGCCATATGATCTTTCCTTAATACATGGGTTATAAAGGCCTAGATAAAACATTCCAACCAATTTCCAAGGAATTCCTAGCCTTTTTCTATCATCTGAAAACAGTTGGAAAAAGGAAAAAAGATGTGATATCAAATTTTAATGTCTCAACTCCAGATCCACTGAATCAGTGTGCTGAGATGATCAGTCACATGGAGCTAACTGCACCTCCCTATACACTATAGGATTCCAACTATAAAGAGGGGTCTAATGTGGTATAGTGGGGAGAATATACAAGCATGATCAGATTAGCACATGTAAATCAGAGAAAATGAAATAGAATGAGCAATATAAATCACTAAGCTATTAAAGGCAATAATAATTGAAAGTCAATGATAAATGAATAAATGACCATGCATGAACATGCTATAATGCACAAGAGGAAGACATATCATAGGTATACATACAGTGAACTGGTAAATAATAATGAACATAATCTACAACTATCTCTTATAGAATCATGAGCACTAGATTTTTCCAATAACATCACACTCTATCATTTTCCAAATGGATAAAAACATGAAATCAAAATCCAACATACTAAACCAAAAATTAAGAGGTCTGTTATGGTACTAAATATTGGCCTCAACAAGGTGGGTGATATACATAGTAGGCCACAGGTAATGGGGCTAATGTAATTATTTCTGTTAATAAAAAATAATACAGTGTGCAGACATATAAAAGTAAAGTATTTTAGTAAATATAAATGAAATCTAGTCAGGATCAGGCTCATTTAGGACACTTGTATAACCTACATGCTTCTTCCTTAGTAGGATGTGACTCTGAAAAAGTGTCACCTTGTATATAAATATAAATGTATATATATATATATATATATGTGTGTGTGTGTTTGTTTGTGTATTTGTGTGTATAAACAATATACATATTAACATATACATATACATACATATATATATATACATTATTCAATCTTGGACCCAAGGTGTAACTCAATCGCCCATGTATAATAGTAAGATTTGCATGAGTCACCATGCACCAGTATCATAATTTATATGTATTTACATGCTTGATTATAATAATTATAAAGAGATTCCATGATCGAGTATCACATGTAAGATATGAAACCATGTCCATGTTTCATGAATTATAAGGATAAGGTTTATTCCCAATATCCTATTGAAGGGGGTGTGGAACTTCATAACCAACAAACCAAGTGATGTGAATCACCACATCCAGCATCCTCAACCAAGGGGGTCTGAAATTCCACGTTCACAAACCTAACCAAGGCCCCTTTAAAATATTATATCAAAAGGTAGTATCACTTTCCCTATGATACCATATCCATGGAATTCCATAAAGATGAAACTAACATCACTCAAGGCACGATTTACCTTTATTATCATAATTCCTTTAATGATTAATTATAGTCTATGAATTAATCCATTCCAAAACAGACATCATAAATATCATTCAATTCTTGTTAATTCAGAACTAGTAAAAACGTCCATGTATATAATTAAACTATAATAGCAAATAGATCCAAAAAATAAAAATAATTTTCAAACGAGGAGGCCAAGGGAAGAACCCCTACTGCATCACAACAATTACCACTAATTTAATAATTACATTTCATTTTAATACAGAACACCTCACTAGTGGTTTTATTATAAAATTTAACATGATATAATTAATATTAAATCTATTTTAGTCTAACCATATCATCAATCATGGATAATTACACTAAACTAAAAGGTGGGTTAAAGTGAAAGCAAGGCATTATAATCATAAGTGATTAAAAATTATAATCTCCTTTAATATAACTCATTAAAAGGCCTGGATTATGTTTGGATCGGCAACCTCCAAAAATTATAAGGGGTGTAGGTAACCCTAAAAGTGGTTACCTTGGAATGTAATTTTTGGAATTTCAATAATTTGGATCAATTTTTGGAAATTTTATTGTGAAACAAAATGAAAATATCATATAAATGTGTGAAATTTAAGGAAAAATAAAATAGACAACCTATATCAGGAATAGAATAGTCCAAAAATCCGTTATTAGGGTTTAGATTGATATGGAACAAAATAAGTCGGAATATAAGAAAAGAACCCTTAAACTAAGGTGACTTAACATACATAATGGTAGCACTATAGACAGAGAGATTAATTAAGAAAATAACTAAGAAGAATAATAGTCTTATCAATACACTTAAAAAGTGAAAAAAATATTTGATTCAGAATGTTAATGGAGTAAATACCACCAAATGATGAGGAGTGGTGCACATGTGGGAGGCCTCCTTGGAAAATAGAATAAAAAGGGGTGTAAACCCTTAAAGGGTCAGATGAAAAAATCATCATTTTTCATCTTTAATTAGGTGCATGGTTAGGTAACATGGTTTGGCTAAAAATGTGAAAACCATGCATCTCAAAGTACCAAAGAGAAACACCACATGTGGTTGGGATGCATGTCTTGGACTAAAAATGTTCCAACCTTGTAGCACTACATGTTAAGTGTCACAAACCATGTGGGCTAGGAGCAAAGTATTCCAAACTGTGTGCAACCAGTGAACCCACCTCTCTAAATTTTTACAGACAACCCACACATTCATGTACCACACTTTTATCTATATAAAAAACATGTGACACCCCATATATGACCCTGTAGTTTCTTCTTGGGTGCATGGTTTAAACTAACCTTTTTCCACTATTAGTTTCTCCTCAAAAGTGAGTTTTCAGAGCCCGAAACTCCTAAAATTCATCCAAAATTCTGCCATACCTCTCACTCCTTAAACCACATCCAAAAAAAGACACATTTATGTGTTAAAAATCATGGAATTTCGTTTTAAATATCATATTAAAATTTTGCATGTCCATATATGGAAAAACCTCAACTTTCATTGAAATTACTCACAGTAAAAAAACACAGGACCTTATAGATTCTTTCAAGAATATATCACATATGTGGTATTTTTTCTACCACCTTGTCCATATTATGGTGATTTTAAACCAAAAATATTATACATTTGGTAGATATGTATGTCTTTAAGACAACCCAACTAATATAGTTAATCATAAATTTCTATTAAGACAGGGTTAATGTCACCAAAGTAAGACCTCGTGATTTTTTAAAATAATTAAATGAAATAAAACCATTACTAACTATAGAATTACATTCTATAAGAAGATAAATAATAGATTATAATTAATAATATATATTATATGTATCTCTGTTAGAAGATGACCACCCAATCATCATTCTTCTCTATTTCAAAAATCCTCATAGATCAGTATATAAGAATAATTTTAAAAAATACATCCATATATATATTATTCATTACCTCATGACCTTCCATATTTTGGTTTTCTTCCATAGTTATTTTAGTTATAGTATCATATTATTAGATATCATATTTACACAATACCCCATGATACAAATATGTCAATCATAAAATGAGGCATTCGAATCAAACATAACTTTTCCATATTAATAACAATTTATGGGTGTTATATATACTTCTTCAAATAGGATACATAAAATATATCATGTTTCAAATTGTAATGCATTGTAGGAACTAAAAAGCAGAAATCAATCATATTCCTACCTAGGATCAAATAATATCCCCCAATACAAGTCACTTCCTTTCCCTACCACACAATTTATTGATTTCCCAATAATTGTGATAATTTATGAAATAATGTTTTTACCTTGAAAACTCTAATAGTCAGTATATTTATTCTACATATGATCTCTATATACTCTAAGACACATTTATTCATTCCCTGATCATCTCAACCAATTTTATATTATTTTACACATAACTAATCCCAAAAAGAGATTATTTCTTATCCTTCATGCATTATAAAGGTGGAATTCATTGTTTTCCATATATATATATATAGGGAATCATCATAATCAATGTATAATATTTTTTATTTAAAAATAAAACTATTAATATGTGCATGATATCTTTTTCTAAAATACAAATTTATAACATCCATAATGTTTATGGTATGGTCAAACAACAACATTATATATCAATGAAAAGTTACTAAACATTATTAAAGGGAAAAATTCCCACTATATTACCTATAAGAAATGGAATTTAATCTCACATCAAAATTAAAAATTAATATAACTATTTTAATTTGATTGTAATGAAAATCCTAAACGAACACTCCCATATCCTATGCCAAAAACATAATCTTTCCATTTTTGGAATTTAAACTAAAAAATGTAAAAAAAATTCATACATACAAGAGAAAAATATAAAAATAAATTATTGAATCACATATATCCCCAAAGACATTTTAGTTATATAGTTTTATATAATTAAGAAAATACTCTTACATGACAAAACTCATAAAATTAACTGATCATTTATCCCATTATACCAAACTTCTCTTATTCCCCAATAATTAGTTAACATATACCATAAAATTATTCACACATTAATACTTTATAAAAATAACTCATTTGAAACCATTCTTTATAACCTATGGGAATGGAAAACATGTAAAGGTTGAGATAAAATTATCTATAAGTTTAAATATAATAATTAACATTGAAATTGAATTTGTGATATTAACATGAGGATTAGGGTATGATAAAACAGTCAAAGTGCATGATAAACCCATAAAATAATTCATACCCATATAAACATAGATCTTAAATAATAAAAAATTGGATAAATATTTAATATAGGATATGAATTATATTTTTCAAAAAAATTATCCATTTAAAAAAACCTTAACAAAATGATCCTTCAAACTCATAAAAAGAATTAAATTTTTTCAGGTATCTTCGAACATAAAAATTTCATCATTGAAGAAGATTAACAGATAATTCCAATATCTCTTAAGGGTAATCCATAACATAGAAACTCAATCTTATTTAAGGAATATTTTATCTTCTCTATTTCTTAAGAGTAACATCCATGCTGTTAACTTCATCTCTTTAGTAAATGTATAAGAGGGATATAATCATGCCACCCATCCTTGTTTATAACGAAACCACCAATTATATTTTTACTATGAAAAAACCAATAAATAATCCATAAAAAATCCTAGGTATAATAGAATGAGACTAAAAATTATAAACAATCACATTTCAATATAAAAATATCCATAATTAATTCATATTTTTGATTTAACCATGGAAAAGAAAATGGTTCCATGAAAATAACTTTGAAACAATCAAAATCCATCATGATAAAGAATACGGTTGGTATTGTTCAAATATTTACTTTTTAATCATAAATAACATAATGGATAATGTTGTTAAAGTATATAAATACCAATAAAGTATCGTTAATAAAATTTTAGAGGAAAGTTCCCTTTCAATCTTTAAAAACAATTTTAAAAACTAAATGTTTCTGGATTTTTTGAAAAAACCATTAATTTGATAATAAAGATAGTAACATTAAAAGGAATTGTCAACGAAAAATTATTCATGGTGGAAAAAAATATGGTTAATCCATATATGATAAAATATACCATTTCTATCTAACAATATTAAAAAACTAAAAATGTGTCATATAAAAAATGTTAAAAAGTTTCCATTTTTAAAACCATTGTAAATAAAGTCAAAGATACCAAAAAATAACCAAAAATTATCAATAAAAGATAAATTAGAAAATTCTATAAAATATATTATAAAAATTGAATATGGAATATAAATATTCCTAATATAAAAGAATATATATTTTTAATATCACATAATAATAACTTTATAGATAATTGTTCAATAAATAAGGAGGAAATTTAAATTAAACATATGAAGCACATTCAAAACCATTAGAGAATAAAATAGATTTGGTATAATAATATAAGATAATATTAACCTTCATAAAGGATCATTAAACATATGAAATCTTGAATTAAGGTGAGGTTATATCATAAATTCCCTTACCGTTTTGGTATCATTTGACACTTAATTACAGGAAAGAAATTTCATAATTTAAAACATCAAATACAATTATTATTATAATTTACAAGATATATCATGTCATGGGGATGTATATAAACCTCCTAAATGAAAATTCTTAGATAATATTAAAATAAGTCCCAAAGAATAAAAATTAGAGATTAATAAACCTTATGGAACATATCCTTGAATTCAGAATTATTCAATTGAGATATTTGGTGTAACAAATGTAAATTTCCAAAAAAATAATAGACAACATAATTCGTAATGAAAAATCAAAAATAATCTATCAATAATATGATCAATGAATTAGTGATAAACCCCTATTAATGGAAATTGAGTTGGAAAATACCATACCATTTAGTAAATTTCATGTCAAAGCCCATTGGATGGAATAACTTGTCATTCAACTTAAAATACCATGAATTATGAAGGATTCATAATATGAAATTTAATTAAGTTATTTTAAAAACTGTATAAAATAGTTTAGGGGAATATCATTATGATATGCCTATATGATGGTAAATTGATATGAAATGACGTACCTCGAGTCCATATTTTTCATATATTTCCTTTAATTCCTATAAAATAACCATTAATAGATTATTTAATTTCCTAAGAAAATATTATAAGATTAATACATTTTCATTAAGAATATATTTCATTTATTTTACTAAAATTATTAATTATTTAATCGATTATGTCTATTCTTGGTGTTTTGAGGATTATATATTCATAATTTCATTGTTACATTCATATGTTTCTCATTTTCTAATAAGTCATTATTCCATCATCTTGAAAATAATTATAATGAAGTAATTGCCAATTTATATATTATTTTTCATTTATAAACAATAAATATTAAGTGGTTATGAAAAATGAATTATTCTATAACATTCTACAATTATTCACACATATGCATGAGGAAAATATACATTACTTAACAAACTTGATGGAAAGAGTAAATCATCAATTTATCAATCTAGAATAACGATTATATGAATATATCATTATCCCTTTAAACAAACTTATATATATGATCCATGTAAGGTGATAATGAAAAAATAATCACATCAATTCGTGGAGGTGGTTGTCCAAATGTGCACACAAAGGACATTATCATTTTACAATTGATGTAAATGTAAAAAAAATTGATGAAATATTATATTTTCATAATGATAATTTTTAGAACACAACATTAAACACTATATCTTATACTATTTTTAGAATATAATTTATTTTCCTTAAATCCCAATTATCTTTTATGTTTATAGTTTCATATAATTTGTTCAAAAATAAAATATATCGGTCTTAATTTTTACATAGTGTAAACTTATACTCAGTCCCCTTTTTCTGACAATATAAATTAATAAAGTAAAAAATTATTTATTTTCATGAGAAATATGCATGATATTCAAAGTTACTTATTAATTTCCATTTAACTTTCTTAAACCATGTGTAAAACATTTAGAAATATAGGATGATTACAAAAATCGTTACGAGGGACATTAAAAAGAATGGAAAAATGAAAATGTTTATTCCATGAATACTTACAAAAATTTCCATTTACAAAATTAACATTAGGGTAAAAAATAAAAAATTTATTACCCAATAAATAATCTTATCTAACCAAATATTTTCATAAATTATTTTATAAAAAATATTTAATTCGAAATAAAATTCATAATATTTTCTTTGTAGTCATGAAAAACACATAGAATATTTTTCACAATGTTAAAAATTTCAATGTTAAAAAGTATCATACACCTTCCCTTAATCATAAGATAATTATCCTACCATAAAAATAATAATATTTTCATAAAAATCCACTTGAATAATTGATAAATCATGTAGGTGACCTAATATATCATATTCTACCTCACTCTTACTATTGTAATAACCAATATGGTTGATGTCCATATCCAATGTATTGGACGACCACCACAGACACACTCATCATTGGTTTATAATGAAACCAATCATATTTGGTTCATAATAGAACCAAAAATACATGGTTAATAATGTAACCACCCTTAATCACATAAATTTTCAAGAACCATAACATAATCATAACATAGAAAATATTCAATTATAACAAAAAAATTTCCACCTAAAATAATGAATTTATATATATTGATATATCTCTTTTCTTTAAAACCAAATTTTCAAAACTAAAATTCCAAGAATAAAGGGGAAGATTTTTTTTCATTTAAGAAAACATGGAAGCCTATAATTTCAGTGAAATATAAAATAATGTAAATAAAGATGAGAAACATTGTTGTTTCTATACATGTTAAAATAGAAACTTCTATTTTTCTTTTGTAAAGAAAGTTAAAATGTTCAATATAAAATACATAAAAAGATTAATGTTGAAACCCATTTAAAGAAAGTAAAAATTTGAAAAAAAAAATATTTTATAATTTAGTTATTTCAATATAAATAAATCCATAAAATAATTTTAAATATACGGAAATAAATGAAAATGATTTGATAAATAAATCATTAGAACACTTATAATGAGTTTTTTTAAATTAAATTATCCCTAAATATTGAAAAGAGAAAAAATAAAAATGCTACTATTCCATGTTATAATTTTAAATAGATGGGCCCTAATGGAAATGAATGTCTCGAGAATCAAAGGACTCTACCCTAGATGATTCTATGGCATAAATATCAAGTAATGCAACTACTACAGATGTAGAGGAATTATTAAGGATTTGAGATGAAATGTTGAATGGTACCAATAATTGATTTTCTTTAAAAAGTTATTTTTTTTATAAAAATAGTTTATGTTGATAATTTCATTATTTATAAAGTGTGAGATAATAATATTTTGGAAAATTTAACCATTTATAAAATGGATTAAGTTTATTGTTAGATGATATTTTAGAGGTTAATGTGTTACTTCACCATACGATGCATTGTGTTCTAAGAGATGAATTATAAATAGTTCAGGGATTAATAAAAAAAATATTATGTTTAAATAAATGTATATTCTTGGAGAGTGAATGAATCTAACAAATATTGTTTAATATGAGCATAAAACAAAAAAAAATATCATAATTTCATCATTTTGATGATATCATTGACTATCATTAACACCTATGGTTTATAGTTTTGTGGAAAAAAATTAATCTGAACTTGTTATCTAGGACTCTCTATCCAAACATGATTGTTATATTTTTTATTTGGTATTCATGTTTCCATCTCCCACCTATGTTCTCCTATGATGAAACCAAGTTACGTGAACACTATAATTTTATTTTAGTCTTATTAAGAAGATGAGATATTAACCCTTTTTATGTTGTGAATCAATCAAAAATAGTTTATTTTCAATCCCTCTATCACAAATATCATGTTTAAATTATGAGGATGGAATTTATTTAATTTGGGAGAATATAACACCCTGAAACTCTAAAGTAAGAAGATTATATTCAATAGTGTGCATGACACGTGACACCAACCACAGTAGGGGATATAATATCCTAATATGTCAAAATAAATTTACTCATTTAAATAGATTTGATATATTTTTTATTTTGAAACTCATTAAACATAGATTTATCTTGCATTACACACACGAGCGATTTTTTTAATTCTTAAATTACAAACAAGACCGATTTTTTCCATATAATAATATATTATTAAAGTATTATTATTTAGTATAATAAGATATAAACTAGACGTCAAATTATTGATTACAAAAATTATTAAAGAACCTATGAAATGATACAGTTTAGATAAATATAAAATTAATTAATATGTTACTCATTAATTAGAAGTGAAAATATAAACTAATTTAATATAAAAGAAATATTATTATTTTTATACCGATAAATTTCCTATTAATAAAACAATTAATTAAAATTAGTGAGTGATATTACTTACATATACATGTTATATATTCAATCAAATATTTTTGATAATCAACCAATAGATTATATTAACATAAGATAAGAATAAAGTCAACAGTACACATAAAAATCTAGGTTTTTGTTAAGGCACTTTTACCGAATTTAAATGGATAAAAAAATTTAAATCCAATTTTTGACCATTTAATAAATTTATTTGGTTAAAATAAAATTCTGTTTCAGAATAGGGACTTTAAATTTTTCTTAGGGTCAATTTTTGGTATTTATATGAGAAGATTAATTTGTTTAATAAATAACGAAGAATAATTCAAAAATATTTTTAATGTAATATATTTATAAGGTTAAATTATATTTTAAAATAGATTTAAATATTGATTATATCATTTTTTATGTCAATTAATCCAATATAGGTAGTATAAATCAATTATTATTTGAAATTTACTAGGAACACATAGCAAACTTTTGGAAGTTTTACTTTAAGAAACACATATTGTGATCTTGTCCACAGGTTCTATGATTATAATTTGGAAAAATGGATTCCATATTTAGAATCATAATAGCTTATAATATATAATAAGTTCAATTTATTTTTGGACCAAAAATAATTGTGAAATTAATTAAAATTAATTACTATGATTAAGGTTAAATTAAGCTTAATAAGGGACCGAACCGCAAACTTAAGGCCTAAACCAACCTATACACATGTACAAAAAATATTATCTTGAAATATTATGACCCTATAATCCCTTTTAATGATATTTTAATATTATGGATCCACATTCAATAAAAAATGTTGTTAGGGTTCCTTTCATTTAAAATATTACAAGAGTACCTCTCTTCCTCCATTATAAAAGGCCTTATTTCCTCTCACTTCCCCACACCTATAAATAAAATTAAGATCGGAAAAAATCATCCCAAATACCTCTTCAACATACCTATCTTTCTCCATGAATACTCCCTTTGGGAACAAATCAATACAAAGAAGTTTTTTGGCGCAATCCAAAAGGTTGTTCCCAAATTAAGTGGTAACAACTTTCCTAAAGCTTTTTAAATTTTCCTATTCCCCACTCCCTCAATTATTCTTATTACATTATAATATATCAAATCCATTATACTAAATATAACATTAATTTTTTATGCTATGTTTTCTACCTTTACTTGTACACACTTCCATCTAATGGATAATTAAGATGATGTTTACGTGTACGGAGGACTACCACCTCACAAAACGATGATTGTTCAATTTTCATTTAACAACTATCATGGTTTACTTTATTATGGAAACCATATTTATATATTTTATATATAATACTAATTATTTATTTATGATTTTGTAATTATTTTATAACACACATATTTGGACTTTCCATTTTGTGTAAAAATGATAACATCATTTGTAAAGTACGGACTACCATCCCCTAAAAGAAATGTGATTCATTCAAAGTATACATGTAATGTATAATGTATTATTTTAATTAAAAATATGTGAACTAAAAAATATATATGATATTCATGAAATAATTACCTTTTTGGAAATATAATTTATCATTTTCATTATTACCCTTTCACACTATTAAAAAGTGATAACGTTTTTCGTGGACGTGTGGACAACCGCCTCCTCGACACGATGTGATTACTTTTACATAATAAAAATTATATATATAATTATTTAGGATAAAATAATATGGTATTTATGATATAATTATAATTCTGGAGAAATATAATTTACTAACCTTCTTTCTAAAATGATCATTGAAATATGAGATCATTGCTCATCCATACATGCGACCTACCGTCTCCATGAGTGTAACATTGTTTCATTTTTCATAACCATATTTAATTATTGGTCTTAATATTAAAATTTATGTACAAATATGGTAATTAGTTCTTTTTTATTATTCTAAAGAAGTTATATAATGAATCCTTTGTCTATAGTTGACCACAAAAAATTATTTTTGACAGATAATGTGAATTCCGACCAAACAACCGACGTAAAGTTAATTGATTTAGTAATTGAATAAAACACAATAATAAGTAAAATAAATTTCTTGATAAATATGAATGAGTTTATAACGAGATAAAATAATTAATATATGTTTTATATTCATGAATATAAATACACACAAGACTTTTTGGATTCAAGGTAATGTATTACATCTCAATTTACTTTCCATTTAGACTTATTTTTGTTATGCATTAATTCACTTTTATTTTGTGTATATACTACACTTTTAAATTTTATTTCATGAATCTAATTATTTTCATGATATTTTATGTATCATTTAATTCACTGAGAATTATGATTAATATGTTTCAATGTGGTATGGGACACATTGTAATGTTTGAATTTTTTTTTCCATGGGAATGTTTTTATATCAACAACCCTTGTTTTTACTTGTCCTCCTCTGATGTATTGTGGATAAATCCAAATTATTTATGGATAATTGATAAGAAAAATTATTTTTTTGATATATGAATAATTTTTTGGACTATTACAATATGGTTTTCGCCTGGTTATTAATAACCCCTCGATGCATCGGTAGTTTCATGAGACGAATCATTTGGCCAAATCAGATGGGTTTTACCATATATATTGTAAACCACCTATTGAATGGTCTTGATGATAATTTCTCCATGTACCTAGTAAACATGGTTTATAATAATTAAACATTTCCCTAATTTAGTATCATTTATTATACTACCATGAGATTTATCTTTGACATCTATATGGATACATTTAATTTGCAGTTCATTGATTAAATGTAACATGTTTCAGTTTCTTACCTCACCATATTTATTTTTCCTTATCTAGTCATTTGAATGGTGCGTGTTATCAGTTATTAACTTTTCTATGTTAGTTTTTTTCCTATTGATACATTATTGCTTCTTCTTATTTACCCTTACTAAGCATTTAAGAACACCCTTAAATTTAGTCTCACTCATTATATTGGTTATTTATATTCCTAAATAATAATCATATGTTAATTATAAAATTTCTTAAGAACATTTTTCTTGTTTCATATTCATATTTCCATGTTTTAATCAATTATATGATCCATTAATTTCTCGGAGAACATTTTGATGATATTTGGTACATATGTCAAAAATGAATTTTCTATGATGACTAAGATCCTAGTGGTCATTTATAAATAATATCTATAATAATAATATTTTAATAATTATAAATTTTATAAAAAAATAATAATTTTATAACCAATCATAAAATATGGTTAAGAAAGAAAAATTATGACAAAATCATGGAGAGGGTAGGTCGCACATACACGTGAGTAACATTTTCATATTTTAGTGATCATTTACGAAAGAAACTAATTATTATTTAATCCTTAAATAATTACCATTATATCATTAATAAAATATTATTTTATTATATATATCATCCATTTGATGTGGTGATGAAAAATGATGAACATCGCTTTGTGGACATGGTAGTCCACCCATACGGATGAACAACTTTATCATTCTTCAATGGATGTAAAATTTTTAACTTTTATGATATATTATCCTTTAATAATGATAAATACATCAAGGAATATCACATATATATATATATAGACACACACACACAAACATAAAATCCATCATTATAACCATATGTGGGAGATTTTCATGGAAAATGAATTAAATCGGTTCCTCACGTGGTAGTCCATTGTGCACACAAACAATAGTTTAAATATAAACCTTTTAAAAAAAATTATAAGTATGTGTAAAATTCATGGGACACTATAAATTACTCAAAAAATATTATTTTTTGAGTCTTTAGGATATTTATATTTTTTGTACTTGAATGAGAAATTTGTCAACGTTGCATACAAATTTAAGATAATTATATCATCAATAAAAATTATAAATATTTTACCATGATGTATTAGAAAAATTACATTTAAAATTAATATTTTCAAATGAAAATATCCTTTTTTATACCCATTTCAAAAAATTTGAGAGATAGTAATAAAAAGAGAAGGGCATTGTTTACTTTTCATTATATAAAATAGTATAAAGTTCAAAATCCTGGTCAAAAGGAGAAAATGGCACATATTCAAATTTTTTATGATTATGAACGATATATACTCATTAAATACTTTTAAATAAAGTGTTACAAACATTTCATTAGTCTTTATCATTTTATTTTTAAGCTTTCTTACATGATTTACCCTTTATCATTGTAACCTAAATTCCAAGGATACTATTAATAATGTAAAAAAAATAAAATTCAACTATATATAAAACATGTACCAATAGATTTTATATATGGAATAAATTTTTAAAAATTTAATTCATAAAACTTACATAATATAGTTTAAAATTACACCTATAAAATGCGAAGGAAGATAATTTTTCAGAAAATGCCTTTTTTCTATAAAAATGTTTTTTATAAACAAAATCAAGTATAAAAATCATTAAAAGGTCTATAATTTAATAATTATTAATAAAAATGAACTAATTTCATTCTAAAACTAATCCAAAATAGATTTTACCTCAAAATAATTTAAAATAAAAAACTATTTTCAATAAATATCTTTATATTCACTAGGATGATTATTGGATAAAATACTATAATTTAATAAAATTTGGAAATTTTTAGATTTTTCTTTCTCCATTATCGTTATTTTTGAACTCCCATTATCTCTTTTGATGATTACCATTATAAAATTGTTTTTTTGCACTTTAGGGGTCAATATAGATACAATACATGGATAAACAATACATAAATAGATCATGGATAATGTAATAGACCATGTACAATTCACTTGGATGAATATAATATTTTTATGAATTCTGAATCATTAAAAAAAATCTTCTATCATAAAATATCATGAATGTAATTTATCGTTACTTGCATAGGCACTTTGTGAGTGTTTTATAAGTATTTAAATTAATTATGTAATAAAAAAATTGAAATAATTTACTCTAATAATACATTTCATTATTCTCTATGTAAAATTAAATATTAATTATAAATTTATTTTTATCTCGAAGTAAACATATAATATAAATTTAAAATAAGTATAGTGACATTTTACATTTTAATTTACATAAAATATTATATAGATAATTATTAAAGATAAAAAGATCTATGTAGAATAAATTTGAAACATAGATGAGGATGAATGAAATAAACTAATCCAATTAGGTAAGAGAAATTTTTAGGTATATTTTTGATGGATTATCATATTAGTTTTAACCATAAATAACATGACTTACCCTTTATAGCATCTATAATTTTTTTTATCAAAGGCTTTATTCATAATGAACAAAATTATAGGTGGAATATTTACCAAGTAGTAATTATTATGATTATAAATATGGAATCCTTTTTACCAAATTATATTCATAAAAGTGATTTAATTTATTATAAAATTAAAACAAAAAAAATGTGATGAAAAGAGGGTTTCAATTAAAAATGTATTGGAGTTGGGCGGGAACTGTGTGGTTAACACATCTCATTATACAACATGAATCCCATGAAAAAATATTGACATAGGGATATTGTTTTACTATTGGTGTACTACAAGATTATTGAAATGTGTAATTTAATGATACTATATAAGTTTTAACTATCAATCCAATTTCATATTTTAGGCCATTAGATTGGGCCTATAGGATATTGGGCCTTTAGGCCAACATATTCCTTTGGTACACAAGGCCTTCAAGCCACAAAAGGCCTCATGGACATGGGATTTCAGGACATAGGGTATCTTGGCCAAGAATGATTTAGGCCAGACCATGAAGGATCCATCCCCAAAAGAGAAATTAGAGTATGTATCATCCATTAAAGGAGATTTAACATGATTGGGAATAGAATGGGGGTATGGAAATTTCCATTAGTACCAGAAATTATACATCACTATGTAGGTAACTTCCATTCAATTATCAATGTCTAGTGTGGACCAATGTGTACAAAATTATTTAGATGTTTGGGAGGCGTAGTTCCAAATATAGTCAGGTCTATGGAAATTCTAGTCATGTAATTATCTTCGGTCCATTGGTCCTTTGGATAATGTATGTGTTCCCCCTCAACCACAATAAAAATGGAATAAACCTAAAATAAATAAATAAACACAACCCCTTGATCCATTGAAACCATTAAATATGTATTCTAAAGTATCAACATTTTTATTCCAAAATCAAGCATAAAACTAATTCTCATGCCTATAATTGGAAAATTCAAAATATAAATTAACTAATTTTAATTTCATAAAATTTTAAAACAAAATTTTATTTGGTTAATTCATGAAATGAAAACATAATATTCAATAAAAATTATCATTTTTAACTATTGGCTACAAAGTTAATATTTTCTAATAAATACCAAATTTCTCACATAGCCAATTTAACATGTTTATTGAAATGATGAAATCATTTTTATCAAATAAAATTTATAAAATTTTCATAAATGTATTATAATATTATCTAAAAAAAGAAATAATTTTTTTAAGAAATCATGTTTTTAAATCATAAAATAACTTTACTAAAAATTGAGTACTTATTTTTTGTTCATTGATAAATAAATAAATGATTTTATAAAACTATTATATATATTTCCCAAAATTTGGTTATTACTATTGATAACTTATAATTTAATGTCTAAGTGATAATGGTAATATAAAAATAATAAATATTTTATAGGATATCGCAATTCTATTAAAGCTCATGGTTTTATGTTAAGAAACCTCTATTGCATATTTATCTTTTAAAATTAGTTGGTATTACATTATCCCCCCACCACCTTTAGTAAATTTTATCCTTTTGATTTTTATATTATCTCAGTAATCAAAGGAATAACATTTGAAAATGGATTTATTTAAAACCAAAATCATAAAAATGGTTAATAAAACATTCTTTTGAATAGAGTAGATGGAAAATATAAAGTTTTCCTAAAATAACACATTTTCAGGTTCCCAAATAGAATAAAATTAATGTGAAGTGAAAATATTGACATGAAGGATAAGAACTAATTTCAAAAATAATGATGGAGGGTGATAGAGGAAATTGATCACCTGTAGATGAACATTCATGAGAAATTCAACAACCACAACACCATAAATCAACTTTTATGTGAAAAGGATCACTGATTCATTAGAAATAATGGTATTATGACCAATTTTTTGTTTCTAGAACCTTTTTATTGAGTTGAGGAATAATATTACCTCCTAGAATATGAAAATAAGGAAATATAATTACGTTATTTTATTCAATTTCATAAACATAGTTTTTCTATATAGTTTCATGTTTTAATCAGTTTCGAGGTTAGGGATCAGGTTTTCCTACATGTCAAACCGAGGTTGGGACACATGAGGATTAGGAGATAGGGTAATCTTTCACTGAGATATGTCAGGATTTTTGAGGTTTTGGAAAGGTTCAGGCTAGTTGCCTATCAGTTACAGTTACCTCAGAGGTACCGGGATATGCATGACGTCTTCCACATTTCTCAGCTATGACCTTATTTCTCAGCCACGTCTCTTGTCTTTCAACCAGAGGAGGTTAAGATAGAGGTGGATACATTATTCGAGGATCATCCTATATAGAGTTATGATTACTGTGCGATGGTTATCCATGTCCAGTCAGTTCTTCTAGTATGAGTGACATGGAAGCATGAGCGAGTATAGGATGAGACCTAGGAGAGGGAGGCCAATGTACGGTCACAATGGCCAGAGCTGTTTGAGGATTCTTCTTATACACTACCTTGCTAAGGAAATTTGGGGGGAAGTTTGTAAGAACCAAGATCTTCTTTTCAGGTATGAATATTTTTTTCCAGCGTTTTCAGAAAAAATAGGATTTTCTAGAAATTTCAGGAGTACACGTTGTGTACTTATAAGTACACACCGTGTACTTGGTTACCGTGGGTAGCCATGTGCTAGCTGAACACATGCCCTTGTGGGGTGACTAGGAGACCACCGAAAGTGGAGCTTAGTAAAGGTAATTATAAGCCATATAATTTTAAAAGACACACTATGTACTTTATTTTTATTTCATTAAATAGACCAGGGTTGCGTCTAATCAACAGAACCTCCTACGTCTTGACCTGTCTCATCTAGGAGCATCTGTACTATGAGAATCTTCTTTGGGCCTCTAACTCTCCATCTGATCTCCAATTCGACCATCGTCGATTGCATTGGAATCACCACTATAAGATCTTCCTTATTTATGATCCTTGTTTCTTGATTCCTCCCCTTTTCTGAGTTTTCTTCAGTTGAATAGTTTTATCATTTTGGTAGATCTACGGCGTTCTAGGGAGATTCAAGGCCTGGGGTTTACGTATATCATTCGTACAATGTCGAGGTAGGTGGTTTGTGCCTTTTCCTAGATATTATTTGAGTTATATGTTCAAAATATCCCAATACCCTAGTTCGGGGTATTGCGTATTTATGGTTTTTAGCCCTGTTATTGCCTTCTATGCCTTGTGTGCTTGAGTAGAGGATTTATCATTATAAATAAGGTTATTTTACATGCTATGGATGTGTTTTACATGCTTGATTGATTCTTACTTTTTGGTTTAGCTTTTCCTATTAGGATGTTTTTTTTCATGCCTATTATTGTTATGATGGAGTGGTTTTATCAGACATGCTATGATATGATATAGACTATTTAGCCAAGTAGTTATTGAGGTTTACTTTGTCTACTATTTATTGTTTGTGTATGATTGCTTACATAGGGCTACGTAAACTAGGTGTAGTGAGACCATAGGGGAAATTGACGTTGAGGGCTTTCCCAGAGTGTCTGTTTTAATTATCATGCTATGAAACAATATGGGGGATTGACTTTGAGTTCTCCCTCAGAGTGTCTATATATACGTTATGAGACCACATGAGTAATTGATGTTGAGTGCTTCCTCAGAGTGTCTGTAGTTTACCATTACATGACTATATGGGGAATTGACAGTGAGTTCTTCCTTAGATATTCTTTGATTGCACATGTCTATAGGTGTAATTTACAGTGAGAACTTACTTAGAGAGTCTTTGTTATATCTTATCTTGTATTTTGAACCAGAGGGGTTAGGCTATGAGAACTACTTAGAGGGTTATTTTTATTATTTTGGTTGATTAAATACTTAAAAGTAAATGTCTGTAAATGAAACTATATGACTGTTTACTTTTGAGTACTTCCTTATTTACTGCTACTTTTTTCTTATTTCCTACCATATATAAATTCACTTACTGTTTGTCATAGATCATTGGGTGGTTGCCTACTGGGATTTTTCTCACACCCTGTTTGGGTCATGCTTTTGGGCCCAAACAGATTATATTCATATGGGTATAAATAAGTTCAAACACCCTTCTTCTTCAAGTACTTGATTACTGTGGAGCTGGGGAGCATGGGACCATGCTGAGTCTTGCGATGCTATTTGAGTTTATTTGTTTTCTTTTTACTTCAGTTTAGTATTGTATTCCAGCATTGTGACTTGTTTGGCTTTTTTCCTAGACATATGTATCACACATCATTTTTATATGTGCTCCAGCTGTTTATTTCTTTTAGTCTTTTGTTTTCTATTGTTGTATGGTATTATTATTCCTTCTGCTATTATTATCTACTTTTTTCCAATGCGTTACTTTTCCAATGAGGTCATAGTTTCCTCACTCTCACCCCCATGGCCCTCGCTGCTAGTTATCAACCTATTGAATTTAGGGAAATGTGCTCGTGGCCATGTAACCAACTGGTTACGGGGAACCTATGGGTGGATTCCAAAACTGGGATGTTAAAAAAATGTTCATTTAATCAAATTCTAAAATATATTCTATCCTATTTATTATAAAAACCCATTTTTAAAATATGAAAATTCCATGACATGACTTGTTATATTTTAATTTAAATAGAAATTTGTTTAATTATTATGGAATTGATTATTTAACAGATGGGGAGAACCTACTGGGATGTTTAGCTCACACAAGATCTTTTCCATTAGGATTTGGTACATTCATATATGCGACATTAATGAAAATGGAATGATATACTTGGAGGTGGAGGATGTTATTGATCCTTGGTTCTTGGAGTGATAGAGTTGAATAGTGGATATGTGATCAACCTGTTACATGGGAAATGTTTGAGGTTTTACCATGTAATATGTTTTATGTTTTAATAATTTACTATTGGGTATTGTTGTACATCTTTTTTTCTAGTAATTTCTCCCTTTGGAGTGGTGATAATACTTAATTTAATTTTTTATTCCACTTTTTTAGGGAAAAAATAGTTCCATTGTGATTCTTGTATAATTCTAGGTTCATGTTTCCAACTAACGGGGTTTTAGAACAGCCTTCTATCCATTTTAGGGCCGGATCAAGTATTACCATTCCAAGGAATCCCATTATGGTTCATGGGGAAGTGGTATTATATGGTTATTTTAGGTTTAATACTTTTATTTGATGTTAATATGCATTTGGGTTGGACTAGTAGATAGTGGGAAGGATTTTTATACTTAGGAGGTAGTTGTGAGTGAGTGTTTGGAAATATCTCCTCATATAAAGCCTTAAGTCACCGTGGTTTCTTGGGAAAAGTATCTTTGAGGAATAATTTTATTTGATTTCTAGAAATTCCCCTAATTCTAATTTTAGAATGATTAAATCCCAATATTGACTTCTACTTTATGGAATTGATATTCCTATATCTCTTCTTTGAGTTGTTGATCATGCTATATTTATTGATTAATTCAAGGTTGTTTCTTGATGTTCTTCAAGATCATGACTCTTAGAAGATGGTTAAATAAGACGTAATAAGAAGATGATGGTGAACCGGAGTAGGATAATCCATTGAATGACATTAATCTTTTTGAGATAGTTTTTTGTGTTGTCTAATCCCTAGGGAAAGTACCTACACTTGTTCTCATTCAATAAACTGTAGTTGAAACTCAAAGGAATAAATATAGAGATCATTATCATGAGTTTCATTTCAAAAACATAGAGACGTCAAAATTTAGAATGAGCCCAAAGAATCTGAGTATTGGTTTACAAATATTGAACTACGTTTAGAGTTCATTGAAATTCTAGTAGCTATAAAGGTGAAATTTCTACCTTTATGCTTGAGTGGCTCAATAGGAGATGGAGGAATTGTATTATGATGGTGAAAAATTATGTAAGCTTATATTGGAAAGTCTTTATAGTTATTTTCACTGATCAGTTCTTAGTATAATATTTAGTATTGAAAATGGATATGAATTTCCTCAACCTACAGTTTCGTGATAGGATCATAACATGGTATTTGAACCATTTTATAGAGAATGTTATATTTTTTCCAAATTTTATATAAAATAAGAATATGATCTCTCAAATATTTGATATGGTTCTCCAAATTGATATTAGATAAAAAAATTCTTGTCTAATTTCACCTATTATGCTGATGTTCTAGATAAATCATTGATGATTTACCTTCACCTAGTTGGAAAGTCAGTGTTGATAGGGGTTTTTATTTCTCCTAGTGGAAGTTTGGTGGGTTCCTTTAAAAAAAAGAATGTGTGATGAGTATCATCATGGTTGTAGGTAGTAAGTTTCATCCATAACTAATGTAGATCCTAGAATTTGTCCCTTTGAATTTCATCCATTCTGGAATTGTTGGTTATTCAAAATGGGTTTTTATGAAGGTACCGAAGATCGATAGTTCATCATGTTTCTCAGAACATCTTTAAGTGTTCATCCATTTCATTTATGATATGTGTAGTGGAATGGTCTCATCAACACAAAAAGTTATTGTGCTTAATTTAGTTTCTTCAATAAATAAGGGGTTCCATCCATAGGCATCTAGAATAAAGATTCTTCTCATAATTCATGAGTCTCTAGAGAAAGTTGTCACGAGTCCAGTGACTGTGAGAGGTACCATCACTATATATTGATCTTTAGTTATCACTTTATTTAACCCTGGTTAATCTCTTTATCACCCCCAATTTGTGTTATGTAACCATTATTCATATCTTTTTAAGTATATGAGGTGGTTGGGTGGAGTTTGGGTGAGTTTTGGATGGTTTTGGAAAGCTTTGGAGGCCTTTTAAGGCTACACAGTTTGAGCACGGTTAAGGGAAAACCATGCGAGATAACCATGTGATATGTGAGGTTATGAACATCTTGCACACTATTTGTCTAACCATGTGAGGATGATATGAAATATTCCCCTTTGATGTATCAGCATGCACACATTTAGGGCACTATTTTCCAATCTGTACGAGCTAACCGTGTGGCCCATTAATGTTTGGTTTTTTAAAAAATGGGAATGCTAAAGATTCACCCTAACTCTCCCAGTTCTTCTCCCATATGAACCCTAAAAGGTATTTATTTCTCTCAAGGTCCAAGGCTGCTCTACCAATCATTATAGAGGCGGTTTTAAGGGGTTTCAAGGGGTTTTGAAGGTGGTTCATCTCGGGTAAGACTTCTCTCCTAGTTTCTCTTTGGTTTTCCCAAGATCTACTCTTCCCTCTCTCTCGGTTTTCTTCATGTACATCTTTTTTTGTTCAGATATATCATTTTTTCCTTAAATTATGATATTTGGGATTCTTGATGTCAAGGAATTTAATCTAGTGTGGTTTCGGTGGGGCATTTTCCAGACTTGGGGTGCGGTTGTTCGTGGGTCGATTTCGCTGGAACCCTAAAGGTAGGTGGCTTCTCTCTTGACTATACATGATTATAATTAGTGACATTGGTTGAAATTAATTTTTTCCCTTTAAATTAATTGGGATAATGATATGTTAATCTAGTTGGGAACCCATTTGGTGATGATTTTTGGGATCTTGGGGAAAATGGGCCATTGTTACAAAAAAGGGATTTGTCGTGTGATTTTAAAATGTTGATTTTAAAATCGTTTGTGGTTGATTATGAAAAATGGTTTTTGAAAAATATTTCTCAATAAATATGTTGTTTATTGAAATGTATTTGGGAATGAAAGGTTGGTTAAATTTTGTTTTCAATAAATGTGTGATTTATTGAAGTGAATTGGATTGTGTTGGAAATTATGGTGTGTTTATTATGTGTCTTTGGTGCTTTGTACTTGTGGGTTGATTAAGTGTAATGGATTTTTTTGATTGTGTGGAAGTGGGTGGGAATTATCACAAAAAAAGGTTATAGATAGGGGATGTAAGATCCACCATTATGAATAGTGGTCGGGAAGCACCACTAGTAGGAAATGTAGTGAACGAGTTAGACGACAGCTCCACTGTTTTGGTTTCCTTGTTCTGTGTTTCTATGCAAGATGGATTTTGTTGGGCTAATGTGAAAGGGTGAAGTGGATTATGGAATGGTTGTTTTTATTTCCATTGGGTTACATGGTTTGGGTAAGGTGTCTTGGTAAGGGTGTGTTTGTCATATTGGTAATTGTTTGGTCCTTTGGCATTGATCATTGGTCTTGGTGTTGACATTCGTTATTGGCCTATTCCTTGAGTCGGGATGGTAACAAGGTGTAGGATTGTAGAAACATGGAATGTATATCATAAAAGTATGTATCTAACCATTTTATGATAAACTTCAAGATACCCAGGAGTTGGATACTTATGTGTTTTGGAGACACTTATACGCATTGGATATCTCATTGTTGTGGGTATAACCAATGAGATGAACCTAAAATGCATGGTAGAAATGAAATCCCACTTGGATGCATATTTCCTTGAGGTATAATGATTTATGGTGGGATATAAATGTGATGATTTTGGAAAATATGAATTGGATTTCAAAATGGATGGATTTGAAACATGGAAATTTGTGGTATTTTGAAAATGGGTTGATTTTCCAAACATGCTGTTTTTTTAGAATAGTGAAAACATTGGAAATGAGAACTTGTGGAATGGCTGGTTATGATAATTGTTATGTAAATGAATTTGAATCAAATTCCTTTTCTTTATATGTGCATGGAAATTATGGTTGTTTTGTATTGATAGAAATCGAATAGGGTAGGCGTTGTAGAGACCAACTAGAGGAAGATGCTAAAAATGTGGTTGCACGTGAGCCACAGGTGAACCAACAGCTAGTGAAGAGTATAGTTACATCTTTATAAGCTATGGAAAGTGGTAATATAGTGGATGAACCAAAGCATGTGGATTATGTAGTTTGGTTTCAATGGAAGAATCCTCCCATGTTTATAGGTGATTTGGAGGTAGAAAGGGCTGAAGCGTGGCTGAAAAAAATGAATAGGATATTTGAATTCTTGGGAACACTGGCATAGATAAAGGTAAAGTTAGCCACATACATGTTGGAAGAACTTTCCCATCAGTGGTGGGAGCTAGCAGTCCAAGCTGGGACAGACCAAAGTGTGATGTGAGAGTGTTTTGAGGAGTTTTTTAAAAAACAATTATACCCTCATACGTTGAATTAAGAGTACAATGGATTTCTTCAGTTTGAAGTAGGGAACATGGCGGTAACGAAATAAGAAGCTAATTTTATGAACTTAGTTCGGTTTTCACCCGTGGTGGCAGGTAGTACATCTTTTAAGGCACAAATTTTTGAAGCTTGGTTAAACCAAGAAATTCATTCCAAGATATCGATGCTATGTATAAATGATTACACCGAAATGGTAAATAGGGATATAGTGGATGGGTGGGATATTTTGGGGGCTAGAGGTGGGGGAAGTATGTTGGTACCTAGAGGGAATAGTGGGAACTCGAATGATGGGTTGAAGTAGAAGGGGGAAACTTATTTCTAGGGTGGGAGTATAACATAGAATCCAATGATAAGATCAGTGAATCTTCCTCCAAAGAGTTAGAGTATGTCGGGAGGTTTTTAGTGCGGCTCTATGGGGCACATCAAGTGGGATTGTATGACACAACCTCGAGCATGTCATAATTGTAAGTAGATGGGTCATCTCCAGTATTATTTTCAGAATTATCAGAGGTCAGGTGTCTGTGACACTACTTTGGGGTAGCATGGGTCTTATGCCTCGATGGAACTGGGGTAGCAGCATACCCCTTGTCAGTAGAGCAAAGTGGGTAATGGTGATTCTCGGAATACCATGATGCCATAGCAGGGAAATAAAGAGCAGATCAAGGCAATAAAGCAGTTGTTTGTAGTTGAGAAGGTTGTGTTGGATGATCATTTAGGGCCATCCATGGTGCGAGGTACAATTATTTTAAATTCCACATTGATATATGCTTTGTTTGATATGGTTACTTCACATTCTTTTATTTCTTTCCGTGTTGTTAGTTTGTTGGGTTTACATGTTCCAATTATGCCTTTTATTTTGAAACTACAAACTCTTATGGGTTAAATAGAGTGTCAGGCATTCCTATGTAGAGTAATATGTTTAGTTGTGGAGGGCATTGATTTGATATGGGATTTCTCAGTGCTTGGGATGGATTCCTATGATATAATCAGGGGAATAGATTGGTTGGAAATGTTTAAGGACCACATCAATTTCTATGCATGAACGATTAGTTTTAAGATGGGGGATGGCATTGAAAATCACCTTAGTGGGGAGAATAATGAAGACTAGGTGCAACGTATTTGTTTGAACCCGTCGTTGGCACGATCTTGTATCAGTTAGTGGATTTTTCATTGGAATCTGTGGAAATTGTTGAGTAGAGTGTTATTCTAGTAGTTGTGGATCAGTTTATGGACATATTTCCCAATGAATTATCATGGTTTCCACCTACAAGAGAAGTGTAGTTTATTATTGATATCCTTCTGAAGAACAGTTCTATCTCAATTATTTAATACCGTATGGCACCAAAAGAATTGTGGGAATTAAATTTTCAGTTGGGGGAGTTAGAAAAAAAAAGGGTTGATCCATCCTAGCACGTCTCTCTGGGAAAACTGTTTTTGTTTGTTAAAAAGGCGGATGTAACTCTACGTCTATTCATTAATTATTATAGACTTTATCAAGTTACGATAAAGAACTAATATCCACTTCCACACATTAATGATTTGATTGACTAGTTGAGGGGTGCTCAATGGTTTTGTAAAATTGAATTGAGGTCAGGGTATTATCAATTGCAGGTGAGGAAATAGGATATTCCCAAAAAAAGATTTAAGAAGTAGATATGGCCATTACAAGTATGTGGTAACTCCCTTTGGTCTAAAGAATGCAGTATCCATGTTCATGGAATTGATGAATCAAATATTTTGGAGATATAAGCTTTGTTTGGTGGTGGTATTTGTCGATGATATATTAGTATATTCAAGGACAAGGGTAGGGCATGAGTAGCACCTGGAGATAGTGTTGGGGATCTTGAGGGATCATCAATTGTACACCAAATTTTCAAAGTGTAACATTTGGATATAGGAGGTTTGTTTCCTTAGACATGTCATTTCTAATAGATTTTTTTTAGTTGATCTGGAAAAGATAAAGGTGGTTATCTCCTAGAAACCTCCAGAGAACATTTTTGAGATAAAGAGGTTCCTTGATATAGCTGGATAATATCAAAGTTTTGTTCGTGATTTCTCATGATTGGCCTCACCAATGAATTTTAAATGTAATAATATCCCATTTCAATGGGATGAACTGTATCAAAAATGATTTTATGATCTAAAGGGTAACCTTAAATCAGCACCAATATTGGTTTTTCTACAACCAAGGAAAGGCTATGTAGTGTATTGTGATGCATCGAGATCAGGTTTGGGTTGTGTTGTCATGAAAGGGGATCATGTGGTTTCATATAGATCACGGTGGTTGAGGGTGAATGTGAAGAACTACCCAACGCATGATTTGGAGTTGGTGGTAATGGTTCATGCTTTAAAAATGTGGCGTCATTAACTATTTGGTGAGAAATTTATTGTGTTTACCAATCACAAGAACTTAAAGAATATTTTCTCACCGAGAGATTTGAACTTGAGGAAAAATATATGGATGGAATATATCTAGATATCTAATTTTGACTTAATGTACACACTAGGTAAGGGTAATTCGGTGGTAGATGCATTAAGTATAAAATCATATGCTCAGGTCGTGAAATAGGCATCAGATCAGTGGTATTTGATGTTGGTCCTAGAAAAAATGTATTTTTAATGTGAGGGAAAAGGTGGGAGAGTGGAATTGTTTCTGGTTTTGTTTGTTTCTTACATTTCGTGTTTTCTTAAAGGGGCATATGAATCTGATTCCGAATGAGTGGCGATAAGGTCAAAACTCAATGGTGGGGAGACCATTGAGAACATGGAACTGAATGGGAATTCATTTTTGTGTTTTCGAAATTTGATAGTTGTACCAGTGAATTTTTAGGAGGAACTTGTCAGGGATTAGCATCAGTCCAGGTGGGCTATCTATCCTAGAATTCAGAAGATGTATAAGGCTTTGAAAGTGCATTTTTGGTGGGCTAATATAAAAAGGGATGTGGTTGAGTTTGTTTTCAGATACTTGAATTGTCAGAAAGTCAATACAGAGAACCAGTGGCTAGTAGGAATGTTGAAATCTTTGCCTATTCCAATTTTGAAGTTGGAGAAAATAGAGATGGATTTTATGACAGGTCCTCTGAGAATGGTTAGGAAACACGATGTCATATGAGTGATTGTGGATTGGATCACAAGGTCGACGAATTTCATCCCGATTTTTGAATCTCATACGGTGGAAGATCTATAAAAATATATATCAAAAAAGTGGTAAATAGGAATGGAATTATAGTTTCAATTGTTTTCGATATAGATCCAAGGTTCACATCTTTTTTTTTGGAAATCCTATTAGGAAGCCCTTGGGATACAGTAGATGATCAGAACGGCGTGTCATCCTCAGATGGATGGAAAATGTGAGGGGACGATACAAACTTTGAAGGAAATGCTAATGAATTGTGTGATGAATTTTTTTGGTTCACGGGAGGATCACTTACTATTAGTTGAGTTATCATATAATAAAATTTATCAAGCTTCAATGCATATGGATCTATTTGAGGCATTGTATGGGAATCTGGGTCGTTCTTTGCAATGTTGGGTGGAAATGTGTGAGACTTAAATGATTGGACCGAGCCTTGTCCAAGAGAATACATATAAGATCATATTCATTAGGAAGAGGATAGAGATGGCTCAAAGTCATTAGAAACAATATGCAGACCATCATTGATCACCGTTGTCATTTGATGTGGGTGATCATGTGTTTATGAGAATATCTCTTAGGTTGGGACATCATCAGTTTGGAAAGTTGGGTAAGTTATCTCCAAGGTATATTGGTCCTTTTGAGATACTTGAGTGGATTGGAGTGGTGGTTTATCGGTTGTCTTTTCCACCATGGTTTAGTGTAGTGTACAATGTGTTTCATGATTCACAGTTGAAGAAGTATCAGTTAGATCATGATCATGTGATTCGTTGGGATCATGTTGAGATAGAACAGGATGCTTCCTTGGTGAATGTTCCAGTGTAGATTTTCTATAGGCAGGAGAATGCCTTGTGTGGTAAAAGAATTGGTTTATTTTGGGTTTTTTGGCAGCATGGTCTGATTCAGTAGGAGACTTGGAATGGGAGAAAGATATGGGTGAGTAATGGCCTGATCTCTTTCAGCAAAGCGATGGTTCTATACTTTATGAGGATGGAAATTCCATTGATGGGGAGAATTTAGCACCCCAGTTTGAGGTATGTACCCCGTATTCATGTCTTTTAAAGTATATATGGTGGTTGGGTGGAGTTTATGAGAGTTTTTTAGGGTTTTGGAAAACATTGGAGGCCTTTTGTGGCAGCAAGGTTTTAGCACATTTAAGGGGAAACTATGTGAGATAACCGTGCGGGCAGTGGGGTTATGCATGGTTTTCACATAGTTTGAATAAGCATGTGAGGAGGCTGTGCAAGATACCCCTTTGAGGTAGCATCAGGTGCATGAATAGCGCACTGTTTTTCTAACCGTGCGAGATAACCATGCGACCCATTAAAGTTGTTTTTTTTTAACAGGAATTATCGAGATTCACCCTAACTCACCCATTTCTTCTCCCATATGAATCCTACACTATATTTATTCCTCTCAAGGTAGAGGGTTTCTCTACCTCTCATTTTAGAGGCTATTTGAAGTGGTTTCAAGGGGGTTTGAAGGAGGTTCATCTCAGGTAAGTCGTCTCTCTTGGTTTCTCTTTGGTTTTCTCTAGATCCACTCTTCCCTCTCTCTCAGTTTTCTAGATCTATATCCATTTTTTGTATATATAGGGTTTTTGGTGCATTAAATTATTATATTAGGGATTTTTTATGTTAGGAAATAGAATCTAGAGTGGTTCCGGTGAAGCGTTTTCCAGATTTGTGGTGCGGTTGTTCATGGGTCGATTTCATTAGAACCCTAAAGGTAAGTGGATTCTCTCTCAACTCCACTTGGATAGAATTATTGACCTTGGAATAAATTGATTTTTTTACTTGAAAATAATTGTGATAATTATATGTGAATCTTGTTGGAAACCCATTTGGTGATGATTTGGGTGATTTTGGAGAAAATGTGTTATTGTTGCAAAAAGGGGCATTGTCGTGGGAATTTAAAATGTTGATTTTAAAATCGTTAGTGGTTGATTATGAAAAATGTTTTGTGAAAGATGGTTGCCAATAAATGTATTGTTTATTGAAATTTGGTTGGAAATGTAATTTTAGTTAAAGGGTGTTTTCAATAAATGGTTGATTTATTGACATGAATTGGCTTGTGTTGGAAATGATGGTGTGCTTATTGTGTGGCCTTGGTGTTTAGTGCTTGTTGGTTGATTAAGTGTTATATATTGCATTGATTTTGTGTAAGTGGTTGGGAATTCTAACTATAAAAGTTGATAGATAGTGGTCTGAAGATCCACCACTATGGATAGTGGCAGGAAGCACCACTAGTTGGAAATGTAGTGAAGGGTTGGATGTAAGCTTCACCATTTTGGTTGCCCCATTGTGTGTTACTTTGAAATGTGGAATTTTTTGTCTAATGTGAAATGTTGATGTGTCTTATTTCATGGTTGATTGGATTTCCCTTGGTTTTTATGGTTTGGGTAAGGTGGCTTGGTAGGGTTGTTTTTGGATTATTAGTAATTATTGACCTATTTAATGTTTTTTATAAACTATTTTATATAAATTTTCTAATTGTTTTATCCTAGTGGTGTGTGTAGGGAAGTCATTTGGGTAAATCCTACTAAGTGTTTGTACTCACCCCCTGATTTGGAACTTTGGTGCTTTTTCATATTTTGTATTCTAGGACATAGGTAAGAGAAAAGAATCTCATTTTGTTAGAAATTCAGCTTGATGCTTTGGGGATGCTGTGGTGCTTGGATAATGGAGCTTGGTGTGGAGATATAGAGGGGGTCCTAGTTCTTTGGGATCTCGTTGTGTAGTCTTACGCTTGGTACTAGGATTTTTAGGTTTGGTTGTATTGGCATTTGGGAATTTTTTATGGAATAGTTTGATATTCTTTTAGTAATGTATGGGTTGTGTTGTTTGGTTGACATTAATCATGTAGTTTTTTATTAATGGATTGTTTAGTTGGTTGATTTTATCTCAAGGTAAAATCCTTCCCCAATTTATTATCGAAGTCCTTAGTATTTATTTCCAAACTTTGGCACCTTGGAAACATCGCTTATGGCCAAGTATCATCCCTCTGCCCCTCAAGCCAATGCGATGTGAAAGGAAGTTTCAATCCCACTTGATTATATTAACTTGTGATGTGAAATTACTAAATAATTTTTTAGAAAATTGATTTAATGATATGGATATTACTATACCCCTCATAAGAAAGATATATTAGGGTCTTCAATGTAATTCTTGTGTCTTCAATTTATCGAATATTGATTTGACCATGGATTTTATGGTTCTATATTTGAAACTTATTGATATCATTTTTTGGATGGATTGGTTGATTTCTCATATGCCTCAAATTGGTAATTATTTTTTTCAGACCTCCTATAGGACCCTTGATGGGGTTTGTCATGTATTTCTAGGAGAACTGGACTCGAAGTTAAGTATATATGGACCTCCATTTTGCGAGTCTATAATGGAAGTGTTGGTTTTTTCTTTCAACTTTGAGAGATAATATTTCAGTGATTATCTCTCTCTAGTTTTAATTGAGTTTCCCTTCATTTTTTCCTTTCATATTCTCTAGCATGCAACCAGTTAGAGAGGCACATATTTCTATTTATTTATAACTTGGAACTCATCCAATACCTATGATTTCTAATTTTATGGAAGTTACATAGTTGAATGATATTGGAGACATACATTTTTTTTTCTAGAAAAAGTTTGGATATTACCAAGTGTGTCATCCTTAGTGGAACCATTATTTTTTGTTATGAAATTTGATGTGACACTCTTCTTATGTGTGGATTACCATAAACTCAATACATTAATAATAAAGAATAAATTTTTTTTTCAATAAATTGATGATATATTTTATCAAAAAAGGGTTTAATTGGTTATTGAAGATCAATTATCGATCTAGTTATTAGCAGTTGCGAATTATAGAATCTAACATTTAGAGGTCTACCTTCAAGATTAAGTATTGCTATTATGAGTATCTTGTTAGTCCATTAGGTCTAACCAATTACCATATTGTATTCATATATTTTATGAACAAGATATTTATTGAGTAACATTACCCATTTATGGCTGTATTTGTGGAAAATATCTAGGTTTTATTGTCATACTCATGAGGAACATGTGAGTAATTTTAGAGAAGTTTTTGAAATCTTGAAAAAATCATCTAATTTATGAGAACCTTTTGAAATGTAATTTTTTTAATTTCGGTAGTGATTTATTCTGAAATTTTGTCTTAGAAAATGGTATTTCAGTTGATCATGATAAGTTGAATGCTATTATGACTTTGTAGAAACTACATAATGTTTTTGATATTCGATGAATCTTGTTTTTGGGGGGATATTGCCACAGATTCATCAAAGATTTTTCAAATTTATATTCTTCAATGATTTTTATCACTCAAAAAAGAGTTATATTCATTTTAGATGAGATATTATAGATTTATTTTCTTATAATAAAATTAATTTTGATTTTTGTGATAGTTTCGATTCTTCCTGTGGTTGGGTAGGGATATGTGGTCATTTCTGACCCACCAGGTTCGGGTTTGGGATGTGTCTTTATACAGTGTGATCACGTGGTAGCTTATTGTTCCTGATATCATATGCCACATAGAAAGAATCATCCAATGAATAACATAAAACTTGTATCTTTGATGCATTACCATCATATTTGAAAGCATTAACCTTTCATAGATATGTTTATAATTTATTCTGAATACAAATTCTTTTCTTATTTCACCTCCCAAAAATATTTGAACCTCTGATAGATGCATCGGGTAGAGTAACTGATTTCATTTGATTTTAAAATTTCTTATACCCATGTATTGGGGAATATTGTTTTTGATTCCTTGAGTAGGAAAATTCCAACTGAGAAAATTAAATAATCATCAGAATAGTATAATCTGATGTATCTCTTTGGTCAGTTGCATTTGGGAGTCTACGGGAATGAGTCAGATGTTATTTTGGAAAGGGTCCATTTGACCTACTATCTTCTCGAGATGATTCATTAGGAGTTTTGGTTTGATGATGTTTTTTTTAAATTAGATACTATATTTATAGTGTGGGTATCATTGGTGAAATTTGTTTCTCTTTAGAGGGTATAATATGTTTCTAAAACTGGCATGTTGTACATTTTAATGGGACAAAGTATGTGACGGGGACTCCATAGTTCATATTTAGCGGTGCACATAAGTACCAAAATGATGTTTTATAATATGTGCTGGTGATTATGTTTTACATGTATGAGATGATACATCACTAAATTAGATTCCCATTGTTCTACATACCAAAAGATCAATGCCAATCACTTGAAACCATCAGCTTGGTTGCAACTTCTTCTAATGTGTACATGGAAGTGGGTCTACATTTCAATGTAATTTTTGGATATCTTATCGCTTAACCTTATAGGGAAGAATTTAATTTGGTATTTTATGAATATAATGAACAAATAAACTCATTTTATACCCATTCTATACAAAACCCATGTTGAGTACATGGGATGTCCTTACACATAGGATATTTCCGATTTTAATGAAGTTCTGTATTCTATGGTCTCTAATAGGGATCCAAATTTCACTTATCACTTTTTGAGAGGACTCGAGTATATAATGGTATCCTAGCTATGTATGATCATGTAATATGATCCATAGAAGGATGGTCATAAAGTGAATGTTATATGTATTTTTTAGGACATGTTGTGGACTTTAATTCTTGAATTTGCTGGAGGTTGGAAGACCATTATGTAATTGTTGTGTTTTACTATAACAATTTTCACCTTTTCACTATCATAATGGTTGATTTTGAGGCCTAGTATGTATTTCCTTATAGATCTAAATTTTTTTGTCAGAAATTGGTCAATGTTCCTCTATTGGATCGAGTTTTTTTCAAGAGATATTGGTAAGGATTTTATTGATTATTTATCTAATGGTGACATTAGACAGCTAGAATAAATCCTATATTGATCATCTTAGAAAACCATTGATGTTTTCTGTTAGTGACCTGAACTTATTGAGTGTTTCATCCGAGTATGGTAACTAATGTTTTTGAAGAAAATGAAAGTTTACACCAAGGTTCATGGGTCCTTGTGAGAATAATAACCACGTGGGGAAAGTAGAGTACCATTTAGAACATGCACCATAGTTTAAATTGACCCAAAACATGATTCATGTATCACAGATTTGAACGTATCATTCTATCACATCCATTGTTTTTAGCTAGAATGATCCTGATGTTGCACTTAATTTTTTCATGGTTGAGCATCTAGTTAGGATTTTTCATTCTGATAAAAAATTTCTTCATAGTAAGATGATACCATTGGTTTGTGTGTTATGGATACATTGTTCTGATTTACATGATATGTGGGAGAATTTGTAACTAATGATAGAGTAGGGTACCCATTTCATTGATATGGAATCTTCTTTAAAGGCTTTCAAGGTACATAATGTCTTAGTTGTGGGGATTTTTTAACATCCAGTTACATTCATTAAGGTGTTTCTTGACCCTTGTTTTGTTCTATATTTCAGGTATGTGTATTTTATTTAATCAATGGATTTTTAGTATAAATGCATCAAATATTTTAGTGGGTTCTCATTGTGTTTGGGCTGATATGGATGCATTTTAATAGATTATATAAATAAAACTGATGTTTATAATCTACAGGATAGATTCACACTATGAATGTAATCCATCACCTGAATCCATCCATCGGAAGAATCCATGATACTATTTCATGCCATGATTTATTTTTATGTTTTGAATTCATTTCCTAAAATTAATGGGTTCCAATCAGGATTTTTATCCTCAGGCGACACCTTTTTGGTCCATACACCACTTGGGATATTCAAATTTGGAAAGGAGGATTCATGAAGTGAATTCCTCCTCCCTTATAGGTTTTTGAAAGTTATAAAATTTAAATTATTTATTTTGACATGAAATATCTTCCCTAAAACGTATTTTTCCACCCCAAGAATTTTTTTGGTGATTCCTTCCACCCCAGATGTCTCGTTTTGGTGTTTAATCTCTAGTGAGTCTCCCAGCTATGGTTTTATCCTTCTACTTTATACCCTTATATAAAATTTTTATGATCTCATTTTACTGATTGAATCATATTTTGATCTTAAAAATTTTTGAACTGATATTTTCTTATTAACCTCAACCACCTTTGTTATTCATTTTCATTTCCCATTATCAGTGTTTATTTTATTGATGATAAAATGTAGGGGTTATATAAGATTTTACCTATAATTAAAACCTTGATTTTCTTGATTGATTTTAAAATATTTTTTAAATGATATAAAAACCTCTATATGTGTTGATTGATTATTTATTTTTAAAAGTGTGTAAAAATTGTGAGGACGCCTGAATTTCAATGGAATTTAAACTATTCAGTGGATTTGAAAAATTGATGGGTTGATTTGGAAATTGGTTTGATGAAATGATTTGATGTTGAATCAGGAGATTAGTGGATAAAATTGATAAATGATTTGAAATGAAATGAATTTAGTAAAACCTATGATATGGTTGTGAAATGAGAAAGGCATGCTGAAAAATGAAATTGTGAAATAATATTTTGAATTAATTAGAAATGATTGATTTTTCAATGATTCATTAATTGATTGATTCATTAAAGAACATGTGTACCTGGGAAGATGGTCGGTCATTGTGATACAAATTATAAGATTTAACCGCCATGTAATGGTTTGAAGATTAAAACATTGACATAATATTACTATGAAATGATTTTCCCATTGGGGAGTTGACTCCTGGTGGCCATAGCGAAGGGATGTGTGCAGGCATTGAGGCGAGATCACTGATTGAGTAGTGTGAGTATCTTATTTCTAGAAACTAAAGTGCCATTGGGATTATTATACAATGTTATGAGATGTTTTATTTTATTATTACATTGCATAAAATATTAATTTTTTTCATTCCAACTAAATTATATAATTTTTTATACAAAATTTCAATTTATGCATGTTTTGAAATATATTCCATATTTTTTATGAATATATGTTTTATTGAAAATATGTAAATTTCATGTCATCCCTTTTCTTATTTAAATTTAAATTTTAACTGGTTTATTTTCTAAGGGAATTGATTATGGAACACTTGTATGACCCTACTAGCATGTTTACCTCACATCATGACTTTTCCTTTAGGATTTCATATATTATATTATGGAATCTCCGTGAAAATTTAATGCGCCACATGGAGTTGGTTGATGTACTTAATCCGTAGGACTTAAAGTGATGGTGGAGATTATTGGATATGTGATCCACCTATAATATGAAATATTTCTAAGCATTTACCATGGTGTATGTTTTGCCTTTTCATGATGCACTATTGTGTATTGTTTTAACAATTTGTTTTTGGTGCTTTCTCCCTTTGGAGTGTTGATCATACTGACTTACATTTTCCTCTATAGAATTTTTTGGGAAAAAATCATTTCCTCGTAATTCTTATTTGATGCAAGGTGAAAGTTATCAACCTATGGGCATGAGGAGTACCCTACATGAAATGTTAGGACTATTTTGGTTATCAACATACCATGGTATCCTAGGATGGATCATTATACATTTTCTATTAAATTAAAGGGAGTATGGTTTTTTATATTCTATTAAAATAAAGGGTTTTTGAGGTTAATGGTTTCTATTAAAAATTATTTTTTTGGTTTTTTGTTTCTTATTCAAACCATGAGGTTTCATATATTTTTCCTCAAAATCATTCTCGTTGGGAGGAGGTGGTGGGGTAACTTTATGATCAATTTTTGAACTTATTAAATAAATATTTTATTTCTATTTTCTTTAATCATTACCTATCTACAATTATTTTTTATTATTACAATGTTATAATTATTGATATGGTATACTTTTTTTATTCGATTTCTTTCTTATATCATCATATAGTTTATCAAGAATATTTACTTATTATCTTTATTTTTTTAGAAACAAAATTCCCCCATTCCATTTATTAATATTTGGAGAATATTTTTCATAACTTCTCTTAAAATAAAATCCACTTTTCTTACAAAAGAAATCATTTTTTATTTAAGAAAATATGTTTACATAGAAATAATTTTTTTTAAATTAGGTCTCACTGATGATGATTACATATATCATCACATAGCCTAATGAGAACATCCATGAATTGAATACTCAATGTAAAAAAATTTCTTCCAATTATTTCATTATTATGTATTCCAATCAAACTAGTCGCTAAATTAATATTTTTAATTCCTTATGAATCACAACATTTAATTTATCCACCCACTACTATAATTGGAAATGGAAACATTATTCTAATAAAACCAAATTATTATTACAATAGTAACATTCCATGAATGTTATTTAGCCCTCCATATTTAACTTTATTCCTAAAATAACATACATATGTACTAAAGATATATTTTTCATCAATATATTTTTATTCAACAAACAAATCTATATCATTATATTTACCATGTTATAATTAATATATATTAGTTAAGAATTATAGAAAAAAATTAAATATTTGAAATGAATTTTAAGAAAATAATTAAGATGGAATAATCCACTTTATAAAACATTAAAATTTTCTATGTTCATTTATAATCCTTTTTTACCAGGAGCACACAAATAAAAAATCTAGAAAATATTTAATGTTACATTTCTTTTTACAAATGGTGCATTCTATTAAATTAAATTGTTTTAAGTTATCAACACATATTAATAATTGACCAAAAAAATAATATATATCATATTAAACCATTATTATACAATAATAAAAATAAATAAAACACATCAACCATACCATTATACTGTCGTTTTTTGGCGGAAATGACTCACCCACATAGGTTTAAAACGTATCATGAAAAATAAAATTTCATGATTAGTCAAGTGTTATTCCTATTTATATGATAGAGAACATATTAGAAGTTACTAGTATTAGATAAATCCCTTATGGGGTTATAATTACATAAGTGAATAGCCACATTATAAACAAAGTAACTTTTACAGCCCACAACATATAGGAATTTAATTTAAATTGTATAGAAAAATTAATCTAAAATTATGAAGAAAAAAAATTAATGATAAGAATAAAATATCAAAGTTATCAAAAAAGGGCCCATATCACCTCAATACAATGAAGAGAACATTGATTAAATGAAAGAAGACATAAAAAACCAATTCCACTAAACCAAATATCCACCACAACTGGTCCGAAAGAAGATTATAGTGTGAATATGATGATAAAATCCCCTCACATGGGGAATATATTAACATTAATAATAATGATGAGGGAGTTATAGAATGATATTATCATGGTCATAGAAACCCTTTGCCCAAACAGTATCCCTATTTCAACATTAGGGTAAGCAATGAGTTATAATTACCATCTCCGAAGAAAAATACTTATGGGATAAAAAATATTGGTTGATGTCGTAAAAAAACCATGGATCAATGATTAAATCAGTTAGTTTTACTAAATTAAAGGGGGTTGTTTTCTAAAACTCCTTATAATGAGATGAAAATCGAATAATATTGATAATATTGGTCATTCAATTCAATGGTCCATCGATCGATGCATTTCCAAATCAATGTGAATATTATCGGGACTCACCATCCTAGATGCCAACACCTTTTGGTCAAATTAATAAACTAGGCTTGAAAATTGATCTCAAAAACTCCCCTAAAACAACTAAATCCTCTCAAACCCTAAGTAACATGAACCACCACTACCACAATGACCTATATAGAATCATCCAAAATAATGGAGCCTACTTACCTCTCTATGGATGACTAAAAATGAGTAAATTACCACCTCCTCAAAAACTAAACATAATTCCCCTGATTTAAAATTGATCACACATACATTATCAGACTCTTACTCTAGTGATCTCAGAGTGTCCTACTATAATCATTATTGTCATCTCCATATACTCTATGTTATTTTTTCTAATAAATTGTTTTAAATGAATTTAACATGAACTCAGATGGGGCATGAACAAGGATGCATTCCTATAAAATAAAAAAGGTTTGGTACTCTTATTATAGGACCATGATTATTTTTGGGATAATTACTTAATTTATTTTTAATTTATTTTTGATTATCTACCCAATTCAAAAATAGGAATATAATTGCATGAAGCATCATCACTTCATCATCTATACCATAAAAAATCACCTGACATAGAATTTCAATAAATATCTATGTCCTTGTATCACATCATAGGGGTTCCTAAAATATGAAATTATATATAGTCTTCATTTTTAATGAAATTTACAATGCCTAACTGATGCTATTTTCCTACATATACCTGAATCCTAAGAATTACCTAAATCCAAAATCCATAAGATATCACAACCATCACCTTTAATACCACTATATCAAGACCAAAATCCCACAAAATGAAACCCACTGGGGTTATCAGTAATGGAAGAGAGATAATTCCATTCTAGTCCCACCTAAAATATTTCATTGGTTTGTGACTAGCACTGAGTGTATATAAACACACACATGGGTGGCCCTGACCTCAAAATGATTTTAAAAATAGGAGATAATATGATAATGAACTCCAAAAAAATACACCTCATAAAAAGAATATCAGAAATTCAAAAACTTGAATTTAATGAAATACATCTGAAACGAATGAAAATAAAAATAATCCTCATCAACGACCATGAAGCTAGAAAAATATCCTAAATAACTACTCCATAAATAAAAACTCAACTCAAACAACAAGCATCTCATTGTGACCTGAAAAAAATATAGATTCATTATAACATGTATACTCAGTAGTGTCGACCCTAAAACATATTTTGATTTATATTAAAGAAGTTTACTAAAACCCAATTTAAAAATAATTGAAATTAACTCATCACTGAAATATAATTTTTATACATTTACCGTCCTCAGTATAGATCCCTCTTAATATAATTCCCAAAAGTATAAAAAAATTAGAGAACACACACACACACACACACACACACATATATATATATATATATGGGTACCCCATAACCATATACCCATTGGCTTTAAACTCTCATTCCTCAATGTCACACGTCATGATATCTCATACCATCTATAATAGTTAACTTATTCATGATTTCCATTGGGCCTCATCCTTATCCACCCCAATCCCATGCGGGGCATAAAATCTCTTGTTGGAATAATCCCGCATATCTATCTCATCATCATCACTATCTAATATGTAAACATTTTTATGTATATAATCTAGTAAATTAAATGTAAATAAAATATACCTCATAAAATTGAAACTTATTCCCGTACAGTTATGGGAACCTAAATCCACCTCAACCATATAAAATTATATTCAACAAACTTTATTCATCACATCCCACTGCACACTTTTAAGGGAAATAAACCCGATGCATATAGAAATGTAATTTTATAGATAAAGAAATAGTGGGGAAGAGGCATTAGCTAAAAATATATTTCATTACTATCATGGATGTTGGGTAAAACTCCCCCAGAACCTCTGGTTTTTAGTTTCTATTCTGATATGGGTAGGGTGTGTATGAAAAAGAAAAAAATACATTGTATATATAACTCACAACGAAACTAAGGGGAATTACCTAGCCATATATTCATATAACATGATAATATCAAATGATATCCATCTTCCCCCACTAGGGTCTATAGATCATATTAACATAAATGAATCTGGTGAAATATTAAAAAATTCTTAGTCCTTTAATGTTACTCCTATTTCATTCCATATATTTCCTTGAAAACCTAATTTTTTGGGAAGACACCCCAAAAACCTCTAGTTGTTGGTTTTCATTCTTACTTTGGTTTGGTGTGTATGAAAAAACATGACAAACAAAGTTAATATAGCTCACAACCACACAACGAAAAACTACCTAGCCTTAAATACCTTTGTCACTATAATCACATAGGACTCCAATCTACAACTGATAAGATGTAGATTTCATATAATCATTTTGTCATTATGAAAAAGGTTGACTAATTGATAATTTAATAATTAATATTATTCTTATTTATTTCAATGATTATCATTTTAATATTTATATCCATGTGATGATGACACTAATTATTCTCTTTGTATTCTTATATGTGTTATAATCATATGCGAGCATAAAAAAACCCTCTCTTATATTAATACATTATTATACATAAAACTATGATTACGCTAGGACACATCCCACAATTCAACATAAAAGTTTCACTCAAGGTGAATTGTATCAAATTAAATTATCTAGATAGAAAATATTCATAAAAATAACAATCAACCATTAGACCCGAAGTAAGTATCATGTTTTAATAACAATGGAAAAGAAAGTCATGATTTGAACTCGTCCCAATGGTTCTAGGGTCCCACATCATTATGAATAATATCACATCTAATCTCCCATGACAACATCCTCATCCTAACCCTCAACTTGTGTCTCCACCATTATAATAAATTGAAATACATTACATCTTTATCATTATAACTAGAACCTCATGCCACTATCACAGCCTCATGTATCTACTCCCATTACTAAATATATATTCTAAGAACACAATTTTATTAGAAAATCACACAAAGTATCTAAATATATCGATTAGAAATACATATTTAATTTATTTTTTCAGGCATAATTTCAAGGAAACTATAGCCCAATCAAATTGAGAATTCTTGCATATATCAACCAAATATAGGCTTAGTAATCCCAAAATATAGGATTTAAGAAATCGTTAAATTATCATTACCATATTTAATTATCGGATTTATTATTAATAAATACCCATAACTCTAGAATTTCTTAAGGATAAATAATATATTTTTTAATCTAACATTCTTCCGTAAGATTCTCTATCATCTAACTAAAATATCATCCATAATTATATATAAATTCCGATTTTATTACCAAAATGCAGAAAAAACATAATTTTTTTATTTAATTCCGAAGAATATAAATTATTATTAAAAAATGTTATAATAAATATAAAAATATCTATTAAAATTCAGTAGAAATAATAAAATATATCCGATCAAAACACCGGCGATGCATTTAATTCCTACAACAAAAAACATTAACATTCATTAACATGTTATAATCCCCATTTCATTCCACAAATGACCATAATTATAAAATAATTCACATAAATATTATTTATGTATTTTAACACAATGGAAGGATACCATTTTTATATTATCAAATATTAATTATACAATGGCACACAATTATATCTTTCTTTCTCATGGATAATTCAAAAATATTCATGACTATTCTGCAATGTGAAGTTTTTATATTTCACTTTCATCTTATAATAACACTGATTATAAAAATACTATTATCTTCTATATATGATAACTCATTAAATTGTATTTTTTGAATTATTATCAACAATTTTGATTATATACTTCAACATGTGATTTTTATAATCCTAGATAATCATAATTGTCCACAATATGTAATATTATTTCAAACAAATTTCTTTTAATTATAATGACAACAGATGAAAAATAATCTATAAGAAATAAACACATATTTGATTTATTTAAATTGAAAAAAAATTAATATTATTATACTTTATAAAACTTTTGAGTAAATTATCTACATCACGTCATTAACACATTCCTATACATTTTGAATTAAATGAATAAATATTTCAACATGAGATAATTCTATCACTTTCTATGATAATTTAATTTGGTTAAATAACTATATTAATTTCCATGTGATACTACATTTTACATCTTATGAAAATTTATAGACCACAAAAATAAATGTTTAAAACTTTATAATAGTTAAACATATTAAGTTATATAATGTGAAATAATCCAATAAAATATAAATCAAAAAATAGTATTTGATCTACCATTTTTTCACCTAGATAATTACTTGGATAAAAATAAATTATCACCCACCCAAAACAATATGTGTTAACAGATTATTTTAATTTTTTAATTAATAATATTCCATTATAAATTTTAATTTTTATTAATTTCATCTTCATCATTTGGAATATCCATATTATAATATAATCATCAATAATGAAATTATCTTCCATAATTTTTCTGATTATGTTTAATCACATCCATTTAAATAAATAAACTTAATAATGATTTTTTAACATCCACACAAAAAATAAAGAAGAAGTATCAAATGCAGTACCTCGAATAATGAAGCTTTCACATTCTACCAAATGTAGAGCATGGAATGAATGAAAGGGAAGGAGGGTGATAGATATTGATATATTTCCTTATATTGGAAACCTAGAAGAATCCATTGATGATTTATTATAGGCTTTTAGATCTCATACGGTGGTTTTTGGTTCACCCAAACTTGAGTTAAGTGATGCGTGACTCAATGGAGAAAAGGAAACTAATTTTTAAAAATTCACAGATATCCCTATAAGGATACTGTAGATAAATTCCCACATGGAAATTCAATTTACCATAATTTAATATTAAAACCATTTCCATTAATGACTCATTGAATATATATAAATTTAATGAAGTTGAAATGTTACATTTAAAACATTTCACATATTCAAAACCATATATTTTCAATATTATATTCTATTATTGTTTTAAAAATTACATTATAAATGTTTATGGGAAGGAAAATTAGGGTTTAATTTAATTTGTTCCCCATAAGAAACACATGAGCCCAACATATGTGTAACATAGTTATATTCTTACCTGTCTAATAAACCTTACAAATGTTTAAGAAAGATTAGTACACAGTTACATTATTTGAGGGAAATACAACTTACCTTTACAAGATAAGTACACTACCATTACATGAGAAAAGGTTTTTCATCTAACCCATATGTAGGTTGAAGCTACCTTTAAGAAACCTTTGAAAACCCATGCTTACCCTAAAACAAGTACAAGCAAAATTAATTCTCCCTTTTTTAACACATGGAAAACATGTCTTTTCTTTTTGCGGCATTAATAATAACCTTATTATCATTACTAGAACATCATAATCATGTGTAAGAATAATTATATTTTTGAAAATATTATATGTTTAATTAAAAAATATTATAATAAAGTAAATGATTTATTATTAATAAATAATAATAAAAATCCAATATATAAATTATATAATTTCATATTCTCCCAATTTAATTTTAAAAAAAAATCAAAACATTGAAATGACATCTCTAACGAACCGAATCTGGTCACTATAAAAACTGGCACCCGAACCGGCATGTGATATGGCCCTAAGGTAGTTCCCGATCCCCATGGTCTATCATAAGTGCCTGATTATCATAAAATGATGTTTGAGAATGATTTACCCGAGTTTGTAAACATTAAACAACAAACAAACTTAATCAAAAAAATCTGGATTTTTCAACTAAAACTGTCATTTACAAAATTTCAGAACTGAATTACATAAGTTAAAACTATGTTTAAAGACCAATAAAAAGGTATGACACCAAATAAGGACAGTCCAATAACCTCCACATGGAAAGAGGCACCGCCCTCAAGCCATCTCCAAAACACCGCATCATGAACGGCCGGTAAAAACCCGAACGGTTTCACAAAAGTTGTACCCAAACCTACAACAAAAAATAACCAGGTCTACTTACACCCAAAGGTGTATGTAGGGTGTGAAAAAAAAGAACAGTGGGATACCACAACTAATATATTCCATGCGATAAACATTCAAAGTCGAAAAGCAAGCAAGTTTTAAAAACACATATAATTTCTAGTTACAATTTCTAAAAGATGCAACTTAAAAAAAATAAGTTTTCAAGAGGTATAATTTAAAGAATCAACACATTAAAAATAAATTCCAATTTTACTGAATTTTACAGCCAAATATATTGTATGTCGACAGTGAGTATAAATGATCCAATGAGCACAAGCAATAGGAAATAACCCCTAGGAACTAGCTCTTTGTGGGTCCCAGGTACCTCATATCTCAGTGAGAGTAACCATCACAAATATTTGTTCTCGTGCATGAACCACTAGTAGGGAACATACCCATAACCTAGGGGTCCCCAATCATCATCATCATAGTTTTTTTAGAGTTTTAACCGTCAATCTTGCTAAGTGAAACTGAGGTCAAACCCCACAGATTCACTAGCAAACTAATACATGTCCCCCACTTAGCTAGCCAGGTTTCCCCTTATGATCAAACGAGTTCCAAAAGTCAAGAAATGTACTTTTGATATGAAAATATTATTTCTACATCAAAAAATTTCCAAACAGCCCCCATTTATACCACAAAAGTCCCAAAAGTTCACTTTTCATTCAAATTGATTTAGAAATCTGACTCACAACAAAATAGCCCACAACACTTTTCACATTTCTTTTACACATCCAAAAATCCATTAAACATTTTTTTTAAACCAATCCAAGATATTCCAACTCACATAAAAACCCACTCACATGTAACATAATACCATTTTCACAACCAAATTTTATTTTTCACATCACACTCACACAGAACATCCCACATCACTTTCACATCTCTTACACACTTTAGTAAATCCTTCAAAAAAATTTGTAAAACATTTACAAGATTTCGCACACCAAAAAACAACCCCTTTCACATTTAAAATGAACCATTTCAAAATATAGACTATCCAAAACATTTTTCCAATATGGTTTCACCACTTACGTAAATCATTAAATCATTCAAATCATTCATAAAACAATTCCAAAGAGTATACCCAATATTTGATCACAAAACCCATTTCAAAACCATATTTCAAGGAAAAAACCACACTAAAATACTACCATAGTATAATTTTCATCCCTAGAGACATTTTTAAAACCACTTTCATGTGTGATAAAATAACCTTGAATAATACCACAAAAGATACAAATAAAAACACCCATTTTCATAAAATTCTCTCAAGATGTATAAAATAATTTTACACACCAAACCTATTCCAAAAACACCCTTCCAAGGCCCAAATGACACTAAGGAATTAACAAAATAGAATTTTAATCTCCTTTTAACAACTAATAAATCAATTTCATATTTTATAAAACTACCACAAAAGATACCACATGAGTTACATTCAAAAATTTCACAACTTCAACAAAAATGCAATTATAAAATAAAATGCTTAACCAAATCCCTAAAAATGGTTTTTTACCACACAGAGCTTATGAGGAACATGAAAAACCTGTAAACCAAGAAAACTAACTCATCAAGGAATGGTTAACCATGGTATCACCTACTGAAAGTGTCGAATCCCTGAAAACTTTATCAAAAACTTAAACCAAACCACCCCCACACCAAAAGAAAGATAAATATAGCCCTAGACCATAATATTTGACCAAAAAGAAACCAAATAATACCATAGGTTCGAACCATAACTTCTGTACATTTTAGAACATAATGAATGAGGGAGGAAACCCTAAGGGAAAAGGAAGAAACCATGAAGGAATCACTTTCCTTGAGAAATATTGAATAAAACACCCCAAATACACTAGTATCTGAATTTTAAAACTTCAAACCATTAAAGGGAGTTTATAAAAATTTTGAAGAGATAATTTAGGAACTAGAATGGGGGGAAATGAGTGAGAAATGAAGGAGTTGTGAAATAATAAATTTACCTCTTTAAAACTAGTCGATTTGAGAAATTCTGAGATGTTTCATCCTAATTCACGATGAAACTGAGCTCCAAAGAAGGATCGGAGAGCATGGGGACACGACTAGTTTATGTGGTCTTGGGGGAGAGTTGGCATCACCGAAATAACGTAAATATTGAAGGAGATATTAAAAAAAAATTAATACAGGAAATGGGATTTCGGGCAGGCCTAATCCGTTAAATAAAAACCCATATCCACCATGATTATGGATTCTTAAAGGGTCCAAATTAATATGTTGGCGTTAATCGGTCAAGAGATGACAAGTAGGAATTGGAATGAATGAAAAATTTCGAAAAATGATGGATCTATAATGGAATTAGAATTTATTTTTAAATCTGGAATTGAGCTCACGGTTTGGCCCAATTCATGAAAACTCACCCATTCTTCCATAATAGCTTGAAAAACCCAAAAAACAAAGCATGAAGGAAAATTAAATGAAATTTAACTTTAAAATAAGTCATGTATGTGAAAATTCTTCCCACCATGAAAACTTTCTGTCCCCATAAATCCACAGCAAGGCCAGATACAAAAACCAAACCCAACTGATAAACCAAGATGTACTTCTTTGCCAAGCTTTGCCCCTAAGGGCCAAAACACCTCCGGTGATCAATTAAGGAAGGGTTACTCTCAAAAACAAAACCTAAACCACTTTTTGGAAATGATCAATCAAATCCATACTTTATCCCAAAATAAAACACCTCAAACACTATCCGAACAAGACTCAAGAATTTCACCCAAACGAACAACTACTTCGAACAAGGTTACACTTACCTTACTTTAACTAAACCATTGGTCCCTCTCAAATCCCAACATTTACTCAATAAATATGTTGGTATTTAGATAGTTCTGAATGAGACTACCTACCACCAAGACAATATGATGGTGAGATCTAAGTTATTGGTATGGGGGGACACAAATAGGCTCCCCACCATAAGAGACAACCAATATCTTTCCAAGATAGAATGAGGACACTAACAGGGGGAGGCCTGAACTGACTCCCTAGTACAAAGGGTAAAAATACATTAAAAATTTATAAAGAAACTTAAATTATAATCATAGTGGGTCTCCCCACAATAAGAACCAACCATCTTAACCGACCACCATGGGACGACACAGAAAGACCCAAAAAAATTAAAGATTTGGGAAGGGCGCATAGTTAGTCCACACGGTTTGGGAAATCGTGAACTAACTGTGCAGATTAATCTTTCTACATGGATTCATGGCACATGGTCAATACTAAACATGCTCAATCTGTTTGATCATCCTGTCTAGCCAAATTTCCATCCATTCTCCAATGACACAAGGGAAACCAAAGGGGGGAGGGAATGACATTAGGTGATGACATGGGTACAAGGCCCTCAACCTATTTCCACCGAACGGGAACAATGAAAGAAAGATGATGAAAATGGAGGTTTAAACTCTTCCTATCTTTCATACTAAAGATAAGACATTATACAAGGATTTAAACGACCCAAGGAACTCCCCTGACTATGAGCCATCTTCTCTCTGAGACCTATGGCTGGAGCTCAAATGATTGAATCATCTTCGACCTCATAGTTAGGCTTTGTAAACCCCCTAAAAGATAATTCTTATTTTGGATCCACCAAAAACTACATTGAAATCCCCAATATGATTTCCAAGACATAACACATTCCAAACCCACTTTACCCTAACTCGATATTTCACTGAAACAGGGGCCTAGAAAATGCACACACATCACACCTTGTTTCTTCAAGTGAGAAACAATAGAAGTAAAGAACACTTATACTCACCTTCCTCTAAAATGGATGATTTTGATGTTTTTTCAAGGGATACATTCTCCCAACATAATATAGACTCTTAGAGGATTGCACGATTTCACCTTTACATTCAATCGAGTGCATGAAATCACAATGCGTCATTGAACATGACCATTGCGACTGATATGAACAATTCATAGAAAGCGACCTTATACAACATACCCAAACAACACACAATTCTAGATAGTGGACACAATATTCTCTCATGACCAGATTTCCAACACTGGTAGTTTAACATGAACTTCTTCTTCAAAGAGAATACAAGGGACCGAGATGACCTCTTAGACACCATCTAGATACTCATCCATGCTAACAACCCCAGACCACTTCCACCTTCGACAAATCAGGAAAATTTAGAGGCTAAGGTCTCTTTCAACCTTCCATGATCACTCTCCCACTACAAGAGGATAGACAAAAAAAAATAAAGGAAATGGTGTAGACTCAATCTAAAAAGCTCAATAAAAAGATTCCTTATATTGATCAATTGTAGGGTCTTAAAATGGAGAAACAATCCATGTTTCACTTCAGTTGTGCACAAACCCTTAATGGGGAGTACCTTATCCCACGATTAAATCCAGGGACCCAACCAAGATGGTCCATCAGTCATGATATACCCTAAAATCAATCCAAAAACATGAAAGGAACCACCATAAATGCATCCCAAGACATTTCTCAGAAGAGACCACAAACCGGACCTTCAACATAGCTTATTGACCAAACACAAACCCAAAACACAGTACTAACAAGAGGGGTTCTTGGACTCAAAACATCCCACAACATCAAAATTTAAAAAAAAACACATAATATACACCATCCCAAACTAGTCATATAGACATCAAGTTTCTCCTTTAAAATCATCTTTTTGAAAATAAACAGTTCAGCGATTAGCGTATCCACCAATGGTACCCCATGGGCCTCACACATGCATGTTTCTGTGCCACACCAGGCACCCACCTCATATCCATCTCGGAACTTATCCAGCCATTCCATCAACCATCCATCATACCATATAACCCCATGCATGTGGTCGATCATGGAAATACCAAAGGTTAAAATAAAAAATTCTTTCCACTTTTCGAAACCAAAACAGTCAACCAATAACTCCTTTTTCTCAAAACCACTAACCACGAAATCAAACCCAAATTACATCTTACCAATATTTTCATATAGGAACTATCATTTAAATGAAAATCACTTTAAATTCATACACATTAATTTCAAAACATCTCATACCATTAAAAAACCTCCCAATAGTTTAGAAAACTCTATTGGAAACACTTTTTCAAATCAAACTTGAACACAGTTTTCTGCTTTCAAAAGAGGTGTAAACACACCATTTTCCATTTCAAAACGATTCTAAAAACTCAGTTCCACCATTTAACAATTAAAAACCTTATATATTTATTATAAAATCATTTAATAAAACTTATTCTTCTTAAAACCATGTCATTTTTATTTTAAAACCTCACTTCCAAGATTTCAAAACTAAAGGACACAAGACAATATATGGGGAAATTATCTTTAGAGGGAGACTTGGACATATGGTTGGTGGCCATACTCCAATCACTTCACCATCATAGAGAGTGTTCAAGGGAAATATATCTGGCTCTACATGGCTTGCCAGACCCTAGGAGCTCACTGAGACCATTAACCCAACTCTCTTTTCATTTCCCCTAATCATTGCCAATCCATGAAAAACAAAGGACTCAGAAAATTCCCAAATTCCCCTAGCGACTCGAATCCCATCATGAAGTGTGGTGATCAGGCACACTACCCATAAATAAAACAACAATTCCCAATAATCCTAACTCCATACTATCCCTACTGCTCCCCAAATAATGTGACCTGAAGAGTTAACCAAAACCTCCTTCGATACAATTTTTTCACAAACCGAATCTAGTCACCATCAAAAATGGCACCCGACCTGGCCCACAACATGGCCATAAGGGAATTCCCAATCCCAATGGGCTGTAACAAGTTCCTGAGTATCATAAAATGAATTTTGGGAATGATTTACCTGAGTTTATAAACATTAAAAAATAAACAAACTCAATAAAACAAATCTAAAATTTTCAACTAAAAAAAGTTTCAGAACTGAATTACCTAAGTTAAATCTATGCTTAAAGACCATTAAAAAGGTATTAAACCAAATATGGACAGACTAAGAACTTCCACATGGAAAGAGGCACCACCATCAATCCATCTTGACAACACCGCATCACGAAAGACCAGCAAAAACCCGAACCGCTGGCACAAAAGTTGTACCCAAACATGTAACAACCAAATAACCAAGTCTAATTACACCAAAAGTTTTAAGTATGGTGTGATACGTAGCCCAGTATGATACTACCATTAAGATATTCCATGCGATAAACATTCAAAGTCAAAAAGCAAGAAAGTTGTCAAAAACATGTAAATTCTAGTTACAATTTCTAAAAGATGCAACTTAAAAAAAATAAGTTTTCAAGTGGGATAATTTATAGAATCAACAATGTTAAAATAAATTCCAATGATACTAAATTTTCCTGACAAATATACCATATGCCAACAGTGAGTGTAATGCATCTAATGAGAACAAGAAATAAGAAATAACCCCTAGGCACTAGCTCGTTGTGGGTCCCAAGTACCGTGTATCTCTGTGAGGGTAACCATCACAAATATCCATTCTCTTTCATGAGCCACTATTAGGGAACATAACCATAACATAGTGGTCCCAAATCATCATCATCATAGTTTAGTTAGATTTGTAAGCATCAATCTTGCTCAGTGAAACTGAGGCCAAACCCCACAGATTCACTAGCATACTTGTACACGTCCACCCACCTAGATACCTGGGTTTTACCCTTCTGCTCAAACAAGTTCTAAAAGTCAAAAAATATACATTTCATATGAAAATATCATTTACACATCACAGATTCACCAAAAATCCCACATGTATACCACAAAAGTCACAAAAGTCCACTATTCATTCAAATTGATTTTGAAATTCGACTCACACCAAAATAACCCACACCACTTTTCACATTTCTTTTAAATTTTCACAAATCCATTAAACAATTTTATAAAACCAATCCAATATATTCCAACTCACATAAAATCCCACTCACAAGTTACATAATACCCTTTTCATAACCAAAATCCATTTTTCACATCACATTCACAAAAAACATCCCACATCACTTTCACATCTCTTACTCACTTTAGTAAATACTTCTAACATTTTTATAAAACATTTCCAAGTTTGAACACAACAAAAAACATCCCCTTTAACATTTAAAATGTACTATTTCAAAATATACACTCCAACATTAAATTTTTATTATTATTTCAAGATGGGAAAATCCCTACACAGAACAAACCTAAGGAGGTCTAAAGTATTGGAGACCCAATGCATCTACCCTAACAAAGTTACCACATGCATGTGGAAGAGAACCCAGCCTGGAAAACAAAAAATTACGATCACCATTAGTAATTCCTGAGGTGAGGAAGTCATCCACCATGTTCCCCTCGCGCCATGTGTGACTAAAAATCACATGTGGATCCAATAAACGTTTTCACTTACGAATGATGTAGACAATGGTCCAAGGGATTTGGAACTTCCCCTGCAGTGAACCATGGAGGATAGCCAAATCAGTCTCAATCGATTCTAACTTAATGTTGTGCAAGTGAAAAAGCTCAATACCTTTTAGCATCGCGGAAGCTTCCACCATGAGGGAATCTCCCGCTCCAAATCCATCACTAAAGGCCAGAATCACTGCCCCTTGGGGATCACAAACCACTACCCCGCCCCTCATAAAACCAGACACGCATGACCCGTCCACGGTCAGCTTCAACCCACTGCTCGGAGGATTCCATTTCACCCATCTGCCTCTCCTGTTAACATCCTGTAAGGTGAAAACAGCAGAATTACCTGCCATGAAAACTCTCAATGTAGTAATATTCATCCATCCTTTGATTAAAGGAACCAATTAAACCACGATGCACCTGGTTCTAACGATCATGGCCAGGCGCGAGCAAGATGTGTCCCCGTGATGTCTTTGGTTTCGGGTATTCCAGATGCTCCAACATCCCGCAACAAGCAGCACTGTCCGCGCCTTCTTCTCTGAAGCATTATCTTTAGAACCCAAGAACCAAAGTTGCAAAAATGTGGCAAGTGTGGCTGCCCGACTTCCCCACCCAAAAGCCTCGCCCAGGTAACTCCAGACTGTAGTCACCCAGTCAGTGGAAAAGAATAGATGATCGACCGACTCCTCCTTGGAAGCAATACATCAAAGACATTTAGATGCCAAAGAGATCCCTTTATTCCTCACCTGTTCGTCAGTTGGGAGAGCGTTGTTCCGAAGATGCCAAAAAAAAGTTGTATTTCACCGGAAGATCGCTGCACCAAACCGTTCCACTCCACCGGTCGTGAATTCCATTGGCGGAAGACACCGAGCGGTACCCCTTAGAAGAGAAGGAACCCGAAGCCGACCCTGTAAAGTTGAACTTGTCTGGTTCCTTGTTCAAGGTGATGCCGTTAAACACCTTTAGCTGGTCGGGTGTGAGGATGGCCTGAATAAATGGCCTAAAGTTGCTTTCCTGAGAAAATGAGATCATTGGGTCCAGACAGCCTGGGAACCCCAGTGGTGAGCCAACCCAGTTCTCCTTCCAGAAATTAATTTTCCCACAACCCACAAGCCACCTGGAATTCATGCGGAGCACTGGTAAATGTTTAGAAATCATAAGTCAGAGTCACGAGGAAGTCCCTCTGCCATTGTCCATCTTTTTGCCATAGCGGTTACTGATAAATCTTTCCCACATCGATTTTTTCCAGAAAATCCCACGCAAGTTTAGCTTGCATGCCCAAAATTTCCCCTTTGACACTTTCAATATTAATACCACCATCAGAAATCTCCTTAGCCATCCTATCCCATGAAGTCCAGTGAAGTCTGCCTTCATTGTGTGGGTCCCATATGAAGCCTGTCAGCACCTTTTCAATATTGTTCAGCACTGCCTTTGGAGCATTAAGCACTGAAAGTACGTGCATAGGGATCGAGGAAAAGACACAATTAACCAACGTGATGCGCCCCCCAAAAGACAATAATCGGTTCTTCTAATTTGTAATACGGGTTGTAATTTTCCCAATTATCCCATCAAAGTGGTGAATCTGAACCCTTCCAGGTGCAATAGGATCTCCTAAATATTCCATAGGAAAGGAATTTTTCTGCATACCCAGCGCATCCGTAATCTTTTTCCCCCTATTGTTTGAACACCATTTCGAGATAAACATGCTACATTTCTCTCTATTGATGGTCTGGCCACTCCACTTGCAGTAAGTTTCCATTACCCTATTAAATTCTCTAATGGTACACTTGTTACCATTCAATAAAAATATCATGTCATCAGCAAAAAAGATATGTGAGATACCGTTAGTATTGGATCTACCACGGTAAGGACGGAGGCTTCCACTAAGAGCTTTCCCCTCAATATATCTGCTAAGGACGTCCGACACCAAACTGAAAAGGCTGGGAGAGAGGGGATCTCCCTGTCGCAATCCACGGTTGGGCTTGAAAAACCCACACTGCTTTACCATGAAAGAAATAGCCAACCAGGGAGAGCTGAAAATTCTAAACAGTAAGTACACAACCCGTCTAGAAAATCCCATAATCCCCAATACTTTAATGATAAAGCTCCATTCCATTTTATCGTAGGCTTTGTGCATATCCACTTTAATCACCACATTGGATCCGGGCGACTTGATGTTGATATCCCCCACCAATTCATGTACCATGGTGATGACCGATTGAGTAGATCTCCATTTGATAAAACCTTGTTGCTTTTCAGAGACCCATTGGGGAAGATAAACCGCTAGCCTTCTGTTGAGAATGCTTTCCAGGATCTTGAACGGGAAGTTACACATACTAATTGGTCTATATTGATTGAGCGAAGAAGGGTCTTTCACTTCTGGAATGAGAATAAGTGTCGACACGCAGGCCACCCTAGGTAGGTGTCCCCCTCTAAAAATGTCCTGGATGGCCTCAACAACCTCCCCTATAACCAACTCCCAAAAACTTATGTAGAAGGATCCTGGAAAGCCATCCGTCCCCGGGACACTTTCAACATTAAGGGCCATAACTGCCTCCCAAATCTCCTCAACATCAGGCATTTTTTCCAAAGCCAGATTCACCTCACCGGTCACCACCCTGGATAAGAAGCTAAACAAGTTGGTTTGTTCAGACGGATAGCCTTCCTGCATAGATGGGTTAGGATCAACCAGAAATATTTTGAAATAATCAAAGGCCATACATCCCAAGACCTCAATAGCTTGGGTAAAAGACCCATCACCCATTCGGATATTGGGAACAGTTTTACTCCTCCTTTCTTTGATGAAGGCTTGAAAAAAGTCTGTGTTTCTATTCCCCTCTCTAAGCCAAGTAGCTTGGGATTTCTCTCGGACAGCTCTTTCTTGCTCCAAGAGTATAACAGCAAGGAGGTTTTTCTTTTCAACAAGAGTGCCAATGTTGTCTTCATCCCATGAATCCTCCAGCCTTCTCTCAAGCTGCTCAATTTCGTCTTTAATCTCTTCTAAATTGGTCGAAAAATTGAGTCTGTTGATTAACCAATGATGCAAGTCTTCCTTGAGCCTTCGTAGTTTACTGTGCAAACCCATCCAACGCCTATCCTGCATGGGATTCACCCAAGATGAAAGCACCACTAAGCAGAAACTGCTATCTGATTTCCATTGATTAGAATAGAAAAACTGCCAGTTGTTCACCAAACCTTGCTCCAGCTTGATGAGAAGGGGAGCATGGTCTGATAAAGCTCGCACAAGGTGTTCCACCCTTGCATTCGGAAAAGAGGAGATTGCTTGAAGATTAGAAAAACACTGATCCAATCTGCACCAAGTGCGGTGATGCCCCCTTTGTTTTTTGCACCACGTAAATTTACTTCCCACAAAACCCAAATCAAGTAAACCATTGCGGGTGGCACAGGACGCAAAGGCTTTCCGGTCACAAATGGGGACCCTACCGCCTCCTTTCTTCTCCAACGGATCCATAATGACATTGAAATACCCCCCCCCCCCACAAACCATGCTGAATTCCCTTGATCAAATTTTTCCAAACACTGCCACAACGCTTCCCTCTCCCTCGCCTCACACTTAGCATAGACAAAGGAGAAAAGGCACCCTTGTTTCCCCTCAGTGATTTTCACAGAAAGATGCTGGTTAGAAGCTTCCAACAAGTCCACTGAAACATTACCTCTCCAGAAGACCCAAATATGCTGATTAACTAGATCGTCGTGAATATAACCCCGCATGCCAAGTCTTGCAGCGAAGCTGGAAATTTTTGACTAGTAATGTTTATGTTCAAGAGTTACAACTACGGATGCCTTTGTACGTCTAACTTCAGAAACCAGAAAATCTAACTTAGCCCATGCCCCCAAGCCCCGGGCGTTCCAAAGAATGAGTGATATCATTGATTCCGAGTTCACCTGGACATGGCTCCAGATGACATCTGGCCTTTAGAATTTCTTGAGGGAGGATTCTGATAAATCTTAGCACGAGCTCAGGTACACACACCACTGACGGGGGAGGACGGCATGACTTCCCCTGTATAGAAATCCTTCGGGACCTGTAAAAGGACATTGAAACAGTTTGAAGTAGGCAGCAAGGAACTAACTGGGGTAGACGAGTCTGGAAGGAGAGACCCCATCTTCCCATCTGAACACACCGGACTCCTCATGTCGCAACCATTGAGGAACTCTCTCGGACATTCTTGAGACTGTGACCCCAGCCCATGAAAACCAGCCTCTTGAGTCTCCTCGCATCACGTCCCAATGCCCAAGACAGAGGAAAAATGTTTCCCAGGTGGAGTAATGTTCGGGCCCTCCAGCAAAAAAACAGGAGTTATGGCCAACGGATCACACCTCGCAAACACCCTCCACAAGCTCCCGAAGAAGGAATTAGGCGATGTTCTTCGAACAAGAAAAGAAGCACAAAAACACGAAGGCATCCGGAGGAGAGTCCCAACCAGTTCTTGAGGCTGAGGAAGTCTAAAACCCGCACCATGTTGACGTGAAAGAAGCAGTTCCATGCACGGAGAGTCGTCCACACTAGAGGAGACCGTAAGCATGTCGGCCCCATCCCCCTCTTCCTGAACAACCGAAGGTGCGAAAGAAGTCTCTGCATCACCCATGGAAGGCATGGTCTAGTCAGAAACCACGGGAGAAAAAGACTTCAAAACACTAGTAGATCACCGATCCTCCGAATGACCCGTAACCATGCCCTTAGAACGTTTTCTACGGCAGGCGGAAGACGAATGCCCCTGAAGCTGACATCCCGAGTAGAAGAACAGAACTGAAGGATAAACTAGAGGCTGCGACCAGTCTGCCATTCCTTCCACTCTGAGGGCGATCCTTTCTGGCAGAGGAGAAGCTAAATCCAGGTCAACTCAGATTCGTACCATTTCCGCATCCTCGAGGCGAGTAGTCCTCTCATCAGCACAAATAAAGACACCAATCGAGTCTTTGATCCTGCGCAGAAGATGCGGATTTCGAAACAGAAGGGGTAGACCTGGTAGCGAGATCCAGACCGCTGCCCTTGAAGAATCCCTTCCATACTGAGAAGCCATCGACCACCGGCACATATGGAAACGACAATGCCCGAAGGCCCGGGGGAAAGAACTCTAAGCCTTGATGAAGTCCACGATAGATTCCAAAACAATGCAGTATCTACTCCGGTTCAGGACTGAGATCTTGGCCGGAAAAGATAAGTTCCACGAATTTACAATGGGTTTGAACAGATGCAAAGGAGGCCTGTCTCTTCCGAATCTTGCAACAAGCATCCATTTGAGGAAATCCGAAGCTTCCCGAAAAGTCTCCGCTGAGACCGAGAAAGCCAGAGAACCACCTTCCCGGAAAGACGAAGCTTTAAACGCGGGGGAAGAGGATCCCCTAGGCTCGGAGATAGGATGAGGGCGTCATAGAACATCTTTGAAGGAAGGCGGTAGTCTCGGATCCAGCCGTGAAGTTGAGGCATCCAGCGAGCCCTCAATGCAGAATGTCGGCGGCGTCAACGCATCAGCAGGCCGAAGTTCCGATGACCCCGATGCGGTGGAAACCGGAATCTCAGAGGTAACGGCCGGGAAATTTTGAAACGCCAGCGGCGCGTGAAGCGCGTTCTTTCCTGTCTTCCCACTCATCAGTACAATTTTGTTCAAAATATACACTCTCCAAAACAATTTTCCAATATGGTTTCACCACTTACATAAATCATTAAATCATTCAAATCTTTCATAAAACAATTCCAAAGTGTATACCCAATCTTTGCTCATAAAACCCATTTAAAAACTGTATTTGAAGGACAAATACACACTGAAACACTACCAAAGTAGAATTGGCAGCCCTAGAGACATTTTTAAAACCACTTTCACGTGTGATAAAATAACCTTGAATAATACCACGAATAATATAAATTAAAACACCCATTTTCATAAAATGCCCTCAAGATGTAGAACAAAGTTTTACACACAAAACCTATTCCAAAAACTCCCTTCCAAGACCCACATGACACTAATTAATTAACAAAATAGAAATTTAATCCCCTTTCAAAAACTAATAAATCAATTTCAAATTTTATAAAACTACCACAAAAGATACCACATGTGTTACATTCAAAAGGTTCACAACTTCAACAAAAATAAAATTATAAAATTAAATGCTTAACCAAATCCCTAAATAATTGTTTTTGCGCCACACACAGCTTTTGGGGAACATTAAAAACCTATAAAACATGCAAACTAACTCATCAAGGACTGGTTAACAATGGAATCACCTACCGAAAGTGTCAAATCCCTCAAAACCTGGTGCAAAACATCAACCACACCACCACCGCACCACAAGGAAGATGAATTCATCCCTAGACCAAAATATTTGTAATAAAAAACACCAAATCAAACCCTATGTTCTAACCCTAACTTCTGGACATTTTAGAACATAATGAAAGAGGGAGGAAACCCTAAGGGAAAAGGAAGAAAGCAAGAAGGAATCACTTACCTTGAAAAATATTGAATAAATCACCCCAAATACACCATTATCTGAATTTGAAAATAAACAAACACTAAAGGGAGATTCGAGAAAGTTTTAAGAGATCATTTAGGAACTGGAATGGCGGGAAAAAGTGAGAAATGAAGGATTTATGAAATAATAAATTTACCTCTTCAAATCTGGGAGATTTGATAAATTCATATATGTTTCATCATAATTTGCGATGAAAACGAGCTCCAAAGAGGGGGAGGAGAGCATGGGGTTGAGCCTTGGGTATGTGGGCTCGGGGGAGAGTTGTAATCATAGAAAAAACACAAATATTTAAGGCAATATTAATGAATTAAAAAATATTTTTAATGCAATAAATGGGCTCTCGGGCAGGCCCAATCCCTTAAATAAATACCCATATCCACCATGATTTTGGATTCCTAAATGGTCCAAATTAATATGGTGGTGTTAATAGATCAGGGTATGACATGTAGGAATTGGAATGAATGGAAAATGTTGAAAAATGAGGGAGTTATAAAGGAGTCCAATTTTATTTTTAAATCTGGAATTTGGCTCACGATTTGACCCAGTTCATGAAAACTCACCCATTCCTCCATAAAAGCTTGGGAAACCCCCAAAAAAAGCATGAATGGAAATTAAATGAAATTTAACTATAAAATAAGTCATGTATGTGATAACATCAATATTTTGAAAACCTATTTTGAAACTATTTATTAAAATATGAAAAAAATTATGGACAAATGAAAACTCCATAATAACAATAGGAAAAGTATGTACCCTTATACTGAAGGATTAAAAAAATCCTTCACAAATACTGTCTCATATTGAAGATCATTGAGTGTGGCAATGTAATTATTAGTTGGTTGGATACTAATGATAACTTAATGGATCCAATGATGAATCCATTACTGAGAAACAACATGAGGGTCATGTTAGGTTTCTAGGTGTTTGATGCCCGATAGATTGACGTAATGGCTTAAAATATATCATGAATTTATAATATTATAAATTCAAATTTATCATTTAGTAATGTATATTGAACTATATTTAATTCAAATGGTAGAATGATAATATCCCCTAAATGTTTGAACTATGATTTTTCCCTAATAATTGATCATAAAATAGTAATATGGGTTTTGATTACATGTTAAACATTGTTCGAATATAACATTTTACTCATTAAAATAGATTGTATATGATATATGAAGAATGGATTCAAGAGTTTATATGTAGATAATTATTAATTTTTTTGACTCAATAAAGTGTATCTCATGTACTATTATACAATAAAAAATATACATATGGGGTCCATAATTATTACAAATCTATCATACTGAGGGTTAGAAGGATACATGGTATAAGAACCTTCTTGCTTTGATACCCTGCTAATGTAAGACAAAATATAAACATATCTAATCTTGTTGTGGTTGGGTATGTTGTTGATCATGTCGTCGGTTGGAGTGCAACAAAGTTGGTATTTTTTCAATAATATTATATGAAAATACACATTTCCCATGATTCAATGATACTAAGGATATGGATGACCATTCTTAGTTGAGACAGATAGGATATGTCCAACTACATTGGTGAGTGTCCTGTGATTTGGTCATCTATTACACAAATGATATGAGATGTATTCATCGACATGTTAATTATTCATTAATTATTCAATAAAATATTACATAACTATAGTAGATTGAAAAGTTATATTTTTAGTGTTCACACGATGTCATGAATGGAAGGAATACATATGATATTAATGATACATCATGTGGATGAGATTCTTTCATAGAGATATGAGTGTGTTTTATAGAGGTCACACAAGAACCCACTACTGGAATTTTACACTTTACCAATTGTTCAAAACTATCGGTAAAGGCCTGGAAACTATTGGTATATAGTATACCAATGGTTCCCCCAACCATGGCCAAGGAAGCCGTGATAATAGGCCTATACCAACAGTTCTATGAAAATCGTTGGTATAGGTGTCAAAATAAAAGGTATACCAACAGTTTCTAGAAATCATTGGCATATGTGTGTTAAAGTGTAACATATACCAACGGTTTGTGAAACCGTTTGTATATGTGTGTTACACTTATACCAATGGTTACAACTGTTGGTATAAAGGGGATATGGAAAGCCATAAGAATATACCAATGGTTTTTTTATAACCGTTGGTATAATCATATACCAACGGTTATAACAAAACCATTGGTATAGTTATATTATAGCATCTATACCAACGGTTTAAATCCGTTGGTATACATTTTCTCAACTCCACAGTAGCAGCGGGACCCTCTCCCCTATCCAGACCTGCAATGACACAGCTCCACAGCAACACAGCATCACACCTCCCCCTCTCCAGACCTGCAACAACACCAATTCAAAATCCCCATCCAAAGTATTCAAAATTTAGAATTCATTCAAGAATTTTGAAATTTTGAAATTTATAAATTCAAATGCAATAACACCCATAAGAGAAAAGGCCTACATGTTATAGGAAATGCAATAACACCTATAAGAGTATTCAAAATTTAGAATTCATTCCTCACTCAAACCACAACACCAACACACATATGAGTATTCAAAATTTAGAATTAATTCCTCACTCAAACAACAACACCAATACACAAAAGAGAAAAAACCTAAATGTTATAGGAAGCACATGGGATTTTTAGTCAGTGTCTTGGGTAGAGTATCTTAAATCCAATAGAAAAACTTAGGTAGAGTGGACAAGGATCTTGATACCCATAATATAGACAGTGGAAGTGGTCATGTGCTTAGACCTAGGATGAGTTATAGGAAGCACATGGGATGTATATATTCCTCTAATGATTATGTATCCATGTATAAATGGTTCCTGATGTGTTAGTGGGTAACATTATCCAATCTCGACATATGAGATGGGTTACCAGAATAGCCTACATGTTTTTCATATACTTTTCAATTAGAATAATGGGGTATGTGGCTAATTGGAATTTTCTCTCCTGGGTGTGATGTGAGATGAATCCCCATCTTGGTAGTGGGTATGAATATTCAATTAAGTCTTTGGTATTGGGTTCCCAAAGGGACTTTGGTTTGGTCCTAGAACCCAATGTTTGAGGATGGGATTGAGGTGATCCATGGGGCTATGGTATCACCATATGTATTCCTCACCATTGGGGTATTTTTATGAGACTTTGAAACTTATTTTTCAAGAATATATGTGTATCATTGTTGACCAATTTGTTATATGGTATGCTTGAGTGTTCATAGGTTTCATATAAAATCACTATATGATATTTTTTTGTTGTATGCTATTGTATAGAATGAATGACCCATGATTGAGAATTAGAACATGAGTGTTGGTGCATGTTCATGATGAGATGTTGAGACTCATTCCTAATATATGAAAAATATTAAAACTAAGTTAACCCATACTGATTTGGAGTGTAGAACTAAAAAATTGATTGACTTTAGATGGATCTATAGGGAGGAAGGAGTTCCCAGCCTGGGTTAAGAGAGAGGGATCTAGTTTAGACCAAATCAAAACTGAAAATAAAAAAATAGATGAATAACATTAAGACTTACATATTAGAACTAAATAATTGTGTGGGGGTTTTCCGAGGGGTGGAGGATGGCTGGGTGGTGCGTGGGGATGTCTGGGGGGTGGGAGGGATGTTCAGGTGGTACGGGGGGTTGTCCGGGGGGGTTGTCCAGGGGGTGGGGGACCATCCGGGGTCAGGGGGCTATCTGGGGGGTTGGGGGGCTGTCAGGGGGGTGGGGGTCGTTCGGGGTGAGGGGGGTGCTATCCAGTGGGAGGGGGGGATTCCGGTGGGTGGGAGGTATTTCTGGGGTGGGGGTTGTGCGGGGGGGGGGGGGGGGGGGCAGGGGTATCTCCGGGGGTGAGGGGGGTTGCCCGGGGTGTGTGGGGGGGATGTTTTGAGTGCGTTTTTGGCCACTACGGTCACACGACACCTCCGATTGATGTGTCGTCTGGCTGACCATTTCACAATTAACCCACTCTTTGTTTTCGTCCAATTTCATGGTATTTTGAGGTCGTTCGGCTAGTTTTGTCCACCCCACACACGCTTCTCAAGCGCGTCAAACACCTAAAAACACATATTATACCTTGCCGTGAAATCCATGTATCTGAATGACGTGTTGTCTTTTCATACACCTCCTGAATAATAATTAGGGTTTTTTCGTGTGATTTCAAGTCATTCCGATATTGTTTTGTATGTATTTGACCGTAAAAAGCATGTTTTGGTCATTTACGACATGCAGAGTGTGTTTTCAGCCACCACGATCACAAGACATCTCTGATTGATGTGATTTCTACCCGACCATTTCACAATTCACCCACCCTTTGTTGTCGTCCGATTTCATAGCATTCTAAGGTTGTTCGGCCAGTTTTGACCACACCACGCATGCTTTTCAAGTGCACCAAACACCTAAAAAACAAATATTCAGCTGTGTCATGAAAACCACATGTCTTAATGATGTGTTTTATCCACATACACCTCACGAATAATAATTAGGGTGTTTTCGTGGGATTTCAAGTCATTCTGATGTCGTTCGGTATACATTTGACCGCTAAACGCATGTTTTGGCCATTTACAACACGCGGAGTGCATTTTTGGCCACTACGGTCACACGACACCTCCGATTGATGTGTCGTCTGGCTGACCATTTCACAATTCACCCACCCTTTCTTATCATCTAATTTCATGGAATTATGAGGTCGTTTGGCTGGTTTTGACCACCCCACGCACGCTTTTCAACCGCGCCAAACACCTAAAAACACATATTCAGTAGTGCCATGAAAACAGCATGCCCGAATGATGTGTTGTCTCCTCATACACCTCATGAATAAAAATTAGGGTGTTTTGTGTGATTCCAAGTCATTCTGATGTCGTTCGGTATGCATTTGACCGTTAAACCCATGTTTTTCCCATTTACGACACGCAGAGTGCGTTTTCGGCCACCACGGTCACACGCCACCTCTGATTGAAGTTCCATCTAGCTGACCATTTCACAGTTCATCCACCATTTGTTTTTTTCGGATTTCATGGCATTCCGAGGTCGTTCAGCTGGTTTTGACCACAACATGCATGATTTTCAAGCGCGCCAAACACATAGAAAACACATATTCATTCATGTCATGCAAACCGCGCATCTGAATCATGTGTTGTCTTTTATTACACCTCATGAATAATAATTTGGGTGTTTTCGTGTGATTTCAAGTCATTCCGATGTCGTTGGGTATGTATTTGACCGTAAAACACAGGTTTTGGCCATTTACGACATGAAGAGTGCGTTTTCAGCCACCGCAGTCACACGACACCTCTGATTGATGTGTTGTCTGGCCGACCATTTTAAAATTCACACACCCTTTGTTTTAGTCTGATTTAATGGCATTCTGAGGTCGTTCATCTAGTTTTGACCACCCCACACACGCTTTTCAAGCACGCCAAACACCTAAAAAACACATATTCAGTCGTGTCACACAAACCACACATCCAAATGACGTGTTGTCTCCTCATACACCTCATGAATAATAATTAGGGTGTTTTCGTGTGATTTAAAGTCATTCCGATGTCGTTTGGTATGCATTTCACCGTTAAACGCATGTTTTGGCCATTTACGACACGCGATGTGATGTTTTAGCCACCGTGGTCACACGACACCTCTGATTGACATGTCTTATGGCCGACCATTTCACAATTCACCCACTCTTTCTTGTCTTTTGATTTCATGGTATTCTGAGGTCGTTCGTCCGGTTTTGACCACCCCACGCATGCTTTTCAAGCGTGCCAAACACCTAAAAAACCCATATTCAGTCGTGTCGTGCAAGCCGCGCATCTGAATGACATGTTGTCTCCTCTTACACTGCACGAATAACAATTATGGTGTTTTTGAGTGATTTAAAGTCATTCCGATGTCATTCGGTATGCATTTGACTGTTAAACGTGTGTTCTGGCCATTTACGACACACGGAGTGCCTTTTCGGCCACCACGGTCACACGACACCTATGATTGACATGTCTTCTGGCTGACCATTTCACAGTTCACCCACCCTTTATTTTCATCTGATTTCATGGCCTTCTTAGGTCATTCGACTAGTTTTGACCACCCCACGCATGATTTTCGAGCGTGCCAAAAACCTAAAAAACACATATTCAGTCGTGCCACGCAAATCGTGCATCTAAATGATGTATCGTCTTTTCCTACACCTAAAAAATAATAATTTGCGTGTTTTACTATGACTTAAAGTCATTCCGATGTCATTGGGTATGTATTTGACCTTAAAACACATGTTTTGGCCATTTTCGACATGCAGAGTGCATTTTCGGCCACCGCGGTCACACGATACTTCCGATTGACGTGTCGTCTGGCGGAATATTTCAAAATTCACCCAAACTTTGTGTTCGTCTGATTTCTTGACATTCCAAAGTCAGTCGAATGGTTTGGACCACCCCACGCACTCTTTTCAAGCATACCAAACACCTAAAAAGCACTTATTCAGCCGTGTCGCAGAAACTGCGCGTCCGAATGACGTTCCGTCTCCTTGTGCACCTCAAAAATAATATCTTGGGTGTTTCGTGTGATTTTAAGTCATTTTGATGTCGTTCGGTATGCATTTGACCGTTAAACGCATGTTTTGGCCATTTACAACACACGGAGTGCATTTTCGGCCACCGCAGTCACACGACACCTCCGATTGACGTGACTTTTAGGTGAACATTTCAAAATTCACTCACACTTTTTTTTCGTCTAATTTCATGGCATTCCGAGGTCGTTCGGCCGGTTTTGACCACCCCATGCACGCTTTTCAAGCGTGCCAAACACCTAAAAAACACATATTCAAGCATTTCATGCAAACCATATTTCCGAATGATGTGACGTCTCCTCTTAAACATCAAGAATAAAAATTAGGCTGTTTTGGTGTGATTTAAAGGCATTTGGATGTCGTTCGGCATGCATTTGACCGTTAAATGCATGTTTTCGCCATTTACGACACGCAGAGTGTGTTTTCGGCCACTGCAGTCACACGACACCTCTGATTTATGTGAATTCTAGCTGACCATTTCACAATTCACTCACCCTTTGTTGTCGTCTGATTTCATGGCATTCCAAGGTTGTTCGGCTGGGTTTGAGCACCCCACACACGCTTTTCAAGCGTGCCAAACACCTAAAAACCCCATATTCAGTCGTGCCGCACAAACCGCACGTCTGATTGATGTTTCATCTCCTCGTACACCTCACAAATAAAAATTATGGCGTTTTGTGTGATTTAATGTCATTCCGATGTTGTTCGGTATGCATTTTACCATTAAACTCATGTTTTGGCCATTTACGACACGCGGAGTATGTTTTTGGCCACCGCTGTCACATGACACCTATGATTGACATCCCGTCTGGCCGAAAATTTTACAGTTCACCCATCCTTTGTTTTCGTCTGATTTCATGGCATTCTGGGGCCATTCGTCTGGTTATGACCACCCCACGCACAATTTTCAAGCTCGCTAAACACCTTAAAAACATATATTCAGTCGTTCCGCACAAACCGTATGCATGAATGACATTTCATCTTTTCTTACACCTAACTAATAAAAATTAGGGTGTTTTAGTTTGATTTCAAGTCATTCCTATGTCGTTGGGTTTGTATTTGACCGTAAAACACATGTTTGGCCATTTACGACACGCAGAGTGCATTTTCGGCCATTGATGTCACATGACACCTCTAATTGACGTGCCGTCAAGCTGAACATTTCACAATTCACCCTCCCTTTGTTGTCGTCTGATTTCATGGCATTCCGAGGTCGTTCGGCTGGTTTTGACCACCCCACGCACGCTTTTCAAGCGCGCCCTAACACATAAAAAACACATATTCAGCTGTGCCGTGCAAACCGCGTGTCCGAATGATTTGTCGTCTCCTCATACACCTCATGAATGACCCATGGATCATTGTGTTAAAGTATCAAGACAATCTGAATATGTTTGGTCCGTTTTCCATATGCCAGTTGTTTTCACTTAAATTGGTGTCCATTTTAAACAAAATAGAGACATCTAGAGTGATACCAGCCACACCATGCCTTGGATTGAGGCATGGTTGTCTTGTACACATCTCAAATGAACAATGGATCGTTTTCCTAAAGTATCAACACAATCCAAATACGTTTGGTCTGTTTTTCATATGTTAGTTGTTGTTTTCACTTAAAAAGTTGTCCATTTCAAATCAAAGTGAGACACTTTGAGTGATACCGGCCACACTGTGTCTCGGATTGATGCGGAGTTGACTCGTACCCATCACAAATGACTAATGTATCATTGTCCCAAAGTATCAATAAAATCTGAATGCCTTTGATTGGTTTTCTGTATGTCAGTATTAGGATCATTGGAATTTGGATAGTAGGTACAGAAGAGGGTCCTGAATAGATCACTCCCATTATTGAATCAGATTTTCAATAGGTGACTGTAAAAATGATTATAGGTTCCAAGATCGAGTTTTTAGGATATTTTGAATAAATCATATGGGTGGATTAAATTAATCAAGTTTTTCCATGTATATTCTCAAGGGACCAGAATTAATAAGTTGGGATATTATAGTGTAGGATAATTTTCACAAAGGTCATACCTGGGTTTCATTCAATAAGATATTTAACCATCTTTTTATCATGAAACTTTACACGTGTAATATACTTTGGAGTTTCTAATGTTGGAGAAAGTGAAGCGTACTCTTTTAGAGTTCTCCAACCACTTGTTGAGTTGGTGAATATTTCCCTACATCTTTTCAAAAATGATTACATAAAATCTTATAGGTTTGAGATGGGACTAAGGGATGATGTTTGGTTGATGCTAGTTCTTTTTAGTCTTCCATCCTTCCTGTAGGTATTGGATAATGTTTATTTTTCTAAAGAAGACATATTTAGAAGGATAAACTTGGGAGGAGCTTTATTGGATGAAATAATTATTCAAAGTTATTATTTTGGTTATCAAAGGAAGTACAAAAGTGTCCAGTGTTCTACAGGACCTATTCCAGGGGCTTCTATAAAGAACCAACATGTTATTTTCTAACCGCAAGGCATAGTGTTTTTTCAACCATGAGTCATAGTGTTTTTCTACGCCGACTAGGGTTCCGAGCACTGAAAAAGCCCCAAAAGCCCCATAAACCATTATAACATCATTACGCTTCCATATTTGGTCAAAAATAAAGAGTTATACTAAATTAAAAAATATCCATACAAGAGTGAAATCCAGGTTCAAAAATAAAGAGTTATACAGAATTCAAAAATGTAATGGATCAATCTGCCCCTAATCACCATCACCATCACCACTGTCATCATCAGCCTCATCCTCGCCTCTATCTATGTCCTCATCATCATCCTCATCAACGTCCCCATGCTCATCCTCGGCCCCATCCTCGCCCTCGACCCCATCCTCACCCTTGGCCCCATCCTCGCTCTCCTCCTCATCCTCATCCTCGGCCTCGTCCTCTTCAGCACCCTTGTCATCACCAGGAACGTAATCATATCGATCGACTCTAGAACTGCCTCCTGGTGTATTGGATAATGCACCCATTGATGACATATATATCTGACAAGCCGTGCTGGCCTCTGGTGGAAGTGATGAAGATGAATATTTTATCAGTTTCATAAATTCTTTCTCCCTCATTTGAACCTATTCTTCCAACTCTGTGACCCTTTTATCAGAATGTCTTGCATACTCCTTGACCTGTTCCAACTCGGTGGTACTAGAATAGATACCCGAAGAGGACCAATATCTCATCGGGACTATATTCTTACCAGGTCGGCAGCATACTCGACCAGAGTGCTCATCTCCCAAAACCTGATATAAATGATCATGTGGCCCTAAATTTTCAGGCTTTTGTTCATCAAGGTCCTCTAAATCATCCTGCTAAAAAAATTAATAGATTATTAAATTTTAAAATAGATATTAAAATTTGAAATAAATAAATTAAAACTTACAATCCTATCTTGTGTCGGTTCATTAAACGCGGTTCCATTTTTTCTTCCTTCGAGAAAAACAATTTTTCTTGAGGGATATGCCCTTAAATATTCAATTTGTGCTTCTTTAATGACATTGAAACAATATAAAGTTCCAGTATAATCATATATTCAATATTCAATAAATCACACAATTTAAGTAGGAAACAATAAAAAGGGAAAGTCCTAAAGAAAAATTATAAACAACCATATCGTACCAGTTGCCTCTCATGATCTGACATAGTAGTGCGACCCAAAGTGTGGAGGCATTGCTTTGAATCAATGTTTTTTAGAAGATTCCTAAATAATTTTTAATAATAAATAACATAATATTAATGATAAATATGAAAACTATGAATTAAATACCTCAAATGGGATTAATACATTAAATTTGGCAGTCACCCAATGGGTAATCATTTGAAGATGTTGCTCTATCGGGCACTCATCCACAATAGGTAATGTCTCTAACTCCGTGCCCAGTCTATCACAGTATCCAACATACAGCTCATGCTTATAATCTCTCCAAAGATCTTCTAGCTCCTTTAAACATGCTGGTTGTGCACCTTCACCATCAGGGAAGTTAAACTGAAGCTGACACCCAATAAATTAATTCAATTAAATACAAAAAAATACTACATTAAATCCAATAGATTTTTTACCCATATTTGTGCCCACGCATTATCCTTGACTTCGTGTGGCATATGTCTCCAAGAGAGAGGGATGACCAGAATGAAGTCGGAGTATCTGGCTATCTAGCATCACAAAAACCCCCCCCAACATTCCTACCCAGATTTATCAATCATATGTCCATCATCATTGTATTCAACCATAAACTGTGTTTTGCAGTTCCATACCACACACAAGTGAGTACGCCCCCTCCCCCACCTCCTATCAGTAGATAATTCTGTTATTAAAATATCAATACAAGTTATAATAAAAATAAATTTTGGTATAAAAATTTGTTGGAGTTATATAAATATACCTGTGGTATTTGGATAAATGGGCATCACTGGATGTGCAGAAGCTGAAGGAATATCTTGTACAGGTGGAGTGTCCATCATTGTACACTCCTCAGCCACATACTGTGTCAGATCAAGAGTCGAAGAACGTGGAATATAATAGCTCATAGATAATGAACCAGAAGCAAAAGATGATGGCACAGACGTCTGGCCAACTGGTAGTGTTAACATCAGAGGCTTAAATATCTCGTGTGTCCCTAAAGACACACCATGATCAAAATGGGGTGTAGAATATATGACTGTAGTAAGGGAATAGTCCAATCGGGTATGACCATTGGATCGTCTAACTCTCGCACCACAAGCCCTCATACCACTGAACTCACTACCAGGACCACCAGATGATCGTGTAACTCTAACACCCCCCCCCCCTCCTACCACCAGCCTCTGTACTGGGAGAAATATCAGACTCCTCGTCGGATATCTCTCTTCTAGGGGGTGGATTCTAAAAAAAAGTTTAACACAAAAGTAAACACATGATATTATAAGTTATTGAAATATATATATTTGAAATAAAACACTAACAACAGGGATGAGTGGAGGAACACCCATCTGTGTCATGAGATGATTATTTTCTGTCATCTTTTTCCTCCGCATATCTTCAATGGGTGTCATTTCCTGTAATGGAAAAAATATGGAAGTAATTAGAAATAGATAACTAATGTCTAACCCAAAAAAATATAGAAAAACCATTATGATAAAAAAAAAACATAAAGAAACAGATGATTTATGGTGGTTTGAAGGTAAGTACTTGAATAGACACTCTGAATGTTGTAGGTGAAACATGTAGGTGAGAACACGACTGTATGATTCTATATATTTCCCACCACAACTTCAGGTTCACAATCAAATCTGAAAATTTAGCTATTGGAGTCATCATAAGTAATAAACGGATTTCTTCCAATTGCAGTAGGGATAGTGTCAACTTCATCATCACCATCATCAACAACATGTCTGGGATTTACTTCAATAATTACACCGAATTTAGGATGACGATGATCTTTGACATAAAAAACTTGTTTCACCATTGATGCCAATACATATTGTTTATCAGTTGCAATAGTACGAATCATGTCAATAACTCGAAATCCTCAATCATCAATAAAGGTGTCTTGCCTCATCATTGAATCAAACCATTGACATATCATAATCATGACTCGACCATTCGAGTAATAATCCAAAATTATTATTTTCTCCACGACTCCATAATAATCTACATTTTTAGAACGGGGTCTATTATTCGATGAACTGACATAATAGCTTGTTGTGGTTGTTAGCATAACACCACCTTGCTATGTTCTCATGTTTCTTGCTTGTTCAGTGATAATTAATTTGTATCCATTGATCACAAGTGATTTACAAGAATGAACCATGGTATTAGGACCAAAATCCAAAGCTCTTATTTCCTCAGAAACAGAGTCTGTAGGAAAACTCGATACCTAAAATATAAACAAATAGTACACTTAATTAAATATTATTTTTATTTAGTTATTACAAAAATATTTTTATATTCAATTTAAACTAAGCAGAAAACTCTTTTATATGCAAAGTCTCTTTCCTTCTCAATGATAAAGAACAATGCTTTCTATATATCAATTATTTATGTTCCCCATAGATAAAAATAATAATAGTTTAACAAATATTTAAAATAATAATATATAAGATAAGAGATACATATACAATTTACTTACTTGATATACTCATCGAACAAATCACAATTGAACAACATTGTGTGATGTGCCATCTCTCGCTCTTCAAGGCTTAATGTAGTCATTGTATACGATCCCAGAATTCCTCCTCTATGAGGACGTGATGGAAAATTGGATTCAATTTGCTCATACTTTTCTTCTTCATTTCTCATTGGTCTTTTTTTTACCGTAGTAAGATCAGACAATTACATTGAGCAGAAATCCACACATTATTGAGCCAAGTAACTGTTCACAATAGAACCGTCGGGATAATTCCGGTTCCGAACATATGATTTCAATTTTTACATGTTTCTTTCAGTTGGATACATCTAACGGAAAGAAACAGCTCCTCCAAGAAGTATTTCGGTTGGAAGATGGACATTCAGATGCAACATGCATGTAAAAAATGATGGAGGTAATATTTTCTCTAACTCACACAAAATTAATGGTGTCTCTGCCAACGGCTTTTTCAAGAATGATTTGGATAACTTCTTAGCACAAATATCTATAAATAAATAGCACAACCAAATAACCGAGACTCTTACATTATTGGACAAGAGATGATGAATTTCTATTAGAATCAACTCATGTAAAAGGATGTGATAATCATGAGTCTTGAAAGATTTCAAATTCAACTCATTTATGTTGACCAGTTTTGATATATTGCTTGAATAACCATCAGTAAATTTAATAGTCTCTAGCACTTATAGAAATTAATTTTTTTAGCAGGTTTCATCACATAAGAAGCACGTGTAACATGCCATTTATTTTCACTGATAAAGACATGGTGCAATTCTGGTCTGATCCCCCAATGTACCATGTCACACCGAGATCGTAAATCATCTTTTGTCTTCCCCTTGACATTTAGAAGAATCTAAAGGAACATTTCACCTATATTCTTTTCAATGTGCATTATGTCTAAGGAATGACGTAACAAGTTGGTTGACCAATACGATAACTCAAAGAATATATACTCTTCTTTTTACAATTGAAACAGGTATCATTGGAAACAATTTTCCTCTTTCTAGATTTCATTACACCCTTCCCAAATGAATAACATAAATCTTCCAATTCATTAAGCACATCAGTTCCAGACATACACTGAGGTGGATCGTCAGTCTCCACGGTATTGTCAAATCTTCGATCATTGTTTCTATATGTATGGTTCATTGGAAAGAATCATCAATGTCCCATAAAACTAAAACTATGAGGATATTTCAGTTTTCTCGATCGAGTATTCTTCATACAAATAGAACATGACAATTTTCCTTTTGTGCTCCATCCATACATAATTGCATAAGCAGGAAAATCATTGATCAGCTACATAAGCACAACATGCATCTAAAATATGTATTTCGAACATGTATCATATGTGGGCACACCCACATCCCAAAGAAGTTTCAACTCTTTTATTAAAGGTTGCATGTATACATCTATATCATTGCTGGGATCAAAAGGTCCAGATATCAGTATACTCAAGAAAGTGAAAGGCTTTTTCATACACAACCATGGGGGAAGGTTATAAATGTGTATCAAAACTGGCCATGTGATGTGTGAAGTAAGAATCTGCCCAAATGGATTAAAACCGTCACATGATAGACCTAGTCTCACATTACGCACATTGTCTGCAAATTCAGGATATCGAGCATCAAATCTCTACCATGAAAATCCATCTACAGGGTGAACCAACTCTTCATTATTCTTTTTCCTCTCCATGTCATGGCATCACATTTTTACAGATATTTTATCAGACATGAAAAGGTTATGTAATCTGGGGATCAATGGAAAGTGCCACATTACTTTTTGTGGCACATGAGATGGTGTTTAATCATCTTTTGGCTTCCATCGGGAGGTTCCACATTTGATACAATCATTTATTTCAGCAGTTTCCTCCCAAAATAAGCTTCAATCATATGGGAAAACATGTTTTTTTTTCAGAATCCAAGTTCATCAACTAACTTCCATGACATATACTGGTTTAAGGGAATATCTGCATCATCTGGAAGTAAATCCTTTAAGAATGTAAGAATGTAATCGATTTCAGTATTGGAAATCCCATTCATAGTTTTCCCATGAAACAATCAGATTAAAAATTCCAACTTTTTCATTTTACCACATTGCCGATATACTGGAGTCGTCGCAACATCATTCATTTTTTTCACCCTATCAATATCATCATTTTCATGGGATGCATCATGTGTGCTTGTATCGAAATCTTGTTGGTTGGACATCTTTTCCTTCTCAAGATGCTGAATAAATGAAAACCGATCATATATAAAACTCTTCAATTCAGTCCTATCATTTTGATAATCAACATTTTGAGATTCCATTTTCTCTCCATTGTGATATCACACATAATATTTTGTTTGGAAAACATATTTGGTTATATGATAGCTAACTGCATCACGACTCAACCAAGGTCTTCCAACACAATTAGAACATGGGTTGTGTATGAGACCACTATCTAAAACCTTGTCAAATGCAATATATAAAAATATGTTCAAATTATTTTAAAAATCAGTTGAAATCCGATCAGTTTTGTACATCCAACTTCTATCCATTCTGTAAAAAAAATAGCAATAAGTCATTTAAAAGAAATTCAATAATATTGAAGTTCAATCGAAAAAATATTTAGGTAAATGAAAATTGTTTACTTTATATAAAAGCATAACTGACACATTACTCTATATGATAATCATATTAAGAAACACAAAAAAATATAGTGTATATTAGAAAATAAGATACAGAATTTATAATGCCTATATTCAAGGATTTCTAGTAAGATATTGGAAGTGGATCACAGAATACATTATCCTTAAGGGTCTTATTACAAGTATATGAGTTTTATACTTTAACTTCTTCAGGGAGATCAGGATGAGGATTATGATGAGGATCACATCAAAAGTAGTTATGGCCTCATCAGTTTCACCTTAACCATGGATTAAAAGATCCTAGGTTTGGGGCCATAGATCATAGGTTGGTAGGGTGTATTCATTGAATCTTGTCCGAATTTATTTTGGAGGGGGACCTTTAATAGTTATAGGTATGGATTTGATTAGAAACACCTATTAAAAGGATATACACGAATTATAATGTCCCAAACCAGGATGCCACTCATTAGTGACCCGAACCCAGATGGCCACATGGCCTCAAGCACATCTACCAAAATTACAAATGTTATTGACTAATAGTGAGAGCATTTGCAATGTCTGGGGGGGGACTATTCCCTCATTACCTAAGTTGCACAACATTAATATTATCAGTTAAAAAGTTGAAGAAAGATAGCAATGGGAAAATATTGGAAATGGATGAAAATAACCAAATCAGTAATAAAAATTAATAAAATAATCATAAACCGAATGATGGTAATGTATGTCATGTTTCAAGAAGAAAAACATAGTTACAACTAGTATGAAGTTTTACTATACAAGAGGCTCAATAAATTCTAAAATTTGACCTAACTTTTTGATCTACAACCCAATCATCTGCTACATGCTCCATCCTATGTCATGTGAGTAGTCATGCATCTGTAAAATGGTGATTCCCCTTATCTAATCATATAATCATGTAATTTATTCGGGTACCCAATGGAATCTCAAACAATGTGTGAGATACAATTCATATTGGTGACCACCGAGAGGTCTATAACTATCCAGCCTATTTATATAACATTTTAATATAATGATATGATAAATTAAAGTGACAACTAAAAAATCTAAAAGGATTTTCTATAGTTCCGGAGAAAAAAATCTAAAAGGGTTTTCTAGGTTAAGTCAAAACAGAAAAAAAATAGATACACATCAAAATAAAAACTTAAAACTGAAATATTAGATAGATAAAAATAAAAATAAGGTACCGCTTAAGAAAATACCTAATTTGGGATGGTTCGGATGAAGATTCAATAGCTTGGATGGGGGAATCTGAGATTCCAACCATTTGGATGGAGGAATCAAGATGAACCCGATAGAGGTGATGTCCGAATGGGGGCGAGGTGCTCTGATCCTGGGGGAGAGGTGCTGTCTGAATGAGGGAGAGGTGCTAGATCATGGGGGAGAGGTGAATTTGGGTTTTTTCTGAATGGGGGAGAGGAGAAGGGCCGCTCAGGAATATTGGGGCAAACCATTACCAACAGTTTTCAAGGACTATTGGTAAAGGGGGGAATTTAGACCCCTTTACCAACGGTTTCAGAAAACCGTTGGTAAAACTCTTATATACCAACGGTTTAAGAAAACCAATGGTATATAAGTGTTGGAAAAACCCTTATTCCTATAGTGACCCTTAGTAGCCTAAGTATCAAAAATTCGTTTCTAGAGGATGTTATTGATGTAAATCCAAAAAATATGGATTTTATATATATTTTTATTGACGTTAAGGAATGTAGGGTCACACAGATCAGCCTCTAGAGAGGGATAAAATTCTATAAAATATTTTTATTTAGAAACTGAGTGAGTATGTTGAAACCATATCCAAAATAAATTTTTGATGGATTCACCAATGTTTGTGATGTTTTTAAATGAGTCTATAAGGATTTTAGTGAGATTTTGAGATTTTATAATATAATAAATATTTAAATGATGATTTAATTTTATGTTTATTTATCCTCAACATTGTACCATTTATAATAATCCATTATTAATGGATTAAATGGTGTGAATATTTATTTAATTGGATCAATGAATAAACAAAAGAGGGAATTCACATATGTTGATACATCCAATATGGTTGATGCTTTTCACTTCAAGAAATTTATTAAGGATGGAATTATAAATATATATGATCCATCATGTTGTTGAAACCAATTATATGAAATATTCAAAAATGTTTTCTTCTACATGATATACTATTTTTACCAATATTTAAGTCTATAGAACGCCTTTGGTGTATCATGGTACTCTCCTTACAATAAAGGATTCACATGGAATTTTACCACCTTCTGGGGTAGATGGTTTTAATTCATTTCTCATATGATATTTATCATGACTACTCCATCGAAGCCTAAAGATTTTGATTGTAGTAATACAGGTACAAAAAAATAATCTTTATTTCTATATATTTATTTTGTAACATTATAACCTTGAAGCCACTGATAGACTCACGATCAATATCTAGGTCCTCTTCTCGAACACTCTATCATAGCACAAATGGATAACAACATATAACCACAATACATGATGTTGAACATGTAACCATGAGTTCTATTTAGGTACAAAAAAATTTTCTAAGGTGGGTGTGAGAAGTACCAAGTTGGACACCACCAATGATGTCTAAAGTAATCTTTCCCATAAATTTAAAATAATTAATTTGGTAGGTATATCAAAGTAAAGTAAATTAGTGTAGTAAATATTAATGAAATTTAACAGGTCTTAAAATATGAACTATATATGGAGTAAAAAATGTATATATATATATACATGTAGTACTATCCTAGACCAGAGACATAACTCAAGCTTCCATGTATAATAATAAGAGTCTAATGTTTTAACTAAGGGTCACCATGCCTGAGTATCACAATTAAAAGTGGATTTCATGCCCAAGTATAACAATTTAAAGTGGAATCCATTCCCATGTATCACATTTATTAGTTGACATCATGCTTGGGAATCTTGAACAACTACAAGAAGGTTCATGCCCATCATCTTACTCATGGGGGAGTGGAACATCTTGTCAAGAAGACCAAGTGATGTGAATCTCCATTTCCAAAATCCTCATCCTAGGTGATTTGAAATGAAATTTATATAACCCAAACTAAGGTCTCTCTATAATAATTTATTATAAGGTTTTCTCACATTCCCTATGTGACCTTGTCCAAGGCATTTCATCAAGAGGAACACAACATCACTCTATGAATAGTGTAAATATTTTTATAATAATTCATTTTATGTTTAATTATAGTTTAGGAGTTCATCCATGATATAATTTAAGTCAACAAAGAATATCAATAAAATATTAATCACAACTTGTAAAAAGTTTCATGTTCATAATCATTTCATAATATTAAAGTGGTACAAGGAATAAAATTAATTTATAATCAATGAAGCCAAGGGAATCCCCTCTTCCATAGCACAATAATTATGAATTATTTAATCATTAATTTTCATTTTATGATAGTGAACCTCAATGGTGGTTTTATTATAAAACATAACATTATAGATTTTCTACTAATTTGTTTTTAATTTAACCATATCTTCCTTTATGGATAATTCAACTCACCTAAAAATGTGATATAAATTGAAAGAAATGAATTTTAATAATATTAAAATAAAAAATTCAATATCAATTTACATAAATGACCACTTTTGGTGGATTGCGTTGGGTTCGTCAACCTTAAACCATGCTATGGACTATAGGGAATTATCAAAGGCTGTCCTATGCATTTAATTTTCACCATTTCATTATTTTGATAAAAGATGTGGAATGTCTTGTCCTTATAACAACAAAAATATCATATAAATAGGACAAACAATATGGAAAATCAACTAGACCTCTAACCTCATACATTAGATCATAAAATCATCTGTTATGGGGATTTGATTCATGCTGGAATGAGATAAATCATGATATTGGGAAATTTCATTGAAAATTGGTTGAATTAGCTCCCATGGAGATTTTGAAGAAGTTGGAAAGATAAAGTAAGAAATAAACTGATAAGAATATAGCCTTATAGATAATATACCAATTAAATAAATGACATTCAATTTAGACAAGTAATTGATCAAATCCCACTAAGGGAATAAGAGGAGGTGTGGTGCACCCGTAGGAGGCCTCATATTTAATTGAAGGATGAAAATGGGTATAAGAACATTAAGGGATAGATGGATTTTTTTCTTCAATTTCCCCCTTTAATGAGGAATATATTTAGGTAATGTGGTTTATATAACTGTTATCCAACTGTGCATCTCACACATCTCAATACCCACACCATTCATGGTTGGACCACAAGGTTTAGACTAACTGTACACCAACCATGTGGGAGGTCCCATCAGTGTTTAGGGTTTCCCTACCACCATTATACTCCTTTAATCCCCATCACTCTTTTAGGGAATGGAATGGTTAATGGTTGGGTTGTGTAGTGATGGTGTGGAATGGTGTTGACCGTCCCATTATTTGACTGGCTAGAAATTCCTTCAGAGATCTATTGATGAACAATTTTCCTTCAACATCCTCTAAAAAATTGTTTTACTAGTCTTCGCCCATGCAATGGAATCTCTTGCATAGGATTCATCTCTGATGGGGTCATCCTATATTTTTATGGTGGCTATTTAGTTTCGGATGGATCTAATTCTTGATCCTACAATTTCACATTTCTGAGATCTAGAAATGAAGCCTTTTTTTTGTCAATCCTCCCCTGATGGTTCTATATAGGTATCATTTTTCTATTTTGGACTCATTGAGGGATGATTTTATTGTTTACCCTACTTGGCTCTACTATTCTCTAGCCCCATATACCATTTTCCTAGACCCCTTGGGTAATATTCTTCTCTAGTATCTTTCGATGGCATCCTCGATGATTTGGGTTTTGTTCATGGAATCTATAACGGTGGATCGGTTTGGAACTCTATGTTCATGGTAGTATTATTTACCATTACATTGGCGATTGTGGATCATGTGATGATGATGTTTTGGGTTTTTTTGGATGCGGATGACCCCCGGTGTTGAATATCATGGTGCGTTCATGTTGCACTAGCATCTGGCTTCTCTTTTGTTAGGTTAGATTCATTGTACCATAAATCATGGCATAATTCATGGTGTTTAGTCTTGTTGGTTCCCTTTCTAGTTTTAATGAGATTTTTTAGCTTCCAACATGGAATTGGCCAATCGGTGGGGCTTTTTCCCAAGGTTGGGTGATCCAGATGATGAATGTGATGTGGGAATAGCTTAGGGCGATGATGGGTGATGTCATGAGGCATTATGTGTTCATGGGTTTTCTTTTTCGGTGGGTCTAGTCCTAGATAGTGTTCCTTGGCCGACATGTTTTTGGTTGTGGTTCATTAGGTTCCTTTTTATGAGGGTCTTTTCTTAGGTGTGGTTCCATGTGCGACCCACTTATGTCTCTTTTTAGGGTAATGGTCTTCTTTTTGGTACTCACATAATGTTAAATTGGTTTAGTTTATAAAAATCAAAAAATATATTGGATAATAAACATAGGTTTTGGAAAAATATGATCATCCCATGTTCCCAACACTATTGTTTTTTAAAAAAAAACCACACCAAAATGTACCCCACATTACATAGTTTAACAAACTGGGAAACACACCTTACATGACTACATGGTTTCTCCAAGGGGTCACACGGTTTAAACAAATCTTATACCCTAGTAAGTTTCTCCCGAAATATTATTTTTTTGGAGACTAACACTCCTATAACTCATCTAGATATCCAAAACAAATCTTAGTACTTAAACAAGGTCCATAAAACACTTTTATGTTTTTCCACTCTCAGAATTAATTTCTAAATATCTGACTAATATTTAACCAACCCACCAATTGAAAAACTAAAATTCCAATTGAATTTCACCTTGTTCAAAAACACATGACCTTACAATTCTGCATTATGGAACCTATAATCCCTAAATAGTCTTGAGAAGAAATGAAAATATCCCATAACCAACTCGACTCAACAATTTCTTTTCAAACGGTTGTGTTGTGTTTCCAAACACCTAATGCGACTTCAAGAGCTACTTTAATCATACGGTTCTTGAATCATTAAACTTGTGAAAACAAACTTATCCAAAACTGTAAGTTAGAGATGATGCTTACTTTATCCCATCTAACCTAAGAAAAAATCATGTAATTTTATCTTTCTTCAATAGGACTATGGTGCTTCCCCCAATAGGTTCTTGATTTCCAAGGTACAATTCTAAGTTACAGTTTGACCACAATCATAATTACCTACTAATGAACATTTGAATCATCCTTTAGAAACTTCTAACATGTCTATCAGGAAATAAATATGGATAATACCCTAATCCCCTATTTTTTCAATTCATGAAAACTCCATTTGACCAAAATCATGCCAGTTGGGTTAGATTTTCATTTAAAACCCAAGGCGAGCATTAAATCTACACTACCTCATCTCGATGATATGTTAAATGTGATTCATCATCGACGTAATCCAACTTATTAAAGAAACTCAAGTCAATATATATACGATTGAAGAATTTCAAGAATTCTTAACTTCGACTATGGACATACCACTAAAACCGATTCAAATTCTACACCTAAGGAATATAGTGATTGTTCCGATCATGCTTATAAAATATGACACCTAACTTTCTATATTTTATCTTGACTGAACCAAAACCTAATCAAACCATCATTATTATATAATGAAATCATAAGAAAATTCATGATCCAGTATACGTGTGTAATGTCCCACCACTCCTAATTATCTTGAGATGTGGTGGAATTTCTTCTGGGCCTTAGGCGACCTACCCGAAAAACCAAATCCAAGAAATAAATGGCAAGGGCTTCATAAAAAGGTGGGGGATGATTTTCCATTTGAAACTAAAATAACCAATTAAAGTACACATTTATCAAAAACCAATAAATTATTCATTAAAAATTGCATTCAACTCCCAGTATAACAAGACAAACCAAACTATATTAGTACCATACCATAGTACAAAGTGGAAACCCAAACCAAGATCAGTGTATAAAGATAAATACTAAAACCAATAAAACTCAATGAATCCAAATACTCTAAAACAACACTACTAAATAATATTTAATCTCAAACACCACAATCCATGATCAATTATCATGAATAATCACTAATGAAATGTGATAACTTTTTGTACATGTGTGTTATTATATAATATATGAAAATTCACCAAGTTCCCATGAAGGGGGTGAGTAATTAAACTCAGTAGTTTTTCCCCAAATAACTTCCCTACTCACGTCACTAGGATAAAAAAAGTTAGAACATTTATATAAAATATTATGTAACAAAATTAGAAACACTTTATATTAAATCCAAACCATACATAAGAAAAATATATTTCATACCAAAAAACTTTTCCAAACCAAATCCATTTCAAAGGAAATCAACCAAAAAAATTAATTTAACCATTTATCAAATTCATTTGTAATAACCCATTCCATTTTACAAAAACACACACACACACACACACACTCAAGCTTGTTGTTTCCATTGACCATGGAGACTCACATCCATAACATGTCCCTTTGGTGGTGGGACTTCATAACCATTATCCACCCCATTTAATTCATGACTAATAAATACATTCCAAAAGTATGCCAACCAAAAGTTTCAAACCATTTTAATAGGAAATTAATTTTATTTATAACACTTTTCCCACAAATTTCTATTCATTATAATTAAGTAACTATTTTAAAATCATCATTTTAAAATCATGAAACTAGATTGACATTCTACGAAAATAACTAATTTCCACAAACCATCACCAATGAAGTTTCTATATATATTTACACATTAAATTTACAATTCAAAGAACTCAATTAAATAAATTTGAATAAAATTATTCTTTTTTTAGAAATGGGGTATGTGAGTGACTCCCCTAACCTCAGAAACTTTGTAAAAAATGAATAATTGCATGAATTATTCAATAAAACTATGTTGAAATTCCCAAACCCCACTTTAGATATATTTCCCTCATAAAAACATAGCCAAAAATCACAATGGTTAGATTAAACCAACAAATATCCACCCCTATAAAATCATATCTATGAATCTAAGATAAGTAAGATGATGATATTGAAGTAAAATAACTAATAAGGGGGACTTACTGAGAAATCCATCCTTCGGCACACTACGATTTTCCAACAGATCACTCCTGGATCAAAGGGAAGACTCTTCACATTCTTTGGGATGAGATAAAATAGAGCTACTATCCTAATATAAGAAAAAATTGTTAAAAGATAAATTATGAATGATATCCACAATTTAGGGATTTAATTATCAACTGTGCACAGTTACTGCACACTATTAGAAAAACATTGCGCTAACCATGAAAATTATTATGATTCCAAAATCATGGTCTATCCTTACTGGTCGAATTTTTTTTCTAGACTGTGCACCTACCGAGAATCCAATTTTGGAAATTGGTTAGCTTTCTATAGTTGTGGTACAGTTTTTACTAACCATGCTCAATCCATGCACCACTAGAAAATCCGCATAACATTTCAAAATTCATCCAAACCCACCAAAACAAAAACCAAATATTTTATAATATTAAAATAATAAATGAAAATATTACATACGTAAAATATATAGTGTTATATTTTCCCCACCATTGGCTATTCCATACCTAGAAAGTAGAAAACCATTGTTTCCCTAAAATTGTATGGGCCACTACTCGCCCATTTCTTTCTCATGTACCAATATTACTTCATGAATCTGAAAATGTTTCAAAAAACATGTACTAGAATGATGTTTTCCCCATAGAATGCTTTATCTCAACTATCCATAATCCACACATGCATGTGTACCAACTAATCATCTTGATATAGGTCAATTTGACCCCATTGAGTCACATGGACAAAATCAGGATAAAACATTTTAAACTGAGACACATGAATCATATTATACACTACACTTCACCATGGAAGAAAATACAACCTACAAAACACCTCACAAACCCATTCCTAGATTCCAAAAATGGAATATGTATCATGTACCTAATTTTCCCTATTTCCCAAAATGATGATGCCAAAGGCTTGGAGACACTCTCAAGAACACATGATCACTATCCTCAAATGAAAATGGCCATAGAAAATGATCCACATACAATTTTGGATGACTCTAAGATATCTCCATCACATTCCTCATCAACTGAATCTTCTATATTGTCTCTCACACATGGCTTTTCCCAACCAATTAAGTTTCACCAGCTACTACCCTGAAAAGTGGAGAATGAAAAAGGATTCCCATACAAAACTTCAAAAGGATACATATGTATCAAGGCTTGATAAATATTTTCTTATGAAGACACCAAAAATTGTATGTGCTACTCCCATGTGCTACCAAAATCTATTACACAACCATGCATCATGTATTCTATTATTTGTATCATGCTTCCAGATTTCCCATTCGTCTGAGGATGTTACATCATACTCATGATCAATTGAGTTCTAATGGATTCCTATAAGTATTTATAGATATGGGACATAATCCTTGGATCTCAATCTAATTCTATCAATATTGGAATTTAACTCCTCTTTACCACTTATCGGATATATATTTTAGAAAAATCCTCTACCATATGAGATACATGAATAGGGATTAAATGGGATCATTTTTTATCTGATCCATTATCATCTATATAGATTCATATTTAGGATCCTTCCTTGGGATACCTCTCATAAAATCCATGGCTAAATGATCCCATTTCTAAATAGGAATAGGTAATGACTAAAAAATACCCGTTGGTCACTAATGCACTACCCTAACCTACTAACAAGCTAAGTAAATAGAAAAAAACACAGACACTTATATTTTCAAACCAACCTAATAATGATGTGCATTCAACACCTTATACATCATCTATATTCCATGATAAACAACCCATCTCAAATGTTGTTAAGTATGAATTATTTGTTCCTGATAATTCTTAGGTATAAGTATCCGATGTCAGACCCATAAAAATAAAATCCCTTTAAGCATACATCCCTCAATGGTATCTCCACTATTGAGTTATGATCTCATCAAAATACATTTTGAATCATATTTCAATGCATCTTCAATAATCAAAACATAATCAAGCACACATGAAAACAAAATTAAAACTGTAACTGTAATGGCCCGGACCTCTCCGGTCCATTTCTTTGTAAAAAATTTGATGTGGTCAAACACGACACGTGTTGTAATAATAATTTTTTTTTATAATAATAATTGATAATGGTGGCGTGAAAATATTTGGTGTTAATTAGATAAAATGGTTTTAATTTAATCATTGTAAAATATAAGAAATAAAATCTAATATATTTAATAAAATGATGGGAGGCGCATGGAATAAGTTATAAAGGAATAAAATACAATAAATGAGGCTCATGTAATAAATTATAAAGGAATGAAATGCATGGGGTGCATGGGTGTGACCTTGTACATGAGGCGTTGTGCGGTTCTCCACAATTAAAGTTGGAATTGTGTTAATAACATTAAAAGGGTATTATTATATAATAATTTGTTATAATAATAATAACATGAAGAGGCACGTGAATGGGGTTCCCAACCATGCGTGAATATAATGTTATGGGATATATGGAGTAATTATATGAAAATAATGGGCGTCAATAATAATAATAATTATTAATGTTAATGATGGGGACCCGTTGATGAAATTGAAAGAGGATTTATTACTATTGAATTAAATAATAATGATAAAGGTGACAGATAAATGGGTTTAATTTTTGGTTAGTAAATTAAATTATTTGAATTTAATTAAATGGAATGGTTTTAACTTAATAACCATGGTAAACTAATTTAATGGGATTAAATTAGTACATTAATTATGGGTGTTATTATTATTAATTTTATTAAATAATAAATTTGAAGTGAGAATGGAGTTTGGGGCATTCCACATGGAGTAAAAGAAATGGGAGGCGCCACTTTTGGTGGTGGGAGAGAATCATGAAAAAAAATAGATTGGAGAGAGAAACAAAATAATAATAATAAGAGAAATAAAATTAAAAGACAAATAAATGAAAAAGGAGGAATTGGTGCTTAATTATAGCGCCCATGAAGACTCCAAAACGTGATTGCTTTTGGAGTTATGAAAAATAAATAAATAATTGATTAATAATAATAATAAAATATTGTTATTATTAATTTTGTTGATAAAACACTTTTTTGTCCGTAACTTCTTTGTGCGACCTCGGTTTCACGAACCGTCAGTGGCAGTGCGACCCTGACTACGAGACGAAAATTATGAGTCCAATATTGGATGTATTTTTCGGGTTTTCGGATTGGGTACCCGAAACGCTCATGAATTAATAGATTTAATATTGTTATTATTACGGGATCTTGTATCCAACGTATCTCCCTCATACGGTATCGGATTGACGATCCGTCAGCGACAGCGTAACCCTGAAATTATGAAGGTCATTTTAAGACCATTAATGAGCTACTTTTATGACTCATGCCTCGGGTCAACGAAACACCACATATTGATAGAATTATCGTTATTATTAAAACGTGTGGAAACCACGTGACGTGTTGTGTGTTAACCAATCAAAACATGTAACGTATGTGCGGTCACATCGTGTATTCATTAATGCACGCTGAATACGGATTTACCTATTCGTTGCCTATATAAGAATGAGGTCATGTTTTATCTTCCATATCGATCGCTTCTTTGACGCACGACGACGCTCTTGGACAATCGAGAAGTATTCCTCCTCTGACTTCTTTGTCCGAGCTCCGAATTACGATTCGTCAGCGGCCACAGGATCGTAGCGACGAGACGAAGCTTCTAAGCCCGGACTTGTCACCTTTCCTTCTGGCCTTCCTTCTCCAGCTTCCATCCTAGGAGGCGTTTGTCGGGCTTGGCGAAGGCGGAGTACACCGAAGGACGTCGTCGGAAGCGACGTGATCGGGACCTTTTGAGGTAGGGGTTTACCTTCGTCTCTCTATTTGGTGCAACATGCGGGGTGGGATATTTTTCTCTTGTTCCATGGGATGTAGTTTAACTTTAAATAAAGATAATAACCGGATAAAGAAGGGTTTGGGGTTTTGTGCTGTTTCTATTGCCTTCCAGTTTCTTTATCTTCTGATTGTGATTTTGGATTGAAAGGCCTTTGCCTACTGAAAATCAAGGTCATTGGTGGCCTTTGCGTGCGCAATTGATATCTGAATTGTTTGTGGTTGGTTTTGTTAAAACATGGAAAATGGATAAGCACGTAAAGACTGGCTGATTAAATGAGAATGAAAACCTTGTGTGATCACCCCGGTTGAACAAAATTGGAATAATGAACATGTTGGTGGTTTGGTTTTTTTGTGTGAAGTGTTTTGTAAACGATGGGGTTGAAATGGGAAGTGGTTGGTTGTGGAAAATGCCTTTATTTATGTAAAGTGTTTTGATTATGAAAAGTGTTTTGGAAGTAAAAGGTGTTTTCAAATGCGGAAATGTTTTGTGTGTGGAAAGGGTTTTATGTGTGGAACTTTGAAATAAATGAATGATGGAATGTTGTATGGTTGTGATAAACTTTTGTAAATGAAATGGCATGTGGTTTCTTGCGTTTTACCTCCTTGGTTGTGGATGGCAGGGATATGTTTGTGAAAGGTTTTGTCTGGATGATAGTTGCCCAGTAGTAATAATTTGTTAAACCATTGCATGAAACATGAAAACCTAAATGGGGTTGGGGGATGATTGTTTGGTTGTTGATGCATGCTTCATGGTAGCAGTGCCGAGGCACATGCTCAGTTCCTCTTTTTAAGAAGCCATAGGTTGGGCTGTGTGTTTGGTATATGTATATATATAATTGTATCTTTGTGTTTTGTCGCACCACACCCATGTCAAGCACCTAGTGCCAAACACTCCCATTTTATGGGAGAGGGTGTTCCCCCTTAGTTACTAGCTCCTTCCTGCTCCTTCTTCCATAGGCTATGATGGCTTGAGGTGACCTTACACCCAAGACTCTTCGGGTAGGTCTTGGAGGCTGTGATGGCTTGAGGCGACCTTTAGCCCAAGACTCTTCGGGCAGGCTTACCGTTCCCAAGAACCTTCTGGATGAGGCCCAGGTGTCTGCGGGCGGGTTAGTGGTTGTGGCCCAGGTGTGTGCGGGCGAGATGCGTGGTTGTGAGGCCCAGGTGTGTGCGGGTGGGATGCGTGGTTTGGCCCAGTTGTGTGTGGGCGGGAAGAGTGTGGTAGCGTCAGGACGTTTTCCGTTAGGAAGAGCAGCATCTAATTAAGTGGGAAATGGTGCGGGGTACCCAATACTTTTGTTCTATATATATACTAAAATTGTTTGTGTTACTTGGTGAGTGTGACCAGTGAGGCTGGGTGGATAGTTTTTCCTTGTTAGTTTCTGGTTCTTCTGTTTCTCACGGGACCTTAGGGTGTCTCCCCACTTGTGCACGAGAGCTTTAGGTTCTCTACTGAGTATACTTGTATGCTCACCCTACGTTGTTTCAGGTTTTCAGGAGGACTACCAGGGCCGTGCGGGACCCTACTAGTCAGGCAGTGGGAGTTATGCAGTTGCTGTTTTCTTGTTTTCCTTTTGGTACTGTACTCACTTGTACTTTTGAGCTTCCTTGTACTTGTACCTTGTTATAAAAATTGTTTAAGCATGCATGTGGGCTTGTTTTGGGTTTATTTATGTACACTTGTTCTTTTCCCTTTTTGGTGGTTGACTTGTCCTATTTCCCGATCCAAAATAATAAAAAGGGTAATGCCTCCCATATTTGTGAAAACCCATACCCTTGGTGCTAGTTGCCAACCCAGGGCCTACTGGAGGCGGGACTCGGGGGTCATTATCTTCCTTTCACCATTGCCAGCTCAGGAGGGGCATCTTTGGTGGGAGGGGGTCGTGACAGAATGGTATCAGAGGTGATGGTTGAGAGATAGGATGGAGTCTGAAGTTAGGCACAGTGAGGATTGCATGGGATGGTAGGGAAACAGCGTTCGTTAATCTTGGTGTGTGACATAGGCCAGGGAAGACCGGCTAGGACACGAGATTTTAGGGCCCCCCGTGATATGATGCAAGGACTCTGAGCCTACCGAACGACCAAGTGAGACTATATTTATTGCAGGGTAGAGACCCTAGGGAAGGTACATGCATCATCATGTTTGTGTTTTACTTGATTTGGGGCGTTCTGGGAATAAAGTAAAATGATAAAATTAACCCTTAAGAAATCTCCTTACTACTCGGGCTTAGGTTTTCCTTGTTTACCGAACAACTATGGCACCTGGACGTCAACGGAACGGCAGAGGAGTGGGACACAGACAGTTTCATGCAATAGAAGTGGCAACCCTAGCAAGGCCAGAGATCAAGAGAGATGTTTCCGGTTTTACTTAAATGCTCTCATTTATGTTTTGTTTAAATTCAAGATCATCACACTCCTTTGTTGAAACTCATTCTCGCCCATGCTTTGGGCCTGGACCTTTTTTTCATGAATTTATAATGCTAAGTTGTTTCCCTCTTTCCTTTAAATGTGTGTGAAGAGTCATAACATGTGGGGAGAGGAGGACCTAATCCCTAATCAAGACGCATTAATGTGGATGCGATTAAACCCGTGCAGGAGAGTCAGTGCCGCCTAAAGCGGATAATATCTCGGCATGGGAGAAGGAATTCCTCAAGCCATGTGTTCGGGAAATTTATTGATGTTTTGTATGGTGTTGGGGGGTAGTGTAAGTTGGAAAATACTAATATATGGAAGTGGGAAGGCTCAGTCCTTAATCGAGAGGCATTAATGCGGATGCGATTAAACCCGTGCAGGCGAGTCAGTGCCGCCTAAAGCGGATAATATCTCGACATAGGAGAGGGAATTCCTAACTCACATAATTAGGGTTATCGGTTGTTTCTTGTTATGACAAGAGGCCTGAGAGGTATCTTGAGGGGTGGTTGTTCGGACCTTTCCCCCCCTTTTATGAGTTGGTTTTAATTCTCGAGGACGAGAATGTTTTGAGAGGTATCGGGTGTAATGGCTCGGACCTCTTCGGTCCATTTCTTTGTAAAAAAATTGATGTGGTCAAACACGACACGTGTTGTAATAATAATTTTTTTTATAATAATAATTGATAATGGTGGCGTGAAAATATTTGGTGTTAATTAGATAAAATGGTTTTAATTTAATCATTGTAAAATATAAGAAATAAAATCGAATATATTTAATAAAATGATGGGAGGCGCATGGAATAAGTTATAAAGGAATAAAATACAATAAATGAGGCTCATGTAATAAATTATAAAGGAATGAAATGCATGGGGTGCATGGGTGTGACCTTGTACAGGAGGCGTTGTGCGGTTCTCCACAATTAAAGTTGGAATTGTGTTAATAACATTAAAAGGGTATTATTATATAATAATTTGTTATAATAATAATAACATGAAGAGGCACGTGAATGGGGTTCCCAACCATGCGTGAATATAATGTTATGGGATATATGGAGTAATTATATGAAAATAATGGGCGTCAATAATAATTATTATTATTAATGTTAATGATGGGGACCCGTTGATGAAATTGAAAGAGGATTTATTACTATTGAATTAAATAATAATGATAAAGGTGACAGAATTATGTGTGTGATTGGTAAATTAAATTAAATGGGTTTAATTTTTGGTTAGTAAATTAAATTATTTGAATTTAATTAAATGGAATGGTTTTAACTTAATAACCATGGTAAACTAATTTAATGGGATTAAATTAGTACATTAATTATGGGTGTTATTATTATTAATTTTATTAAATAATAAAGTTGAAGTGAGAATGGAGTTTGGGGCGTTCCACATGGAGTAAAAGAAATGGGAGGCGCCACTTTTGGTGGTGGGAGAGAATCATAAAAAAAATAGATTGGAGAGAGAAACAAAAAAATAATAATAAGAGAAATAAAATTAAAAGACAAATAAATGAAAAAGGAGGAATTGGTGCTTAATTATAGCGCCCATGAAGACTCCAAAACGTGATTGCTTTTGGAGTTATGAAAAATAAATAAATAATTGATTAATAATAATAATAAAATATTGTTATTATTAATTTTGTTGATAAAACACTTTTTTGTCCGTAACTTCTTCGTGCGACCTCGGTTTCACGAACCGTCAGTGGCAGTGCGACCCTGACTACGAGACAAAAATTATGAGTCCAATATTGGATGTCTTTTTCAGGTTTTCGGATTGGGTACCCGAAACGCTCATGAATTAATAGATTTAATATTGTTATTATTACGGGATCTTGTATCCAACGTATCTCCCTCATACGGTATCGGATTGACGATCCGTCAGCGACAGCGTAACCCTGAAATTATGACGGTCATTTTAAGACCATTAATGAGCTACTTTTATGACTCATGCCTCGGGTCAACGAAACACCACATATTGATAGAATTATCGTTATTATTAAAACGCGTGGAAACCACGTGACGTGTTGTGTGTTAACCAATCAAAACATGTAACGTATGTGCGGTCACATCGTGTATTCATTAATGCACGTTGAATATGGATTTACCTATTTGTTGCCTATATAAGAACGAGGTCATGTTTTATCTTCCATATCGATCGCTTCTTTGTCGCACGACGACGCTCTTGGACAATCGAGAAGTATTCCTCCTCTAACTTCTTTGTCCGAGCTCCGAATTACGATCCGTCAGCGGCCACAGGATCGTAGCGACGAGACGAAGCTTCTAAGACCGGACTTGTCACCTTTCCTTCCGGCCTTCCTTCTCCAGCTTCCATCCTAGGAGGCGTTTGTCGGGTTTGGCGAAGGCGGAGGACACCGAAGGACGTCGTCGGAAGCGACGTGATCGGGACCTTTTGAGGTAGGGGTTTACCTTCGTCTCTCTATTTGGTGCAACATGCGGGGTGGGATATTTTTCTTTTGTTACATGGGATGCAGTTGAACTTTAAATAAAGATAATAACTGGATAAAGAAGGGTTTGGGGTTTTGTGCTATTTCTATTGCCTTCCAGTTTCTTTATCTTCTGATTGTGATTTTGGATTGAAAGGCCTTTGCCTACTGAAAATCAAGGTCGTTGGTGGCCTTTGAGTGCGCAATTGATATCTGAATTGTTTTTGGTTGGTTTTGTTAAAACATGTAAAATGGATAAGCACGTAAAGACTGGCTGATTAAATGAGAATGAAAACCTTGTGTGATCACCCCGGTTGAACAAAATTGGAATAATGAACATGTTGGTGGTTTGGTTGTTTTGTGTGAAGTGTTTTGTAAACGATGGGGTTGAAATGGGAAGTGGTTGGTTGTGGAAAATGCCTTTATTTATGAAAAGTTTTTTGATTATGAAAAGTGTTTTGGAAGTAAAAGGTGTTTTCAAATGCGGAAATGTTTTGTGTGTGGAAAGGGTTTTATGTGTGGAACTTTGAAATAAATGAATGATGGAATGTTGTATGGTTGTGATAATCTTTTGTAAATGAAATGGCATGTGGTTGCTTGCGTTTTACCTAACCTTGGTTGTGGATGGAAGGGATATGTTTGTGAAAGGTTTTGTCTGGATGATAGTTTCCCAGTAGTAATAATTTGTCAAACCATTGCATGAAACATGAAAACCTAAATGGGGTTGGGGGATGATTGTTTGGTTGTTGATGCATGCTTCGTGGTAGCAGTGCCGAGGCACATGCTCAGTTCCTCTTTTTAAGAATCCATAGGTTGGGCTGTGTGTTTGGTATATGTATATATATAATTGTATCTTTGTGTTTTGTCGCACCACACCCATGTCAAGCACCTAGTGCCTAACACTCCCATTTTATGGGAGAGGGTGTTCCCCCTTAGTTACTAGCTCCTTCCTGCTCCTTCTTCCATAGGCTATGATGGCTTGAGGTGACCTTACACCCAAGACTCTTCGGGTAGGTCTCGGAGGCTGTGATGGCTTGAGGCGACCTTTAGCCCAAGACTCTTCGGGCAGGCTTACCGTTCCCAAGAACCTTCGGGATGAGGCCCAGGTGTCTGCGGGCGGGTTAGTGGTTGTGGCCCCGGTGTGTGCGGGAGAGATGCGTGGTTGTGAGGCCCAGGTGTGTGCAGGCGGGATGCGTGGTTTGGCCCAGGTGTGTGCAGGCGGGAAGAGTGTGGTAGCGTCAGGACGTTTGCTGTTAGGAAGAGCAGCATCTAATTAAGTGGGAAATGGTGCGGGGTACCCAATACTTTTGTTCTATATATATACTCAACTTGTTTGTGTTACTTGGTGAGTGTGACCAGTGAGGCTGGGTGGATAGTTTTTCCTTGTTAGTTTCTGGTTCTTCTGTTTCTCACGGGACCTTAGGGTGTCTCCCCACTTGTGCACGAGAGCTTTAGGTTCTCTACTGAGTATACTTGTATGCTCACCCTACGTTGTTTCAGGTTTTCAGGAGGACTACCAGGGCCATGCGGGACCCTACTAGTCAGGCAGTGGGAGTTGTGCAGTTGCTGTTTTCTTGTTTTCCTTTTGGTACTGTACTCACTTGTACTTTTGAGCTTCCTTGTACTTGTACCTTGTTATAAAAATTGTTTAAACATGCATGTGGGCTTATTTTGGGTTTATTTATGTACACTTGTTCTTTTCCCTTTTTGGTGGTTGACTTGTCCTATTTCCCGATCCAAAATAATAAAAAGGGTAATGCCTCTCATATTTGTGAAAACTCATACCCTTGGTGCTATTCGCCAACCCGGGGCCTACTGGAGGCGGGACTCGGGGGTCATTATCTTCCTTTCACCATTGCCAGCTCAGGAGGGGCATCTTTGGTGGGAGGGGGTCGTGACAGTAACACTACCTTTCTCTTCACAATCCAAGTTCATGTTAGTGAACACCGACTTCAACTACCATGGATCCGAAGCCACATTTTTCAAATGATCATATGAATTTCTTATTAATTCATATTTCACTGAATTGAATATAACCATTTTATAAATAATTTCCAAGTTAAACATTTGGATATACTCCATCCAAATTATTTTCCCCAGGTTCAAATACCTTTGTGATACAGTATGTTTCAAAAATATTTTGATATGAAAACATAGTAAATTTCTCACTAAAGTTGTAATGATTCCATGTATTCAAGGAATGAACTATAGAATATGACTCCAAATCATTTTTTTTCTAGTTATTATGGTGAAACCATAATTATCATGAGATATAAGAAACAACATGTTCTCCTTTCATGAGAATTCATCACATCCCAGATCCCTAAGCATCACAAATACATCACATACCCTTTTCATGATTCTCTAAATATCCTGATAATTGTTGATGTAGGTAGAACCTTTATCTCATAAGAGGACATCTCACATTAAACATTCCATTAAAATGGAATATTTTTCCTTATCGAAGTTATAATACGTGATGACAGTCATGAAAATTCATGAACAAAGCATCAATAATAACATGTCAATATAAAGAAACTATATATCCCAAAGACATTCATCAATGGTTTTAAAGAGATAATATCCTCTTTCTTTTCAGGATTCATATGGAAACCTCTTTGATAAACAACATGGAAAAGGAAACATACTTATTATATCCAAAAATCAGACATTGAAAGTCTTTCATGAAAACGATGATCCTACAAAATTACTAAAATTCCGACCAAGTGTTTCTCATTCTCAACCCCTGTCCTAAAATACACCAATATGTCATCCAGAAACAGCACAACAAAAGAATATAGATACCTCTAAAATATATGATTCATCAATTCCATGAAGGCTGGTGGGGAATTTTTAAAACCAAATAGCCAACCCATATACTCAAAATGGATATATCTACTTCTGAAATCTATCTTTGGAATATCCTCTTTCTGAACCTATAATTGGATATATCTTGAACACATTTCAATTGTAGAGAACTACTAATATCCCATAATTTGATCAAATTAATCATAAATTCATGGAATTTGATACCAATTATTAATTATTACTTGATTATGATTATGATAATACACACACAACTGAAGAGTTCCATCCATCTTTTGAAAAAAAATATTGGTTCCACCCATGAAGATATGGTAGGATGAATTGACACTTGGATTTAAAACTCTTAAAAATTTACTTTCAATTCCATTATTTTTTTCCAATTTGATAAGATATAATGGAAATAGGACTTTTCCCCCGAAGGAGATCAATTGCAATCTCCACTTCCCTTGTCAATGGAAACCATGAATAATTCTCAAGAAAAACATCCAGAAACTAATCAGCCACTATTGTAAATATATGATCCCTTATCACATCCACTAATTCCAATGTCCACGCTTCCAATTGGTATGAGATAGTTCCAACCGTTGGTGTTAAAAATCTTATTTCACCTTCCTTAACAATGTGGTCTAAATAAAAGTGATGCTCGATGCCACCATAAGTCATAAAAATAAAATTTCATGTATAAAAATTGATGTGTGCCTTTAAAATTTTCAACCAATATATACCCAAGATTATATCACATACATACATATCAAGCCTAGATAAATCCTATATCAAATCTTCTCTAGTCATATCTATAGAACATGATTTTCACATAATGGCTCGATATTCTCTTTGACTAAAATGAGTTAGATGTTTCAAAAAAGAACATGTTATATAAAAATTTAAACACATAAGTTCAACAACAATAGATGAAATAAGTGAATTATATTACCACATGTTAATTAAATCTATCATACGGGTAGAATTTAAAATAACAAGACCTCTCACACTCAATGGTTTAGGTTGATCATCCACTTTTACCGTCTTAGCTCCATAAAACTTCTTAGCCACCACCCACTTTTTTTATTTCTCTATTGATATTTATCTAACTAAGGAGTCTTGGTAATACTATAATCACCATGGATAACTCGGTTCTTCTAACAATAGGTATTATTCTAACCTCGTCTAGTTGAAGCATATGATTTATGTGAAACATTATATGTGCCCCAAGCACCCAACCTTAGAGCACTATGACAATAGTGCTGAAGATTCACCATTTGGATGCAATTTTCTCATTCTCTTGGTGGTTCCATAAAATCTCTATTCTTGTGATCAAAAGAACAACATTAGATACATATCGTCATGTTCTTCGGTTTTGGAGGGTGATTCACTAATCCATCCATCTGATTCTGAGTCATCCCACTACCTATCATATAGGTCCCCCTCTTCCACTAGTTCTTAACATTATAGTTCCCACCATTGCCTATTTTTATTAACATTATTCCTCCCCCAATAATACCTTATATTTCCCTTTCGACCACCTTCTCTCTATTGACCATATATATATAATTTTTCACTAAAATCACAAATTTTTTCATATTAATCTCTTTCTTAAATCCCAATTGAAAAATGTGTTCCTTTATGGCCACACTTTCAGCAACATTATGTGAAAATGAGACTAAATTCTTAAACATATCTGCATAATCTATCATTGATAGGTTCTCTTTCTTCATGCTAAAAATATATTCCATTCCTATAATCCGAAATGTACGAGGATAGATTTTTTTTAAAAAAGTTCTTCAAAATCTTTACGTGTAATGCCTTCATGTAATTTAGCATGGATAGATAAATCCCACCATTAGCATGAAGGATACTCCAACATATATTTCTACAACATGAATTTTAGCTCTACTGGTGTGATAAGGGAATCAAAGATTGAATTCATCCTATTCATCCACACCTTTTCCTTCTATGGTTTAGGATCACCCCAAAAGGCTGGTGGATTCTACAACTAGAAGTGAACATAATGACCCACTTTTATTGGTCCATCCCTTTGAATCCCTCTATCCATAGCTAAAAAATCCTATTAAATGAATTGAACTATCTTTTGGTTAACATGTGGCTCAGGTGAAACCAAATTCTCAGTAGCCACTTCCAATTGGTTTCTATCATGCCTATTGGGTGACAATTTATATACACAAAACAAAACACGATAGGTATAAATATCTAGAAAATTAATGGTTAACAATTTTAAATTTTCCATATAAGAACTGTCACAAATATTCTTTCCCAAAATTCCAAACTTTCCATTTTGAACACATTTTTGAAAATTCAACTTTTCTTTTTAAAATCATTCAATTTTCAGCATACCACTATCATTCAATATTCAAAATATCACATTTGAAAACAATTTTCTATACTCTTCAAAAAATAATTTTTTACCAAATGAAAAATCATTACTCAAAGTGAAATATTCACTCATAGTGGGAAGTCATTTCTATTAATGCATGTGATGATCTTGTCATTGGAAAAACCCCTAACAATGATATTACAATTACTATAACTGTCTCCAAAACAATTATGTACCCAACTCCCTAGTAACTTTATGTTATACATATATAGGTTAGATAAGTCTTTTTAATCTCAACATTTCATGTCTCAACAATATTACTCCTTTCTACCATCCCAAATCATCAACTAACCAGAATGAATTTTAAACTCTAAGACTGAACAAATTTATACCAATGGATTGAAAAAAATGATACAAATTGTAACATCCTACCCCTCCTCATTGGATTGAGACAAGGCAGAGTTTCTACATGGCCTTAGGTAACATCCCCAAGACACCAAAGGCTACAAATAATTTCAAAGGGCATCATAAGTAGTGGTGGTGGGGGAATTTGGCCATTGAAACTAAAAAAACCAATTGATGTGTACAATTACAAAAAAAAACTAAATTATTAATGAACACGATGTATAAAAAAAATTATATCAAAAAATAAAAAATATATCAGTACCATACTGGAGTACATAGACGAAACCAAAACCAATATGAAACAATATCCAAGATCCAACTCCATAATCCATGATCAAGTATCAGAAATCATCAATAAATAAATCTAATACATTTCTTTACATATGTATTGATAAAAAATATCTTCAAATGTACCAAAGTTCCCAATCCAGGTGTGAGTAATGAAACACATTAGGTTGTCCCTAGAAGAATTTGTAAGTTATTCCACTAGGATGGAACATGTTATAAAATATATATAAAATAATTTTCTATAAAAAAAATTAAAAAAATATTTATATAAAAGAAAAACCATCTCTAACTAAAGCAGTATTCATTCCAAAATAGTTCCTCTAACAAATTTCTTTTAAGAAAGAAACACAACTATTTATTTAATCATTTCTCAAATTAATTTGGAAAAACCCCTTTCATTTCACATAGAAACACACTCACTCACTCAACCATGGTATTACCATCAATGAAGGAACTCCACATCCATAACCCATCCCTTTGATGGTGGCACTTCATGACCATTATCCATACCATTAAATTCATACCCATCCAACACATGCCAAAATCATGCCAACCAGAAGTGTCGAACCATTTCAATAAAACAGTGGTTTTACTAAAAACACCGGTCCCTTAAATTTCAATTAATTAAAACCAAAAAACCATTTTAAATTCATAATTTTAAAATCATGAAACCAACTGTACCTTCCACTAAAAAAAGAAATTTCAACAAATCATCACCAAAGAAGGTTCTATCATGAATTTACAAAATTCATCATGTTTAGTATCAAACAACATATATTTATCTCCAATAGATCAAATATATGAATCCCATAGAGGGACTATAAAGAGATCTAAGTAAAACAACCATGAATGGTGGCATACTATGTAATCTGGCATTTAACGAACCATGATTTTCTAAAGGATCACTCCAAATTCAAAGGGAAGAGTCTCAAAAAACATTTTCATAATAGAAAACTAAGTTAGGGTCATGATAGACGAAAAAAAAGTGTTTATAGAGAAATTTCAAAAGAAATCCACAATTTTAGGATCTAATTTTTAACAGTGCATAGTTAGGGTGCAGGGTTAGACAAACAATGTTCTAATCATTAAAATGTCTTTACCCCAATATCATAGATACTCATAGGTGAATATAGATTTTGACCAACCCAAGAACCTTATTATGCTCCCACCCACATCCCACCTACTCATTTTCATGGGTTTCTATAGGAGTTTCACGATTTTTACTAACTAGGATCAAACTGCACACCTCCATAAAATACCCTAAAACATTGAAAAAAGTCCATTGAACCCTCCCAAAATTCCCCTAAAATTTTACATTATTCAAATACATTAATAAATTTCTAGTTACTTGAAACTAGGGAAGCTAACCATATTTCATCACAAGAATCTGTGGGTTGAATGATCACATCATATTTCACCAAAAACATTAATAGAACCTGTACCTGGAATTTTCTGAGGATTTCGGCCATAATTTTTTCATTTAATAAACATAAATTGAGATCCAAAATGACCATAAAACAACATAACTCAATATTTCATAACTCTTTTCACTTGAGGTTCAGGAATTAGTGACTGATTCTCTCTCCCTAACATATGATAATTATTTTCGTCTCTTAAATGAAAATATAAACTGAAACCAAAGACCATGTCCTTTCCCTTTACAAACATAACAATGTGATGGATAAAAAATATATCAACCTTGAGTGCTAAGGTAACATCACCCCTAACACATAAAAACTTTTCAAGAGTATTTATAAGGGTTTTTTTACTGAAAATAAAAACACCTCGAGGATCACCACCCTTAAAAATCTATCAGCGTAGAAGGAACCAAGTGTAATTCCATAAAATTTATCCACAATTGAAACTCCATAGGAGTCTCTTAATCCAACTATACGGGTGTAGATATGTGGATTCATGTATATAAAATTACCTCTCGTCTTACTTAGGATGATATCAAGATATTTTTAATCCTCATATCTATGCTTAGAGTGTACTAAGAAATTATTGATGTGCGTGTATAGCTCCCTTAAACCATTCTCATATCAAACCGGATACACTATCCATAATTGACCCCTTGAACCATGTTTCTGGAATTTGTGTTCCATTTTCAAATCACATGTCAACTATCTCATGGAACCCATTCCATTTTTGGTTTATCCCTTATCTCTAGAACATAATTTTTAATTTACCTCGAATCTCTATCACCCTACCCATAAGATTTATATTTGAAATGATTGATCCTTCACATGTTCTAAGACTTTAACTAATGTATAATTCTAAAAAACTATCACATTAAAAAGGAATGATCTAAACATACCCTATACATCTGGTGTACATTGGGTACCACCAGGTTCGAACCTGGATCACTCTACCTTGTGTTTTCAGTCAATAAGGTCATGATGATAGTGTAACTTGACTTGTATGTTTTCATCATTATGGATGTTCCCTTGGAACTCTAGTTGAAAATCATGAATCTAACATATTCAAAGATTTATTGAACAATCTCCTACATCAAAATGTTTTTTTGATATGGAAGTGTGAAATGATCTCCCATTGGTAAAATGGTTTTGGAATTTGAACAGTCATGCCAATCAAATATAGTTTTGAAAAACAAGCACAATAGGTTCTTCTAATAAAAAATTCATGACCATGTGTATGTCAAAAGTCTCAATTATCACATGTGAAACATTATAAATACAAGAAGAAAACAATCTCACTTACATTAAGGAAAATTTAAAGCCTATTAAAACCTTTCTAATATGTTTCACTCAATCAAATGAAAAATAGATGACCAACTAGTGTGTGAGTCAAAAATAAAGGCTTCTTGGCCTCCGACCTGCCCTGCCGATTAGGATTAAAGTAGATACACAAGGTTTAACTATGTAACACCCCGAGCTTTCACGATACGCCTCTCTTTCAATAATGCAATAGCTTGCATTGTACGCAACTTCGAGTTCTAAAACACCGCGACTAATCAAAGTAGTCGTTATGAATAGTAATAACCACTTTTTAAAATTATAGAAATTTTATATTTCAAAATAGACTTCATTTTTGTATTCATAATATCGAAATTATCCTATGTTAAAGTTTTTGTAATTTTCTGAGAACTTCCATTTTTTATGAATAGTGAAAAATAATTAAAAACAACTTTTTTAATCAAAATAATTTGTAGTGATAAATTATACTATTGAGTTGTTTTAGAGTATAATTATAATATATTTTTACCATTTTATCCAATGGTGGTCATTATAATTAATTTCACTTTGAAATTGGACATAAACAATTGCCAATCTTTTGATATAAATTGTTTCTTAAAAACACGCTATTTGTTGTGATAGCGGGAATTAATTATAAAATTAATTAATGCAACTTATACGTTTGGAATTTTGTAAAATATACATCATTTTTGAATTTGGAATATCAATTATAACTTAGGGTGAAATTTTGGCATTGTTCTGAAAAACTTCAATTTTTGATGAATAGTGAAACCACTAAGTGGTAGTTAAATAACTGATTTTTCGTTTAAATGAAATATTACCACTTCTGTGATTTGATTTTCAAAAATACGACATACATGGTTGTCATTAAGAAGTAAAATGTGGTTCAATGAGATTAAAATAATTTTTTGGTGAATAGTAACTTTTAAGTTCTTAATCGCGATTAGAGGTAATTAGTGTAGTTTAAGGTACAAATAATGTTTTAATAATATGAGATGAGCATGACACTTGTCCTACTCCTATTGGATGAGTCATGGCCGACCAAGACAACCCATGGGTCAACTTGGGGACCCCATGGAGCCACTTTAGTTGGAAAATGACATTAATATATATTTATTTAATGTTAAAATTAAATTGACACAAACATGAGTTATTTTACTAAAATAGTTTTTAAGTGGGGTTACACAAGTCCAAATTTCGACTATAAATATTCATTAGAAATCTAAAAAGATTTCCCACATCATAGTATTTTTTTATAATTTTTAGACATTAAATAAATTAAATTATTTATGACATCATGATGATGCAGCGATGACCTCATTATTTAACGATTTAAATAAAATGAGAAGATAATGTAAAATCCAGGGCTTACACTTGTCCAAAGCCTATTGGATGAAGAGATTTCGAAACCTTATCACCTTAGCCTCGAATTATATAAGTGTGGGACCTTTAGAATCCGAAAAGCATTGTGTAATAATGTAACATTTCAATCTTTCCAAAAGTGCCCATCCTCTCCACTTATAAAAGGCCCCCACCTCTCCCACCTCATTTACACTTTCAAGCCATTTGGCTCGGCCAACCTCTGCCCAAATACTCTCCCAACTTCCCCCTATTACTCATAGAAGCCTTACTTTGGGCAGAACTGTTCCCAAGGAAGCCTTTGGCTCAAATCAAAAAGAGTTACCCGATTTTGAGGTAATGTCTTTTCTAATGTTGTTTTGTTTTATTTTTCTTCTCCAACCCCCTAAACTCTTTTTATTCATTTCTTTTGTAACAAAACCAGTATCCTCAATATACTTGGATGTTGTTATAAGAAGTATTCGAGCTACACTTACACACACCTACATCTAATGGTTAAAGAACATACGATTTCTTTGGATGGCGAATTTCTGCCTCACGAAACGATGATTGTTCAACACTCATATAACACCTTCAAAGGTGGCCATTAAGATGTCACTATTTTTATATATGATATATAATTTGTTTATGTTTTACTTATGCTTCTGTATTTCTCATTTATGGCATACTTTATGATTTCCATTATGGGTAAAACGCGATAATTTCATTTTAGGAAGTGCGGACTACCGCCCCCTCAAAGTGATTTGAATCGTTAATGCCATATGTGGGATGTATAAAGGATGGAGTAAATGGTATTATACACTATGTTATACTGGAATTATATTATACATTTATATCATTATGATTTCGTTCCATTAAATATGAAATTTAAATGAAAGTAGCGTTCATGCGTACGTACGGCTTACCGTCTCCATGAACGGTGCACTTCATTTCTTACCTATAAATGTTACGTAATATTATAAATTAATGTATATACTGGATATATAAGATATATATGACATCTAGATCATGAATATAATTCTGGAGATAATGTATATTCTACCACATAAACAACTTGTAATTATAAGAAGTTTATTGTTGACTCAAGTACCAAAGATCGACAAAACGACCGTTATTAACTTAAATAATTACATAATGTTCATATCATTGTAATAAGTGATATAATAAGGATAATGAAATTGAAAATGGTTCTTAATAAGTTATATATTAACTCTAGTTTATTATTCAGGAGGTTAAAGAACGGTTGAGTCAAGTCAGACACGAGGTAAGGGAATTTCTTAACCCAACTTCCATTCTTTGGGTTAATCTCCTACTTTCAAATTATGTCATGATATTATTATGTCCTATTTTGTATTTTTATGTTCTTTATGTGTACCTATAGTGAATACACATAATAGATCTATTTTATTTTAAAAATGATCTTTTTAAGGACTTCGTCTCAATCTCCTTTCATTGAGGCATATTTGGTTTTATACACAATTTTCTTTTATACGGTGTATAAACCCCTTTGACTTTTACATTTATTCAAAAGGAATCTTTTTATACGAAGCGTTTTGCTAAACGACAAAAGGGAATGTTTTTCTTTCTGTACTTATGCGGCGACAACGACTTCTCCGCCGCCGTGACCATTATTTGAGTTTCAGCTTCCTCTACAAGCCATCTTTTTTTTAATGAAAAATAAATAAAAAGTTTTAACTTTCTTTTATTTTGGTATTGAAAATGGTTTTGAAAGTGTTTTTATCAATGTGTTGTATTGATATATTGTGATTGGAATGTGGAAATTTTATGTTTCCTTTATGCATGTTTTATGTGATACGATTATGTTATGGTTTATGATATGTTTAAACCTATTCATATGAGGAATGTATTGGACTTAATAAGTGACGGGTGGAGCCCGCTATAGCTCCTCGATGCATCGGTAGGTCTCATGAGACAACTAGATGTGGAATTGTCCGAGGTCCTTTCCCAATTTGATTTATGGTTTTGGTCGAGGCCTTAATCATTTTAGACGTCTTGGCCGAGGCCTTGACAAAATGTTTCAGAATGTCTGGCATTATACATTCCCTCATTATGAAAGTGGTTATTGATATTGCATGTGATTATTAGACCAGTATAATATCCATGTGAAGAATTGAATGGCATTATCTCATTTTACTTTTGCCATATTATGTTGAAGTTCATGTTTAAAAGGCTTTTGTTTTAGTTATACATTGCCTTAAATGTTAATGTTTATTTATGAAAGCTTCCACAATATTGTTATCCTTACTGAGCATCTGAGCTCACCCCTTTCAATGTTTTAATATTTTGCAGGATGTGAAGAAGTATTTTAGCAATGACCTGCAGGGGTAGTCATAAGAGGATATGAGTGTGGACTATGAAGACTTTTGTTATTGTAGTTTTTCACCTTATGTTGTAATGTAACATTTATGAATGTATCTAGTGTTTCCAAGGCTACTAAACTAATCGGTCTTTCGATACTTGATCTTTTGTGATCATGCCAATGTTACGAAGTAATGCACCGACTTCGGGTAGCTGGGGTCGGGGCGTTACAGTTGGTATCAGAGGCAGTTTAGTACTAACCTTGGAAGCTAGATTTAGATAAACTCTGATTAGAGCACATAGCCCAAAGATAGACTTTGAGGATTAGTATAGGAGAACTTCCTAGAATTTTGGTATTATAGAGTTGTTATGAGTTTTCCGAGCAATACATCCCTGTCTGGATACGATCAGGTAGAGGCGGCTCTGGCACGGATGTACCTAGGGGTAAAACCCGAAAACACCGCTTTGAGCTAGACTCGAACGGGAACTGGTGCATGACAACGGGCCTTGCTGCACTCTTGGTTACGACACTCCCGGGGGATATGCTTAGGATAATTCTAATTTTCTTTACAAACCACTATGAAGGGTTATGAGTATATACTTCCTCAAAGAAAACATTTTTATGATTATGGATTATGTCCATAAATAGTTCAATTTATGTTAAGTACTTTACAAGTATGGAATTATGTATTTTGATTCATAAACTAACCTAGTTTATGGCATTGTATAGAAATGGTGCCGAGTAGAAGGAATGTGAACTCCATCAATACGTATGATCCAAAGAGTAAGAAGGATCATATCTTTCATGGTATTAAGCCAACATTTAGAAGGTAAATATTCTCCCATGTGTTATCAACATATGAAGAAATAGTATCATGTGTTAATAAGATAAGTAGAGAATTCTATGAGTCTTATGGATTTGAAGGGATGAAAGAGAATAAAAGGATGGAAGAGAGAATGATGGATAAAGGGACGAGGGAAAAGAAGAATTTTCCAATATGTGATAACTGTGGGAAGAAACACCTTGGAATTTTCCTGAAGGGAATTGGAGTTTGTTATAAGTGTGGAGAAAAAGGACAACCTGCAGGGTGGGGAATAACCCGTCGCATCGGACAAAGCTGCAGGAATCGAACCCACAATCATAGTGCGACAGGCCTTTATTTCCTACCACTAGCCTACAGGAATTCCCTGGTTATTACAAAATAATTTTACTAATCTAAATGGTATGTGTTAACATTTGGAACCTTATACAATTAGGATAAATAGAATATTTTTGAGTTCCGTTACCATTTGGAGTAAAAGTTGGGTTTGTGGTAAAAATTTATTAACAAATGAAAGTATACATAACAAGTATGTATATTCCCTTACGTTCTTAGTAAATCTCCTAAATAAATTCCTCAACATTATAAAAGGTAACTTAAAACAAAAATGTTGTCAGTTAACTTTTCCAACTGGGGATTCAATGACCGTTTAACCAATCACAAGTTTGTGATTTTCTTGTAGTTAAACTTTCTCCTAATCCTGTTTTCTATAACTCTCCATCAGACATTGATGGTTTGTTTCTCCTCCATATCCATATTTTCATAGAATCCTAGAATGGGCTATATCGGGTGACCTTTGTACTTATCTTTCTTTCTTTTAATGTTATATATTTATTAACCTTATTTCCAATGTGGGTTTTCCTCAAAGGTATTTTATCTTTTCAACCTTTTATTTTCCAAGAAAATTTTCAAATTGCGAGGATGCAATTTATTGAAGGAGGGGAGAATATAACACCCCGAGCTTTCACGATACGTCTCTCTTTCAATAATGCAATAGCTTGCATTGTACGCAACTTCGAGTTCTAAAACACCGCGACTAATCAAAGTAGCCGTTATGAATAGTAATAACCACTTTTTAAAATTATAGAAATTTTATATTTCAAAATAGACTTCATTTTTGTATTCATAATATCGAAATTATCCTATGTTAAATTTTTTGTAATTTTCTGAGAACTTCCATTTTTTATGAATAGTGAAAAATACTTAAAAACAACTTTTTTAATCAAAATAATTTGTAGTGATAAATTATACTATTGAGTTGTTTTAGAGTATAATTAGAATATATTTTTACCATTTTATCCAATGGTGGTCATTATAATTAATTTCACTTTGAAATTGGACATAAACAATTGCCAATCTTTTGATATAAATTGTTTCTTAAAAACACGCTATTTGTTATGACAGCGGGAATTAATTATAAAATTAATTAATGCAACTTATACGTTTGAAATTTTTTAAAATAGAAATCATTTTTGAATTCGGAATATCAATTATAACTTAGGGTGAAATTTTGGCATTGTTCTGAAAAACTTCAATTTTTGATGAATAGTGAAACCACTAAGTGGTAGTTAAATAACTGATTTTTCGTTTAAATGAAATATTACCACTTCTGTGATTTGATTTTCAAAAATCTGACATACATGGTTTTCATTAAGAAGTAAAATGTGGTTCAATGAGATTAAAATAATTTTTTGGTGAATAGTAACTTTTAAGTTCTTAATCGCGATTAGAGGTAATTAGTGTAGTTTAAGGTATAAATAATGTTTTAATAATATGAGATGAGCATGACACTTGTCCTACTCCTATTGGATTAGTCATGGCCGACCAATACAACCCATGGGTCAACTTGGGGACCCCATGGAGCCACTTTAGTTGGAAATTACATTAATATATATTTATTTAATGTTAAAATTAAATTGACACAAACATGAGTTATTTTACTAAAATAGTTTTTAAGTGGGGTTACACAAGTCCAAATTTTGACTATAAATATTCATTAGAAATCTAAAAAGATTTCCCACATCATAGTATTTTTTTTATAATTTTTAGACATTAAATAAATTAAATTATTTATGACATCATGATGATGCAGCGATGACCTCATTATTTAACGATTTAAATAAAATGAGAAGATAATGTAAAATCCAGGGCTTACACTTGTCCAAAGCCTATTGGATGAAGATATTTCGAAACCTTATCACCTTATCCTAGAATTATATAAGTGTGGTACCTTTATAATCCTAAAAGAATTGTGTAATAATGTAACATTTCAATATTTCCAAAAGTGCCCCTCCTCTCCACTTATAAAAGGCCCCCACCTCTCCCACCTCATTTACACTTTCAAGCCATTTGGCTCGACCAACCTCTGCCCAAATACTCTCTCAACTTCCCCCTCTTACTCCTAGAAGCCTTACTTTGGGCAGAACTCTTCCCAAGGAAGCCTTTGGCTCAAATCAAAAAGAGTTACCCGATTTTGAGGTAATGTCTTTTCTAATGTTGTTTTGTTTTATTTTTCTTCTCCAACCCCCTAAACTCTTTTTATTCATTTCTTTTGTAACAAAACCAGTATCCTCAATATACTAGGATGTTTTTATAAGAATTATTCTAGCTACACTTACACACACCTACATCTAATGGTTAAAGAACATACGGTTTCTGTGGATGGCGAATTTCTGCCTCACGAAACGATGATTGTTAAACACTCATATAACACCTTCAAAGGTGTCCATTAAGATGTCACTATTTTTATATATGATATATAATATGTTTATGTTTTACTTATGCTTCTGTATTTTTCATTTATGGCATACTTTATGATTTCCATTATGGGTAAAACGCGATAATTTCATTTTAGGAAGTGCGGACTACCGCCCCCTCAAAGTGATTTGAATCGTTAATGCCATATGTGGGATGTATAAAGTATGGAGTAAATGGTATTATACACTATGTTATACTGGAATTATATTATACATTTATATCATTATGATTTAGTTCCATTAAATATGAAATTGAAATGAAAGTAGCGTTCATGCGTACGTACGGCTTACCGTCTCCATGAACGGTGCACTTCATTTCTTACCTCTAAATGTTACGTAATATTATAAATGAATGTATATACTGGATATATAAGATATATATGACATCTAAATCATGAATATAATTCTGGAGATAATGGATATTCTACCACATAAACAACTTGTAATTATAATAAGTTTATTGTTGACTCAAGTACCAAAGATCGACAAAACGACCGTTATTAACTTAAATAATTACATAATGTTCATATCGTTGTAATAAGTGATATAATAAGGATAATGAAATTGAAAATGGTTCTTAATAAGGTATATATTAACTCTAGTTTATTATTCAGGAGGTTAAAGAACGGTTGATTCAATTCAGACACGAGGTAAGGGAATTTCTTAACCCAACTTCCATTCTTTGGGTTAATCTCCTACTTTCAAATTATGTCATGATATTATTATGTCCTATTTTGTATTTTTACGTTCTTTATGTGTACCTACAGTGAATACACATAATAGATCTATTTTATTTTAAAATTGATCTTTTTAAGGACTTCATCTCAATCTCCTTTCATTGAGGCATATTTGGTTTTATACACAATTTTCTTTTATACGGTGTATAAACCCCTTTGACTTTTACATTTATTCAAAAGGAATCTTTTTATACGAAGCGTTTTGATAAATGACAAAAGGGAATGTTTTTCTTTCTGTACTTATGCGGCGACAACGACTTCTCCGCCGCCGTGACCATTATTTGAGTTTCGGATTTCTCTACAAGCCATCTTTTTTTTAATGAAAAATAAATACAAAGTTTTAACTTTCTTTTATTTTGGTATTGAAAATGGTTTTGAAAGCGCTTTTATCAATGTGTTGTATTGATATATTGTGATTGGAATGTGGAAATTTTATTTTTCCTTTATGCGTGTTTTATGTGATACGATTATGTTATGGTTTATGATATGTTTAAACCTATTCATATGAGGAATGTATTTGACTTAATAAGTGACGGGTGGAGCCCGCTATAGCTCCTCGATGCATTGGTAGGTCTCATGAGACAACTAGACGTGGAATTGGCCAAGGCCCTTTCCCAATTTTATTTATGGTTTTGGTCGAGGCCTTAATCATTTTAGACGTCTTGGCCGAGGCCTTGACAAAATGTTTCAGAATGTCTGGCATTATACATTCCCTCATTATGAAAGTGGTTATTGATATTGCATGTGATTATTAGACCAGTATAATATCCATGTGAAGAAGTGAATGGAATTATCTCATTTTACTTTTTCCATATTATGTTGAAGTTCATGTTTAAAAGGATTTTGTTTTAGTTATACATTGCCTTAAATGTTAATGTTTATTTATGAAAGCTTCCACAATATTGTTATCCTTACTGAGCATCTGAGCTCACCCCTTTCAATGTTTTAATATTTTCCAGGATGTGAAGAAGTATTTTAGCAATGACCTGCAGGGATAGTCATAAGAGGATATGAGTGTGGACTATGAAGACTTTTGTTATTGTAGATTTTCACCTTATGTTGTAATGTAACATTTATGAATGTATCTAGTGTTTCCAAGGCTACTAAACTAATCGGTCTTTCGAGACTTGATCTTTTGTGATCATGCCAATGTTACGAAGTAATGAACCGACTTCGGGTAGCTGGGGTCGGGGCGTTACAAACTAGCTAACCCTATGGTGTCTCATACAAAAACCATAACACACATAAGGGAATTTATTAGAAAACATATACTGTTTTAGATACCACTCTTTTAAAATATTTTTAATTGAGACCGATAAGGATAAATTATCCTAAGAAGACCAAAACCTATCCATTTTGGCATAAAAAATAACCATATGAACAATGGGATCAAAAGCTATGATCATAACTGAATATCTAAAAAGTGGATTTCCCACTAAAAGGTTACAATGTCAAAGGAAAACAATAAGGGTTATAACTCCTTTGGAATCCATATATGGTATTACACCCTTGACTTTTAACTCACTAGGAAACCAACCTTCTACCCAGGGGTGTTCTTTTATTATTGAGAGTCCTACACCTGAAACCCATCACCAGAACGACACCTCACATCTAAAAATGTTCATCACCATTTAACATATCTTTTACATCTGAGGTTTATACCACCATTGGATAACCCATATTTTAGGGAAAAGTGTCAAATTTTACAGAATAATGATGATTGAAAAGGTCACTAATCTATAACGCCTATCATTCAGGTCTAACAAAATGATAAAGCCTATAAGAAATGGTCACATTCCCATTCAAGGTATATCATTAATAAACATTTCAAACCGACCCCTACCTGAGGGTCCATTCTATAATCATCTTCTAAATTGACTATTTTATGTAATTTATTATTAAATTTTTAATAAGATCAAACAAATGGTATATGAATTAACATTTATAAAATAAACTATACAAATTAATTTATTTTTCTAACACCTTTTAACATTAATAAAATTATTTCATTCATTATTTTTATAACATTTAATTTTTATTTTGCCTTATGTTCTCACAATTAGTATTGGTTTAAGAAAATTTTATTTCCATGCTATAGAGTAAAACACCCTTGATGTTGTAATTGGAATTTTAATTAAACAAAACCATATAATGGTAAATATAAAAAGAATATAAAAATTTTATTATTAATTAATAGTAATATCTGAGTAAGATACCACCATAGGTTTATTTTCCACACAATATGTGAAGTTGAAGACACTTTAAATAACCATCTCATTACCATGAATATACCCCCATGGTTTTGTGTAAGAAGGAAAGTAATGAATTAGCTGACCTATGAGATTCCCATCATGCTAATCTAGGTTAAATTAAGTGAAAATAATAACATTTAAATTATCAATTTTCCAAGACACACTTAATGTGTTTATCACAAAATAATTTCATATCATGACCAACCTACTTGTTTTTAGTCTAATTTATCACATTAGAAACAAGCCGCAACTGATCTACTTATATCCGGTTTGTGGTTTTTTTTATTTAGTCAAATGTTTCATCATTCAAAATGTATAAAAGAATGGGCCTATATGTATATTTACAAACACTATAGTCTAGTATGATGTACTACCATTCACAAATTATAAAGGTAATTTAATTTTTAAGTTACAATTGGTGTACACGTAGCTCCAACTAGGTTTTTATCAATTGTCTCAAAATATATGAATTCATATATGATGGTTGAATTATACGGGTCACCATTCTCTAATTTATAAAGGCTCATACACTTTATAAATTGGACAATTGGCCCCAATTTAATTAAAAATATTTATATTTCATCCCTCATAACCAGTGGTACCAGGATTAAAATGTCACAATTGGTTAATTAAGGTTCCATAATTAAGATATATGAAAAAAAGTTCATATTGATGTAAACACTTTAATTACTAATTATATATATATATATATCATAATTTTCATAATGCATGCTCTCATATAGAAGAAAATATAGGTAACCATAGTAGAAAAATCACCCAATATTTTTATTCAAATATGTATGATAATCAATCACATAGGAAGGTCATGAAAATAAATATCACACATAATCAGGTAGTCAAATAATGCAACTAATATTTCTTTGAATATGCATTAAATGTGAATATATATGTGAATAAAAGGATGCATGTCATAGTACTTTCTTGTTATAGAGGGCTAAGTGTAAATCTATTAAATCACTACATCCAAAACTAGTGGATGTATAAAACCCATATGAGGTAAAATAATAATAAACTATATTAGAAACATCATATATCATATCATCCCAGTCCATATGATATGTCCCTAATACATGGATTTTCAAGGCCAAGATAAAAGATTTCTACCAAGTTCCAAGTAATTCCTAGCCTCTTTTCTACCATTTGAAAATAGTTAGACAAAGGGAAAAAGATATGATATCAAATTTTAATGTCTCAACTCCAGATCCACTAAATCGGTGCACCGAGATGATCGGTCACATGGAGCTAACTTCACCTCCCTATATACTATAGGATGCTTACTATAAATAGGGGTCTAATGTGGTATAGTGGGGAGACTATAATAGCATGATAAGATTAGTACATGTATATCATAGAAAATGAAACAGAATGAGCAATATAAATCACTAAGATATTAAAGGAAATAATAATTGAAAGTAAATGATAAATGAATAAATGACCATGCCTGAACATGCTATAATGCACAAGAGGAAGACATATCATAAGTATACATACATTGAACTGGTAAATTATAATGAACAGAATCTATAACTATCTCTTATAGAATATGAGTACTAGATTTGTCCAATAATATAATACTATCATTTTCCAAATGGATAACAACATGAAATCACAATCCAACACACTAAAACTAAAATTAAGCGGTCTGTTATCGTACTAAATATTGGCCTCACCAGGGTGGATTATATACTCAGTAGGCCACCGGTAATGGGGTCTAATGTATTGATTTCTGTTAATATAAAATAATACAGTGCACAGACATATCAAAGTTAAGTATTTTAGTAAATATAAATGAAATCTAGTCAGGCTCAGGATATTTAAGGACACCTATATAACCTACATGCTTCCTTCTTATTAGGATGTGACTCTTAAAAAGTGTCACCTTGTATATACATATAAATATATATATATATATATATATATATATATATATCTGTGTGTGTGTGTGTGTTTGTGTGTGTGTGTGTATAAACAATATACATAGTAACATATATATATATGTATACATTATTCAATATTGGAACCAAGGTGTAACTCAATCTCTCATGTATAATAGTAAGAGTCTCTTGTTTTATGCATGAGTCACCATGCCTGAGTACCATAATTTATATGTATTTAGATGCTCGATTATCACAATTATAAAGGGATTCCATGATCAAGTATCACATGTAAGATACAAAACTATGTCCATGTATCATGAATTACATGGATAAGGTTCATCCCCAACATCCTATTGAAGGGGGTGTGGAACTTCCTAACCAACAAACCAAGTGATGTGAATCACCACATCCAGCATCCTCAACCAAGGGGGTCTGAAATTCCACATTCACAAACCTAACCAAGGACCCTCTAAAATAATATATCAAAAGGTAGTATAACTTTCCCTATGATCTGTAACGCCCTGACCCCATTTACCCAGAGTCGGTGCATTATTACATAACATTGTCATGATTACATGGAATCAAGTCCCGAAGGACCGATCAATTTAGCAGTCTTGGAAAATAAATTACATACATGAATGTTACATTACAATTTATAACATACAAAAAAACATAAATAATCCTTTATGAACACCACTATTCCCTTGGCATAACCCTGCATAACAATCACAATACACTTCTTGGAATCCTGGGAAAAATAAAACATATAAAGGGGTGAGCTCAAACGCTTAGTAAGGGTAATAAATACAGCAGAAACTTTCATAAATAAGCATAAACATTTAACATAATGTATAACTAAAACAAAAATCTTTTAAACTTGAACATCAGCATAATATGGCAGAAATAAAATGAAATAATGCCATTTACTTATTCACATGGATATTCTACTAATTTAATAATCACATGCAATATCAATAACCACTTTCATAATTATGGAATGCATAATGCCAAACTTTAATTTTTGTGTCAAGGCCTCGTGCCAAGACCTAAGTGATAACTGTAACCGAAACCCAACCCGGAGATCCTCTGTAACCGAACTCCATCCTGGAGAGACTTTGTAACCGGACTCCAACCCGGAGTGCCTCTACTAACCGGACACCAACCCGGAGTGCCTCTAATAACCGGACACCAACCTGGAGTGCCTCTAATAACCGGAAACCAACTCAGAGGATCTGCTGTAGTTGGACCCCAACCCGGAACATACTAGTCCAACACATTCATCTTAAGAAGAGGATGAAATATAACATAAATATTCGTATTAAAACTAGCATACTTAATTCCAAAAAATTAATCATAAACCATTAATGGCATAAAAATAACTCATCCATAGTCAAACATATCACAAAACCTTAAATACAATATGGATAATTTGTATCAAAATAACTCAACTTCAAATAAGCTTAAAATCCATCAAAGGATGTTGACATAGATGAAATCCAAACTATTTGAGAGAAATATCTCTTTTTTTGAAATCATTTAAAAGTCACATAATTATAAAAGAAAAAATTTACTTTAAAAAATATTCTTATAAGCTTGTAAGGGTAGCTTTGAAAATTTTATAATGGAAAAAAATAGCCGCACCCTCCGTATAAGTTAAAAAATACATTCTTATCTTAATTCTTTCGAAAAGGTTAAAAAGGACTTTGTTTGGAAAACGACGGAAAGATTCCATTATAAACTTCTTATAAAAAGTCAACAAGGGTAAAAATGAGTTTAAACCATATTCTGTAAAATAGTAAGAATATTTTGAAATACATTTTCAAGAAACATGGATGTGGATGATAAAGAGGTCCCAGTAGATAATTACATATTAACAACCTCAGATAGTGAAGATATTGTGAAATAAACCCTTACCAATTTGGTAACTTACGAAACATACAACCCAGGAAAGAGGTATCATACAATGAATATGTAAATACACATAAATTAAAGTGTATTACACAAAGAATACAATTATGGTCAGTACATACACCACATGAAAGGTAATAGTGGAAATATGACATGAATATCATGGGAATAAGGAGTGAGATGAAAACCCATTACCTTGTACTTTTCCTAGGTTGAGGGTAGGTTAACCTCCTCTTCTTCGGGTTCTTCCTTGTGATTTGATCAAAAGGGCTCCTTAGGATGGCTCTATAATCAAACTAAGACCTCTAGGTTGAAGTGAAGGAAGTTGAGAGAGTATTTGGGCAGGGTTTGGCCAAACCAAAAGGCTTTGAATGTGTGAAGAATTGGTTATAAGTTGTGTCCTTTTATAAGGGGGAGGAGGGGTCTTTAGAAAAAACTTAAAGTATTAATTTATAATAAATTTATATTCGGTTTATAATGGCTTCAAAGTGTATTATTCAAAGTATAAGGTAGGTATGGGTCGAAATCCTTTCAACCAATAGATTTTAGATTGGTTTGGGTCATTATATTAACCTTATCTTTTAGTTTTAACTCTTAGTTAATTAGATTCACATTTACCATTTCACTTTGTATTTTTATATTATATAGTTAATAAAATTACTATAAACTTCTAAGAGACCCCCAAGTGTTCCATTAATGATACACCTATTATGATACAATTCCTTTTTCCAAACTTATATTTTTAGGAATAGAATATCAATTAATAATATAATATTCGTTTTAAAAACTCTTTTATGTCAATTTTGACACTATTTGGAATTTGATTTTTCTAAAACTCATAACAGCCTGATTGCTTCGAAAAATGTTAATTAAATCAATACTAACATGTCATATTATCCTATAAAATTAGTTTAATTCATAAAAAATCCCAAATTACATTTATTTGGATATTTAGAATATCTATTATTTTAATATTTCATTAATTAGGTAATTACTGCATCACCATTGTGTCATAAATAATATAAATTATTTAATGTCTAAAAATTATAAATAAAATACCATTATGTAGGAAATCTTTTTATATTTCTAAGGAATATTTATAATCGAATTTATCTTATGTATTACCTTATATTAAAAATGTTTTATTAATTAAACTTTGATTTTAACTCTTTTAACTCTTCTTTGAATTAAAAAATAATAAATGTCCTAATCTAATCCAAGTGGACCAAATAGGTTCATATTTTATTCCTAAGGTTTTTTTTTTGTCGAATTATACTTATCCAATAAAATTAGGACATGTGTTAGGGTAATAATAATTTCATTTTTACCCTTAATTACCCTATTTACTTTTTACCATGGTAAATAAAAGTAAAAAGTTACTATTCACCAAAAATTATTTTTATCTTATTGTACCACATTTTACTCCTTTATATTATCCGTTTCTCTCATATTTCTTAAATTCTACTAACATAAGTGGTGAAATTAAGTTTTATGTGAATTTGCAAATTCTCCTAGGAGATGGGTAAAAGACGGTGAAAAGTTCAATAAAATTTTTATATGTCTAAAATTATTATAAACTGACTCCAATGAATTAAATTGAACTTATATAGGTATTACATATATATTTTTACCTAAAAAAATTTAAATAAAATAAATAATTATTTAAATAAAAATTCGGTTTTAAACTATAACTCAGTGTTTTTTCACTATTCATCAAAAATTGAACATTTTCCGAAAAATACGAAAAATTCACCCAAGGCTATTTTCGATATTCCGAATAAAAAAATGAAGTCCATTTTGAACGATAAATTTTATAAAATTTCATAAAGTGTGTATTACTAGTCATAACGGCTAGTTTGATTGGTCACGGTGTGTTAGAATCTTGAAATTGCATACAATGCAAGCTATTGCGTTATTCAAAGGGAAACATACCATGGAAGCTTGGGGTGTTACATTCTCCCCTCCTTCAATAAATTTCATCCTCACAATTTATGCTCGGTATTGGAAACATGTGGTTGAAATTTCAAAATATCATCGTTGAAATCCCACATCGAAAAATGGATTAATAAGGCCTCTATTTAAAATAAAGAGTGGTAAGTATGAAGGTTGCCGAAAATAACACATACTAGGGTTCCATGTAAGAAAACATGGATATGGAAGAGAAATACAACCATCAATATCTGATGGAGAGTGGTAGAGAACATGGCTATTAAAAGTCCAACAATCACAAAGCCATAAATTTTTTATGATCTAAGGTACCATCTAGGAAAACATTTTTGTTCTAAGTTCCTTTTCTTAATGTTGAGGAATTTATTTATGAGATTGGATAAGATCATAAGGATATATACTTAATTTATCATTATATTTTTATCCATTAATAAATTTCTACCACAAAATCATCTTTCACTACAAAAAAATACAACTCAAAAATACTCTATTTATCCTAATCGTATAGGGTCCCAAATATAATGAATTTATAATTCACATATCAGACCCTTTAAAAAAACTACATTATACAATCCAGGGACTTAACTTAGTCCAGTGGTAGGCGATAAATCCCAATTTCACTATGGTTGTGGGTTCGATTCCCACAGCTTTTTCTGACGCGACGGGTTGTCACATGGTCTGCGTGTTGTCCTTTTATAAAAATCCCAAAATAACCTTTCAAACTTAATCCATTCCAACATTTAGATTTATACAAAATACTACTATCCAAACTCACAGTCCAAAATTTATAAGGAATTAAAACACAATAAAGATCCTTTTTTCCATGTAATAACATTGAAACACCTTTATCATGTATTATTTTAAAACATGGTAACATCCTAAATTAACATAAAATCTTGTTGATTACATTCATGCTCCCATATTCTTTATAGAATACTGGATATACTCATTCTATCCAAAAAATTTGTAAACTCCAACGATGAAAAATCATTAATCGGTTTCAAGGTAGTCAAGATTATCCAATATAATTATTCAAATCAACCATCTCTTATCTCAAAATCACTACCTCATTATCGGGACCATATTAAGGATTACCTTTCCTTCAACCATGTATTTTACAAAAAGTGTAGCTTACTATTATTTCACTTTTATTAGAACCATATAATCTCAAATCCTCAATAAAATATTACTGTAGTACAATCCTTATTTATCTCCATAATTCATGTAACCAGTATACTGTTGATACAACACTCAAATGAAATAATTCAATAATAACAACATAAGAACACTAGTCTTTCTTCTTCATCTTAGGTAGTATCATAACATGATTATTATCCAACAACATCATTTGTGATATACTCTTATGAATGGGACATTGATTCACGTAGTGTCCCAACTCCTTGCAGATGAAGCATTGTACATTTGAAAACTTTTTCTTACCCTTGAAATCACGTACTTGGTGTCCTTTTTCTCCACACTTATAACAAACTCTCATTCCTTTCAAGCATTTACCAAGGTGATTCATTCCAAATTTATCACATATAGGAAAATCATTCTTTCCCTTATTCCCTTTATCCATATTTCTTTCTACCATCCTTTACTTCTCTGGCTTCCATTTAAAGCCATCGGACTCTGAGAATTCTTTACTTATCTTATTAACACATGATACTATTTCTTCATATGATGATAATACATGGGAGACTATTTACCTTCTAAATTATGGGTTAAGACCATGAAATATATGATCCTTCTTGCTCTTTGGATCATGCGTATTGCTGGAGTTCTCATTCCTTTTACTAGACACCATTTCTAAACAATTTCATACACTAGATTAGTTTATGAATAGAAATACCTAATCCCAAACTTGTAAAACACTTAACATACATTAAAAAGTTTATGGATATAATCCATAAACATAAAAATGTTTTCTTTGAGGAATTATATACACATAAACCCTTCATAATGTTTCGTAAAGAAAATGAGAATTATCCTAAGAATATCCCCCAGGAGTGTCGTAACCAAGAGTGATGCAAGGCCTGTTGTTGTGAACCAGTTCACATTCGAGTCTAGCTCAAAGCGGTGTTTTCAGGTTTTACCCCTAGGTACATCTATGCCAGAGCCGCCTCTACCTGCTCGTATCCAGACAGGGATGTATTGCTCGGGAAACATACAAAATCTATACAATACCAAAATTCTAGGAAGTTCTTCTATAATAATCCTCAATGTCTATCTTTGGGTTATGTGCTCTAATTAGAGTATATCTAAATCTAGTTTCCAAGGTTATTGCTAAACTTCCTCTGATACCAACTGTAATGCCCCAACCCCAGTTACCCAGAGTCAGTGCATTATTACATAACATTGGCATGATTACAAAGAATCAAGTCCCGAAGTACCAATCAGTTTAGCAGTCTTGGAAAATAGATTACATGCATGAATGTAACATTACACTTTATAACATACAAAACAACATAAATAATCCTTTATGAACACCATTATTCCCTTGGCTTAAACCTATATAAAAATCACAATACACTTCTTGGAATCCTGGGAAAAATAAAACATAGAAAGGGGTGATCTCAAATGCTCTGTAAGGGTAAGCAATACAACAGAAACTTTCATAAATAAGCATAAACACTTAAGGCAATGTATAACTAAAACAAAAGCCTTTTAAACTTGAACATCATCATAATATGGTGGAAATAAAATGAAATAATGCCATTTACTTATTCACATGGATATTCTACTAATCGAATAATCACATGAAATATCAATAACCACTTTCATAATTATGGAATGCATAATGCCAAACTTTAATTTTTGTGTCAAGGCCTCATGCCAAGACCTAAGTGATAACTGTAACCGAAACCCAACCTAGAGAGCCTTTATAACCGGACTCCATCCCGGAGAGCCTCTTTAACTGAAATCCAACCCAGAGTGGCTCTATTAACCAGACACCAACCCGGAGTGCCTCTAATAACTGGACACCAACCCGGAGTGCCTCTAATAACCGGACACCAACTCGGAGGGTCTGCTGTAATCGAAACCCAACCCAGAACATACTAGTCCAACACATTCATCTTAAGAAGAGGATGAAATATAACATAAACATTCGTATTAAAACTAGCATACGGAATTCCAAAACATTAATCATAAACCATTAATTGCATAAAAATAACTCATCCATAGTCAAACATATCACAAAACCTTAAATACAATATGGATGATTTGTATCAAAATAACTCAACTTTAAATAAGCTTAAAATCCATCAAAGGATGTTGAAATAGATGAAATCCAAACTATTTGAGAGAAATAACTCTTTTTTTGAAATCATTTAAAAGTCACATAATTATAAAATAAAATATTTACTTTAAAAAATATTATTATAAGCTTGTAAGGGTATATTTGAAGATTTTATAGCAGTAGAAAATAGCCGCACCTGCCATATAAGTTAAAAAAAGACATTCTTACATTAATTCTTTCAAAAAGGTTAAAAAGGACTTTGTTTGGAAAACGACGGAAATATTCCATTATAAACTTCTTATAAAAAGTCAACAAGGGTAAAAATGAGTTTAAACCATATTCTGTAAAATAGTAAGAATGTTTTGAAATACATTTTTAAGAAACATGAATGTGGATGATAAATAGGTCCCAGTAGATAATTACGTATAAACAACCTCGGATAGTGAAGAGATTGTGAAATAAACCCTTACCAATTTGGTAACTTACGAAACATACAACCCAGGAAAGAGGTATCATACAATTAATATGTAAATACACATAAATTAAAGTGTATTACACAAAGAATACAATTATGGGTAGTACATACACCACACAAAAGGTAATAGTAGAAATATGACATGAATCTCATGGGAATAAGGAGTGAGATGAAGAACCCCTTACCTTGTACTTTTCCTTGGTTGAGGGTAGGTTAACCTCCTCTTCTTCGGGTTCTTCCTTTTGATTTGATCAAAAGGGCTCCTTAGGATGGCTTTCTGATCAAACTAAGACCTCTAGGTTGAAGTGAAGGAAGTTGAGAGAGTATTTGGGCAGGGGTTGGCCAAACCAAAAGGCTTTTAAGGTGTGACTAATTGGTTATAAGTTCTATCCTTTTATTAGGGGGAGGAGGGTCTCTTTAGAAAAAACTTAAAGTATTAATTTATAATAAATTTATATTCGGTTTATAATGGTTCCAAAGTGGATTATTCAACATATAAGGTAGAGATGGGTCTAAATCCTTTCAACCAATAGATTTTAGAGATGTTTGGGTCATTATATTAACCTTATCTTTTATTTTTAACTCTTAGTTAATTAGATTGACATTTACCATGTCACTTTGTATTTTTATATTATATAGTTAATAAAATTACTATAAACTTCCAAGATACCCCCAAGTGTTCCATTAATGATACACCTATCATGATACAAGTCCTTTGGCCAAACTTATATTTTTAGGAATAGAATATCAATTAATAATATAATATTCGTTTTAAAAACTCTTTTATGTCAATTTTGACACTATTTGGAATTTGATTTTTGTGAAAATAAAAATAGCATGATTTATTCGAAAAAAGTTAATTAAATCAATACTAACATGTCATATTATCCTATAAAATTATTTTAATTCATAAAAAGTCTGAAATTACATTTATTTGGATATTTAAAATATTAATTATTTTAATATTTCATTAATTAGGTAATTATTGCATCACCATTGTGTCATATATAACTTAAATTATTTAATGTCTAAAAATTATAAATAAAATACCATTATGTAGGAAATATTTTTATATTTCTAATGTATATTTACTATAGAATTTATATTATGAATAACCCTATATTAAAAATGTTTTAGTAATTAAACTTTGATTTTAACTCTTTTAACTCTTATTTGAATTAAATAATAATAAATGTCCCAATCTAATCCAAGTGGACCAAAGAGGTTCATATTTTATTCCAAAGGTTTTTTTTGGTCGAATTATACTTAGACATTAAAATTAGGACATGTGTTAGGGTAATAACAATTTCATTTTTACCCTTAATTACCCTATTTACTTTTTACCGTGGTAAATAAAAGTAAAAAGTTACTATTCACCAAAAAAAAATTTATCTTATTGAACCACATTTTACTCCTTGATATTAACTGTGTCTCTCGGATTTTTGAAATTCCACTCACAGAAGCTGTAAAATTATGTTTTATGTGAATTTGCAAATTCTCCTAGGAGATGGGTAAAAGACGGTCAAAAGTTCAATAAATTTTTTAGAAGTCTAAAATTATTATAAACTGATTCCAATGAATTAAATTGAACTTATATAGGTATTAAATATCTTTTTTTTTCTAAAATAAATTTAAATAAAATAAATAATTATTTAAATAAAAATTCGGTTTTAAACTATAACTCTTAGTTTTTTCACTATTCATCAAAAATTGAATGTTTTCAGAAAAATACCAAAAATTCACCCTAGGATAATTTCGATATTCCGAATCCAAAAATGAAGTCCATTTTGAAAGATAAAATTTATAAAATTTCAAAAATTGGGTATTACTAGTCATAACTGCTAGTTTGATTGGTCACGGTGTGTTAGAATCTCGAAATTGCGTACAATGCGAGCTATTGCATTATTAAAAGGGAAACGTACCATGGAAGGTTGGGGTGTTACATGATCCCTTATCCATGGAATTCCATAAATAGGAAACCAACATCACTCAAGGCACAATTTACCTTTATTATCATAATTCATTTAATGATTAATTTTAGTCTATGAATTAATCCATTCCAAAACATACATCATCAATATCATTCAATTCTTGTAAATTCAGAACTAATAAAAAGGTCCACGTATATAATTAAACTGTAATAGAAAACATATCCAATAAATAAAAATAATTTATAAACAAGGAGGCTAGGGGAAGAACCCATGCTACATCACAACAATTATCACTTATTTAATAATTACATTTCATTTTAACATAGAACACCTCACTGGTGGTTTTATTATAAAATTTATCATGATAGAATAACTACTACATCTATTTTAGTCTAACCATATCATCAATCATGGATAATTCCACTAAAATAAATGGTGGGTTAAAGTGAAAGAGAGGTATTATAATCATAAGTGATTAAAAAATTATAATCGCCTTTAATATAAGTCATTAAAAAGCATGGCTTGTGTTTGGATCATCAACCTCCAACATTTCTAAGGGGTATAGGTAACCCTCAAAGAGGTTACCTTGGAATGTAATTTTTGAAATTTCAATAATTTGGATCAATTTTTGGAAATTTTAGTGTGAAACAAAATTAAAATAACATATAAATATGTGATATTTTAGGAAAAAGAAACTAGACAACCTATATCGAGAATAGGATGGTTCACACATCAGTTATTAGGGTTTAGATTGATATGGAACAAAATAAATCGGAATATAAGACAAGAACCCTTAAAGTAAGGTGGCTTAACATATATAATAGTAGCACTGTAGATAGAGAGATTAATTAAGAAAAGAACTAAGAATAATAATAGTCTTATCAATAGACTTCCAATGTGGAAAGAAATATTTGATTCAGAATAATAATGGAAGAAATACCACCAAAGGTTGAGGAGTGGTGCACATGTGGGAGGATGCCTTTGAAAATATAATAAAAAGGGTTGTAAACCCTTAAAGCGTCAGATGAAAAAATCATCATTTTTCATCTTTAATTAGGTGCATGGTTAGGTAACATGGTTTTGCTAACATTGTGACAACCATGCATCTCACATTACCAAATAGAAACACCCCATGTGGTTGGGATGCATGGCTTGGACTAGAAATGTTCCAACCTTGCATCACTACTGGTTAAGTGTCACAAACCATGTGGGCTAGGAGCACGGTATTCCACACTTTGTGCAACCAGTGAACCCACCTCTCTAACTTTTTACGGACAACCCACACATTCATGTACCACACATTTATCTTTATAAAATACATGTGACACCCTATATACGACCCCATAGTTTCTTCTTGGGTGCATGGTTTAAATTCACATTTTTCCACTATTAGTTTCCCCTCAAAAGTGAGTTCTCAGACCTCGAAACTCCTAAAATTCATCCAAAATTTTGTGATACCACTCATTCCTTAAACTGTATCCAAAAAAGAGACTTTCATGTGTTCCAACTCCTGGAATTTCGTTCCAAATATCATATTAAAATTTTACATGTCCATATATGGAAAAAAACTCAACATTCATTGAAATTAATCACAGTAAAAAAACACAGGACCTTATAGATTTTTTCGAGCATATATCACATATATGGTATTTTTTTCTACCACCTTGTCCATATTATGGAGATCATAAACCCAAAATATTATACATTTGGTAGATATATATGTCTTTCTGACAACCCAATTTATATCATTAATAATAAATTTCTTTTAAGACAAGGTTAACGTCACCAAAGTAAGACCTCATGATTTTTTAAATAATTAATGGAAATAAAACCATTACAAACTATAGAATTAAATTCTATTTGATGATAAATAAAAAAATTTAATTAATAAAATATATTCTATGTATCTCTATTAGAAGATGATCACCCAATAATTATTCATATTTATTTCAAAAATCCTCATAGATCATTATATAAGAATAATTTTAACAAATACATATATATATATATATATTCTTCATTAACTCACCAAATTTCATATTTGGTTTTCTTCCACAATTATTTTAGTTATAGTATCATATTCTTAGAAATCATATTTACCCTATAACCCATGATACAAATATGTCAATCATAAAATGAGGCATTTGGGTCAAACATAACATTTCCATATTAATAAAAAATTTTGGGTGTGATATGTACTTCTTCAAATAGGATACCTAAAATATATCATGTTTCAAATTGTAATGCATTGTAAGAACTAAAAAGTAGAAATATATCATATTATTTACTAGGATCAAATAATATCCCCCGAAACAAGTCACTACCTTTCCCTACCACACCATTCATTGATTTCCCAATAATTGTGATAATTGATGAAATGATTTTTTTCCCTCGAAAAATCTAATAATCAGTATATTTCTTCAACATATGATCTCTATAAACTCTAATACACATTTATTCATTCCCTGATCATCTCAACCCAATTTATATTCTTTTACACATAACTAATCCCAAAAAAAGATTATTTCTTGTGATTCATTCATCATAAAGGTGGAATTCATTATTTTCCATATAGATCTCTATAGGGAATCATCATAATAAATGTATAATATTTTTTATTTAAAAATAAAACTATTAATATGTGCATGATATCTTTTTATACAATAAAAATTTCATACACCCATAATTTTTATGGTATGGTCAAACAACAACATTATGTATTGATGGAAAGTTACTAAACATTATTAAAGTGAACAATTCCCACTATATTACCTCTAAGAAATGTAATTTAATCTCATATCAAAATAAAAATTAATATACCTGTTTTAATTTGATTGTAATGAAAATCCTAAATGAACACTCCCATATCCTATTCCAAAAACATAATCTTTTCATTTTTTGAATTTAAACTAAAAAAATGTAAAAAAATTCATCCATACAAGAGAAAAATATAAAAATAAATTATTGAATCACATATATCACCAAATACCTTTTAGTTATATAGTTTTATATAACTAATAAAAGACTCTTACATGACAAAACACATAAAATTAACTGATCATTTTTTCCATTATACCAATCTTTTCTTATTCCATAATAATTATTTAACATATTCCGTAAAATTCATCACACAATAATACTTTATAAAAATAAATCATTTGAAACCATTCTTCCTAACCTAATGGAATGTAAAACATGTAAAGGTTGAGATCAAATTCTCTATAAGTTTAAATATAATAATTAACAATGAAATTGCATCTCTGATCTTAACATGAGTATTAGGGTATGACAAAACAATCAAAGTGCATGAGAAATCCATAAAATAATTCATACCCATATAAACATAGATCATAAATCATGAAAAATGGGATAAATATTTAATATAGGATATGAATTATATATGTCAACAAAAATGATCCATTTGAAAAAAACCTTAATAAAATGATCCTTCAAACTCATAAAAAGAATTAAATTTTTTTAGGTATCATCGAACATAAATATTTCATCATTGAAGAAGATTACCAGATAATTCCAATATATCTTAAGGGTAATACATAACTTAGAAACTCAATCTTATATTAGGAATATTGTATCTTCTCTATCTCTCAAGAGTAACTTCCATGTTGTTAACTTCATCTCTTTAGTCAATGTATAAGAGGGCTATAATCATGCCACCCATCCTTGTTTATAACGAAACCACCAATTATATTTTTACTATGAAAACACCAATAAATAATCCATAAAAATTTGTAGGTATAATAGAATGATAATAAAAAATTTAAGCTCTCAAATTTCAATATAAAAATATCCATTATTTATTCATAGTTTGATTTACCCATGGAAAAGAAATGGGTTCCATGAAAATCACTCTAAAACAATCATAATCCATCATGATAAAGAATATGGTTCATATTGTTACAATATATACTTTTTAATCATAAATAAAACCAACGGTAATTTTGTTAATGTATAGAAAAACAATTAAAGTATCATTAAAACCATTTTAGAGGAAATTTCCCTTTCAATATTTAAAATCAGTTTTAAAAACTAAATGTGTCCAGAATTTTTGAAAAAACCATTAATTTGATAATAAAGATGGAAACATTCAAAGGAATTATCAAAGAAAACTTATTCATGGTGGAAAAAATTATGGTTAATCCATATATGATAAAATAGACCATTTCTTTCAAACATTAGTAAAGAAACTCAAAATGTGTCATAAAAAATGTTAAAAGGTTTCATTTTTTAAAATCATTGTAAATAAAGTCAAAGATACCAAAAAATGACCACAAATTATATTAAAAGATAAATTAGAACATTCTATAAAATATATTATAAAAAATGAATATGGAATATAAATATTCCCAACATAAAAGAATATATAAGATTACTATCCCATAATAATAACTTTATAGATAGTTATTTAATAAATAAGGAGGAAATTTAAATTAAATATATGAAGAAAATTCAAAACCATTAGAGAATAAAATAGATTTGGTATAATAATATAAGATTATATTAACCCTCATAAACAAGCATTAAACATATAAAATCTTGAGTTAAGGTGAGGTTATATCATAAAATCCCTTACCATTTTGGTATCATTTGACACTTAATTACATGAAAGAAATTTCATAATTTAAAACTTCAAGTACTATGATTATTATAATTTACAAGATATATCATGTCATGGGGATGTATATAAACCCTCTAAATGAAAATTCTTGGATAAAATTAACATAAGTCCCAAAGAAGAAAAATTAGCGATTAATAAACTTTATAGAACATATCATTGAATTCAGAATTTGTCAATTGAGATATTTGGTGTAACAAATTTAAATTTACAAAAAAATTAAAATACAACATAATTCATAAAAAAAATTAAAAAATAATCTGTCCACAATATGATCAATGAATAACTGATAAACCCCTATTAATATATACTGAGTTGAGAAATACCTTTCCATTTAGTAACTTTCATGTCAAATCCCATTGGATGGAATAACATGTATTTCAACTTAAAATACCATGAATTATGAAGGATTCATGATATGAAATTTAATTAAGTTATTATAAAAACCTTATAAAATAGTTTAGGGGAATATCATTATGATATGACTTTATGATGGGAAATAGAGATGAAATGATGTACCTCGAGCCTATATTTTTTATATATTTCCTTTAATTCCTATAAAATAACCATTTATAGATTATTAAATTTCCTAAGAAAATATTATATGTTTAATCCATTATCATTAAAAACTTATTTCATTTATTTTACTAAAATTATTAATAATTTAATCGATTATGTCCATGCTTGGTGTTTTGAGGATGTTTTGTTCATAATTTCATTGTGTCATTCATTTGTTCCTCATTTTCTAATAATTCATTATTCCATCATCTTGAAAATAATTATAATGAAGTAATTATTAATTAATATATTGTTTTTAATTTCTAAACAATAAATATTAATTGGTTATGAAAAATGAATTATGTTACAACATTCAGACAATAGTTCATACATATGCATGAGTAAAATATACATTATTTAGAAAACTTGATGGAAAAAAGTAAATCATCATTTTATCATCCTAGAATAATGATTATATGAATATATTATTATCCCTTTAAAAAAACTTATATATACCATCCATGTGAGGTGATAATGAAAAAATAATCACATCAATTCATGGAGGTGGTTGTCCACATGTGCACTCAAAGGACATTATCATTTTACAATTGATGTAAATGTAAAAAAATAGATGAAATATTATATTTTCATAAAGATAAATGTCAGAACCCAACATTAAACACTATATATTCTACTATTTTTAGAATAAAATTTATTTTCTTTAAATACCAATTATCTTTTATGTTTATAGTTTCATATAATTTGTTCAAAAATATTATATATCGGTCTTATATTTTACATAGTGTAAACTTATACACAGTCTCCTTTTTCTGACAATATAATTTTTTAATGTAAAACATTATTTATTTTCATGAAAAATATGCATGATATTCAACGTTACTTATTAATTTCCATTTACCTTTTTTAATCCATGTGTAAAACATTTTGAAATGTAGGAGGATTACAAAAATCTTAAAGAGGGACATAAAAAAGAATGGAAAAAAGAAAACGTTTATCCCATGAATACTTACAAAAATTCCCACATACAAAATTAAAATTAGGGTAAAAAATAAACATTTTATTACCCAATAAATAATCTTATCTATAAAAATATTTTCATAAAACATTTTATAAAAATATTTAATTCAAAATAATGTTCATAATTTTTTCTTTGCATTGATGAAAAACTCATAAGATATTTTTCATAATGTTAAAAAGTTGAATTTTAAAAAGTATCACACACCTTCCCTTAATCATAAGATAATTATTCTACCATAGAAATAATAATATTTTCATTAAAATCCATTTAAATAATTGATAAATTATATAGGTGACCTAATATATCATATTCTACCTCACTATTACTATTGGAATAACCAATACGGTCGACGTCCATAACAAATGTATTGGATGACCATCACAGACACACTCATCATTGATTTATAATGAAAACAATCATATTTGGTTCATAAAAGAACCTAACATACACGGTTAATAGTGTAACCACCCTTAATCACAACAATTTTCGAGAACAATAACATAATCATAACACAGAAAATATTCAATTATAAAAAAATTCTCTGCACCCATAAGAATGAATTTTTATATATTGATATATCCATTTTCTTTAAAACCAAATTTTCAAAACTATAATTCCTAGAATAAAGGAGAAGATGTTTTTTCATTGAAGAAAACATGGAAGCCTCAAATTTCAGTGAAATATAAAATAACAGGAATTGAGATACGAAATGTTGTTGTTTCTATATATGTAAAAATAGAAACTTCCATTTTTCTTTTGTAAAGAAAGTTGAAATGTTCAATATAAAATACATAAAAAAATTAATGTTGAAACCCATTTAAGAAAAGTAAAACTTTACAAAAAATTCCTTTTATAATTCAGTTATTTCTATATAAATACACCCATAAAATAATTTTAAATATATGGACAGAGATGACAATGATTCGAAAAATAAATCATTAAAACACTTATAATGAGTTTTTTTAAATTAAATTGTCCCTAAATATTAGAAAGAGATGAAATAAAAATGGTAATATTCTATGTTATAATTATAAATAGATTGGCCACAATGCAAATGAATGTCTCGAGACTCATTAGATTCTACCCTAAGTGATTGTGTTGGATAATAATCAAGTAATTCAACTACTACAGTTGTAGAGGAATGATTAATATTCTTATTCAATAATTATATCATTTGAATGTTTTATCAACAATGTGTTAGTTATAAGAATTGTGGAATATATGTGGGTTATACTACAATACTTTTTATTTAAGGATTTGAAATCAATTGTTGAATGGTACCTAGAATTGATATTCTTTAAAACACTACGGGAAAACTGTACTAATGCGACGTGACATTTGCAACGGGATATATTCCCGTCGCAAATTGTCTGACCGAAGACACATTTGCGACAGGAATGCATTCCCATCGCAACTTATTAGTTATTTGCGACGGTGAGAGATGCCCTGTCGCAATTGTTTGGGTGCATCTTTCGCGCCAAAATGTGGGAAACATATTTGCGATGGGATGTATCCTCCCCATCGCAAATAGTAGGCGGCAGAAAATAATATTTGCGATGGGCTCTCTACCCATCGCAAAAAAGTTCTGTCGGCAGGGGTATTTGCGACAGTCCTCGTCGCAAATAAGCTTTTACACTGCGAGTATTTGCGATCAGACGTATCCTAACCGTCGCAAATAGCAGGCGGTGGTAAATAATATTTGTGACGGGCTCGCTACTCGTCGCAAAAAGTTCTGTCGCAAATTCTACCGTCACAAATAATCTAACCTATATCTACCCCCATCCGTTTTTTTCCAAAACATCCAATTCTTCTCTACTTATTCTCTACAATCTTCAGTTTTAATAGTTTTAATTTTTTTTTTCGAGTGGAATTCGAAGGCGTCAAAAAGTTCAGCATAAAATTTAAGGTATTTTTCTTTTATTTATTTTTATATTCCTTTATTTTTTTTATATTAATTTAAATTTTTGTTATTTAGTTGTAATTTAGATAAATTTAATTTAATTTATTATTCATATTTAGTTTTATTAATAAAATGATTTTGTTACTAATAATTAGGCATAATTAGTAAATAAATAATATAATTTGGTATAATTAGATTCTTTATCAATCAAGTAATTATTGTCTGGATACGAACAAGTAGAGGCGGCTCTGGCACAGCTGTACCTAGGGGTGGAAGTCCCGAAAAGGAATTTCGGGCCTGACCTGTGGTATCGTGGTACACGACAACGGGCATTGCTGCACTCTTGATTCGACACTCCCGGATGATATTTGTTTGGTAATAATATAATTTAATTAGAAATTAACTAATAATTAAAATAATTAATAAATAATTTAAATAATGAGCTAATAATTACCAGATAATTAGAATAATTACCAGATAATTAGAATAATTACCAGATAATTAGAAAAATTACCAGATCATTAGAAAAATTACCAGATAATTAGAAAAATTACCAGATAATTAGAAAAATTACCAAATAATTAGAAAAATTACCAGATAATTAGAAAAATTACCAGATAATTAAAAAAATTACCAGATAATTAGAAAAATTACCAGATAATTAGAAAAATTACCAGATAATTAGAAATAATTACCAGTTAATTAGAAACAATTACCAGATAATTAGAATAATTACCAGATAATTAGAAATAATTACCAGATAATTAGAAATAATTACCAGATAATTAGAAATAATTACCAGATAATTAGAATAATTACCAGATAATTAGAATAATTACCAGATAATTAGAATAATTACCAGATAATTAGAATAATTACCAGATAATTAGAAATAATTACAAGATAATTAGAAATAATTACCAGATAATTAGAAATAATTACCAGATAATTAGAGTAATTACCAGATAATTATAATAATTAACTGATAATTAGAAATATTTTCACATTCTATCTGCACATGTAATATTTGCATTCATTTTCAAAATTATCAACCTCCTCACCAAGATAATTAGAAATATTTTCACATTCTGTCTCCACATGTAATATTTGCATTAATTTTCAAATTTATCAACCTCCTCACCAACAGAGAGGTGAAAGTGAATGTAAATATTACATGTGGAGACAGAATGTCATGTTTCAACACTGAAAAAGAGAATTGTAACATAATATAAAAAATTATATTATTTTAATATTAATAATAATAAATTTCTAATAATATGATAGTTATCAAATAATTAAAATAATTAGCAAATAATCAGAACAATTAGCGAATAAGCAGATCAATTAGCGAATAATTTGAAAATAAGCAGACCAATTAGCGAATAAGCAGAACAATTAGTGAATAAGTAGATCAATTAGTGAATAATTAGCAAATAAGCAAAACTATTAGCGAATAAGCAGAACAATTAGCAAATAAGTAGAACAATTAGCGAATAAACAGAACAATTAGCGAATAAGAAGAATAATTAGCGAATAAGAAGAACAATTAGCAAACAATTAGCGAACAATTAGAACAATTAGCGAAGGTGATAGATGAACACGTTTGTTTTGGTTAACCAGTCTCTATGCATATCTTCTCATTACTAATTAGTAACATAATTGATAATATAATTAGTAACGTAATATAATAATGTTATTAATTTTATGATTAATATTTATGAAAAAATAATATTAATATTATTAAAATTATAAATAAATTATAAATTATTAAAATTATCAATATTCGCAACAATCTATTATTAACATATTAAAATGTTAAACAATCGTAAATTTTTAGATCATGCTCAATAAGAAGTTTGCGTAAGTCACATTCGATGTAAACTCTATAATTTTCCTTGCTTGGTTGACCACCTTGCAAGTAGCATTCCAATGAGACGATCCATGTCATGTCTTTTTCACCTATAAGAATCATATCACGTGACCCTTTACATAGACCATTATTCCTTAAAAAATTAAGGGATTAAATTTTTAAGGAAGAATGGTCTATGTAAACGGTCATGTGAGATGATTCTTAGAGGTGATAACGATATTAGTTGGGTCATCATATTACAACACTACTTGCGAGGTGATCAACCATGTAAAGATAATTATAGAGTTTAAATGGGACATGACTGACGTGAAATCTTTATTGGGCATGATTTAGAAATTAACGACCGTTTAAGATTTAAACATGTTAAGAATAGTCTGTTGCAAATATTGATAATTTTTATAATTTATAATTTTTATAATTATTATAATAATATTAATATTATTTTTTTTATAAATATTAATCATATAATTAATAACATAATTATATTACGTTACTAATTATATTATCAATTATGTTACTAATTAGTAATAATTTCATTGAAAATTGTGTCGATCGTAAGTAGTGGTAATTATTATAGTTTTTTCTTATAGAGATTGTTTTTTTCTATCAAATTATTCAAAACCAGTAATGCTTTTATATTTTATAGAATAATATGGAACAAAAAAGTCGACAACAGTCATTATTAGATGGCCGCGTATGGATAAATCAACGTAGAAATCCAAACGGTTCTGGTTTAAATCCAGTATATATTGAGGGTGTAGAGACTTTCTTAGAATTTGCGGCATCAAATTCAGAATTTGTTTCAGAAGGCACAATAAAATGTACTTGTAAAAAATGTGCACTGAGAACATTTGACATGTTTGAAAAAGTTGGGGGACATCTCCTGCGTTTTGGTTTTCAATCGGATTATGTTTTTTGGAATCAACATAGTGAACGCAGTTCCTTAGAAGGTGATACTAACTTGATTCTGAATCCATCTCGGTTTCAAAATTTAGTACATGATGTTGCAGGTCCATCTGTTCAACATATAGAACTCAGGATGATATTGATTCAACTCCTGAGTTTGCACCGTCTGAATTTTATGAGTTGTCTAGGTCTGCTGAGGATGCATTATATCCTCGTTGCAAGATAATAAAATTAGAAGCACTTGCTAAATTTATGGCTATCAAATCAGATAATGTAATTTCAAACACCTGTTTTGATCAGATATTTACTTTGATTAAAACATTGTTACCCGAAAGAAATGTTTTGCCTACAAATTACTACGAGAGTAAGAGGCTGGTTCGGAATTTGGAACTTAGTTGTCAGAAGATTCATGCATGTTCGAATGATTTCATTTTATATTCTGGGGAAAATGATTTGTTGGATAGTTGTCCCACATGTGGGAAACCGAGGTATAAAGAGCTCAACATGGGAAGTCTGGCTTGATTCCTATAAAACAGTTGAGATATTTTCCGCTTACATCCAGACTTCAGTTTTTATTCATGTCTAAGAATACCTCAACAATGATGTCATGGAACAAAATGAATATTTCAATTGATAAAATCTTGAATCATCCATCCGATGGTGATTCATGGAAACATTTTTATAGATTACATCCATCATTTTCTTTAGAATACCGAAATGTGTGACTGGGTATTTCCACTGATGGTTTCTGTCCGTTCGGATCTTATGGTAGTTAGTACTCATGTTGGCCTGTTTTTTAACTCCGTACAATTTACCTCCATGGATGTTGATGAAAGAAACCTATATCTTTTTGGCCTTACTAATCCCAGGACATCCGAAGAAGAATATTGCTGTTTATTTGAAACCATTTATTGATGAATTAAATTTATTTTGGAGTACCGGTGTCAGTACATATGATGTTACTGTGAAACAGAATTTCATACTAAGAGCAGCACTGATGTGGAAAATTAGTGAATTCCCAGCTTATGGCATGTTATCTGGATAGAGTACACATGGTCTGAAATCATGTACTTACTGTATGGGAGAGAACAAAGCATTTATGCTCATACATGGAAAAAAACCTTTCTATTTTGACTGTTATCGCAGATTTCTACCAGTTGATCATCCTTTTCGCAGAAACATATCTCATTTTAGAAAAGGCACAATTGAAACGGATGGACCTCCAAAAATGCTATCAGGTATGGAGTTAAAATCAGTTGTATTTTCATTACCTCCCATTACATTTATACCCACAATAAACAAACAAAAAATTTCTGGTTTTGGGAAAAAGCACAATTGGATAAAACGTAGCATATTTTGGGATTTGCCATATTGGTCTGATTTGCTGGTCCACCACATGTTGGATGTCATGCATATTGAGAAGAACTTTTATGATAATTTGTTTCATATAGTTTTGGATACACCAGGAAAGAGCAAAGACAATGTAAATGCACAATTAGATCTTGCCCAAATTTGCAGGCATCCAGAACTCGAATTTTTTGAGAATGTTAGAATAGAAAGGTTAATGAAACCAAAAGCAGTTTATACACTGTCCAAAGAAAGTCACTTATTATTTTGTCAGTGGATTGTAGATTTGAGACTTCCAGTTGGTTGTGCTTCTAATTTGGGTAGATGTATAAAGAATGGTCATATTACCGGATTAAAAAGTCATGATTTTCATGTTGTAATAGAAAGAATTCCGCCCATTGGATTAAGAGGTCTGTTGAATTCCGTGATTTGGGATTCCATAACAGACATATCAAATTTTTTTCGGGACATTTGTGCGGCGACAACAGATTACGATGTTCTAAACAAACTTGAAGAAGTTTTTGTTGTAATTATATGTAAATTGGAAAAAATATTTCCACCATCTTTCTTTGACTCAATGAAACATTTGATATTAAATTTTCCATATGAAGCAAAATGTGGAGGTCCGGTACAGTTTCGATGGATGTATCCATTCGAAAAATGCATGCAAAAATTGAAAAAGAAAGTACGTAACAAAGCATATGTTGAAGGATCTATTGCTGAAGCTTATTTGCAAGAAGAAATATATTTTTTCATCTCCCACTATTTTGAATCTGAGTATCCCTCAAAACACAACCACATGGGACGAAACGAGAGGAATGTTGATGAAAGAGAAAATCAATTATCCATTTTTAACCAGTAAGAGCTTGGTTTCGGTGGATTTCATGAATGATAGATTTCGCATGATGAACATCACAAAGCTCATACATATGTTCTGCTCAAATGTGAAGAGATGACATCATTTGTACTGTAAGTGTTTCTATAAATTATTCTATCATTTATGTTACAATAAATAACTTTGTTTTTTCATAGGTTACATGATAATCATATCAAGAAACAAATTCCACAAATTACAGTAGCTTCTCTCGAAGAACGCCGACAGAAAAAAATTTCTCAGTGGTTTCAAAAACTGGTAACATAAATTATTAATGTTTTAACATCTCATTCAATTTATATTTTAGTATATTGATAATTATTTCACAATTTTTCAGGAGTCTCGATATGCTGATAAAATTGAAAAACAGTTGTGTATATTGAGTAACCCACCATCCAAAATGGTTAAATCTTATAATGCATATGTGGTGAACAGTTTTCGATTTCATACACATGCATATAGGGAATCAAAAAATACAATGAACAGTGGAGTTTGCTTGAGAGGATCTCATCATAGAGAAAATGAAGTTGACTTTTATGGAATGCTTGATGAAATTTTTGAACTTTGTTATCTAGGACAACATTATATAACGATGTTCAAATGTCGGTGGTTGGATACTGATAGAGGCGTGTGTGTTCATCCGACTCATGGAATCATCGATATTAAATATAAAAGTGTTCTTACAGTAAATGAACCATTCTTACTGGCTCAACAGGCACATCATGTTTATTACACAAAGTACTGTGATACGTCAAGAGACTTGACTGATTGGTGGAGCATAATAAAAATCAAAATTTGAGACAATCAATTTAGGCAAAGTGAATGTGATATCACTGAAGTACAAGGAATTGAAGTTTTTCAAGAGAGTACTCAAAATCAATCTTTTTTACAAAGAGACATGAGTATCGATGATGACACCCTACAATTAAGAGTCGGGGATGACGATGATGTTAATGATGTCAAAAATGAATTTGAAATGGTAAGAGATGAATAAACTTGAAGTCAAATGGATATTGATGATATTGAGAAGGAATATGAAGATGACAACGTCACATATGAAGATGATGCTGAAGGTGAACATTGATACAATTTAGTGATAGTTATATATAATCATAACTAATATATATGTATATATAATAATAATTTTCAATTATTTGCTAACAATATTTATTTTCTGTTTCAGATGGATTCGGACATAATTCGTCAGTTGTTGGAGGCTGATCTAGATTTCGATGAGGGCGATTTGGTGTCATCTGACACTCAGCCAACAGGCGCTTATGGAGGTACATGGAGGGGGCGCGGTCTTGCCCGACTGATGATTCCTAACCCCATCCCCGAGCGACATCCACGTCTTGGGTTTGATGCACGCACACGGAGGTATGATAACCTGTGCATTTTACTATGATTTCATTAATCTATTTACATAATAAATGTTTTATTGTTTTTACATTTTTACGTATATAGAAGTCGAACAGGGCAGCACTATCTTGCGCAACTATTTTTCTCAGCCATGGACCACATGGGAGCAGATTCCTATTGATGTGCAGTAGGCCATGTTCGACCATTGGTTGGTACGTACGTAAATAAATAATTTCTATTTTGAATGTATTTTCATTTATAACTTGATATTTTGAATTATTTGTAGGGTTTATGGTATCTGATCGAGGATACCATGTGTGACCCCATCCACGAGGCATGGAAGGTGGCCATGCATTATCGCTTTCATCAGTTTTTGCACAACTTAAGAAGGGCTACCATGAAGAAAGCAGGAGTGTCAGTGTTTGATGACTCCTGTAGAGCGCACCGACCAGAGTACATTTCATTCCACGTATGGGATGGATTATGTTCACATTGGTTGAGGGGTGACTTTCAGAGGAGATCATTGATGGGGAGACAGAATCGAGGGAGACATGAGGTGACTCATCGAGATGAGAGTCGTACATTCAGTACTCATAGACAATATCTGGTACGTACATTTTTTATAAATATTTTATATAACTTTAAATATTAACAATTTACTTTATATTCTTATAGGATGTCGAGCAACCTGATATTACGGAGTACGACGTATATTGGAGGATGTATAATGATCCAGCTACTGGGGAGATTAGAGGTGATCTCCAGCGGCAGATTGTTGTCAGTATTATTTGTTTTTCAATTTGAAAATTAACGGCATATAATATATTCATTATTTTAATTTGAAATTGAAATTACAGGAGTCATATGAGGTCGCAGCGTCACAAACTCAGGCTGAGAGTCAGGCCGAGACAGCTGATCAGGTCAGTGGCCATCAGTTTGATGAGGCGGCCTGGATGCAGGTGACCCAGTATGGATTTGAGAAGGGCCGAGTAGTTGGTATCGGCAGTCGACTGACTCCCGGAGATTATTATGGCACTGCTGCGATGTCGGCGTCCAGTTCGAGAGGATCTTGTGCATCATCTTCCGCTTCACAGTATGAGGATCAGTTACGATCTCAGACTGAGTTGATAGAGAGTCTTCGTAAGGAGTAGGAGGAGATGCGTCTGCAGCAGCAGTAGTATGAGGAGGAGCGTCGACAACAGCAGCAGGTGCATGAGGAGCAGATGAGTCTGTGGCAACAGCAGCAACATGAGCAGATGAAGTACATGCGGAGACTTACTCGTGCATTAGGGATGGAGTTTCCTCCGCCAGCTCCTGCAGATCCTCCCCCTCCCCCTCCCCCTCCTCCTTCAGATCAGTGATTATTTTTTATGCTATATAGTTTGTGAATTCAAAATATATAATAATTTCTATTAAGAGTTTCTGTCTCTCTTATATATTGCATTATTTAATTTCTATTTATTTTTAATAGTTTATTATTTATTTTATTAATAATAATATTATACTTAGTATTTTAATTATTTGTTTATATTTTTTTTTTGCAAATTTTGATAATTTTCATATTTTTATTTTCTAATTATTTTAATAATATTATATTCAATATTTTTAATACATAAAAAGTTTCAAATATTTTAAGTAAAATTATTATTTTTTAATTATTTATAATAATATGAATTCTTTATATTATTATTATTATTATATAATATTATAATATTAATATGATTAATAATATTATTCATATTTTATAATAGTTAATATTTTTATATATATTAAAAATTTTAAATATTTTAATTTAATTATAATATTTTTAATATGAATTATAATAATAATATTATTATTATAACATTAATATTTTATTTTATTCTTTATAATTTTTTAATTATTTACAATAATATGAATTCTTTATATTATTATTATTATTATATAATATTATAATATTAATATGATTAATAATATTATTCATATTTTAGAATAGTTTTTATTTTTATATATATTAAAATTTTCAAATATTTTAATTTAATTATAATATTTTTTAATATGAATTATAATAATATTAATATTTTTTTTATTTTTTATACTTATTTGCGACAGGCTGACGATCCCGTCGCAAAAGGTAATTGCGACGGGCCCGTCATGAATACTTCTTAATATATTTTTTGAATATTTTTTTTATACTTATTTGCGACGGTATGAGAAACCCGACACAAATAGCATTTGCGACGGTCCCGTCGCAACTGTTTATTTTTTGTACTTATTTGCGACAAGTTCCTCAACCCGTCGCAAATACCATTTTCCATGGTCCCATCACAAATGATTATTTAATGATTTTGTTAAATACATCGACTAGTATTAGCGACGGTTCCGTCACAAATAGATTTAGTTGCGAAGCCATTTTCCGCAACGGGCCATTTGCGACGAACCCCCATCGCAAAAGAGCCTATTTCCAATAGTGAAAAGATAATTTTGTTATAAAAATAGTTTATATTGATAATTTCATTATTTCTAAAGTGTCAGATAATAATCTTTTGGAAAATTTTACCATTTATAAAATGTCTTAAGTTGATTATTAGATGATATTTTAGAGGTTAATGTGCTACTTCACCATACGATGCATCGTGTTCTAAGAGACGGAGTTGAAGTAGTTCATTGATTAATCAAAATAAAATATTATGTTTAAAGAAATGTATATTCTTGAAGCGTGAATGAATTTAACAACAATTGTTCAAAATGAGAATGAAACAAAAACATTTATCATAATTTCATCATTTTGACGACATCATTGACTGTCATTAACACCTATGTTTTATGGTTTTGTGGAAAAAAAATTCATCTGAACATGTTATCTAGAACTCTCCATCCGAAAATGATTATTATATTTTTTATTTGGTATCCATGTTTCCATCTCCCTACTATGTTCTCCTATGATGAAACCTAGTTACGTGACCACTATAATTTTCTTTTTGTCTTATTAAGAAGATGAGATATTAACCCTTTTTATGTTGTGGATCTTTCAAAAATAGTTTATTTTCAATCCCTCTATCAAAAATATCATGTTTAAATTATGATGATGGAATTTATTTAAGGTGGGAGAATATAACACCCAGAAACTCTAAAGTAAGAACATTATATTCAATAGTGTGCATGACACGTGACACCAACCACATTAGGGGATTCAATATCCATATATGTTAAAATAAATTTACTAATAGATTTGATATATTTTATATTTTGAAACTCAGGAAACATTCATTTATCTTGCATTACACACAAGAGAGAATTTTTTTAATTCTTACATTACACTCAAGATGGATTTTTACCGTATAATAATATATTATTAAAGTATTATTATTTAGTATAATAAGATATAAACTGGATGTTAAATCATTGATTACAAAAATTATTAAATAACATATGAAAAACTATATTTTAGATAAATATAAAATTAATTAATATGTTACATATTAATTAGAAATGAAAATATAAACTAATTGAATATAAAATAAATATTATTTTTTTTATACTCAAATTTTTTCTATTAATAAATAAATTTATTTAAAATTAGTGAGTGATATTAGTTACCTATACATTTTATATATTCCATCAAATATTTTTGATAATCATCCAATATATAATATTAACATAAGATAAGAATAAAGTCAACAGTAAACATAAAACTCTGTTTTTATTAAGACACTTTTACCAAATTTTAATGGAGAAAAAAATTTAAATCCAATTTTTGACCATTTAATAAATTTATTAGGTTAAAATAAAATTCTTCTTTGGAATAGATACATAAAACTTTTCTTAGCGTCAATTTTTGGTGTTTTTATGTGAAGATTCATTTTTTAAATAAATAACGAAGAATAATTCACAACTAATTTTAATGTAATATATTAATACGGTTAAATTATATTTTAAAATAGATTAAAAGATTAATTATTTCATGTTTATATCAATTAATCCAATATAGGTAGTATGAATCAATTATTATTTTAAATTGACTAGGAACACATAACAAATTTTTTGAAGTTTTAGTTTAAGAAACACACATTGTGATCTCGTCCACAGGTTCTGTGTTTATAATTTGGAAAAATGGATTCCATATTTAGAATCAGAATAGTTTATAATATATAATGTGTTCAATTTAGTTTTTGACCAAAAATAATAGTGAAATTAATTAAAATTAATTACTATGATTAAGGTTAAATTAATCTTAATAAGGAAATGAACCATAAACTTAAGGCCTAAACCAACCTATAAAAATGTCCGACAAATATTAGCTGGAAATATTATGACCCTATCATCCATTTTAAAGATGTTTTAATATTATGGATCGACATTCAATAAAAAATGTCGTTGGGGTTCCTTTAATTTAAAATATTACAAGAGTGCCACTCTTCCTCCATTATAAAAGTCATTATTTTGTCTCACTTCCCCACACCTATAAATAAAATTAAGATAGGAAAAAATCGGCACAAATACCCCTTCAACATACCTACCTCTCTCCTTGAATACTCCTTTTGGGAACAAATCAATCCAAGGAAGACTTTTGGAACAATTTAAAAGGGGGTTCCCAAATTTAGAGGTAACGAATTTCCTGTTGCTTTTTAAATTTCTCTATTCTACACTCCATAAATTATTCTTATTACATTCTAATATAACAACTCTGTTGACCTCGCCTGTTTTGATAATCCTAATTATTCTTTCACATACTTTGATAAATCCTAAATAAATGTTTATCTATATCTTAATTCTCTCAATATATGACATTCTATTATCAAGTTGATAATAATATTAAAATAATCTTTGAAATTTGTTAATCAAGGTTATCTATGTTTATATGAATTTTGAAATAATTCTAACTCAATCGGATATGTTTTTCATAAAGCAGATAAGTGTTAAGTCATTGATATGCTTATAGCTACTGATACAGATATATCGCCACTTAGTCTACCGATAGACTTAGTCTACCGATAGACATAGTCACCAATAATCAAAGGTCACCGATACGCAGAGCTACCGACATGTATAAGTCCATCGGTAAGCACATGTCACTGATAGATCAAGTCTACCGATACAGACAGCTACCGATAGAATGAGTCTGTCGGTATGCATAAGTCTACTGGTATACACATAATCACTGGTACAGAACGAAGCTACTGATATGCACAAGATACTGATACAAAGTTTACCGATACAAACAGTCACTGATACAATACGAGCCACACAAGTGAGAAACCGATAGAAGCAAAGCTACCTATAGAATGAGTCACCGGTATATAGAGCTACTGATACACGGAGTAACAGTTACTGATACAAGGAGCTACTGGTACAAGATCAAAGAGCTACCGATAGGAGCTCACTGCTATACAAAGTCTATCGTTACATATCTACCGACAGAAGGCTACTGATGAAAGACTTACCAGTCACTAATTCCTAAACTCTACTTTTGTCAATATTATTTATTTATTAAGAAATAGTCATATTTGATGATTTTAATGCAATTAATGTTATTTAATGATAGTTATTGGCATGTCAGGGAATTGTACCTAGTACCCTTGAAAAGGTAATCATTCCCATTTGTCGGAGCTAAAAGCTCTATAAGGACAATGGCTTAACATAAAGGGGTGCACAAAAAGGGAAAAAGAGTGTTGTAAAGTGGTGCACATAGAAATGCTACTTCCATACTCGAAGAACACTAGACATACACGAAGCGATTCAAACAAGAAGAGAACAAAAAACCGAACCATAGTCAAGGAGTGAAGAACGCCAACGAGCTCTTCATGCACTCAAGCTGATCAAACTGAACTTGAAGAAAATGACCCTCTGTTTTTCAGAAAAAAACCAGAGAAGGACTCAGAAGCATTCTTGATTAATCAAAAGAGTCCAGAGTTGCACTTTAAATTACTAGAGAATTATAAAATTCATATCAACTCTCTTAGTGATTATTTTATTTACATTTCGAGTAGTGTGTATGATCTATATATTTTATACTCACATTGTCTCCTGTGCTAAACTGGAGGATCTCTAAATCCTCGCACAAACCTTCCAACTCTCTTGTATCCCACTGTGAATAGTGGTAGAGGTCAAGTAAGACCTGGACAGCCAGTGTGCTGTTGTTTTGTTTTCCCATGATGAACTGTGGTAAAGGTCTTAGTACCTGAACATTATGTGTACTGTTGTTTACCCCGATCCAGGGTGTGGATCGAATTTATATAAATTGTTTGAGAGGACTAAGTCTCGGCTTGAGACTGAACCTCTTGGTTACATCTACGGTGCATCTTAGATTAATTCTAATGTATACAGTATACTTTATTTTCAACTGCTAATTACATTGAAATAAAATTTGTTTTAAAGTTACTTTGATAGTTAAATTTGTAAGTGTGTATACTTATTGTGAACCAGTAAGTTAGTTTCCAAAGTTAATTTAATATTCTTATTAAATTAACTGAGACCTAATCAATATTTGAGAAACTAATTGAACTTTTACAATCTGTATAAATTCACTATATTTTAACTTGTTTTTTTTTAAATTGGGGGATTTGTATAGAAATATTTTTAAGAGAAATTTTAATTGGAACTCAATTCACCCCCCCTCATGACTATCCACTCCGACCAACATTTGGTATCAAAGGAACAATTTATTATTAAAGGTTTTCTAAACACTATGTCTTCAATTGTGATTTTAGTTGTATCATAAAGTTCGTAAATTTCTGTCAGTTCTAAATTTTATCACTTTAAATATATTTGATAAAATCGAATTATGGATAATAGACCAGAAGGTGCTACTACAAACCGGCCACCCTTATTTAATGGTACAAATTATGCTTATTGGAAGCTTAAAATGAAAATTCATTTAGAGAGTTTAGGATTTGATATCTGGACTGCTATAGAAGCTCAATATAAGATTCCAGAAACTGATAGAACTACTTGGGATGAACCTACTAAAACTGATTACAATAATAATTGTAAAGCAATGAATTATTTGTATTGTGCCTTAGGTGATGAGGAATTTAACAGAATATCTGCATGTAAAACTGCTTATGAAATTTGGGACACTTTGACTATTTCCCATGAGGGAACAACCAATGTTAAAGAAATGAGATTAAACACATACACTATTAAATATTATAACTTTAAAATGAACCCTGATGAACCTATTTCTGACATGTATCTCAGGTTCAATGAGATTTTCAACACTATTAGATCACTTGGAAAAATTGTTCCTACAAAGGAGAAGATCATGAGGATATTAAGATGTCTTCTAGAAAGGTGGAGGGGCACATCGGTTTCAATTAGAGAATCATGTGATATTGGTACTCTACCCGTTAAGGAATTAATAGGTAAGATTATGATGTCTGGGGAAGAACAAAAAGTGAATAAGGAAGAAGATGATTAACCAAAAAGGAAGTCAGTGTCTTTTATGTATACTAGCTTGAGGATCATGGACATAGAGAAAGTACACATACCAACTGAAAGCTCAGCAAGTGAAAGTTCAGATTCTGACAGTGATGCTGATATGGCTCAGATGGCCAGAAGATTTAAGAAGTTCTACAGGAAAAAGAAATACTTCAGAAAATCAAATTACAAAGGAAAATGTGATAACAGAGTTCATTGGAAGAAGTATTTGAAAAAGCCTGACAAGAGTGATGAAATTGTCTTCTATGAATGAAAAGGGAAAGGACATGTGAAATCAGACTGTCCAAAGTTGAAGTTCAAGAAGAAACATGACTACAAGGACAATAAGTACAAGAAAGCTATGAAAGCTACCTGGAGTGCTTCAGAAGACAATAAAAGTGAATATGAAGTTTCTAACTCTGAAAAGAATCATTATAACATGTGTTTTATGAAAAACACCTCTAAGGTAACACTAGACACTCCTACATTAAATTCATATTATTCTGAAGTTGATTCTGATTCAGAATCTGAAAATATGTCTAGTGAAGAATTATTTGAATACTGTAATATGCTAGAAGAAACGTGTAATGAATTTAAAGACAAGTATAAATCTTTAAAGAAACAACATGCTCTAACTAGCTCTGTAAAATCTACACTTGATGTAGAAAAGGAAAATAATGTTCAATTACTTAAGGAAAATATTAAACTGAAGTTGTCTAATGAGAAATTAAGGAAGGAATTAGAAAAATTCACAAATCGAAAAGATACTCTTACTCAAATTCTAGAAAAACAAGTGGCACCAAAATATACCACTGGAATAGGATATCATCCTGGACAGAGACAGTTTACTAAAACTAGATTTATTTCTAAATCTGGACAGATTGCTGCTAGTTATAGTTCTGGAAATTCATATGCTTTAATTAGTTATTCATATGGTTATAGATCAAATACAGTTTATCTTTCAAAATCTATCAATTCTGTAAATTATTTGAGACCCATAAGACAAATCTGGGTACCTAAGTCTTTGCTTGCTAACCTGTCTGGACCCAAGAAAATCTGGGTACCAAAATCATTTTCTGTTTAAACCTTTTTTGTAGGAAACTTGCTTTAAGAGTTATCACAAGAAGGTATGGTACTTGTATAGTGGATGTCCAAGGAATATGACTGGATATTACTCATGCTTCAAGAGCTTAATCAAAGTTTATGGAGTCCATGTCACCTTTGGTGATAACTCTAAAGGAAAAATCATCAGCCTAGGCCAGATTGGTAACACTGATTCAATTTTAATTTCCAAAGTTTTATTTGTTGATGGACTTAAGTATAATCTGTTAAGTATTTCTCAGCTGTGTGATGATGGTTTTAATGTTATATTTGAAAATGATTCTTGTAATGTTTTTAACTCAAAGAATGTTTTTGTATTTTCTGCTTTGAGAAATGAAAATTTCTATGCTGTTTATTTGAATTCTTTAGCTAAACAAAACATTACTTGCTTAAATGCTTTACATAAAGAGTCTTGGCTTTGAACATAAAGATTAGGACATTGAAACATCCATTCACTTAGAAAACTGACTAGGAAAAACTTAGTTAGAGACCAACCTAAACTTGAGTTCCTAATAGACAAATTTTTTAATCCCTATCAAAATGGAAAGCAACATTAAGTTTCTTTTAAATCAAAGAAAGAAGTTTCAACTTCTCAACCTCTGGAGTTGGTTCACATGGATTTGTTTGGACCTTCTAGAGTTTCTAGTTTAAATGGGAAGCACTATGTCTATGTCTTAGTGGATGACTATTCTAGATATACTTGGGTATACTTGTTAGATCACAAAAGTGAAGCTTGTTCTTACTTTATTAATTGCTCCAGGTCTGTAGATAACCTTAGTTGACTTAAGATTAAGACCCTGAGAAGTGATCATAGTCGTGAGTTTGAAAATCATGAGTTTGAATATTATTTCTCACACAATGGCTATAGTCACAACTTTTCTGCCCCTAGAACACCTCAGCAGAATGGTGTAATAGAAAGAAGAAATAGAACACTTCAAGAAATTGTAAGGACCATGCTTAATGAGTATGACCTACCAATTTACTTTTGGGCTGAAGCTATAAATACAGCTTGCTATATTATTAATAGAGTTTTGATCAGACCCGTTCTCAAGAAAACCCCTTAAGAGTTGTGGAATAATAGAAAACCTAAGGTTAATTACTTTAGAGTTTTTGGATGTAAATTTATTATTCTCAATAAAGAGGATAATCTTGACAAGTTTTCTTCTAAAAGTGATGAAGGATTTTTTCTCAGTTATTATTTATCTATAAAATCCTATAGAGTCTTTAACAAAAGAACCAAATGTGTGGAAGAATCTGTTCACATCAAATTTGATGAAACTGGTCCACATGAATCTAAGTATTATCTTGAAAATCTTGAAGAAAATCTATCTATTTTGGACCTTAATGATAAAACCAAAGAACCTACTATAAAAACATCCAGTTCTGGAAAATTTCTAGAACCTTCTTCTGTTGAACCTGAACCTACAGATGAACCTGAGATTTCTAGTCCTACCTTTACTAAATCAACTAGGATTCTAAAGAATCATTCTTTAGATGCTGTTGTTGGTAATCTTGATAGAGGGACACAAACTAGAGATTCTCTAAGAAACCAGGTTGAACATAAAGCTTTTCTTTCACAGCTAGAACCTAAAAATATCAATGATGCAATCAATGATGAATTTTTGGTAATGGAAATGCAAGAAGAATTAAATCAATTTGAAAGAAACAAAGTCTGGGAATTAGTTGACAGACCTAAGGACACTTTGACCATAGGCACTAAATGGGTTTTTAGAAACAAAGTTGATGAGTCTAGAAATATAGTTAGAAACAATGATAGGTTAGTTGCACAAGGGTATAGTCAAGAGGAAGGAATAGACTATGATGAAACCTTTTCCCCTGTAGCTAAATTATAATCCATTAGGATCTTACTTGCCTATGCTAATCATCTTAATTTCAAGTTATATCAAATGGATGTTAAAAGTGATTTTCTAAATGGTTTTATAATTGAAGATGTTTTTGTTGAACAACCACCTAGATTTACAAACCCCCATTTCAAAAATCATGTTTTTAATCTTTCTAAATATTTATATGGTTTAAAACAAGCTCCAAGAGCTTGGTATGATAGACTTAGCAATTTTCTTATTTAAAAAGGTTTTACTAAATGGATTGCTGATCCAACTCTTTTTATTAAAAGAATTTCTAAAGATGTTTTGATAGTACAAATCTATCTTGATGATATTATTTTTGGATCTTCTAAACATTCTTTATGTATTGATTTTTCAAAGAGTATGAAAAATAAATTTGAAATGAGTTTAATGGGAGAACTCAAATACTTTCTTGGATTTCAAGTTTCTCAAAATTAAAATGGTATTATTTTGAATCAAAGTAAATATACAAAGGATCTTTTAAAACGTTTTGTTTTGGATAGTATTAATGAATGTGATACTCCTATGAGTACTGTCTGTAAATTATATGCAAATGAAACTGGGAAACTAGTGGATCAAACAAATTACAGAGGTATGATTGGAAGCTTACTTTACCTTACTACTAGTCGACCAGATATTATGTTTAGTGTTTGTATGTGTGAAAGATTTCAAGCTAATCCAAAAGAATCTAATTTACTTGCTGTTAAAAGAATTTTCAAATATCTTAAACATACTGTAAATTTAGGTTTGCTTTATCCAGAAGGAAAATCTTTTGAATTAATGAGTTATTCATATGCTGACCTTGTTGGTTGAAAGTTGGATAGAAAAAGCACATTTGGAACATGTCATTTGTTGGAAAAATCCTTAGTATCTTGGTGTTATAAGAAGCAAAATTTTGTAGCTTTGTCCACTGGAAAAGCAGAGTATATAGCTACTGGTAGTTGCTATGAAAAAATTATGTGGATGAAACACACTCTTTTGGACTATGGATATGATTTTAAGCATGTTTCAATAAACTGTGATAACTCTAGTGCAATTAACATCTCTAAGAACCCTGTATCTCACTCTAGGACCAAACACATTGATGTAAGGCACCACTTTTTGAGAGATCATTACCAAAAGGGTGATATTAATCTTGAATTTATAGGTACTGAACATCAATTAGATGACATTTTCACCAAACCTTTATGTTCGGATAGGTTAAGTTACATTAGACATGAGTTAGGAATGATTAACCTTGACTGGAAGAAACCTCACTGTTATACCTCACTGGTATAGAAACCTCACTGTTATACCTCACTGGTATAGAAACCTCACTGTTATACCTCACTAGTATAGAAACCTCACTGTTATACCTCACTAGTATAGAAACCTCAATGTTATACCTCACTGGTATAGAAACCTCACTGTTATACCTCACTGGTATAGAAACCTCACTGTTATACCTCGCTGGTATAGAAACCTCATTGTTACACCTCACCGGTATGGACCTCACCATTAGTGGACCTCACTAATAGATAAAACTCACTGTTAGGAATTCTCACCGGTATACCCAACCGTTGTATGCATTGTTTTAAACTTCTATATGTCGTCAGCATCTGTATCGTTTATACTTTACTTATTTTATTTTAATAATTTTTTTTATGATTCCTAAATGATAAAACGAAGTCCTAGTTACTTCTCAATCCACCAAATATTTCCTTTACCCTCAAGCATTATCTCCCGAATCTCTCGAAAACCCTAAGTTCCTCGAACCAAAGATGGAAAAAACCAAACTCCCTACTGTTAGAGATGACATTGATGAGCCGAATGCGAAGAAACAGAAGACTAAGCCAGAAGCAAGTAGTAGTGTCAGTATAAAAAGGCCCAGGAGGTGACCAGTGAACCCGCATTTACAAAATAGAGCTATTGAAATCGAGAAAGAGCTATGCGCGGAATAGATGATGTCTAGTAGATTGTTAGTTCTCAAGGTGCTAGAAGATCAGAAGTGGGTAGAATGATTCTCAAATAATAATGTCCCCTGCTATCCAAAGCTAGTAAAACAGTTCTATGAGTTTGTGAGTTTTGAGAAATCAGAAGATGAGAACCGAGTGATTTCATTTGTGAATGGAAAGGAAATATCTTTTTCATCTATTGAGTGGGATGAGTACCTAAGAGTACCACATGAAGGAGCTTATGGTTATTCATCGTAGACATTACCACCTACAAGTGATATTTTTGATTATGAGACTTCCTTAGATGAGCTCACTGATAGTGGCGAGAAAAGAAAGGTCATGGATGCTAAAATAAATGGAGAGAACATATTGCTTTTCAAGTTTGTGCAACATGTGCTAAGCCCAACAAGAAGGGATTTTTCAATCTGTTACATCTTTTGAGACATGGTGTGAAAGTAAACTTGTGCAGGTTGCTAATGATTCAAATGGAGGATATGACCAGACTTAAATAAAAAACAAATGCCTTATTCTTTGCCAAGTTGATCTCAGTGATGATCAAAATTAAAGGAGTATCTAAGTCTCAAGATGAGACAGGGGTAGTGAGGAATAATTTTTGTATCACAAGCACAGTTTTCAAATACATGAAGATAAACTGGAATCCATGTAGAGGAGAGTTGGTTAATTATGATAAGAATATATATGATAAGTTCAATCCTGTGGATCATACTTCAAGGCCTAAGGATGTAAGGGATCCAGTTATAGGACCTGATGAAGAAGATTCATAGTATAGTGATGTTTTAGAAGAGGAAGATTCCTCTGCAGCAAATGGAGGAGATCCTGACTTGCCTCTTATCCCAGCTCCAGAAGTTGTGTCATAAGAAAAGGAAAGTTCTTTGAACCTACCTAGTACAGAAACTATATTGGACATAATAAATAAAGAGGCATCTATTGATGAGGAAGATTAGCATAGAGCAGGCCAGGAAGAGGCTACTCAAGAAAATAAAGAATAAGTTCATGCATGTGAAGCATCTATTTCTGTCAGCCTGGGCCTTAGTCCACTTTTTGGAAATTCCCTAATGCCTGCTGAGGAATTTGAGTAAGTTGATAGACCTTTACTAATTCTTGAGGAACCTTCTACTGTTACAGAAATGGAGATGGTTGTGCAAGATTCTTCTGAGGAAGAAAGAGTTGCTAAATATGTTTTTGCTGTAAAAGAGTATGCACCAGTTGAGGGAGAGCTTCTAACCAGGTTTGGCAGTGTTTCAGTGGTTGTTGAGTTTGAAGATTTGGCAGAGGACCCAGGGTTTGTGGTTTGTGGATTGGATTCCCCAGATTCTGATAATGAGACATCCCTTCAGAGACCAAAATTAAATTATGATATTCAGTTTGAGATATTACCTAAAGATGTGTTAAGAATACATGATTTGGATAAGCTCAAGTCTGATATCAAAATCAGTTTTGGGGAAGAAATAAGAAAAATGGAAGCTTCACTAGTATCATCAATTAAATCGATTATGAATGAATCTGTGGCCAGTATAGTATCTGAAAGAGCACCTGTTGTGGTTTCAATTGCTGATATGATTACCAGGGATGACTTAGAATCCTTAAAGGATGAGATGAAAGAGTTGTTGAGTGATTCTATGGCTGAGTTAAAGAATCACTTTATTGAAGAGATGAGCAATTTTGAAAAGTCATTTGAACTCTCTCTCGGTTTTAATGTGTCAACCTTTATGGAAGAGATAGTAGATGAATTCATAGCCTTCCAGAATCATGTATCTAGACTAGTAGAGAATGTTGAAGTTCTAAAGAAATCAGTTGTCTCTCCGGAATCCTATATGAGTTCAAAATCTCAAGCAGACAAGGATTTAGCTTATGTGAATAGTGTGGTGAGCCAGATGGTTTCTGTTTTTGAAGGATTTAAAAAGTCTATGGAGAATCATATCAGTTCCCAAGATTTAGTGAAAAATCTTATTTGTGGGCTAACTAAGAGTTTCAAGGAAACTGTAACCTTCTCTCTTGGTTCTCTTGCTTCCAGACCTTCAGTGTATTTGGATCATATTAGAGCTATAATGAAGGAGGATCTTGGTTCAGCATCAACCAGTGGCTCTGTGGAATCATCTAATCTGACCAAAGTGGTGACTTCTACTAGAGATACCACTAGAGATATTATGAAGATTGTTCAGGACTATATGAGAGAAGCTTCTGCCTCTCATAAATAGGTGAAAGACAAGTTAGATTATTATTTTCAAAGGATTTACACCAAGCATAAACTCAATAATCATTTCAATCTTCTGTTAGAAAAAATGAATCCACCACCATTCAATCAAGCCTTCAGAGAACAAGTCAGAAAGCTCATGGAGTTGACTCCTACACTGGACAAATTCATGGAAAACAAGGATGATTTTATTTCTTCCATGGAAAGAGGAGGAGGAATCATTATAGATTTTAGAAATCTTCTTTTTCCCTTCTTTCTTATCGATGCTCGACCAATGATTGTACCTCCAGATTTACCTGCCTCTGCCTCAACTACTTCTCCTACTCAGATGACTCCATTCCAAGCCATCATAAGACTTACTCCTATGATCACTCAGAGTACTACCCAGTACAGACCAGAAATAGTTTCAGTAGCTTAGCCACCTCTGATCATTTTTTGTGTTCCTAAGACTTCACCTGTATCCACCTCACCTGAATCTTCTTCTGATCCCAAGGGGAAATCTCATTCTGAGGATATGTATTGATCATCGACTCATATTTTTGATAAGAATCACTTGTATTTCTTTTTGTTTCATTTATGTCTCTCTTTTTATCTGTTTGCTCCAAGGAATACATATGATCTTACTTTCTTGTCCCACTTTTTGATTATCACAAAGGGGGAGAAATACTATCTAAGGAAAACATATCTGAGGGAGAACTAATATCTTTTAAGACAAAGGGGGAGCAATGCTATATTTTACGAGTTTAATTCATTTCCCTCTGGTACATTTGTTTTACATTTAACATTTAGTACATATGTTTTATAATATATTGTTTTCCCTGATACAATTATATTGAATGAAATATCCTCTGATACAATTACTAATTATTTTGAGACTATAATATCATAAGTTGTGATTATCAAAAAGGGGGAGATTGTTGACCTCACCTGTTTTGATAATCCCAATTATGCTTTCACATACTTTGATAAATCCCAAATAAATGTTTATCTATATATTAATTCTTTCAATATATGACATTTTATTATCATGTTGATAATAATATTAAAATAATATTTGAAATATGTTATTCAAGGTTATCTATGTTTATATGAATTTTGAAATAAATATAACTCAATCGGATAGGATTTGCATAATGTCGATAAGTGTTAAGTCACTGATATTCTTATAGCTACTGATACAGATCTACCAGTACTTATTCTACTGGTAGACTTAGTCTACTGATGGACATAGTCACTGATAAGCAAATGTCACTGATACGCAGAGCTACCGGTATGTATAAGTCCACCGGTATGTATATGTCATTGATAGATCAATTCTACCGATACAGGCAGCTACTGATAGAACTAGTATTCCGGTATGCATAAGTCTACTGGTATATACTTAATCATTGGTACATAACGAATCTACCGATATTCACAAGATAACGATACAAAGTTTACCTATACAAAGAGTCACCGATACAAAACGAGCCACACAAGCGAGCTACCGATAAAAGCAAAGATACTGATAGAATGAGTCACTGGTACATAGAGCTACTGATACACAGAGTAACAGATGCCGATATAAGGAGCTACCAGCACAAGATCAAAGAGCTACCGATAAGAGCTCACTTCTATACAAAGTCCACTGTTACATATCTACCAACAGAAGGCTACTGATGAAAGACTTACCAGTCACTGATTCCTAAACTCTACTTTTGTCAATATTATTTATTTATTAAGCAACGATCATATTAGATGATTTTAATGAAATTAATGTTATTTAATGATAGTTGTTGGCATGTCAGGGAACCGTACCTAGTACCCATGAAAAGTTAATCATTCCCATTTTCCGGACCTGAAAGCTATATAAGGAAGGACAAACGATGGACATAAAGGGGTGTACAAAAAGGTAAAAAGAGTGGTGTAAAGTGATCCATATAGAAATAATACATCCATACTCGAAGAACACTGAACATACACAAAGTGATTTATACAAGAAGAGAACACAGACCTAACCTTAGTCAAGGAGTGAAGAACTTCAACGAGCTCTTCATGCACTCAAGCTGATCAAACTGAACATGAAGAAAACAACCCTCTATTTTTCAGAAAAAAAAACCATAGAAGGACTCAGAAGCATTCTTGATTAATCAAAAGAGTCCAAAGCTGCACTTAAAATCACTAGATAATTCTAAAACTCATATCTACTCTTTTAGTGATTCTTTTATTTACATTTTTAATAGTGTGTATGCTCTGTATATTTTATACTCACACTATCTCCTATGCTAAACTGGAGGATCTCTAAATCCTCACACAAACCTTCCAACTCTCTTGTATCCCACTGTGAATAGTGGTAGAGGTCAAGTAAGACTTGGACAGCTAGTATTCTATTGTTTTGTTTTTCCACGAAGAACTGTGGTAGAGGTCTTAGTACCTGAACAGTCTGTGTACTGTTGTTTACCCTGATCCAGGGTATGTATCAAATTTATATAAATTGTTTGAGAGGACAATGTCTCGGCTTGAGACTGAACCTCTTGGTTACATCTTCTGTTTATCTTAGATTAAGTCTAAAGTGTACTATATACTTTATTTTCCGCTGCTAATTACTTTGAAATACAATTTTTATTAAAGTTACTTTGATAGTTAAATTAGCAGGTGTTAATAATTATTGTGAACCAGTAAGTTAGTTTCAAAAGTTAATTTAATATTCTGACTAAATTAATTGAGACCCAATCAATCTTTGAGAATTTAATTGAACTTTTACAATATGAATAAATTCACTACTATTTAACTTGTTTTTTTTAAATTGGGGGATTTTTATAGAAATATTTTTAACAGAAATTTTAATTGGAACTCAATTCACCCCCCTCTTGAGTATCAACTCTGACCAAAAAACTCCATTATAATAAATATAACATTACTTTTTTATGTTATTTTTTCTACCTTTACTTGCGCACACTTCCATCTAATGGATAACGAAGATGTTGTTTACGTGTACGGAGGACTACCACCTCACGAAACAATGATTGTTAAATTTTCCTTTAATAGCTATCATGGTTTACCTTATGATGGAAACCATATTTATATATTTTATTTATAATATTAATTATTTATTTATGATTATATAATTCTTTTATAACACACATTTTTGGACTTTCCATTTTTTGTAAAAATGATAAAATCATTTGTCGAAGTGCAGACTACCATCCCCTCAAAGAAATGTGATTCATTAACACTATACATGTAATGTATACAGTATTATTTTAATTAAACATATGTGACCTAAAAAATTTATATGTTATTCATGACATAATTACCTTTTTGGAAATATAATATATCATTTTCATTATTACCCTTTCACACTATTGAGTAGTGATAAATTTTTTCATTGACGTGTGGACAACCGCCTCCTCGACATGATGTGATTCCTTTTACATAATAAAAATTATATAAATAATCATTTAGGATAAAATAATATGGTATTTATGATATAATTATAATTATGGAGAAATATAATATACTTACCTTCTTTCCTAAATGATCATTGAAATATGGGAACATTACTCATCCGTGCATACGACCTACCATCTCCATGAGTGTAACACTGTTTATTTTTTCATAACCATATTTAATTATTCATTTTAATATTATAATTTATGTATAAATATGGTAATTATTTCATGTTTATTATTTTGAAGAAGTTATATAATGACCCATTTGACTATATTTGACCTAAAAAATATTTTTTGGACAAATAATGTGAATTCTGACAGAAAACCAGATGTAAACTTAATTGATTTAGTAATTGAATAAAACATAATAATAAGTAAAATAAATGTTATGATAAACATGAATGAGTTTATAAAGAAATAAAGTAATTAACATATGTTTTATATTCATGAATATAAAAACACATGAGGCTTGTTGGATTCAAGGTAATGTATTTCATCTCAATTTACATTCCATTTAGAGTTATTTTAGTTATGCATTAATTCACTTTTATTTTGGGTATATGATAAAATTTTAAATTTTATGTTATGAATCTAATTATTATCATGATATTTTATGTTTCATTTAATTCACTGAGAATTATGATTAATATATTTCAATGTGCTATGGGACATATTGGAATGTTTAAATTTTATTTTTCCACAGGAATGTTTTTATGTCAACAACCCTTGTTTTTACTTGTACTCCTATGAGGTATTTTTGATAAATCCATATTATTTATGTATAATTGATAAGGAAAATTATTTTTTGATATATGAGGAATTTTTTGGACTATTACAATATGGGTTTCACCAGGTTATTGATAACCCCTCGATGCATCGGTAGTATCATGAGACGAATCATTTGGCCAAATCAGATGGGTTTTATCATATATATTGTAAACCACCAATTGAATGGTCTTGACGATAATTTTTCCATGTACCTAGTAAACATAGTGTCTAATAATTAAAAAATCCCCTCATTTAGTATCAGTTATTATTCTTCCATGAGATGTATCTTCGACATCTATATGGATACATTTCATTTTCAGTTTATTGATTAAATGAAACATGTTACAGTTTCTTACCTCATCAAATTGATTTTTCCTTATCAAGTCATTTGAATGGTGTGTGTTATCAGTTATTAACTTTTCCTTATTATTTTTTTCATATTTATGCATTATTTTATTTTCTTATTTACCCTTACTGATTATTTAAGCACACCCTTACATTGAGTCTCACACATCATTTTGGTTATTTATCTTCCTAAGTAATAATAATATGTTAATTATTAAATTTCTTAAGAACATTTTTCATGTTTCATATTCATAATTCCATGTTATAATCAATTATATGATTCATTAATTTCTCGTAGGGCATTTTGATGATATTTGGTATATATGTCAAAAATGAATTTTCTATGATGACTATGGTCCTAGTGGTCTTTAATAATTAATCTCTCTAATAATAATCTTTTAATAATTATCATTTTTATAAAAATAATAATAATTTTATAACCAACCATAAAATATGGTTAAGAAAGAAAAAATATGATAAATTCATGGAGATTGTAGGTCGCACATACACATGAGTATCATTTTCATATTTTAGTGATCATTTCGGAAAGAAGATAACTATTATTTTATCCTTAAATAATTACCATTATATCATAATTAAAATATTATTTAATTATATATATCATCCATTTGATGTGGTGATGAAAAATGAAAAATCTCACTTCGTGGACATTGTAGTCCACCAAAACGCTTGAACAACTTTATAATTCTTCAATGGATGGAAAAGCTTAAAATTTTAAGATATATTATCCTTTAAGAATGATAAATACATCATGAATATCACATATATATATATAGACACACAAACACATAAAATATATCATTATAACCATCTGTGGGATATTGTCATGGAAAACGAATTAAATCGGTTCCTCGGGTGGTAGCCCATCGTGCACACAAACAACAGTTTCAATATCAACCTTTAAAAAAATAATTTTATAAGTAGCTATAAAATTTATGGGACACTATAAATTACTCAAAAAATATTATTTTTTTTTTGTTTTTAAGATATTTATATTTTTTGTACTTGAACAAGAAATGTGTCAATGTTGCATATGAATTTAAGATAATTATATCATCAATAAAAATTATAAATATATTACCATGATTTATAAAAAAATTATATTTCAAATTAATATTTTCAAATGAACATATCCTTTTTTATACCTATTTCATAAATTTTGAGAGATAGTAATAAAAAGAGAATGACATTGTTTACTTTTAATTATATAAAATAGTATAAAGTTCAAAATCCTGGTCAAAAGGAGAAAATGACATATATTTTAATGTTTGATGATTATGAACGATATATAATCATTAAATACTTTTGAATAAAGTGTTATGAACATTTCATTTGTCTTTATAATTTTATTTTTAAACTTTCTTATATGATTTACCCTTTATCATTGTAACCTAAATTACCATGGATACTATTTTGAATGTAAAAAAAATAAAATTTGACAATATATAAAACATGGACCTATAGATTTTATATATGGAATAAATTTTTAAAAATTTAATTCATAAATTTTACAGAATCTAATTTTAAATTACACCTATAAAATATGAGGAAATATAATTTTTCAAAAAAATTCCTTTTTATATAAAAATGTTTTTATAAAAAAATCAGGTTTAAAAATCATTAAAAGGACAATAATTGAATATTTATTAATAAAAATGAACTAATTTCATTCTAAAACTAATCTAAAATAGATTTTTACCTCAAAATAATTTAAAATAAAAAACTATTTTCAATAAATATCATTATATTCACTAGGTTGGTTATTGGTTAAAATACTATAATTTAATAAAATTTAGAAATTTTTAGATTATGATTTCTCCATTATCTTTTTTTGAACTCCTATTATCTCTTTTGATGATTACCATGATAAAAATGTTCTTTTTCACTTTAGGGGTCAATATAGTTACAATACATGGATAAAAATCACATAAATAGATTAGGGATAATGTAATAAACCATATACAATTCACTTGGCTGAATATGATATTTTTATTAATACGGAAACAATTAAAAATATATCATCTATCATAAAATATCCTGAATGTAATTTTATGTTACTTGCATAGACACTGTGTTAGTGTCTTATAAGTATTTAAATTAATTATATAATAAAAAAATTAAAATAATTTACTCGAATAAAACATTTCATTAATCTCTATGTAAAGTTAAATATTAATTATAAATTTATTTTTATCTCTATGTAAACATATAATATAAATTTAAAATAATTATAGTGACATTTTAAAATTTTATTAACATAAAATATTATATAGATTATTATTAATGATAAAAAGATCTATGTGGAACAAATTTGAAACATAGTTGAGGATAAATGAAATAAACTAATCCAATTAGGTAAGAGAAATTTTTAGGTATATTTTTTATGGATTGTCATATTAGTTTTAACCTTAAATAACCTGATTTACACTCTATAGTGTCTATAAATTTTTTTATCAAAGGCTTTATTCCTAATGAAAAAAATTATAGGTGGAATATTTAACAAGTAGTAATTATTATTATTCTAAATATGGAATCCTTTTTATCAAATTAAATTCATAAAAGAGATATAATTTATTATAAAATTAAAACCACAAAATGTGATGAAAAGAGGGTTTTATTTAAAAATGTATTGGAGTTGGGTGGGAACTGTGTGGTTAACACATCTTATTATAAAACATGAATCCCATGAAAAAATATTGATGGAGGGATATTTTTTTACTATTGGAGTACAAAAATGTTATTGCAACGTGTACTTTAACGATACTATAGAAGTTTTAACTATCAATACAATTTCATCATTTAGGCCATTATATTGGGCCTATAGGATATTGGGCCTTTAGTCTAACACATTCCTTTGGTACACATGGCCTTCAAGCCACAAAAGGCCTCAGGGACACTAAATTTCAAGGCATAGGGTATCTAAGCCAAGAAGGAGTTAGGCCAGACCATCAAGGAGCCATCCCCAAAAGAGAATTTAGAGTAAGTATCATCCATAAAAGGAGATCTAACACAATTGGGAATGGATAGGGGGTACGGAAATTTCCATTAGTACCAGAAATTATACATCACTATGTAGGTAAATTCCAGCCGATTATCCATGTCACGTGTGGACCTATGTGCAAAAAATTATGTAGATGTTTGGGAGGGGTAGTTCCAAATGTAGTCAGGTATGTAGAACTTCTAGTCATGTAATAGTCTTTGGTCCATTGGTTCTTTGGGGAATGTATGGGTTCCTATCAAGAAAGTTAAAAATGGAATAAACCAAAAATAAATAAATAAACATATCCCTTTGATCCATTCAAAACATTAAATATGTATTCTTAAGTTTCAACATTTTTATACTAAAATCAAGCATAAAACTGATTCTGATGACTATAATTAGAAAATTCAAAATATAAATTAACTAATTTTAATTTCATACAATTTTAAAACAAAATTTAATTTGTTTAATTCTTTAAATGAACACATAATATTCAATAAAAATTATCATTTTTAACTATTGGCTACAAAGTTAATATTTTTTAATAAATACCAAATTTCTAACATATCTAATTTAACATGTTTATTGAAATGATAAAATATTTTTTATCAAATAAAATTTATAAAATTGGAATAAATTTATTATAATATTCTCTAACAAAAGAAATATTTTTTTTAAGAAATCATGTTTTTAAATCATAAAATAAATTTCTGAAAAATTGAGTACTTAATTTTTGTTCATTAATAAATAAATATATGTTTTTATAAATCTATAATATATATTTCCCAAAATTTGGTTATTACTATTAATACCTTCTAATTTAATGGATAGGTGATAATGGTCATATAAAAATAAAAAAAAATTATAGGATATCACAATTCAATTAATGCTTGTTGTTTTATGTTAAGAAACCTATATTTCATATTTATCTTTTAAAGTCACTGGGTATTACATTATCCCCCCACCACATTCAGTAAATTTTATCCTTTTACTTTTTATATTATCTCAGTAATCAAAGGATTAACATTTGAGAATAGATTTTTTTAAAACCCAAATCATAAAAAGGGTTAATAAAACATTATTTTGAATATAGAACATGGAAAATATAAAGTTTTCCTAAAATAACACACTTTCAGGTTCCCAAATTGAATAACATTAATATGATGTGAAAATATTTAAATTAAGGATAATAACTAATGTCAAAAATAAAGATGGAGGGTGATATAGGAAATTGATCACTTGTAGATGAACATTCATGAGAAAGTCAACAACCACAACACCATAAATCAACTTTTATTTGAAAAGGAACATCGATTCATTAGAAATAATGGTATTGGGACCAATTTTTTGTTTCTAGACCATTTTTATTGAGTTGGGGAATAATATTACCTTCTAGAAAATGAAAAGAAGAAAATATAATTAAATTATTTTATTAAATTTCATAAAAATAGTTTTTCCATTTAGTTTCATGTTTTAATCAATTTCTAACATTATCTAATCCTTTTTATCTAATAACGAGTATAAAAATTTAATTCTTAAAGTAATACAACCAAAATTTTATTGACCATGATTTATATAAGGGGATGAAAATAAATTATTTATTTCCTTATATAATCCAAAATAGTTATTTCATGATAAGGTAATACTCAAAATTGAATGAAACTGTATTTGATGAAATTCTTAATTAATCTAAAAAATTTAACAATAACATTAAAGGTTCAATATATATTATTTGATAAATATATAACAATATATCTCAATTAACATCAATATAAAACAATTTTTTATCTTCAAATGTTTTTACATACCTTTCTTCTTACATCCTCAAAAATGTAATTAGATTATTCCAAAATAATCATTCATATTAAACATAAGGGTTACATATACCATGACCGAATAAAATTTCTACCAAAATATCCTTAATCATCTCAAAATCCCATATATTAATATCTCAAGATGTATCGATGGATTTGAACATATGATCACCCATAAATTATAAATCCCTAATTGTATCCAGAACTCATTATTTATAAACACATGAAAAAAATCCTAATATACAATGTTTTCTACACTATAATATGATACTAACAATGATATTCCCAAACCCACACTCTCATATCCATTACTAAAAAAATAATCTTTACATTTATGGATTTGATACTAATAAATGGGACAAAAATTATTTTATCAAAATTATAAAACATTAAAATGAAATATTATATCGCATATATACCCAAAGACCTTTTATGTTTATAATTTTAGAGAATTATGATAAACTCTTACATAACAATACCCAGATCATTATTCGATAGTTTTTTCAACTATAACCATATTTTATTATTCGATAGTATCTCTTCATCATCTCCCATTAATTTTTCACACAATAATAATTTATAGATATGAATAATTTGGAATCACTCTTCAAATACTAGGAAAATCAAAACATAAAATGAGTGATCTCAAACAATCAATATTGGTAAAATAAGACTTAAAATTCAAATTTCACCGGTGATCATAATATGAGAATAAGGGTACAATGTCATAATAAAATTTCATAATTATAACATAAGAGAATTTATATTCATTAAAAAAATGATAATAATTGACAATACATGGAATGAAGCATCAACATTAGACATGATTTATATACTTCAACAATAATGAGACATGTGAAAATAATCCATAAACAAAGTATCCATAAAACCCTATAAATAGAATTAAAAAATTATGTAGGTGTCTTCAGCCATGAAACATTCAACATTTAATCACTTAGACGAATAAATACCATATCTTTTAAGAGTAATATATAAATATTAAACATTTTCATCTATTAAGAGTAACATAACATTGTCATATCGTATGAGTAACTTCCATAAAATTAACTTTTTCTCATTACCAACAGCATTAGAGGGTTATAATGGACCCAACCATCCTTTTTTTATATAAAAACAACCCATCCATGATTTATAAGAAAAATAATAATCAATAATACACACACATTTCCAAGTACCATAGAATTATCATAATAATGACAAGATTTTCCATTCCAATATAATAATAACAAGTGTTCTTTCATATCTTGATTTACCCCTACAAAAGAAGTGGGTTCCATAAAAGTGTGTTTAAAATAATCATAATCAATCATGAGAATGAATAAGGATGATATCATTACAAAATATCCCCATTGGTCAATAAGTAATATCACAGTGATATTTTCATTGATGAATTGAAATAATATTAAGGGGTAAATAAAAAAATTATTGTGGAAAATAACATTTCAACTTTTAAAATTTCTTTTAAAAAATAAATATTTACAGAACATTTTGAAAAAAATTAATTTAAAATATCCATGGAAATATTCCTAGGACACTTAAAATAAAAAATATTAATGGTTAAAAGGATTTTTAGATGTATATGTTAATCTAGATCATTTCTTTCACACTTTGTTAATGAAAATCAAAATTTGTCTTATAAAATATGTAAAAAACAATAATTTGTTAATGCCTTTGTAAATAATGTTATAGATACTTGAAAATTTCATTATGAAATATTTTATGTGTGAATAATAACATTATAGAAAATATTTGAAAAATAATTTAAATAAAATAGAACGATTCTTAATCTATTAATTATATAATACTTGTATCACTTACAAATAACATTAATTATATTTATTTGACTAATAAGGGAGGAAATTTAAATTAAACATAAAAAAAATTCCTAACTAAGTGATTATAGAAGATATTTGGTTCAAGAAAATAATAAAATATGATCCCTCGAAAAGGAACATTGTACATAGAAATTACAAGAATTAGATGGGATTGTATCATAAAATCCCTTACGTTTTTAGTAATTTTAGAATAATAAACCCATTAAAGAAATTCCATCAAATGAAACATTAAATACCATGAATATATGGTTATCAAGGATATAACATGTAATTGGGTATAATATAAACCTCATAAATTAAGATAAGTTCATAACATAAAGATAACCATCAATGAATGAAAATGTGAGATGAATAACCATTGAAAATATCATATCATTGAATTGGGAATTAGTCAATTGAAAAATTATGTGTAGAAAAATTAAATGAGAAAAAATTAAATACAACATAAATAAAAAATTCCATTTCACAAAAAATATTAATATAATATAATCAATGAATAATTTATAAAACCCAATGAAAGGAAATTGAGTTACGAAATCACTTACCACTTGGTCATATTCAAGTCAAATCCCTTCAGATGAAATAATATTAATGGTCTCAAAGAATGAAATGAAATTTGAAGGATTATTTATATAAATTTAAATGTGGTTCTATATAAACTTAATTAATAAATTAGATGCATATCATTAAAAAAAGCTTTAATAAAGTGAAATTGAGAAGAAATACCTTACATATAGTGCATACATTACATGTATATCCCTTAAATCTTGTGAAACACTAATTTGAAATTATTTATCTTCATAAGAATATTTTATAGGTTTAGTACCATATCATTAATCCATTTATCTCATTTAATTAAATGTAATATTTAATTATGTAATCATTTAAGCCCACGTCATTTGCCTTGATGATGTTCATTTTAGAATTTCATATTAACTTTGTTATGTTGACTATGGTCAAATAAATCATTACTCAATCAGCTAATGAATAATAATAATGAAATAATTATAATTTTTATAAATTAATTATACTTTTAGAAAAATTTATGTTATATGGTTATGAAAAATATTTACATATCAACATTGAGATAGTAGTCCACAAATATGAATGGGTTACATTTTCATTTTCCGAAAAAACATGTTCTAAATAATTTAAGTATAGTTTTATCCATTTAAAACTGTGATTATAAAATAAATATACTATTAAATATTTATATAAATATAATTATATCATCCACATTATTTGGTGATGAAAAATGAATCATATCACTAATTAGAGGTGAAAAACTACACATAGATACGAATGACAATACAATTTTTTAATGGATGGAAAAGTAAGAAAATAGATGGTATATTTTATTTCTAGAATTATAATTATGTTGTTAATATCATATATATATATATATATATATTAAATCCATTATTATATTCATTCATGAGTGGAAGTAATGGAAAAATAATTACTTTGGTTCATGAGGTGGTGGTCTTCCGTACACATGAACGATGGTTTTATTTCAAATTACATAGAGAAGAATATGGATTAGTTTTAAAAAATAAAAAAAACTTATTAGAATATGGTATAAAGTTTTTGTAGTGACCTGACCCAAAAAACATGGAGCCAGTTTCTACTACCATTATATTGGCATGATTATATGGAATCAAACCATGAAGGATCAAAGAGTTTAGTTGTTTTGGTAAACTAGATACATACAACGGTCCTGTATTAAAAATGAATACACTAATTACAATATAATTTTTTTCTTTCAAACAAAAAATTATTCCATTTATCATATCCACGCATATCATTCTTAGTATAATTATTGTATTCCTTTGAAAAGGAATCATAATAAGGGTGAGCTCAAATGCTCTATATAGGTAATGTACTAAAGAAGAAATAATGAATGAACTAGAATTGTCAATATGGAAACGTAATAACTGAACATATATTTAATGTAATCAATCAATTGTATGGATAAAAATATGTAAAGGTAATAACTAGAAAAACATTCCATTTAAATAAATATATAAGGAAAAATCAATATGGTAATGTAAGAAACGGAAAAAACTTTTAATTCAATCAATAAACTAAGAATGAAATTCATCCATAGATATGTAGATGTAAAATAACAGAGATAAATAATAACTGAATCAAAATGTAGGAAATTATTAATTATTGTACATCATGTATCTGTAACATGAACCAATATACCATCAATATCTATCCTCGTGATAGTTTATGACTGTGGGTAGAAACTTGTCGATACTATGTGGAAGCAAACATGAAGGGATTGTCCCTAACTAATTTCACCTCAGGAGATTATCAATGTAGCAAGGGGATATATAAATTCCAGGTCCCATCAGTCACTCCATGTCCAAATAATTCCCCACATATCAAATAATAGATTTAATTAAAAAATTGTGTTCCTTATCAAATAGATGTATAGATTAAAACATATAGATTTATCGATATTTCCCCAAATAATAAAATAAATTCCAAAGTCAAAACCACATTAAATTGGTACACGGTTTAAGAAATAAACTTATCCATGATAAATGATTTTGATAATTTAGGGAAATTAAATGTTCAATGATCATATATCACGACCCGTCCTCGGGGCTCGTTCCGTGACTACCCCAATCCCGCCTTCCATAGTCCAGGGGCTGGTGACTAGCACCAAAGTCATAAATACCAATAAAAAGGGAAGGCATTGCCTTAATAAAAGTAAACAACACAACAAAGTTCAAGCAGAAGCAAACACTAAGTAAAGCAGTAAACAAGTGTGCTGAAAGTACAAAGGGGCCAGAAATACAAGCCCAACAGAAAGGTACAACTACAACTAAAAGTAAAGTGAAACTCAAAGGAAAACAGCTGAAAGGTGAAGCAGCTCCTAGATCATCCTCCAGGTTCATACCTGAAGGGTAGGTACAGATGTCCTCCTCAGCACTCCATGTTAGGCCGTCTTTTCCGGGTACCAACTCGTCGTGAGATCCACCTCTGGGTATCGTCCATCTCTATAAGCCTCAACCACGATCAGTGTTGTCCATCGTCTGGAACCAACACAATGAGTTGCAGGCATAGCTCGTGCAGGGGTGAGTAAAACGATACTCAGTAGGGACCCCGAGACCCTCAAGGTCTCACTATAATCGAACAAGGATAAACCACAAAGAATATCTCCAAATATAACCTTTACTTAGGTATATGACCATACATATACCAAAGTTATCAAGTAACCCATCTCAATCATGAGGTAAACACAAGGTCATTGACTCAACTCAAACCAGGATTTTAATTAATGATATCGAAACCACAACTACTGAAGAGATCCTCCTCTGACGAGTACAGTGATCCTGTCACAACTCTGAGGCGCTGCTCACTAACCTTAGACTGCTGAGGTACTCCTCCGGTCGAGTACCATGGGTCTTCCACCTCACAAAGTAGTGCTCCTCCGCCATGGGTCTTCCACCTTAAACAGTAGTGCTCCCCCTAATAGACTACAGTGGTAGTCCATCTATTGAGTACCGCGGGTCTTCCACCCAAACACATTAGTGCTCCCCGTCGTGGGTCTTCCACCCAAACACAGTAGTGCTCCCCACTATGCTATACAAGTCATTCCGACTCGAAACGGACAAGCAGTCATCAGGTCTCAGCCAGCTACAAGGTCTCCGTACTCCGTACGATCGTCTCCGGGAGGGTCCTCTCCACGAGATACTAGTCGATACTCCAAGTGTCACGTAATCTCACGTGGAAGTATCTCAGAGGGCCACCTCGTCATAGAGGTATCAACGCAATAGATAACGCGTCAATCGGACGCCCGGTCTGTGAGTTATTAGCCTTTTAGTCCCAGGGGCCCGGTTGGTTTCATGTACGAACCAACCCAGTCGTATCTCAACTGTACCCTGAATTCCCATGGGGTATACTAAATGGAACCGCTTCTCAACGTGATTACCAATGCCGCTGACGGTTTGTCAAACGGACGTCCAGTCTGAGAGTTATTGGCTTTTCCGTTCTAGGGGCCCGGTTGGATTTCAGGTACAATCCAACCCATCCATAATCCAATTGCTTCCAAAACTCATGTTAAGTATTTCAAAAGAACCGTCTCATCAAGAGGAATCCAACAAAGTCGACGACACGTCAATCGGACGTCCAATGCTCAAGTTATAAGCGTTTGTGCTCCGAGGCCCCGGTTGGTTTTGGGTTCAAACCAACCCGGCCATACCCATACTTCGCCGAAACCTTGAGTTTAATATACCGAAATAACCGTCTCGATCCAAGGAATCCTATGAAACTAACGGTGCATTGATTGGAGGTCTACAACTCATGTTATGGGCGTTTTACTGAAGATGGTCTGAAAATAGGGGGTCTGGGTCGGGTCCGACCCGGCCCAACACCCCTGGGGTCGGCCTGAACCGGGTCCGGGTCCGGCCCGGTAGGGCGCGGCCCGAAATGACTTGGATGGCCCGGCCTCACTGGCACGGCCCGGCGCAGCCCGGCCCGGCCTGCGCGGTCTGGCCCGACTGGCGTGGCCCGACACTCGTGGCCTGCCCCGGCCCGGCCGGGGAAGCTGGCTCGGCCAGCTTGGCCAAGTGTAACATGCGGAGCGGGGGGGGATGCCCCCTGTTGATTGGAACAGGTGCATCTTAATGTCGTGCCTCTCAAATCTGGAACAGCAAAGCCATTTCGATTCAATTTCTACCGTCGCGGCTCCGCCGCGGTGGTCTTCTTCAGCGGTGCGCCGCCGCCGCCAGTCGCCGGTGCCGCCGCCGCATTCTGCGGACCACCAAACGCCCTCCGGTGGTCTGTTCTGCCTACCGTTTGCACCTAAGGTCACCTCGGGACCCAAACTTCACTGCAGAGGCTTCAAATCGCCATTGCGGCCCCATTTGTCATCGCTCGTCACTACGCGCACAACGAACAACCAGCGGAGGGTCCGAGCTTGTTCGTTAGCCCGTGCACTCCGCATTAGAGGCTCATACCATTGTTCATCAAATAAGAACGCCCAACATAGAGGGTATAATTCACATAATTAGAATTATACAAAAACAACCTCTGCCTCGAGAAAGATCCGCGGTAGCCGAACATCGTGGATGACGGTGTCACGAAAGGGCGGACGTCGGCTCGTTGAAGTTGTCGTAAGGTAAGAGATGATGGTGACGATGGTAGTTGGAGTTCTCCGCTTCTGTAAAGTGCCTTCGATCCCAGATCAAGCGTCGTTCGTTGGATCTGTTGCAGGGAAGACTTCGAGTCAATGTAGTTCGTTGCGCCCGCACCACACTTCCAATCCCTGCTCGTTCATCGATGTCTCGTCGGAGAAGATGGAACCTCGGTGGTGGTGCAACAATGGAGGAATGAGAGGGAGGAAAGGAAGGATATGAAGTTCTCCAGCGGATCCCACTCCCATCAAAAGGCTCCTCCATTAATAAAATATTAGACTTGGCTAATATATTTGTTAACACATCCATTTCAAATTCAAACACCACATTAATTAAATTGGAGGATTCAATTATTAATTAAGGTGTTGTCATGAATTAATGGGATATGAGAATTTCAAGAGGTCCCATAAATGAGTTGAGTTATCAAAATTTGACAAGGGAGCTTTAAAAGGGGGGTTTATGAGAGTTATGGGGGAGGTGAGGAGTTAGGGTCTTGTGTGGGCCCCACCACACTAAACCCTCCCATGGGGGTTAGGTGGGTGTGGGGCCCACCTCTAACTCCCATTTTCTAGATTAATAACCACCCTCCAAAAATAAAAATATAAACACAAATTTTTATTAATTCCTAAAAAACAAACCGAAAATTAACCTCTTATCCCGTCAAAATGCAACTACGGTAATGGTATCCTTAAGCAATTACAGGTGTTGTGAGTTCATTACTGACCTCAGATTTCATTTCTGAGCACTGGTTTGAAAGGTAGAAAAACCCGCTCGTTCGTTCACTGAATGTACCCGAGCTAAACTTCGGAAATTGATTCTGGGCACACCGGGTCTTGGAATAAAGTGTCGTCAGAAGCCACAGACTCGTAAAATTATAAAGAAATTAAGAAAAAATTTCTATGAAATCTATGGGTCGTTACATTACTCCCACATCAGGTATTTACATCCCTATAAAGCTTCAACACATACTAGAAAAAACAAAAGTGGTATCGAACACGCATCTGAGCCTTGCGCTCCCATGTGCTCTCCTGGAGGTCCCCGTACTGCTAGTGAAAGCGAACCTGAGGAATCGACCATCCACGTAGGACCCTATTCTGTCGAACCTCAATCTCCACTGGAACCTCCGTGAATGTCACCCCATCATTGATGTCTAGCTCCCTGTGGTCGATCATCTGTGAAGGGTCGTTCACGTATCTCTTCAGCTGAGATAAGTGGAAAACGCCGTGCACGTAGTGCAACTGTGGTGGGAAGGTCAAGCGGTAAACCACCTCGACTACCCTGCTGAGGACCTAGAAAGTTCCATTAAAACTCAGAGATAACTTTCTACCTCGGCCACATCTCCGTAAACCTCTTCGAGGTGAGACCTGTAAAAGATGTGGTCGCCATCCTCGAACTCTAGAGGCCTTCGTTTCCTATTTAGAACTGAAACTCAAAACTCCTACTTCCATGAGGGTAGGGTTGGCCGACTCAAGAGTGATCGGCCGCACCCTCCTATGCATGAGTTTATCCTGTGCTACATGGGTTTACCTTTTCTCCGACCAAGGGAAAACCCTATCCCACCATTATAGATAAACCACAACCTTTTTGCCTAATACAGTCAATATGAGTATGAACTGTGAATCCAATCCATACCCAGACCAATGTCGTAAGGCCTCAACGCTGCCACCAAGAGGTTCCAATCGAAACTATCACCTCAAGGGTCATATCACACTATCGGCATAAGTGTGATTATCGAGTCTCCTCCCAAGGTATCTCCAGACATGAGGGTCGAGTCAATGGTTTTAATCGGAAACACTAGGTCTCAGACAATATTCGTGGAAGGAAAGAATGATTTGTATCAATGTCTGTTGTTACGACAGCTAGTAGTGGACACATACTGTCCCATGAATCATTCTTAGAGCCATTGGGTCACACTCATTGTCATGACCCGAACCTACCTGGGCTCGAGCCGCAACTACCCCAAACCCGCCTCCATAGGCCAGGGGCTGGAGACCAGCGCCGAAGGCACAACAACTCGGGGAGGCCTTTTCCTAAGCACCTGTACACACACACACGCAACACACTCAAACAAGGGTCTAATTCAAACCACACCTCATCACTGCCCCGCAGTCGAGAGGTCTCCTCAGAGTCGAAGTTGTCACATCACTGACCCATACAAACAAGGGTCTCGCTCTGATAGTCACGGAGTAAATCCACAGACTAGCCTAGTATAAAGGACTGAGTCTGAAATACCAACGGGTGACCCACTGCCCAGCCCTGCTGGAGGGTAATTCATAATAAGATATCGGGTGACCCACTGCCCAGCCCTGCTGGAAGGTAAACCCTAATACATCATCAGGCGACCCACTGCCCAGCCCTGCTAGAGGGTAAACCTGGAATAAGCTGACAAGCGACCCACTGCCCAGCCCTGCTGGAGGGTAGACCCAGAACAAGACAACAGGCGACCCACTGCCCGGCCCTGCTGGAGGGTAGACCTGAAACAAGACGACGGGTGACCCACTGCCCAGCCCTGCTGGAGGGTAGACCCTCAAGAGTCGTCGGGTGACCCACTGCCTAGTCTCTACTAGAGGGTAAACCCTGAGAAGTCAATAAGCAACCCACTGCCCAGCCCTGCTGGAGGGTAAACCCGAAGAAGTCGATGAGTAACCCACTACCCAGCCCCGCTGGAGGGTAAAACTCAGAACTGCTCTGGCCATCTCTACTGGAGGGTACAACATTGGCCAACCGAACACAGAGTGGGTATCGCGCAACCACCCGACTCCGGAACAAGACTAGGGGAAACCACTCAACCCTGCTGATCTAAACCATCGAGCACAGAGCCGGGGGAAAAACTTAACCCCGCTAGTCAACAAACGAGAACCGAGAGACCCTCTACGTCGCGAGAGGTCAAAGGTGCGTAAAGCAAAACAGAACAGGCACATGGGGCCCACACAACGTGTGGCCCCAAGTCAACCCCCAACCAAGCGCACAAACAGTCTCAGTTACAAACCACACGTACATCCAAGCACTCTCATATACTCCCAGAGTATACCTCATTTTCAGCCCAAGGGCTATCGTGCACACGACACCCAACGTCAACGCGAAGGCGTGACGTAACATCTCCAACTCAAAGGCCCAGGCACGACCGACCACATCGTATGAAACATTTATATCTCTCTCCCAAGAGTACATGCGATCACATGCCATGGGTCCGCTACATCCACGGTAGAAGAACCGCCACCGGGGCACCTTTCACATTTTCACTTTTAATAAGATCACGTAAGAGGCTCCGCCCGCCTGAACAGATTACACCATTGTAATCCTCACGGAAAGACACGTGAGATAGGCTACTCACTCACCCGAAACGGTCAACCGGTGAAAAAGGTACCATTCACCGTAACCAAAACCGTGTGGGGGCCACCCCAAGATCCCGAAACTAAACAAACGGATCACACCACTGCGATCCCCTCGGAAAAACACACGGGATTGAATACTCAATCGCCCAATATGGACACCCGGTGAAAAAGGTATTATTCACCGTAGCCGGGTCGGGTGGGACCCACACCACGTCCCCAAAAAAAAGTCGAGCGAACTTCGCCATCGCAATGATCTCAGAAGAACACGTCAAAAGCACTACTCACTTGAGTGGAATGGATATCCGGAGTAAAAGGTACTTTTCGGTTAACCGCGCACGAGCAGTACCACGCGGGACCCGCACCCCGGTCCCGAAGCGCTGGAAACGGATCACATCGTTGCAACCCTCTCGAAAAAGTACACAAGATTCACTATTCATTTGCCCGCAACGGACACCCGGTGATAAGGATGCAAATCACCGCCAACTCCCAAAACTACCCTCGTGGGGCCCGCACCAGCGTGCTGAATCAAAGCGGGCGGATAGCGCCGTTGCAATGCCCTCAGAAAAACACTCAAAAATGACTACCCGCACGCCCCGAACGGACGTCCGATGAAAAAGTTTTAAAAACCTGCGTACAGCTCGAACGGAGGCCCGTGCGGGCCACGCCTCAACTCTGAATTAAGTATCCAATATTGGACTCGTAATTTCCGTCTCGATGTCAGGGTTGCACTGCCGCTGACGGTTCATCGAACGGACATCTCAGTTAAAAGATATATCTGATATACGATTATTTATCCAAAACAATAATAATAATATTTTATATTATTATTAAAATAAATTATAAATTTCATTAGAAAGAAAGAGGGGTCACGTTTCCCCTGGTCTCTCTCTTCACGTCGAAGTGGCGCCACCCTTTGATTGCCTCTCTTTTTGTTTTTGTTTTTCTTTTATTATTTTCTCCATTTTGTTCTCTCTCTTTTTTTCCTATTCTCTCTCCAATTAAGGGAGATTTCCCCACGAGTTTGTTTCCTCCGTTTTTTTTGTAAACATGCTTTTGCAGGTCAGCTCCCGCATAGACTCGCAATAGCGGGTCTCCTCTTCCACCAGGGTCGCGCGACCTTGGTTGTCCGGCGACTCCAGCACCGGCCGGCCACCCGGCCATCCGCTTCTCCGCAACACACCCCCAGACCGCCTTGTTCACCTGCACGCGCTAACGCCCTCAGCAGCCCCTAGACCGCGAGCCACCGTCGCCCCCCCAGCTCGCCCGCACTCCCGCAGCCCGCTCGCCGTCTCCAGCCGGGGACCCTGCTCGCCGAGCCTCCGAAGCCTGCGGGTGACTCCGCTGAAGGGAGCCCGCTCCACCGCGCTCGGCCTCACCGCCTAGAGCCGATGCCTCACGGTGGTGCTGAACCGCCAGAACCCTAAAAAACGGCCAGAAAACTTCAACCCACCGGGAAAACCCGCAAACTTCTCCGGACCACTGCGGGCAGCTCGGGATTCGGAAATTCAACCCGAAACAAGCGTCAGAAATATCATAAAAAGTACTACGCAACCATGGGCTTTTCTCAGAAATTAAACATCAATTGGACACATATAAATGGGTTCAAAGAAGGTGCTGGAGTTTAAAATAATAAACGCACGATTCTACCTGCAGGGGCGTAGCCCGACGCTTCGCGACGATCCACCGGAGCTGCCACGCCTCACCGAAGCTATCGCGCCTCGCCGGAGAGGAGGAGAGGAGGAGTTCCTCCTTGAGAGCTCCTTCCAGGGAAGTGGAGAGGGGAGGAAGAAGGGGGAAGAGATGGGTTAAATAAGGGAAATTAATCAATCCCTTAATTAAAAACTCATCCCAAATTAAATCCGCGCCCGAAACCCCAAACGCACTGAAAGTTAGGTCACACATAGGTTAAACACCACCTCCCGAGCACAACTGCGGTCTCGTAATTTGATTCCGAGCTTCCGTTTGAAAGCTATAAAGCTGAACGCCGAAAGCCGTCAAATTACGAAAAAGCCCCCGGGGCTATTTTTCACAGACGGGCTGCGCCCGCGAATATTACACCCATCCTAGGTTAAAAGGCACACTCTGAACTCAAAAGTGCCCTCGTTTTTTCAATCTGAGCCACCGTTTAAGAGATACTTGAGTTTCACCATTAAATGAGTAAATAAATTAATTAATTTATCCGTTTAACGTTTCGAAAGCGAGCGAGGGGTCCAAACGTCCCGTGCCGACATGTTTTATGTCGTTTCTAGGGTAAACACCCCATTTCGGACCCATCCGTACACTCGGATCTCTGATCTGGATCACCGTTTAGGAGTTATCTTATTTATTTGGTGTTCCGAGTGTGAACGCACTGAAAATTTAATTCTGGCCACTCCGGGGCTCGGAATTGCACACCGTCTGAAGGCGCTGCTCTGGAATATCATCAAAAATATTCCAAAGTCTTTCGCAGCAAAAACTAGGTTCTTAAATCATTCCCTCCTTCAAGCTTTTCATCCTCGAAAAGCAAAACCAGGGAACAACACGGGGTATTAAGCCCACACCTGGCTTTCTCATACCCAGAAGAACTCACGCACAGCTCTGTGTCACCGCACACAGACCAAAGGATTGATCTGTTCACACTAGGTCAGCCCTTGCCGATGTCGTGCACCCACTCCAGACTTTGGGGTTAGGACAAGGCGGTAGAGAACCTCGTCATCCCTCTACACGGTCTCAAACGGCCCGAAGGCTCACGGGGGTAGCTCACCTCCCCAACCAAACCCTTACGTCGCACGCCGCGACTGGAATCACCGCCCGCACCTGGAACAAGGCCCGATGATTCCCTCCTTCAGAATATTCATATGGTGGAACACCCAAGGATATCTGGTCATGCAAGATTCCACAACCGAGGCTTTCTTACACGCTCGGAGAGCGATGGAGTCAACCCCATCGACTAAAGAAAAAGGTCTCATGCCTTTTACCTTACCAACACAGGGTTACACCCGACGCCCTGCGTCACCCTGATATCAACTCAAGCAAGGAGTGGGGAGGAAAGCATTCCACACACAGAGTCTAACAATTCTACTGCAAGAAGTAGAAGAGCTGTAGAGCGTACCTCTTATCACCTCATGCTCTGCTGGATCATAGACATCCAAAGCTTGCGGCTGTCCGTGGTCCCAACTGTCAGCTCCCGGAGCCTGACGTGGACCGCCTAGTGGTGATGGGAAGACCCCGTAAGGTCATCCTCCACTACCAGTTGCTCCCTCTCCTCTGATAGAACCACCTCTCTAGCCGCTAATCCGATCACGGCGATGCATCTGCCGTGGTGGGGCGTCTGCTGCCTGCCCGAAGCTCTCAGCAACTCGGGTCGGGCAGTCTCGTGCCAAGTGACCTCGCCCGTCACAAGCATAGCACCGACTCTCTCTGGGCTACATTGGTGCCCTCCGGCGCCACTGTGGTGTACGACCACGCCCCTGAATCCGGTTGTCAGTAAGCCACCTGTGTCGAGGTTCTGCTTGCCGACGCCCACTAGTTGCGGCAAACGTCTCGGCTCCAACGTGCCTGCTGCCACCACCAACACTAGAACGCGATAGGAAGCCCTCTGTCACCAGTGCCTGCTCTAGTACCCCGACATATTTGGAAATTCCCAAGGGTACTACAACAACATGAATCTCTCGGCGGAGACCCTACTCAAACTTCCGCGCTCGGAGGTTGTCGTAATGGACCAAGTCCGGGTAAAAGCATGCACGGTCTGCAAAACTAGCTGCGTACTCGGCCACCGTCATCCCTCCCTGCTGAAACTGCAGGAGCTCCTGAATCCGAACGGAGCGCAAGCAAGAGGGGAAAAACTCCTCACGGAACAACAACTGGAAGTCGCCCCACGAAAGCGACGACTCGTCAAGAAGCTGAGTCACCAGACTCCACCAACGCCAAGCTGATCCACTGAAAAGACTGGCTGCCAAAGCCACTCTCTGATCTGTCGGCGTCTGCACAAGCCTGAAAAGGTGAACCACTGCCTCTAGCCAACCTTCTGCTGCCTGAGGGTCTGGCTCACCACTGAACCTCAGTGGTCTCTGCCGCTGGAACTCATGGAGCGCGCTCAACCTGCGCTCAAGCCCCGTCTGCTCTGCTGAAACAATCTGATGCTCAACAGGTGGGGGTGCTGCTACCTGCCCTACCCGGAGAAAGGGGCTCGCATGATGGGTTATGGACTGTGGCCTCGTAGCTCACAGGGTCGTCGTCACGATCCAAAGCTGGTATCCTGGCTGGCTGTACTCGTGGAGACATCCTGAAAATTATCAAGGAGTGTCGCGGTCATATGAGCATATATGTATATACCAATAGTAACGATGGGGAGCTGACTCAAGAAGGACAGTCAAAGACTCGATCCTATGTGATGCACAAACCAAATTTTCCCTGCAACAAGTGTCTCAGCATGCCGAGTCGACAAGCGGGTTATCAAGGTCCTGGTGAATGGATACGTCGGTCGCCGCACCATCACTGGAATCCCTTTCCTGAGAGTCTCTCTCGAGACACGTTAACACTGTTCCCCTAAATCCCAACCAATTCCTCTTTTAGCGACGTCCGAACAGCGTCCCAAGGAACGAACCACCTCTGATACCACTTTGTCATGACCCGACCCTACCCGGGCTCGAGCCGCAACTACCCCAAGCCCACCTTCATAGGCCAGGGGCTGGCGACCAGCGCCGAAGGCACAACAACTCGAGGAGGCCTTTGCCTAAGCACCTGTACACACACACACGCAGCACACTCAATGAAAAAGTACAGAGTAAAAAAGAAAAGTAAAGGGAAACTGTTATCTATATACCACAAATGTGCATCGACCTCTAAACAGTACAAGGTACAAGCTGAAAGTAAACTGAAAAGAAAAGGGGCAAAACACGCGCCCAACCAAAAATGCCACAACCCGGCAACAGGTAAAACAACAGCAAACAACTAGGAGGGTCCCACACCTGGAACCCGACAACGACCACCGCACGCGGTCCAAGCTCCCAAACTCCTATGCTCCACTGAAGTCACGACCAACCTGTCCGTCGTCTGCAAGGGCACACCAAGTGCGGGCAAAGCCCAAGTAGGGGTGAGTATAAAAATACTCAGTAGGATACCCCGAAGGCTCAAGGGAGCAACAAAGGAGGTACCGAAGGGTGAGAAGTAGAGTGAACAGAGAAAACTAAAGGAGTACCACCGAGAGTGCAAAAAAGAGTAACAACAAAGAGTCCAGCTCAACCCAACAAGAGGAAAGAAGGCAGACTCGTCCAGACACAAGGAGCTAGAAACGGTTAGAAGATGAACTTCTCGTCGAGTCTTCGCTACCTATAATAGGAGAGTAGACTCGTCCAACCACAAGAAACTAGACACGGAAAGCACGTGGCATACCCCGCGCGTCTTCGCCTCTCCTGGAAGGAGAGTATCCAAACCCAAAAACTGGGTACTGGAACAAGGTATATACAAATACATATGCTCAACAAGAAGCTCGAACAAAGTCGTAAGAGGATCTCCATCCCGTAGCTCAGCCCAAGAAAAGAGTCGCCAACAGTCCCAGGAGTAAACACCATCGACGCCCAGCATCCCGCACGTCTGCCCCGAACTACAAGTCAAGGGGCTCAAATCACCACACCTCCACACTATCCGCTTTGGGAGGCACTGACTCGCCCACACAGTTTTAGGTCACCTCACAAGGACGTGTCTCGGTGGGGAAAGAGCCCCTTGTACTTGAGAGTTCCGGGTTAAGTCAAACCACACCTCATCACTGCCCCACAGTCGAGAGGTCTCCTCAAAGTCGAAGCTGTCACATCACTGACCCATACAAACAAGGGTCTCGCTCCGGTAGTCACGGAGTAAAGCCACAGAATAGCCTAGTATAAAGGAATAAGTCTGAAATACCAACGAGTGACCCACTGCCCAGCCCTGCTGGAGGGTAATTCATAATAAGATATCGGGTGACCCACTGCCCAACCCTGCTGGAGGGTAAACCCTAATACATCATTAGGCGACCCACTGCCCAGCCCTGCTGGAGGGTAAACCTGGAATAAGCTGACAAGCGACCCACTGCCCAGCCCTGCTGGAGGGTAGACCCAGAACAAGACAACGGGCGACCCACTGCCCAGCCCTGCTGTAGGGTAGACCTGAAACAAGACGACGGACGACCCACTGCCCAGCCGTGCTGGAGGGTAGACTCTCAAGAGTCGTCGGGTGACCCACTGCCTAGTCTCTACTAGAGGGTAAACCCTGAGAAGTCAATAAGCAACCCACTACCCAGCCCTGCTGGAGGGTAAACCCGAAGAAGTCGATGAGTAACCCACTGCCCAGCCCCGCTGGAGGGTAAAACTCAGAACTGCTCTGGCCATCTCTACTGGAGGGTACAACACTGTCCAACCGAACACAGAGTGGGTATCACGCAACCACCCGACTCCGGAACAAGACTAGGGGAAACCACTCAACCCTGCTGATCTAAACCATCGAGCACAGAGTCGGGGGAAAAACTCAACCCCGCTAGTCAACAAAAGAGAACCGAGGGACCCTCTACGTCGCAAGAGGTCAAATGTAGAGACCTGTATCTTGACTTACATGGACATTACATTACATTTGCGGAATACTTAGTACATAACAAAAACACACACACAAGGATCGTAATAGTTTAGTGTCTTTGGAAACTCGGAACGTAATCTTCTAATCGTGGTGAAAGATCTTCAACATCTCCTATAAAGATCTTCCTTTTTTTTAGCTAAAACCTTTCTTTATATCCTGGGGAAAAGAAAACATAAAAGGGTGAGATCAAATGCTCAGTAAGGGTAAACAAAAGAAATATCAATCACATCGTATTCATAAGAACATAACATTTTGGAAATCTTAACCTGCAAAAGAGAGCATAATTTCATAACATGGGATAAATCATGACAGTGAAATGTAATCACAATAATCATAACTTAAAACATGAAACTTTGTGGCATTCACACGTAATCATAGAGAATCATTTCTTGTTAGTCATGACTCATTGCCAAGACTATCTTAGTGGACAAAGTCCCTTTCTGAATCGAGTAACCCTCGTTTCAGTCCTATTTCACTGAACCGGTATAGCCTACCATTTCAGCCATGTCTATCTCATGAGATATAAAATCTTTACCCAATGCATTGGAGGGAGATATAGGTCCCACCCATCTTATAATGAATCCTTTCTTATGTGTGCCACAAAATCATAAATCATACATCATTACATAACCCATGTAATAAAAATGGGATTCTTAAACAACATGACATCATAAAACCATTCATATAAGATAATGGAATTCATAAACATAATTCCATCACAACATAGTTAAATCAATGTAAAAATATGGATAGAAACAGAACCCTTTATTATCTTATATGGAAAATAATTTTGATAAAACACTTGAACTTCATTCTTGAGGAAAATATCCTTTCTACTTCAAAAACACTTTTCCTTTCTTAACATGTCATACAATTTTAAAATAAAAGAATTTGATTAAAAATAAACATGAAAACATGTAAAGGAAGCTTCTTGGAAATAATGTTTTAAAAATCCATTCATGCCGTATAAGTAAAAAAAACATTCTTCGTACTTTTGTCGGAAAAGTCAAAAAATACCTCGTATGAAAAACGACAAAAGATTCCTTTCATACGTATTACTAAAAACTCACCGAAGGGTAAAAATGGATTTAAACAATTTTAGGTGGATGGAAATAATATTAAATATTAATGAAACATGGATTTGGATGATAAAATACACCCCAGTAAATACTTACGAATAAACAATCTCGGATAAAAATGAGATTGTGATATTTTCCTTACCTTAGGTCCAATTTGCTTCGTATGTGTCCGAACCTCCTGTATAATGATTTAAATCATGTTATTGACTTATTCCAGAATCATACTAATTGTTATGATATCATATATGGTTCACTTATGACTTTATTTTACCCGTTATTTTGTAAATTCCATGTTAAAGAGCGTTTTGGGTAAAATCGTTTCATTTATCGTAGGTGTTTTGACTTGTTGTTCTTGACATCATTATTACTTATATCATGATTTACTCACTTCCAGAATATAAAATATGATTTATATATCATATATATTCAGTATATATATATATATAATAGGTAGATAAATAAAATGAAAAACACCGTTCATGGAGACGGTAGTCCGTACGTACGCATGAACGCTGTTTTCCTTTCCTTATTGTCTTGAAATGGAAGTAAGTAGATGACATACATATGTATATATATACATAAATCCAGTAGCTTTATAATGTCATATATTTCATTATTATTTCTTATATATACTTTATAATCATTCTTAAATGGTTAACATGGAGAATGAATCTCATCGCGTCGTGGAGACGGTATTCCGTACGTACGCACGAGCGATGATATCATTTCTATAAATATTGAATTGAATTGGAGTGGATTATACAATATATCAGAATCAATATGATGTTGTAATAACTATGTATATTTATTCTTTACACCATTATACCCATCCATGTAAGGTGGTGGTGGAAAATAGATTACACCACGGCGTGGAGACGGTATTCCGTACGTACGCACACGCGGTGATTTCTTTTTCCGTAGGATGGATAGATGGTGAAATAGGTTTGTTTCATACTTATAATAACATATCAGTATATGAGTGATACTGATGTTATTACTTCATAATGAAACAACCTAAGAAGAAGAAGTGGAAGAAGAAATAAAGATGAAAGAATTGGTAACGGTAATTACCTCTTCTTTGAAGTGCCTCTTTGAGACCTCCTCTTAGGGCACTAAAATTGGTCTTTGAGGAAGACCAGAACCTCTAGGATGTTGCTAGGGAAGTGGAGAGGAGAAATTGGCAGGGTTTGGCCGAGCTTGAGTGCTCAAATTGGTGTGAAGAGGAGGGGGAGGAGGTGTCCTTTTATAGGGGAGGAGAGGGGCACCTTAGGAATATCTCAAAATATTATTTTATATTAAAGTCAAAATCGGTTTATAATGGTTCCAAAGGGTCTTATTTCGAAGCTAAAGTGGGGATGGGTCGAAATCCTATCAACCAATAGGGTTTAGACAAGTTTAGGGTATTATTTTAACCTTATCAATTAGATTTAACTCTAAGTTAAATAATTTAACTTTTACCGTGTCTTTTTGTTTTCTTTCACTATATGGTTAATAAACTTACTATAACATGCCAAACGAACCCCAAATTGTATATTATTAATACATATATCCTTATCTAAGTCATTTGGCCGAACCTTAGATTTTTAGGAATAAAATAACAATTAATAATATAATATTTGATTTAAAAACTATTTTGTGTCAATTTTGACACTATTTGATATATGATTTTTGTGAAAGTCATAACAGAATTATATGTTCGAACCAAGTTGATTAAATCAACACTAATATATCATAGTAACCTAGAAAATTAGTGGAATTCATAAAAAGTCTTAAATTACATTTATTTTGGTATTTATATTATCAATTATGTCAATATTTCATTAATAAGATAATTACTGCATCATCTTTGTGTCATAAATAAATTATATTATTTGATGTCTAAAAATTACAAATAAAATACCATCATGTAGGAAATCTTTTTATCTTTCTAATGAATATTTATAGTCGAATTTATCTTATGTATAACCCCATATTAAAAATGATTTACTTATTAAACTTTGATTTTAACTATTTTAACCCTTCTTTAAATAAATTAATAATAAATGTCCAAATCTAATCCAAGTGGGCCTAAATGGTCATATTTTATTCCTAAGTTTGTTTTTGGTCGAATTACACTTTTCCAATAGAATTAGGACATGTGTTAGGGTAATAGTAATATCATATTTACCATTAGTTACCCTATTTACTATTAACCGCGGTAAAAAAGTAAAAAGTTACTATTCACCAAAAAATTATTTTCATCTCATTGAACCACATTTTAGTCCTTGATATTAACCGTGTCTCTCGGATTTTCGAAATTCCATTCACAGAAGCGGCAAAATTAAGTTTTATGAAAAATTCAGTTTTTTTAACTACCACTTAGTAGTTTCACTATTCATCAAAAATTGATGTTTTTCAGAACAATGCCAAAATTTCATCCTAAGCTATATTTCATATTCCGAATTCAAAAATGAAATCTATTTTACCAAATTCATAACATAGAAGTTGCATTAATTAATTTTATAATTAAATCCCGCTGTAAAAATAAATAGCGTGTTTTTAGGAAACAATATATATCAAAAGATTGACACTTGATTATGTCTGGTTTAAATGTGAAATTACAACCAATGACCAACATTGTATTAAATTGTAAAAATATATTCTAAATATACTTTAAAACCACTCAAATTAATGATTTATCACTATTAATTATTTCGTTTAAAAAAGTTGTTTTTAATTATAATTTAGTAATTTTCACTATTCATCAGAATATGAAAGTTATCCGAAAAGTACCAAAATTTCACCTTAGGCTAAATTCGATACTCCGAATCCAAAAATGAAGTCCATTTTGAGAGTTAAAATTTCTAAAATTTAAAAAGTGGTTATTACTATTCATAACGGCTAGTTTTAATAATATTTTAATAGCATATCATTGTTTCGTGAAACTCAGGATTACGTACCACACACGCTATCGAGGAAGGTTGTGATTGCGTGTAATGCAAGGCAAGTCAAGGATGCGTGTTGTGCAAGCTCCTTTTGGTGTAGCGTATAACACAAGACATTAGTAAAATAAAAAGAATATTTTTTTCATAAAATCTCAGGCTGTTACATTCTACCCCCCTTAAAATGAATTTCGCCCTCGAAATTCGTCGGGGTTATAAATGGTTTACTATTTGAAAGTTTCTTTAATAGAAACCCACATCGTAAAAAGGAATACCAAAACCAATCTTTAAAAACAAAAGTATGAAACGTAACGGTTACCCAAATAAACCAATCACTGGGTTTCCACATAGGTGAAAATATGGATATGGAAGAGAAATCTAACCATCATGTTCTGATGGAGAGTGGTAGAGAACATGGCTATGGAAAAGCCAGTAATCACAAATCCATAGATTTGTGATGATATAAGGTACCATCTGATTCATCAGGTATAAGATCACTAGGACAACATTTTTGTTTTTCAAGATCATTTCCCTAAAGTTGAAAATTTGAATTAGAATAAATACTTACTTTATTTTGGTACAATCTCACTGTTGTTCGTGCTTTGAAAAATTTCCACTTCATCTCTTAAATAAATGAAGTTGAATTTGTTATTCGTGAAGTGTTAGCAGATCATGTGATAGAATGACAGGTCATTCCATCTGTCTCAAACAAAAGGTTAGCAAAACTTATATACATAAGTCGATCTATAGTGAGATTAATCATATATGGTTCCTAAAATGGACTTATACTTCATATATCATACTGCTTAATATAATAAAACTAGTTTCTACTAAACAGGGACTTCCTGTAGGTCAGTGGTAGGCGATAAAGGCCAGTCGCACTTCGGTTGTGGGTTCGATTCCTACAGCCTTGTCCGAAGCGATGGGTTGTCGCCCGTCCTGCAGGTTGTCCTTTTTCTAAAACTACGTTACTATAACATCCCATCAATAATATCGAAAATCTTCTATCCTTAAACAATACTAACTTATGTCCAACATAATCCAGTCTAATCTTTAGGCTTATACATAATACTGCAGTCCACTCTCATAATATAGTGACAACGAGTACCAGAGATTTAATACTGTCGTTGATCCCCACATATCATAAGATATGTCTTATTGGTCACATTACAAACATTCAAAGTCCTTAATCGTGTATTCTCTTGAATACCTTAGTGAAAACATGAGTGCAGTTAAAAGTTAACACTTTCCACATACCAAAATCCTCAAAATTCTATATACTCAAACCATGATATCACTTAGTCCTTATATCAATCATGAGCTCATGAATACTATTAAACATTTCATTTTCTCGTCTTCATTATGCGCATATCATCTTATTTCCAAAAAATATCTCAATCACTTTGAATACCACATCAATAAATATTGCAAAACATTATTTTGGAATCCCATTACATAAACACTTAATCATTCCACCACATCGTTGTCATATTCAACATTGCCAATAGTGATCGCATGTGATTTCCCTTTGTCCTTTGCCTTCAGTGGTTGCTCATGTTGATCATCACTAACCCTTGGATTAGGGCAATTATTAGCATAATGCCCCCATTTCCTTGCACTTGAAGCATTGAAGTGTTGGCGGTGCGTTCTCTGCAGTGTTTGCTTTATTCACATCATTAGAAACCCTTTTTCCATTACTTCGACACTCAGCTGCTCGATGACCTTCTTTTCCACACTTAAAACATTTTCTAGTCCCTTTAAGACAATCTCCACCATGCTTCTTCCCACACTTTGTGCATAAGGAAACATTCATCTTCTTTTCATCATTATTCTGAGATTTCTCCTTGAACTCCATCTTTCGTTTCTTGTCAAAACCATGAGATGGATATGTAACACCAACTTCCATTTCTACCTTGATAGCACAACGCACAATTTCTTCATAGCTACTGAAGTCTCTTATAGCTAATGGCCTTCGAAGACTTGGTTTTAAGCCACTGAAAAATCGATCAACTTTACTTTCAGGTTGGATGATAATTCCAGAAGCATACCTTGCAAGTCTTGTAAAATTTGCTTCATAGGTACCAACAGATTCATCGTCCCTTTGCTTCAGTTCAAGAAACTCCTTTTCCATCTTTGTTCGAAGAATACGAGGGAAGTACTTACTGAAAAACAAGTTCTTGAACTCGTCCCATTCCATGGACTCAATTTCATCTCTTGGCCTCGTATTCTTGATAAGATTCCACCATTGATCAGCTTCACCTTCCAAACGATATACTGCTAAGATGACTTTATCATGTTCAGAACATTGAAGAACTGAAAATATCTTTTCAGTAGTACTGATCCATTGTTCAGCCACAAGTGGATCAGAAGACCCACTGAAAGAAGGTGGACGTTGCCTCATGAAGGACTCAATAGAATATTGTTCCCTTCTCTGCTCATTTGGAAGTCCAGAATGATTCATAGCTTGTGTAAGTATAGCAATAAGATTTTGCACTCCATCTCCCATAACATTTGTTTGTTCAGGAGGGCAATCATTGCATTGTCCATTGCATTGATCAACACGGTTCCTTCGGGTTCCAGCCATCGTCTAAAACCCCAAAAGAATTGTGTGAGAGGCAAAAATCATGCCAGGGAAAACAACATAATAAAGGGGGAGTACCCTCAATATCTAACATCTTATGTTAAATTCTATGATCGTTACCGTAGTTCTAGGACTGTATCCTATACGTATACTTATCCTTAGGGACATACCTAGACATACCTTATAAATATCTCTAGAGATCTCACTAACGTTTTCGCATCCTAGTTTCCAAAGGTTGACTAAACCTTTCCTCTGATACCAACTGTAGAGACCCGTATCTTGACTTACATGGACATTACATTACATTTGCGGAATACTTAGTACATAACAAAAACACACACACAAGGATCGTAATAGTTTAGTGTCTTTGGAAACTCGGAACATAATCTTCTAATCGTGGTGAAAGATCTTCAACATCTCCTATAAAGATCTTCCTTTTTTTAGCTAAAACCTTTCTTTATATCCTGGGGAAAAGAAAACATAAAAGGGTGAGCTCAAATGCTCAGTAAGGGTAAACAAAAGAAATATCAATCACATCGTATTCATAAGAACATAACATTTTGGAAATCTTAACCTGCAAAAGAGAGCATAATTTCATAACATGGGATAAATCATGGCAGTGAAATGTAATCACAATAATCATAACTTAAAACATGAAACTTTGTGGCATTCACACATAATCATAGAGAATCATTTCTTGTTAGTCATGACTCATTGCCAAGACTATCTTAGTGGACAAAGTCCCTTTCTGAATCGAGTAACCCTCGTTTCAGTCCTGTTTCACTGAACTGGTATAGCCTACCATTTCAGCCATGTCTATCTCATGAGATATAAAATCTTTACCCAATGCATTGGAGGGAGATATAGGTCCCACCCATCTTATAATGAATCCTTTCTTATGTGTGCCACAAAATCATAAATCATACATCATTACATAACCCATGTAATAAAAATGGGATTCTTAAACAACATGACATCATAAAACCATTCATATAAGATAATGGAATTCATAAACATAATTCCATCACAACATAGTTAAATCAATGTAAAAATATGGATAGAAACAGAACCCTTTATTATCTTAGATGGAAAATAATTTTGATAAAACACTTGAACTTCATTCTTGAGGAAAATATCCTTTCTACTTCAAAAACACTTTTCCTTTCTTAACATGTCATACAATTTTAAAATAAAAGAAGTTGATTAAAAATAAACATGAAAACATGTAAAGGAAGCTTCTTGGAAATAATGTTTTAAAAATCCATTCATTCCGTATAAGTAAAAAAAACATTCTTCGTACTTTTGTCGGAAAAGTCAAAAAGTACCTCGTATGAAAAACGACAAAAGATTCCTTTCATACGTATTACTAAAAACTCACCGAAGGGTAAAAATGGATTTAAACAATTTTAGGTGGATGGAAATAATATTACATATTAATGAAACATGGATTTGGATGATAAAATACACCCCAGTAAATACTTACGAATAAACAATCTCGGATAAAAATGAGATTGTGATATTTCCCTTACCTTAGGTCCAATTTGCTTCGTATGTGTCCGAACCTCCTGTATAATGATTTAAATCATGTTATTGACTTATTCCAGAATCATACTAATTGTTATGATATCATATATGGTTCACTTATGACTTTATTTTACCCGTTCTTTTGTAAATTCCATGTTAAAGAGCGTTTTGGGTAAAATCGTTTCATTTATCGTAGGTGTTTTGACTTGTTGTTCTTGACATCATTATTACTTATATCATGATTTACTCACTTCCAGAATATAAAATATGATTTATATATCATATATATTCAGTATATATATATATATATATATAATAGGTAGATAAATAAAATGAAAAACACCGTTCATGGAGACGGTAGTCCGTACGTACGCATGAACGCTGTTTTCCTTTCCTTATTGTCTTGAAATGGAAGTAAGTAGATGACATACATATGTATATATATACATAAATCCAGTAGCTTTATAATGTCATATATTTCATTATTATTTCTTATATATACTTTATAATCATTCTTAAATGGTTAACATGGAGAATGAATCTCATCGCGTCGTGGAGACGGTATTCCGTACGTACGCACGAGCGATGATATCATTTCTATAAATATTGAATTGAATTGGAGTGGATTATACAATATATCAGAATCAATATGATGTTGTAATAACTATGTATAGTTATTCTTTACACCATTATACCCATCCATGTAAGGTGGTGGTGGAAAATAGATTACACCACGGCGTGGAGACGGTATTCCGTACGTACGCACGCGCGGTGATTTCTTTTTCCGTAGGATGGATAGATGGTGAAATAGGTTTGTTTCATAGTTATAATAACATATCAGTATATGAGTGATACTGATGTTATTACTTCATAATGAAACAACCTAAGAAGAAGAAGTGGAAGAAGAAATAAAGATGAAAGAATTGGTAACGGTAATTACCTCTTCTTTGAAGTGCCTCTTTGAGACCTCCTCTTAGGGCACTAAAATTGGTCTTTGAGGAAGACCAAAACCTCTAGGATGTTGCTAGGGAAGTGGAGAGGAGAAATTGGCAGGGGTTGGCCGAGCTTGAGTGCTCAAATTGGTGTGAGGAGGAGGGGGAGGAGGTGTCCTTTTATAGGGGAGGAGAGGGGCACCTTAGGAATATCTCAAAATATTATTTTATATTAAAGTCAAAATCGGTTTATAATGGTTCCAAAGGGTCTTATTTCGAAGCTAAAGTGGGGATGGGTCGAAATCCTATCAACCAATAGGGTTTAGACAAGTTTAGGGTATTATTTTAACCTTATCAATTAGATTTAACTCTAAGTTAAATAATTTAACTTTACCGTGTCTTTTTGTTTTCTTTCACTATATGGTTAATAAACTTACTATAACATGCCAAACGAACCCCAAATTGTATATTATTAATACATATATCCTTATCTAAGTCATTTGGCCGAACCTTAGATTTTTAGGATTAAAATAACAATTAATAATATAATATTTGATTTAAAAACTATTTTGTGTCAATTTTGACACTATTTGATATATGATTTTTGTGAAAGTCATAACAGAATTATATGTTCGAACCAAGTTGATTAAATCAACACTAATATATCATAGTAACCTAGAAAATTAGTGGAATTCATAAAAAGTCTTAAATTACATTTATTTTGGTATTTATATTATCAATTATGTCAATATTTCATTAATAAGATAATTACTGCATCATCTTTGTGTCATAAATAAATTATATTATTTGATGTCTAAAAATTACAAATAAAATACCATCATGTAGGAAATCTTTTTATCTTTCTAATGAATATTTATAGTCGAATTTATCTTATGTATAACCCCATATTAAAAATGATTTACTTATTAAACTTTGATTTTAACTATTTTAACCCTTCTTTAAATAAATTAATAATAAATGTCCAAATCTAATCCAAGTGGGCCTAAATGGTCATATTTTATTCCTAAGTTTGTTTTTGGTCGAATTACACTTGTCCAATAGAATTAGGGCATGTGTTAGGGTAATAGTAATATCATATTTACCCTTAGTTACCCTATTTACTATTAACCGCGGTAAAAAAGTAAAAAGTTACTATTCACCAAAAAATTATTTTCATCTCATTGAACCACATTTTAGTCCTTGATATTAACCGTGTCTCTCGGATTTTCGAAATTCCATTCACAGAAGCGGCAAAATTAAGTTTTATGAAAAATTCAGTTTTTTTAACTACCACTTAGTAGTTTCACTATTCATCAAAAATTGATGTTTTTCAGAACAATGCCAAAATTTCATCCTAAGCTGTATTTCATATTCCGAATTCAAAAATGAAATCTATTTTACCAAATTCATAACATAGAAGTTGCATTAATTAATTTTATAATTAAATCCCGCTGTTAAAATAAATAGCGTGTTTTTAGGAAACAATATATATCAAAAGATTGACACTTGATTATGTCTGGTTTAAATGTGAAATTACAACCAATGACCAACATTGTATTAAATTGTAAAAATATATTCTAAATATACTTTAAAACCACTCAAATTAATGATTTATCACTATTAATTATTTTGATTAAAAAAGTTGTTTTTAATTATAATTTAGTAATTTTCACTATTCATCAGAATATGAAAGTTATCCGAAAAGTACCAAAATTTCACCTTAGGCTAAATTCGATACTCCGAATCCAAAAATGAAGTCCATTTTGAGAGTTAAAATTTCTAAAATTTAAAAAGTGGTTATTACTATTCATAACGGCTAGTTTTAATAATATTTTAATAGCATATCACTGTTTCGTGAAACTCAGGATTACGTACCACACACGCTATCGAGGAAGGTTGCGATTGCGTGTAATGCAAGGCAAGTCAAGGATGCGTGTTGTGCAAGCTCCTTTTGGTGTAGCGTATAACACAAGACATTAGTAAAATAAAAAGAATATTTTTTTCATAAAATCTCGGGCTGTTACATCAAAGGTGCGCAAAGCAAAACACAACAGACACATGGGGCCCACACGACGTGTGGCCCCAAGTCAATCCCTAACCAAGCGCACAAACAGTCTCAGGTACAAACCACACGTACCTCCAAGCGCTCCCGTATACTCCCAGAGTATACCTCATTTTCAGCCCAAGGGCTATCGTGCACACGGCACCCAACGTCAACGCGGAGGCGTGACGTAACATCTCCAACTCAAAGGCCCAGACACGACTGACCACATCTTATGAAACATTTACATCTCTCTCCCAAGAGTGCACGCGATCACATGCCATGGGTCCGCTACATCCACGGTAGAAGAACCGCCACCGGGGCACCTTTCACATTTTCACATTTAATAAGATCGCGTAAGAGGCTCCACCCGCCTGAACAGATTACAGCGTTGTAATCCTCACGGAAAGACACGTGAGATAGGCTACTCACTCACCCGAAACGGTCAACCGGTGAAAAAGGTACCATTCACCGTAACCAAACCCGTGTGGGGCCCACCCCAAGATCCCGAAACTGAACAAACGGATGACACCACTGCGATCCCCTCGAAAAAACAAACGGGATTGAATACTCAATCGCCTAATATGGACACCCGGTAAAAAGGTTACTATTCACCGTAGCCGGGTCGGGTGGGACCCACACCACGTCCCCAAAAAAAAAGTCGGGTGAACTGCGCCATCGCAATGCTCTCGGAAGAACACGTCAAAAGCACTACTCACTTGAGTGGAACGGATATCCGGAGTAAAAGGTACTTTCCGGCTAACCGCGCACGAGCGGTACCACGCGGGACCCGCACCCCGGTCCCGAAGCGCTGGCAACGGATCGCACCGTTGCAACCCTCTCGAAAAAGTATACAAGATTCACTATTCATTTGCCCGCAACGGACACCCGGTGATAAGGATGCAAATCACCGCCAACTCCCAAAACTGCCCTCGTGGGGCCCGCACCAGCGTGCTGAATCAAATCGGGCGGATAGCATCGTTGCAATGCCCTCGGAAAAACACTCAAAAACGACTACCCGCACGCCCCAAACGGACGTCCGATGAAAAAGTTGTAAAAACCTGCGTACAGCTCGAACGGAGGCCCGTGCGGGCCACGCCTCAACTCCGAATTAAGTATCCAATATTGGACTCATAATTTCCGTCTCGATGTCAGGGTTGCACTGCCGCTGACGGTTCATCGAACAAACATCTCAGTTAAAAGATATATCTGATATACGATTATTTATCCAAAACAATAATAATAATATTTTATATTATTATTAAAATAAATTATAAATTTCATTAGAAATAAAGAGGGGTCACGTTTCCCCTGGTCTCTCTCTTCACGTCGAAGTGGCGCCACCCTCTATTTTTTTTTTTGTTTTTCTTTTATTATTTTCTCCATTTTGTTCTCTCTTTTTTTTTTCCTATTCTCTCTCCAATTAAGGGAGATTTCCCCACGGTTTCTTTCCTCCGTTTTTTTTGTTAACATGCTATTGCAGGTCAGCTCTCGCATAGACCCGCAACAGCGGGTCTCCTCTTCCACCAGGGTCGTGCGACCTTGGTTGTCCGGCGACTCCAGCACCGGCCGGCCACCCGGCCAGCCGCTCCTCCGCAACACACCCCCAGACTGCCTCGCTCACCCGCACGCGCTGACGCCCTCAGCAGCCCCTAGACCGCGAGCAACCGTCGCCCCCCAGCTCGCCCGCGCGCCCGCAGCCCGCTCGCCGTCTCCAGCCGGCGACCCTGCTCGCCGAGCCTCCGAAGCCTGCGGGTGCCTCCGCTGAAGGGAGCTCGCTCCGCCGCGCTCGGCCTCACCGCCTAGAGCCGATGCCTCACGGTGCTGCTGAACCGCCGGAACCCTCAAAAACGGCCAGAAAACTTCAACCCACCGGAAAAACCGGCAAACATCCCCGGACCACTGCTGGCAGCTCGGGATTCGGAAATTCAACCCGAAACAAGCGTCCGAAAGATCATAAAAAGTACTACGCAACCATGGGATTTGCTCAGAAATTAAACATCAATTCAACACATATAAATGGGTTCAAAGAAGGTGGTGGAGTTTAAAATAATAAACGCACGATTCTACCTGCAGGGGCGTAGCCCGACGCTTCGCGACGATCCGCCGGAGCTGCCACGCCTGGCCGGAGAGGTGGAGGAGAGGAGTAGTTCCTCCTTGAGAGCTCCAGGTAAGTGGAGAGGGGAGGAAGAAGGGGGAGAGATGGGTTAAATAAGGGAAATTAATTAATACTTTAATTAAAAACTCATCCCAAATTAAATGCACGCCCGAAACCCCAAACGCACTGAAAGTTAGGTCACTCATAGGTTAAACACCACCTCCCGAGCATAACGGCGGTCTCGAAATTTGATTCTGAGCTTCCGTTTGAAAGTTATAAAGCTGAACGCCCAAAGCCACCAAATTACGAAAACGCCCCCGGAGCCATTTTTCACAGACGGGCCGCGCCCGCGAATATTACACCCATCTTAGGTTAAACGGCACGCTCCGAACTCAAAGGTGCCCTCGGTTTTTCAATCCAAGCCACCGTTTAAGAGATACATGAGTTTCACCATTAAACGAATAAATTAATTAATTAATTTATCCGTTTAACATTCCGAAAGCGAGCGAGGGGTCCAAACGTCTCGCGCCGATATGTTTTATGTCGTTTCTAGGGTAAACACCCCATTTCGGACCCATCCGTACACTCAGATCTCTGATCCGGATCACCGTTTAGGAGTTATCCTATTTATTTGGCGTTCCCAGTGTGAACGCACTAAAAATTTAATTCCGGCCACTCTGGGGCTCGGAATTGCACGCCGTCTGAAGGCGTTGCTCTGGAATATCATCAAGAATATTCCAAAGTCTTTCGCAGCAAAAACTGAGTTCTTACCTCGACCGCATGCAGCTACATTTTTCCTCTGCCCTCCAGCTCCCTGAGCCTGGCGGGAACAACAAAGGCGGGTGGTTGGAACATGTCGAAATATACACCACCTCATGCTGCTCTACTAGATCTTATTCCAATGTCTTCTACTCTATAGATTCATCTATCCAGGAAACTTTCCCTTCTTGAAACATTTTACAAGCCCAAGTCTCCAACTCCTATAAACATAGGATTTCTTCTTTCTCTATGCAGTCTACATCCGCTCCGGGATTATCTGCACCTTCTCCGTCGTAGCTCGTACCATCCCAAGTCGATAGGAAGTTTGCTGACTTGGTAAGTCTGTCAACGATCACCCTTATTCACCTACGATTTGTAAGAGCTACTAAGATTTTTCCTTTGCTGAAAAGAGAAACTCGGTCTCATCCCCTGGATGAACCATGCCCATTGCATAATATAGTCAATCCTGACATGAATGATGCATTCATGCCATGGACGACGTCGTAAGACCTCGACATTACTACCAAGAGATCCAACTATCACTCTCACCTCCAAGGGTCGAGTCACACTGTCGACATCAGTGTGAGGTCACTGGGTCTCCTCCAGTAGGAATCTCGAAAGTGAGGGTCAAGTCTACAGTTTTTACCGGTACCTCTCACTATCAACACAAAAAAAGGTCAGGAAAGTAAATGTCACAATGATAAGTGTCTTTTATTACTGCAGCTTGAAGTACAAAGACACAAAGCAGACACAACAACAACAACACGGAAACTAGAAGCACCAAGAACAAAAGGCCTCCATGCCTGATACTAGTCTCGCTCATGTCCACCTGCTTCAGCTGCCTGAAGATGTGCTCTCCTATATCCACTCATTCCCTGTGGTCGGGGTGGACCTCTGCCTCTACCTGGGAGGTCCTTTATCTATCTTCTGATCATCTGCATGGTAGGTCGGACAGTTACGTGCCATGTGACCAAGCCCACCGCAGGAGAAACACTGTCCGTTACTGACACGCCTGGCTCTGACACCACCCCGGGTGCCCCGCACTACTGATCCAGAGTCGCGCAGTCGACCACCAGCTGGTCTGGTCCTCTTGGACCTCTACATCATCTGTCTACTACCTACAGATGACTCAGTTGCAGATGGAAAATCCTGCGGCAAAGGCAGTAGCTCCAGAGCATGCTCAGAGTGTAGTCTCGTTGGCATAAACTCCACCCTGAAGAAGGTCTCGAAGTATCCCCAGGTGAGGGTCATCTCGTCGCAAAACTAGAGCATCTGGCTCCACCACCTCTTAGCTGCTCCCTGAAAGTGACTAACAGCTAGGTACACCATCAAGTCAGCGGGTGTCCCAACTGTGTGGAAAGCTCATGCTACAGACTCCAACCAGTACCCAGCCGTCTGAAAATCCGACTCGCCTCAAAACCTCAAAGGCCCCTATCGTTGGAACTCGTGCAACGTGCTCAAGCGGCGTGCAATCTCTGCTGGTGTCTCAACTGGTGGAGGGCCATGTACTGAGGTCTCGCTTCTCGATGGGCTATCACCATGATCCCCACTCGGTACCCACGCAGACTGACTGGGTGAAGAAATCCTGAAAGAAACAGATGTGACATGGTCAAACGATTATACCTGGTGAGCTGACCTGGTTTGAGCTGATTTAAAACAAACTTTTGAAAAAACACTTGCAATTAGTGTTTTCGTGAACTGAGTCGTAAATCAGAAGTCAGGGTCCTAGTGTATGGATACATCGGCCGCCCACACCAACATTGGACTCCCTGAACTGAAAACCACACTCGGTACCCTTAACACTATTGCTTCTCAAAAAAAGAAATATCAGAGTTATAAGTTCTACGGTAGAACCGAATTCTCTGATACCAATTTCTCACGACCCGTCCTCGGGGCTCATGCCGTGACTACCCCAAGACCGCCTTCCATAGGCCAGGGGCTGGTGACTAGAACTAAAGGCGTAAATACCAATAAAAAGGGAAGGCATTTCCTTTATAAAAGTAAAAAACACAACAGAGTACAAGCAAAAGCAAACACTAGGTAAAGTAGTAAACAAGTGTGCTGATAGTACAAAGGGGCCGGAAATACAAGCCCAACAGAAAGGTACAACTACAACTAAAAGTAAAGTACAACTCAAAGGAAAATAGCTGAAAGGTGAAGCAGATCCTGGATCATCTTCCGGGTTCATACCTGAAGGGTAGGTACAAATGTCCTCCTCAGCACTCCATGTCCGGCCGTCTCCTCCGGGTACTGACTCGTCGTGAGATCCACCTCTGGGTACTGTCTAGCTCTACAATCCTTAACCACGATCAGTATTGTCCATCGTCTGAAACCAACACAACGAGGTGCAGGCATATCCCGTGCAGGGGTGTGTAAAACGATACTCAGTAGGGACCCCAAGACCCTCAAGGTCTCAATATAATCCAACAAGGATAAACCACAAATAATATCTCCACAGATAACCTTTACTTAGGTATATGCCCATACATATACCTAAGTTATCAAGTAACCCATCTCAATCATGAGGTAAACACAAGGTCATTGACTCAGCTCAAACCAGGATTTTAATTAATGATATCAAAACCACAACTGCTAAAGAGCTCCTCCTTTGATGAGTACCGTGATCCTGTCACAACTCTGAGGTGCTGCACACTAACCTTAGACTGTTGAGGTACTCCTCCAGTCGAGTACCGTGGGTCTTCCACCTCACAAAGTAGTGCTCCTCCACCATGGGTCTACCACCTCACAAGGTAGTGCTCCCCCTAATAGCCTACAGAGGTACTCCTTCTGTCGAGTACCGCGGGTCTGCCACCCAAACACAGTAGTGCTCCTTGCCATGGGTCTGCCACCCAAACACAGTAGTGCTCTGCACTGGGCTATACAAGTCACTCTGACTCGAAACGGACAAGCAGTCATTTGGTGTCAGCCAGCTACAATGTCTCCGTACTCCGTACGCTTGTCTTTGGGAGGGTCCACTCCATGAGCTACTAGTCGATACTCCATGTGTCACATAATCTCACATGGAAGTATTTCAGAGGACCGCCTCATCATAGGGGTATCAACGCAACAGACGGCGCGTCAATCGGACGCCCGGTCTGTGAGTTATTAGCATTTTAGTCCTGGGGGCCCGGTTGGTTTCGTGTACGAACCAACCCATTCGTATCTCAACTGTACACCGAATTCCAATGGGGTATACTAAAAGGAACCACTTCTAAACATGATTACCTATGCCGCTGATGGTTCGTCAAACGGACCTCTGGTCTGAGAGTATTGGCTTTTCCGTTCTAGGGGCCCGGTTGGATTTTGGGTACAATCAAACCCGGACAAACACCAGCTGCATCCAAACCTCATGTGAAGTATGCCAAAAGAACCGTCTCATCAAGATGAATCCAACAAAGTCAACGACACATCAATCGGAAGTCCAGAGCTCAAGTTATAAGCGTTTTTGCTCCGAGGGCCCGGTTGGTTTCGGGTTCGAACCAACCCGGCCATACCCATACTTCACCGAAACCTTGTGTGTAATATACCGAAACGACCTTATCAATCCAAGGAATCCTATGAAACTAACGGTGCATTGATCGGAGGTCCACAGATCATGTTATGGGCATTTAACTGAAGATGGTCCGAAAATAGGGGGTCTGGGCACTGTCCGATCCGGCCCAACACCCCTTAGGTCAGCCCGAATCGGGTCCTGGTCCGGCCCGGTAGGGTGCGGGCCGGCCCGGCTGGCACAACCCGACCAAGATGGCGCGGCCCGACACTCGTGGCCCACCTCGGCCCAGTCGGGGAAGCTGGCTTGGCCAGCTTTGCCGAACGTAATGCGCGGAGCGGGGGGCGCTGCCCCTGTTGATTGGAACCAGTGCGACTTAATGCCGCACCTCTCAAATCTGGAACGGAAAAGCCATTCCGATTCAATTTCCGCCTCCGCGGCTTAGCAGCAGCGGTCTTCTCCAGCGGCGCGCTGCCGCCGCATTCCACAGACCACCGGACGCACTCCTGTGGTCCGTTTCGCCTGCCGTTTGCGCCTAAGGTCACCTCGGGACCCGAACTTCACTGCGGATGCTTCAAATCGCCATTGCGGTCTCGTTTGTCGTCTCCCGTCAATACGCGCACAATGAACAAACAGTGGAGGGTCCGAGGTTGTTCGTTAGCCCGTGCCCTCCACGTTAGAGGCTCATACCACTGTTCATCAAATAAGAATGCCCAACTTAGAGGGTATAATTCACATAATTAGAATTATACAAAAATAACCCCTACCTCGAGAAAGATCTGCGGTAGCCGAACATCGTGGATGACGGTGTCACGAATGGGCGGACGTCAGCTCGTTGAAGTCGTCGCAAGGTAAGAGATGATGGTGACGATGGTCGTTGGCGTTTGTCGCTTCCGTAAAGTGCCTTCAATCCCGGCTCAAGCGTCGTTCGTTGGATCCATCAGAGGGAAGATGTCGAGTCAACGTAGTTCGTTGCACCCGCACCACGCTACCAATCCATGCTCGTTCATCGGTGTGTCGTCAGAGAAGATGAAACCTCAGTGGTGTTGCAACAATGGAGGAAGGAGAGGGAGTAACTAAAAGAGAGGAAGTTCTCTAGCGGACCCCCTCCCATCAAAAGGCTCCTCTATTAATAAAATATTAGACTTGGCTAATATATTTATTAACACATCCATTTCAAATTCAAACACCACATTAATTATATTGGAGGATTCAATTATTAATTAAGGTGTTGTCATGAATTAATGGGAGATGAGAATGTGAAGAGGTCCCATAAATGAGGTGAGTTATCAAATTTTAACAAGGGAGCTTTAAAAGGGGGGTTTATGAGAGTTATGGGGGAGCTAAGGAGTTAGGGTCTTTTGTGGGCCCCACCACACTAAACCTTCCCATGGGGGTTAGGTGGGTGTGGTCCCCATCTCTAACTCCCATTTTTAGGTTAATAACCACCCTCCACAAATAAAAATATAAACACATATATTTATTAATTCCTCAAAAACAAACTGAAAATTAACCTCTTCTCTCGTCGAAACGCAACTACGGTAATGGTCTCCTTAAGCAATTTCCGGCCCTGCGAGTTCATCAGTGCCCTCAGATTTCAATTCCGAGCAGCAGTTCGAAAGGTAGAAAAACCCGCTCGTTTGTTCACTGAACGCAGCCAAGCTAAACTTTGGAAATTGATTACGGGCACACCGGGTCTCGGAATAAAGTGCCTTCAGAAACCACAGACTCGTAAAATTCCAAAGAAATTAAGAAAAAATTTTCCTTCAAATTTACGGATCTTTACATAGGAAATTGAGTACTTCAAGGGGACTAAAAGGAATTAGGGAATTGAATGTTAATACTATCCTGGCCCAAGACAATCATAAACTATCCAGAGAAAGAATATGGATGGTTTCAAAATAACATATCCCAAATAGAGTAAGAATAAAGTATTTTTGTCATTTATGAATAGAAATACTATAAAAAAAATATTTCAAAAATCATTCTTGGTGAAAATATCCTAATAAATTTGATTGTTTTGAAATCCTTTTCATTGAAAATAACTTTTTAAATATTTTCATTAAAAATAATCCATTTAAACATGAAAAAGATGCTATGAAAAAATGATGGAGTGTAAGTTTTTACATGTCGTACATGGTAAAAAAATATTCCTTTTTCATGGTAATGGGGTTAGAAAAATTAATTGTCTCAAAAGAGACAATACTATTCTTAAGAAAGAATTTGTAAAAGACAAAAAGGGTAAAAATGTATTTAATAAATCATATTAATATGGTTAAATTATTTTTAGAACTGTTTTAGAAAATATGGTTTTTTCAATAAAATGGTTTCTCTAAATAAAGAGGGAAATGAGGTGGGGTTTTCTTAAAAATAGTTTCTAAAATATTTTGAGTACCAAAGAATAGAAAAATGGTATTACTAATTAAATTTTTTTTTGAATAACCATTGGAGAAAAAAATTATAGGTTTTACTAAAAATGATAAAATAATTTCCTATGATGGAAATTCAAGTGTAAATAATCACAAACAAAATAATATTATAATGTAAACCCTTAAAAAGATTATAACATTAATTTGGGAATAAATAAATGAGTAAATTATGTGTATCAAATGTAAATCCACATAAATAAGTGTAAATACATTAATAGATAATAAAATTCATTATGCACATAATCATATAATATAGCAATAATGAGGTTGTAGTATAACCTAATGAAGATAAATTGGGTTATGAAATTATTTTCTACATGGTAACATTTTTCTCAAATACCCTTACATGAAATAATTCAAATAGAAACTCAAAATATCATGAAAAATTAATGAATAATCATATTATAATAAAAAATGGCATTATGTACACCATATATAAGAAATTGTGTTCACAACAATAATGTGATTGTTGAAAAGATTGTTAACAATCACTAAAGCAAGTGAGATTGAAAAGAGAATCATTAAAAATGTTCTCAAGGAAAATAGTAATTAAAATTTTAAAAGTACCCCATAACACTTTGAAACATTTGAATCATAATATATGTGAGTGAATAACATTAAATTAAACTTATAATATCTTTATAATAAATATATTCCCGATATAACATGTCAAAGGGAAGTATATACATCATAGAAAAGATACTAGGTGCATAATATCCTTTAACATCCTGTATAATTATTTTAAAAATGTCACTAAATAATAATAGAACCATATTCATATTTATAATATTATGTTTTATCTTTTTCTAATATCTTTTTATATGTTGGTTAATAATCATTCATTATTTTCACAATTTAGGTTGTTAATTTCCTAGTTTTTCGAGTGTGTTTTAAATTGTTACTTGTTGTTATTATTAATTAGATCATGGTTTCATATTTTGAAAAATTTAATCCAAGATTTAAATATCATATAAATCTAGTATAAATTTATTTATAATAATCTATAATTCTTGGAGATAAGAAGTGAACAACACCGTTCATGGAGACGGTAAACCATACCTACCATGAACGGTATTTTTATTTCATTATCATATTAAAATAATGAAAATAAAATTATATATATTTATATTATACTTATATTATAATATAAATTTAATATATTTTACATAGGTTTTTTTAATCCATCCTTTATATATTCCATGTATAGTTTGAACGAATCACATTCCTTTGAAGGGAGGTAGTCCACAGTTCTAAAAACGTTGTTATCATATTTCCTAAAATAGAGTTCATAAAGGTATATGTTATAAAATAATTATAGGATTATAAATAAAATATAAATATCATAAATAACATATATAAATAATGTTTCCATCATAATTTCTATCCACGATAGGTGGTAAAGTAAAAAAAACAACTTTGTTTTGTGAGGCGGTAGTTCATCATTCACATAAGAGGCAAGTTCATTACCCATTATATGAAAGTGTGTGTAAGAATATGTAGAAAATATAGAATAAAAACATCTCATTAGATTGAGGATAAATGATTTATTATATAATCAAGGGAAAAAATAATTGTAAGAGTGCAGAAATAAATAAAACTAAAGAGCTTTTGGAAGGATGTTACTTTTTAATCGGCTAACTCCTTTTGGTTTGAACCATACATATTACTTTTATGGATTTTTGAAAAATTTAATTTTTATTATTTTAGGTTAAGGTATTTTGGTATCTATTTGGGTATATCTGGGTCATGCCAAAGTGGCTTCATAGGTCTGAGGAAGTAGTAGGGGTGAATGTATTTTTATAGTTATGGGGTAGTGGCACTCTTATAAATTGTTGGAAAGGGAATTCCACCCATCTTGTTTCCATGTCATGTGGAACCAATAGTGTTCCAAATTATATAATAAGGTTTATAGGGTATAAATATGGATATAAAATGTCTTCTGGATAAGTTTATAGATCTTTTTTCCATTATGTTTAAGTATTAGTCCCTGGTTAAGATAATTTTTCTTTTAATAACTGTAATTAATTTTAATCCCAATCACTAATATTTTTTGTAAAAAACATAGTTAACCTTATTAAAAATTATAAATGATTTTGAATCCAAAGTTGGAAACCATTTTCCAACTTTCAAACATATATTTTTAAAAAATTTATACAAATTTAATCCCATATATGTGACAAGAATGATGGTTATAATGTAAAAATTGTCAAATGTTTTCTAGGTTTTTATATCCAATTTTAATGTTAAATAGATTCCAATTACCGAAATTGGACTAATTAATAAAAAATTCATCTAATTAATATTTAAGAAAAATTAAAATAATACATAAACTTATTAATAAATTAGATGAAATTGCCATTTTGAATTAAAATTTATTATTTTTCACTATTCTTTAAAAAAATTAAAATTCACAGAAAAATAAAAAACAATCACTGTAAACTTATTTTTATGTTTATATTCCAAATATAAAGTCTATTTTTTACTTTTATAATCTATAATAGTTCCAAAAAAATGTATTTTAAATAGGTCCTCCATTAAAAGGCAGTAAAACTTCCTTAATAAAAATATAGATTTTAAGCATAAAAGTGGGTTAGTTATTATTTTATATCTATTATATATATGGGATGTATATAAAAAATACTTCATTAAATAATATATATATATATATATATATATCACATTAATATCACTCACTAATTGTAATTAATTATGATCAAACACCTTTGGGAGCATAAAATAAAAATATTTCCTTAATATTCAATTGGTTTATATTTTTGTTTCTAATTAATTGTAATATATGAATTCATATTATATTTGTGTAAACCATATATTTTCATAAGTTAGTTAATACTATTCATAACCGCTAGTTTAACGTCTATGTTATATGTTATTATATTAAATAATAATATATTATTAATATATTATTGTTCAGTAAATCTTTGTCTTGCGTGTAACGCAAACCTTTTAAGAAACTCATTGTCACATGTGACATACACTAATTGTTTGTCAGGTGAATTTCAATGTATATAATATATTGAATATATTTAAAATAGTATATATATTATAAATTATAGGGATGTTATATTCCATTAACTTCTTGGGGTTTCATGTCATACATGTTATCAAATAAAATGTTCCTACATAAGATTACAAGGGGGTTGCATTCTCCCCACATTAATAAAATTTCTTCCTTAAAATTTAAACTTGGTCTTGGTGATAGATTTTTTATAATTGATGTAGTGTAAATTCCTCAGTTTGAGAAGGGTTCATTATAAATGCTCTATATAATAGAGAGTGGGAAGTAAAAAAGGTCACACTGAATAACATATAACTTAGTCTCTATGTAGGATAGCATTAGTGTAATGTAGAGACACGTAATTAGAGGAAAAGTGTAAATATTTATATGTATTGATTGAGGTCATCAATGAAAAACAAGAGAATGATCAATAGAATATTTAGGGCCTCAGATGTATAAATATGTGATTTTTTATAAGACCATTGGTTCAACAAGAATTAATGTATTTTTAAAAAAATTTCTTTGAGATACTCTTGATAATGTTGTGGAATTATTTTATTAACAAATAATATAAGGATATATATGTACTCAATGTGATTAAATTTCCTATGAATGATTCCATATTTTGGTTATGCTTTGGTAAAATTATAATTCATCCCTTACATCATGAAATGTGTATCCAAACATTAAATTTGATCCCTGGAGCACTAAAATAAACATTTAATAGGTCTTAAGGCCCATAAAAGGGTGAAAAGTCTTTACATTTGCCTCTAACTATTATTCAAATAGAATTTGTCTAAGACATTAATCTCTAATCCTAAAAATATACACTATTAGTTAATAATTAATATTTATTTTCCAAATTGTTTAACTAAAACAATAACATATTAACTAGGATCTTACGTAGGCCCGTGGATGGTGTGAAAGACTTATCATCATTTGGTCATGTGTTCAATACCTATGGCCTTACCGGACTTGATTGGTTTTTACCCGACATACATGTTTTCCTTTTCTAAAACTAAATTAATATCATTTACCAAATAAATATGATGGACACCCTTGAAATAAGATTAATAACCAAATAGCCTTTTAAATGAGGTTTTAAATACAACACCAATACATAAATACTCCATCCATTTATTTCTACATAGGTCCTTCCTTGGTCTAGTGTTTATCAAGAACATAATTTGTAGGATTTCTAAATCATGAAACATTATCTTCAATCTAAAACGCCTTAGGTTTAACCAAGGCCATTATTTTTAAAATTACTTCACAACGGTTTGTAAAGAAAATATGAATTATCCTAAGGGTATCCCTCAAGAGTGTCAAACTAGGTGCATAGTAATTTTTTTTATTGTGTACCAAGTTACGCTGAGTCAGGACCAATACACCTTATTGGAGTTTTTACTCTCATGTATATTTGTGCCAGAACCATGTCCACTTGTAGAATCCATACATGGATTTATTTCTAGGAAGACCCAAATAATATCTACTTTACAAAAACTCTAGGGCGTTCTTCCATAAATATCCTAAAATTATACAACGGGGTTATGTTTTATAATTTAAATTTTCTAAAATCAAGTTCCCATGGATGATAATAAACTACCTTTAACAACAACTGTGGTGAACTGACCCCATAATCCCAAAGCCAGTGTCTTCTACTACTACATTGGCATGATTATGAGGAATCGAACACTAAAGTATCAAAGAGTATAGTATTCTTGGAAAACCAAATACATACAAGAGTCATGTATTACAAATGAATATACTAATTAAAAATAATATTTTTCCTTTGAGTATTATATTATTCCATCTGGCATATCCACACATAACATTCATTTTAAACATATTTGATTCTTAGAGAAAGGAAACATAATAAGGTGAAATCAAATGTTTATTTATGGTTAATTATAATAGATGCAATAATAAATCAATGAGAATAGTCAATATGGAAAGGAAATAATGGAGTCACATGAAATGTAATCAATAACCGAAATAGATAAACATTATGGAAAGGTAATAACTAAAAATTGATTCAATTAAAAAAACATGATTAGGAAAAATCAATATGGAAATGTAAGAAACTGAAAACACATGCTACATAACCAATGAACTAATAATAAAATGCATCCATATATATATCGATGAAAAATATTATTGATAAATAATAAATAAATCAAAATAAAGGAAATGCTTAATAATTGGATATCATGTATCTGGAACATGAACCATTATATTATTAAGATCTTTCCTCAAGGAAGTTTATGATTGGGGGTAGAAACTCTCTTCTTGGAAACAAACTCAAAGGGATTATTTCTAATTAATTTCATCTCATGAGACTACCGATACATTGAGGGGATATATAAATTACATTCTCCACTCATCACATAATTTCCAAATCATTCCTCACATATCTAATAATCAATTTAATTCAAAAAAATGTGCCTTATCAAATATTCATATTGAGGAAAAGATACAGACTTATCAATATTTCACCAACTATTCAAATAGAATTCAAAGTATATATCATATGAAAGATGGAATATGGTTTAGGAAATGAAAATATACATGATAAATGATATTTCTTATTAGGGTAAATTCAATGTTCAATGATGATGGGAAATTGAATATTTGAAATGAACTAAAAAGAATCAAGTAACAGAATATCAATATTATCCTTGTAAAAATCAATCAAAAACCATCCATAGGAGGAATAAAGATGATATAAAAACAACATATCCCAATTGTAATAAAAATAAATTGTTTTTATCATTGATGAAAATAAATAATTCAAAAAATTTCTTTTAAAAACATTCTTGAGGAAAATATAATTTTTATTTTGAAAAAGATTTTGAAATTTCATATCATTGAAAAATAAATTTTTTAAGAAAATTTTATTTAAAAAATAACCTTTTAAACATGAAAATGAATCATCAAATAAATAAATGTTTTTATATACATTCTGTTTTTTATGATGTAAAATTGAAAATTCTATCTGCACAATAAAAAGGATAAAAAATGACTTATTTGGGAAGTGATAATAAAATTCCTTCGAAAACATTAGTAATAGAAAAATAGGGTAAACCGTTATTTAATAAATAATTTTAGAGTGGGTAAAAAATTATTTGAAAACCCTTTCAAAAATTAGGGGTTTTATTATAAAATAGGTTCTCCTACTAAAGAGATAAATAAATTTGGGTTTTAATAAAAAAATATTCTAAAACATTTTGTGTACCATAGAATGAAAAAATGGTAATATTAATTGAAAAAGGTTAGGAATAACCAAAGGATAATAAAATGATATGGTCTGCATAAAAATTGTCCAATAATTTCTATTGATAGAAATTCATGTGTAAACAATTCCAAAAAATAAGGTTGTAAGGTAATCCCATGAAAATATTAAAATGTTTAAGTGAGAATAAATAATTTTTATATTGTGTGTATTGAATTTGAATCAACATAAATAAGTGGAAATACAAAAATAGATAGTCCAAGTCATTATAAATATAATCATATAATATTAATGACATCGAGGTAGTGTTATAACCAAATGAATAGAAATTGGGTTATGAAATTATTTTACACTAGGTAACTTTTAACTCAAATCCCCTTAGATGAAATAACATCTAAAACGGAATTATATACACCATGTAAAAGAAACTATGTGAAAAACAAAAAATAAGTATCTATAGAATGTAAATTGATACGAGATCCCTTACCTTGAGTTTCCTTTTTGGGTGATAAAACATTAAAAATACGTATAATTATTTTAAACATTTAAATAACTAATACCTGAACTATAAATATAATTATTGTTTCATATACCATCTTATAATAATATCATATTAACCCATTTTAACAATTTTTCATTATTTTCACTATTTTTGGGTGTTTATTGTCTAGTTTTTCGATTATATTTTAGCTTGTTACATGTTGTAATTATTAATTAGATTTTTTAACCATATCTATAATTTAACATATGATTTAAATATCTTATATAATCATTATATATATATTTATAATAATTTATAATGTTTGGAGATGGGAAATGAAATGCACTATTTATGGAGATGGTAGGTTGTGCCTACACATGAATGATTTTTTCATTTTCTTGTCTTATTAAAATAATGAAAAAAATTATTTATACGTATATTATAATTTAATTATAATATATATGTAATATATGTTATGTATGTTTTTTTAAAACCATCTTTTATACATTCCATGTATAGTGTGAACAAATCTCATTGCTTGAGGGGGGGGGGGGTTGTCCACCCTTCCACAAACGAAGTTATCACATTCACAAAAAAAGAGTACAAAAAGGTATATGTTATAAAATATTTTAAGAAGTATAAATTCATTATTAATATCATATATAAATTATATAAATATATGGTTCATCATAATTCCCAACCATGATAGGTGGTAAAGGAAAAATGAACAACTTCATTTCGTGATGGGGTAGTTCGATGTACACATAAGCAGTAACTTTGTTACCCATTTGATGATATTGTGAGTAATTTTTCGTATAAAACACATAATAAAATCATATAATTATATTTATAATACTTTTTTATATAATCAAGAAATAAAGACATTTGAAATAGTGGATAAAGAAATAAAACAAAAAATCTTGTGGAAGGATGTTACACTATAAAAGGGAAACCTCTTTTTGGATTGAAGAAAAGGGATAACATGGATCACATCAATACCAAGGTGATTATTATAAGTTGATGGGATGTATTTTTAAGAGCTATTGGTGGTGATATTTATTGATCCAATGTGGATTCAAAACTGTGAAGAATTGGGAGGGGTGAGTGCCTTTTTATATTTGAGGAGGAATGATACTCTTGTAAATTTTTTGAAATGGAATTCCACCCACATTTTTCCCATGTCACGTGGAACCAATAATGGTAAAAATTAGAGAAATTGGAGGATAGGGTCTAAATATGGACACAAAATTAACTTTGTAAAAGCTTCTAGTAATTTGTTTTCTCAAAGATTAAGGTTTAATCCCTTATTGTGATAATTTTCACTTAATTATAGTAATTAATTTTAATCACATTCACTAAAAGATATTTTTGTAAGGAACTAATTTGAAAATATTATAAATTGTAAATTATTATTATTCTAAATATAGAATCTATTTTGAAAAATTACATTCACATATTGGAAGAAACTAATTTAAATTTAATCCCGTGGACGGGATGACAATGCTGGTTTTTAAAGTAAAAACGTTCAAATGTATTCTAAGATTTTATTTCCAATTTCAATGTAAAATTAATTCCAATGAAATTGATTATATAAATTAAAAATAATATCTAATTACACTTTAAAATTAATTTTAAAAATAATTTTTTTCTTATAAATAAATTCTATGAAAATGCAGTTTTGAATTAAAATTCAGTATTTCACACTACTCATCAAAAAATTAATCTTCTGAGAAAAATACCAAAAATTAATCATAACCTAATTATAATGTTTATATTTAATATATGAAGTTTATTTTGACATACATAATCTATAAAAGTTACAAAATTTTGATTTAAAATAGGTTCACCATTAATAAGAAGAAAAATAGCCCTAATAAAAATATTGGTTTGAATATGTGAAATTAGGTTTTTTATTATCTTATTTCTATAAAATATATTGTACGAATATCAGAAATATTTGATTGAATAATATATATATATATATATATATTATTTTAATATCATTCACTAATTTCAATTAATTATGATAAAACACCTTTGGGGGCATAAAATAAAAATATTTCCTTCATATTCAATTGGTTTATGTTTTCATTTATAATTAATCAATAATCATTGAATTTATATTATATTTTTTTAAATTATATATTTTCCTAATTTAGTTAAAAAAATTCATAATCGCTAATTTAATAGCTAGGTTGTATCTTATTATATTTAATAATAATATTTTAGTATTATATTATTGTTTAGTGAAACTCTGTATTTCTTGTAATGTAATCCATTAAAGATACTTGTGGTTGTGTGTGACATATTCTAACTCAGGGTATCATGAATTTCAATCTATAAAATATTTTTAATTTATTTAAAATAATAAACATATTATAAATTATCAGGATATTATATTTCCTTGCGCACATGATGTTACATGTCAAACAAAGTATCCAATACAATGTCCCAACTTTATATTTTCAGGTCATTATAGTTATGTTATTATATGATAATGGTTGGAATATTTTTTTGGAGGTAGAAGAAGAAATAATACTAAAATAGTTGGTTAAAAACTATACTTCTTCTTCAGAAAATATCCTTTTTGTTACACTATACACCCTCTATGGTTTGTATTATTTCCATATTAATACCTCTAGGATGAGGTTAGGGATTTTATTAAAGTATTTATGCACATATTGGTGGAATTATAGTCCTCATGATATGTTAATAATAGAGGATATGAGGTTCCCTTTTATATGTTAGGGAAGTGAATCTCTTAGGATTTCATAAAGTATTCAATTAATTTAAAATTATTTATAATTATATGTTGAAAAATTGATACATTTTTAATATAGTATGTGTATGAGTCAAAATAATCTAATTAAAAAAATTATTCAATTTTAGTTTATTTTTTTAAAAATTATCACCTTATTTTAACCCCTCTTTATCCCTTCCAGTGATGAGTGTGATATAAAATATTTTCACTACTTAGGGGTGAAGAAATATAATATAAATGGAAAATATAACCATAATATAAAATAGTTTATATAATAGACCATATCCCATTAAAATGGATATTTATAGTATTTTATTTTTATTTTTAATCATTTAATACAAATTTATTTATTGTAAAATATTATTAATATCATTTTTTGAACAGTTCATTTAATTAATCATTAATGTCATAAATATAAAAACTTAATTAAAATATAATAAATTTTATCCTAAATAAAACATTATTAATAAATTTAAAATTATTTTTTCATCACAATTAATTCAAAATACATTTTTTAATGATTTTAAAGGTATTTACTTTTATTTTTCTACAACTTGCAAAAGAAATGTGTTAGTGTTCTATAAGTTTTTTATTTATTTTTATATTTACAAAAAATTATAATCAAATTACCGTCATAAAAATAATTTCATTATTCTAAATATAACCATTAATATTTATTTGTAAATTATTATTGTCTCTATTTGATTATATTTGTTAATTTTAAAATCAATAGAGTGATATTTTGTATTTTTCATTTCATAAAATATTATATATGTCACGACCCGTCCCCTAGGGCCCGTGCCGTGACTACCGCAAGCCTTCCTTCCATAGGCCTGGGGATGACAACTGGCACCAAAGGCATCAATCCCTAATCTAGGAAGGATTTTCCTTTAAAACATGAAAACACACACAAAAGAGTACGAGCTAGAAGAAATACACTAAGTAAAACTATATAAAAAGAGTGCTGAAAGTAGAGGGGCCAAAATAAAAGCCCAATTGGAAAGTACAAGTACGCCTGAGAAACAAGTACAACAGAAGAATGGACAAAAAAGCTGAAAGGTGAAGTGCTGCTCCTGGTTCATCCACCACAGATCCTACCTGAAGGGTAGATACAAATAGCCTCCTCAGCACTCCATGTATGTCGGTCTCATCCACCTACCGACACGTCATATGGTTCACCTCCAGGTAACATCCAGTCCTGGTACTCTCAGCCTCATTCAGCGCTGCCCGTTATCTGCAACCAACACAACGAGGTGCGGGCATAGACCGTGCAGGGGTGAGTATAACGATACTCAGTAAGGACCCTGAGACCATCAAGGTCTCAGAAAATACAACAAGGATAAACCACAAAGTATTAAATCAACAGATAACCCCACTTAGGTATATGCCCATACATATACCTAAGTTATCAAGTAATCCATCACAATCATGATGTAAATACAAAAAGTTACCGACTCAGCTCAACCAGGATTTTATTTTTGGGATATTATCAATCCAAACCCTCAGATGTTGGAGAAATCCTCCTCTATTGAGTTTAGTGGGACTTATGTGTCACACATAGGCACTTTGCACTAACCTTGGACTACTGAGGTACTTCTCCTGTCAAGTACCGTGGGTCTGCCGCGTCACACAGAGGCGCTCCCCACCATGGGTTTGTCATGTCACACATAGGTGCTCCCCCTCATAGCCTACTGAGGTACTCCTCCTGTCGTGTACCATGGGTCATCTTCATCCCCAAGGCGCTCCCCATTGTGGGTCTTCCGCGACACCAAGGCGCTCCCCATTGGTCCAGTAGAGTCATTCCGAGTCAAACAGTCAGCAGTCGTCAGGTCTCAGCCAACTACTAGGTTCCCGAAAAAATGCTTGCTCGTATCCAGAAGATCCTCTCCACAAGATAATGGTAGATGCTCCAAATTCCATGAAGTCCCATGAAGAAGTATCTCAAAGGTCCACCATGTCATAGAGGTCTCAACGCAACAGATGGTGCATCAATCGGATGCCCGGTCAGTGAGTTATTAGCCTTTTAGTCATGGGGGCCCGGTTGGATTCGTGCACTATCCAACCTAAACTTATCTCAAATATACCCCAAACTCTAGTGGGGTATACTCAAAGGTACCATCATGCTCCGGGAAAATCAGCACCACTGACGGTTCTTCAAACAGTCGTCTGGTGCCAAAGATATGGCCAATGAATACAGGGTTAGTAGGGGGCCCGAGTCCGTTCTGACCCAGTGGGACTGACTCGGCCCAACCCAGTCTGGGCCGACCCGGTCAGACTTGTTGGGTCTGGCTTGGCCCATTGGGCGGGCCAGCCTGTTAGGTTTGGCCCGGCCCACAGGGCCCGACCCAGCAGGCCGCGAGGGCGGTTCGGCCAGGCCTCGGGGATGGTTCAGCCTGGAGCGTCATGAGGGTGCGACCCAGATCTTCTCGGACTGGAGGGTGTGGACGGGCCGGTTTGGCCAGGGTGGCACGAGGGGGGCCACAAGCCGGTTAGGGAGGCCGGGCAGGGCACCAGCCGCGTCGGCGGGCGGCCGGGCAGGGCGCGACCAGGCTGGGAGGCGGCCAGGTAGGGTGCCAGGCAGGCCGGTGGGCGGCCGGGCAGGGTGCGACCTAGCCGGTAGGCAGGCGGGAGTCCGGGTCGACGCTGTTCGGGTAGACGCGGTTCGACGTGACGTGGGCCGGCACGGGCTAGCATGGTTCGGACGGGGTGCACATGATGCCGGCGGTGGTATGGCTGGGCACGTGGGAGGCCGACGGTTGTTTGGTCCGTAGAGTCGGCTCTGTCTGGGCACCAGAATGCCGTGGGGGTGACGCGGTTCACGGAGGCTGCGAGAAGCATGATCTTTGCCTGTGCCTCCGTCACCTTAAACGCCACTTCGTCGCCATTCCGAGAAACAACACAAACAAGAACAACAGAGGGGTCAGACCATGTTGGTTTGGCCTACACCCTCTTTGTTTAGGGTTGTAACACTTGGATCAACAAAGAGTAAGAAAGATGAACAACAATTGTTTTAAAACATCGCAACGATTTCTTTCCAATCCTAAGTAGAGAAAAAGAAAATGAATGTTACACAGAATAAACCCCCTACATTTGATTGTCGGCCGTCGATGTTGAAGTCATGGGAAGAAGACGAAGGAGTTCATCATTCGTTGCGTCCACCACACACTGCCAATTTAGAGCAGCGTCAGCTCATTGACAATGATGCCGAGGGTATGTCGGTTGAAGATTCCCCACATCAGTAGGATCTAAGGGAGGAATTCAAAGAAGGTCGACGTTCTTCATTGGTGGAGCGTTCTTCGTCGGTGGAGCATTCTTCGATGGAAGAACTCTTCACCCAAGATCTTATCTTCCCAAGCACCACCAAATGAGAAATTCCAAGAAAAATAATAATAGATTGAGTTTGTCTATTATTTAGTTGTTGTAACAAAAATAAAATTGGTGAATTAATAACTTGGTTCCCCTAATTAATTCATGAGTGTTGGTAAAAATTAATTATGGGAGTTGGCACTAATTAATTAAAGGGGAGGTTAAGAGGCTCTCTATCATTAATGAGGTTGAGTTGAGAGGTTTTACTCTCCTCCATCAATAGGGGGTTTGGCCCTGTGTGGTCCCCACGTTGTAACCTCTTGTGGGAGGTTAGGTTCGTGTGGGCCCCACCACCATAACCTCTCATGGGAGTTTAATGTGTGGTGGTCCCACCCCCAACTTCCATGAGGAGGTTTTAACCACCAAACACCCACATGGCAGCTCAAATAAAAATAATGTGATGGTCACTTTATTTTATTAATTTCCACAAAAACCCAAAAACTATCTTTTAAACTCGACCCTCTACCGTCAAAGTGAAATTATTCTTAAGCGAATACTGGCACTACGAGTTCAATAGTGCCCTCATATTTCAATTCCGAGCATTGGTTCAGAAGTTATAAAAACTCGCTCGTACGTATGTTGAATGTACATGAAAAAAACTTTAGAACTTTATTTTGGGCACACCGGGCCTCGAAATCATGCACTGTCAATTTTCAAGGACTCATAAAATTCTCTTGTATTTAAGAAATAATTTTCTAAGGAATTTCCGGGTCTTTACATTCTCCCCACCTCAGGGCTTTACATCCCCATAAGCTACAACTCGAACTAAGGGAACAAGTGGGGGTACTGAGCACACTTGTTATCCTCCTGCTTCAATGTGCTCTCCTGGAGGATCCTGTGCTACCAGTGAACGCGTACTAGAGGTATTAACCATCCACGTAGGATGTGCTCCTATCGATCCTGAATCTCCAATGGAATCTCCGTAAAAGTCTCCCCATCGCCGACCTCTAGCTCTCTATGGTTGATGATGTGGGAAGGGTCATGCACATATCTCCTCATCTAAGTTATGTGGAAGACGTCATGCACCCGGTGAAACTGAGGTGGAAGAGCCAGGCGGTAAGACACCTCGCCTACTCTGATGAGGACCTGGAAAGGTCCAATTAATCTCAAAGGTAACTTGCCTCCTTGGCCAAATCTTCGTAATCCTCATCGAGGTGAGGCACATAAAAAGACGTGGTCTCCATACTTGAATTCCATATGACTCTGTCTCCAGTCATCATATGACTTCTGTATACTCTGTGCAGTCTTCATCCACTCCTAGATGATCTGCACCTTCTCCGTGGTAGCCCATACCATCTTTGGTCCCACCAGTGCTGACTCCCCTAGGTCTGTCCCACACAAGGGGGATCTTCAAGGTCGCTCGTATAACTCCTAGAAAGGTGCCATCCTAATGGTGGAGTGATAGCTATTGTAGTATGAAAATTCCTCCAATGGTAAGTGGTCCTCCCAGCTGTGACCAAAGTCGAGGATGCTTTCACAGAGCATGTCCTAGAGATTCTGAATGGTCCTCTCAGTCTGGCCATCTGTCTGAGGATGGAAGGTGGTGCTCAGATGAAGCTGCATACCAAAAGCATCTTGGAACCCCTTCCATATATGGGAAGTAAACCATGTGTCACAATCATAGAATATAGAAGAAATTACTCCATGTAGCTGCACAATCTCTTGCACATAGTGGCATCACAAGCTCTCTACTGAACCCTGCTATCTGATCAGTTGGAAGTGGGACGAATTGGTGAGTCGGTCAATGATCACAAAAATCAATTAGTGACCCCTAGATATACGTGGAAGTCCTGTCACTAAGTCCATGGATATCCCATACCACTTCCACTCTGGGACCTCTAAAGGCTGAACCAAGCCTGTTGGTACCTGGTGCTCTGCCTTCACCTTCTAACAAGTGAGGCACCGAGAATCAAACTCTGTTACTCCCTTCTTCATACCTAGCCACCAGTGTTTTCGTCGAAGGTCCTTGTACATCTTCGCCACTCCTAGATGTACCACTAATGGGGATGTGTGGAACTCCCTCAAAACTTCTTCCTAAAGTGACACTGGAACCATAGTACATCCTCTGAAGAGGATGACATACTCCCCACCTACATAAAATCCATCAAGTTCCTGCCCTATGGATATCTCAGCATGTCATGTCTTGTAGTCAGTGTCTCCATGCTGTGCCTCCCTGACTCACTGAAGAAGTGGGGGAGTGACTGTAAGAGACTGTAGAAAGGTTGCTCCATCTCAATTCACAAAGGATATCTGTAAAGCATCCAGATGCTCTGTCACCTCTCCTAACTATTTTATAACAGATCTCCTACTGAGTGCATCTACTACAACGTTCCCCTTTCCAATAGTATAGACTATCCCGAAGTCATAGTCATGGAGGAACTCAAGCCATCACCACTGTCTCAGGTTCAGGTCCTTATAAGAGAAGATATACCTGAGACTCTAATGATCAGAGTACACGGTAAAACATTCTCCCATCATATAGTGTCAACACATCATCAAGGTGAAGACCACTACTTCTAACTACAGGTCATGGGAAGCGTAGTTCTGCTCGTGTTGTCTCAGCTGCCGAGAACCATACGCGATCACTAATCGCTCCCGCATCAAGACACACCCGATTTCGGTCCCTAATTCATCGCGGTAGACTATGTACCCTACGCCTTCCTATGGAAGCCTAAATATGGGGCACTAGTAAGCCTCTGCCTCAGCTCCTGAAAGCTCTACTGGCATCTCTGCGGCCATACGAAGAGTTTCCCCATCTTCGTCAATGCAGATAATGGTGCTAAAACTCTGGAAAAGTCTTGCACGAATCTTTGGTAGTAACCAACCAACCCCATGAAACTCCGTACCTCTGTCACACTCCTAGGTGTCTCCCAAGCAATTACTTCCTCAATCTTAACTGGATCCACTACAACTCCATCCTCTGAGATGACATAACCCAAAAAGTGAACCTCTCTGATCCAAAACTGGCACTTCGAGAGTTTACCATAAATCTGGTGCTCTCGGAGTGTGTCTAGTACTACCTAGAAATGGTAGGCATGATCCTCCTTAGTAGTCGAGTAGATCAGAATGTCATCAATGAATACTACGAGAAAGTGTTTGAGGTATGGTTGGAAAATCCAGTTCTTGAATCCCATTAACACTGCTGGAGCGTTTGTTATGACAAAAGGAATAACCAAGAACTTGTAGTGGCCGTACCAACATCTGAAAGCCGTCTTCTTCACATCCTCATATCGAACTTTGAGATGGTGATAGCATGATCTGAGGTCTATCTTCGAGAACCATCATGATCTTTTCAGCTGATCCAAGAAGTTTTCAATCCTCAAGAGTGGGTAATTATTCTTCATGGTCACCTGTTTCAGCTGACAGTAGTCGAAACAAAGCCTCAATCTCCCATCCGAATTCTTGGCGAATAGAATCGGGGCTACCCAGGGAGAAACACTAGGCTTAATGAATCCCTTCTCCTGCAAGTCCTCTAGATTTACCCATAGATCGTGATGATCCACGACAGCCATCTGATACGCTGGTGTAGATATCGGTGTCGTCCCGGGGTACATGTCAATTTAGAAGTCCTCCTCTCTGTGAGGAGGTAGACCTGAAAAATCATCAGAGAAAACATCCGCATACTGGTCCACCACTACAGGATAGCTCGGACTCTCCACATAAACTGCTCCGAGGGTAAGGGAGGCCAACTGATGAGTGATTGGATGCACCCTCCTCCGAGTAAGTCTTTCCTGTGCTGCAAAGGCTCCCTTATCACTGGTGAAGGTAAACCTAGTCCCATTCGTGCAGACACATGACACATTGATCCCAATACAATCAATATGAGATTGGACTGTAGATAACCAGTCCATACCTAAGATGACGTTGTAAGGCCTCGACACCGCTACTAGGAGATCCCAACCGAAGCTCTCACCTTCTAGAGTAAGCTGACACTGTCGGCACCAGTGCGTAATTGTCGAGTTTTATCCCATAGGATTCTCTAGCCGTAAGGATCGAGCCAATGGTTCTGTCAGAATATTTGAGCTCAGAACGAGGGCAGTGGCAATGTAAGAGTGAATGGAACCTATGTCTGTAAGAACCGTAGCTAAGGTGGAGTAGACACAGATCGTACCTCGAATCATCTTCGGAGCACCATGATCGTAAGCCTCAGCTTCCTGGAGCTGAGCTCTCGCCTATCCACCTTCTCCCTGTGGTCGGGGTGGACCTCATAGTGGTGGTGGTGGTAACACATTGAAATTTTTCCCACCGCCTACTGCTCGACCGACTCTTCTGCCACGTCCGCCTGCTCCCTGCGGACCTCCTCGATCAAATCTCTTTCTCAGCCTGGGCGGTCCTTCGACCGTCTGCTGATCATACGAATGGCGGATTGGAAGGTCATGAGCCATGCGACCATGCCCGCCGCATGAGTAACAATGAATGCTCATGGAATGTGTGTCTCTGCCCCAGGTGCCCCGTACAACCGATCCTGAGTCATGCAGTAATCCACTCGTGGGTCTGGTCCTCTTGGAACTCTGCGACATCTATCTACTGTCAACTGCAGAAGACTCCACTTCATGTTGACTAGTGGTGGGTCTCACTGCTAAAGACTGCTCATCAAGGAAACTCTCCACTAAGAGGTCTCGCTCCAACACCACTGCCTGCATCAGGATGCTAAGGGAGATCATCAAATCTGATATCTCTCTTGTGCCCCTACTCGAAGGTCCGGGCCCTGAAGAATGGGTCCCACACCATATGTGTGGAGTAGCATGAGAGGTCGGTGAACCTCATTGAGTATTGTTCCACTGTCATTCTGCCCTGCTACAGATGAAGTAGCTCCTGTGTGCGCACCACGCGAAGAGTTTCTGGAACAAACGCCGCCCGAAACAGGCTCTTGAAGTCTGCCTAGAGAAGCATCATCTCGTCAAGAACCTAGAGCATCAATCCCCACCATCTGCTCGCTGCTGCCTGTTGAAGGCTAGACCAAATAATCACCATGAAGTCTGCTGGTGTCCCTACCACTCTGAAGACTCTCATAACAACCTCCAGCCAATCCTCATCTACCTGCGGGTCTCTCTCTCCCTTGAACCTGGGTGGCCTCTGGCGCTGGAAATCATGCAGCGCGCTCAAGCGGCGTGCGTTGTCTCCTACTGGGGATGGTGGCATCGGTGGCCCAACGGGGTATAGTACTGCTAGTGCCTCCACTGGAAAAGGGCCCTACACCGAGGCATCATCGCTCGGTGGGCTATCCGCACATATAACTCTCGTGGCTCTAGCTGGTCGTCTATGGTGAGGCATCTTGAAACAAACAGATGAGACACGGTCAAAAGTTTATACCTGGTGAGCTGACCTAGTTGAGCTGACTTAAAGAAATTTTTTGAAAACACACACACAATTAGTGTTTTCGTGCACTAAGTTGAAAATCAGAAGTCAAGGTCCTGGTGTATGGACACGTCGGCCGCCACACCAACACTGCACTCCCTGAACTGAGAACCACACTCAATACCCTTAACACTATTGCTTCACAGAAAAGAAATATTAGAGACCTATGTTCTGTTGTAGAACCAACTTCTCTGATACCAATTTGTAACAACTTGGCCCGCCCACCAGTTGCCTCGAAGACACGTGGTCCCCACCGTGGGTCCCACCCATATTCCTGAACGGGTCATCTGACTAATGAATTCTCCACATGCCAACACATATCCTTTCAAGTGTGCTTTGTCCTCACTCACACACAGCCTGGGAAACTTCTTAGAAGGTCACCCATCCTGATCACTACTCCAGGTCAAACATGCTTAACTGTGGAGTTCTAATCAGGTAGGCTCCTGAAAAAAAAAGGCGCACCTTGTTCGTCTATACTAATACTCAATGTTTATCTTAGGGTAATGTTATCTAATCAGAGTTTTCCTAAATATTGTTTCCAAGGTTTTTACTAAACTTCCTCTGATTCCAACTATAATGCCCCATCTCTAGTAACCTAGATTCGGTGCATTATTACATAACATTGGCATGATCATAAGGGATAAAATCCCGAAATACCGATATGTTTAGTAGCTTTGGAAGTACAAGATACATCCATAATTTTTACATTACATTATAAAATGAAAAACAACAACAACATTGTATACGTTTAACACATTTAAATTCCTTAGACTATCCTATAGGTTAGTCATAATATACTTTTTCTCATCCTTGAAAAAATAAAACATAGAAAGTGGTGAGATCAGACGCTCATTAAGGATAAAAATATAGCAGAAACTATAATAATATGCATAGACAATTGAGGCAATTTATAAGACTAAAAAATAATCCTTTTAAACTTAAACATCAACATAAAATGGTAAATATAAATCAAATAATTACATTTATTTATTCACATGGATATTCTACTAGTCAAATAATCACATGCAATATCAATATCGAATTACATAATGATGGAATGCATTAATGCTAAACTTCATAACCCCATAGTCAAGGCCTCGTTCCATGACTACAGATAAGATTTTGTTAAGTCCTTGTTCTAAGAAACTAGTTTGTCTCATGAGATATACTGATGCATCAAGGAGCGATAACAGGCTCCACCTGTCACTTACTAAGTCCAATGCATTCCTGATATGAAGAGGTTGAAACATAATATAAATATTTGTATTAAAACTAGCATAAAAATTTGAAATACATTAACAATAAACCATGAATGGTATAAAAAACACATCCACAATCAAACATACCACAAAACCTTCAATAAAATATGGAAGATTGTATCATAATAAATCAACTTCAAACAAGTGTAAAATCCATCAAAGTGTATTGACATAGATGAAATCCATACCATTTGAGAGAAATATCTCTTTCTATTTTAAAATAATTTAAATGTCACATAATAATAAAAGAAAAAATTTATTTTGAAAATATTCTTATAATCTTGTAAGGGATGCTTCGAAGGTATTATAACATCGAAAAATATCCTTACTCACCATATAAGTTAAAAAAACATTCTTTCCTTAATTTTGTTGAAAAGGTTATAAAGGACCTTGTTTGGGAAATGACCGAAAGATTACTTTATAAACATCTTATAAAAAGTCAAAAAAGGGTATAAATAACTTTAACCCATAATATAGTAAATAGTAATTTTTTTTAAACACATTTTGAGGAATCCTGGATGTGGACGATAAAGAGGTTCCAGTAGATACTCACCGATAAACAAGCCTCAGATAATAAAGAGATTGTAGAATTTACCCTTACCTTGTACTTTTCCATGATCAAGGGTACATTAAACTTATGTATAATAGTTAAATAATTGTAATTAAATTATACAAGAACCACATACATAAATATGATGTCATATATGATCTTCTAATATTGATATGTTAATAATATTTCAGTAGTGTCATTGTTCCGGGTGTTAACTGATTCATTTTCCTTTATATGCATGGTTATGTAAGCCATGTTTTTTATCAATAAGATGTATTTGATTCATATCTAAAATGATATTATGTTCTTAAAAATTATTTTTTAATCATAATATTAAATTTATTCTTGAATGGTTATGATGGAGAATGAATCTCATCGTGTTCATGGAGACGGTAATCTGTACGTACGCATGAGCGACAATGCCATTCAATTGATGGTGAAGTCATATGTAATTGGATGGTATGTCATATATACATAATACTTAACATGTTATATTTATTATTTACATAAGTTATACTCATTATTATACCCATCCAAATAATGAAGTGTTTGAATAACAAACTACACCACATCGTGGAGACGGTAAGTCGTACGTACGCACGTATGGTGACTTTTAATTTATAGGATGGATAGAATAATGAATATTGTTGTACCATATTTATAATAAATCACATTATGTAAAAGGTACTAGAGTTATTATTTTTGTATGCGAATAAAAAAGAAAGAAGAAGTGGAAGAAGAAAAGAACTTTGAAAGAGGTGGTGAAATTATTACCTCTTCTTCGGGTGTTTTCTTTTGATTTGATCAAATGGGATACTTAGGTTGGATTTCTGATCAAAGTAAGGACCCTAAGTCAGAGGGAGTGTATTTGGGAGGATAGTTGGTATAGGGTTGGATGAGAAAAATTACTTTGGAGGTGTGATTTTGAGATAATGGGAAATACCCTTTTATTAGAGAGGCGAGGGCCACTTTAGGAAAAGTTTGAAATATTATTTTATTATACAATCATATTCGGTTTATAATGGCTCAAAAAAGATTTATTTCATGGATAAGATGGATATGGGTTGAAAAACATTCAACCAATATGTTCTAGACAGATTTAGGTTACCATATTAACCTTATTTTTTAGATTTAACTCTTAGTTAAATAGTTTATCTTTTACCATGTATTCTTGTATTATTATATTACATGGTTAATAAACATACTATAAACTACCAAGAAAACCCCAAGTGGTTAATTATTTATATATATAACCTTATATAAGTTCTTTGGCCTAACCTTATATTTTTAGGAAAATTATATCAATTAATAATATAGTATTTGTTTTAAAAACACATTTATGTCAATTTTGATACTATTTGGTATTTGATTTTTGTTAAAGTCCTAAAAACTTGATTAATTCGATTAAAATTAACTTAATAAACCCTAAAATGCCATATTAATCTATTAAATTAGTGGAACTCATCAAAAGTTTCAATTTAAATTTATTTGGATATTTATAATATCAATAATTTTAATCTTTCATTAAAAAGGTAATTACTGCATCGTCATTGTGTCATAGATTAATTTAATTATTTAATATCTAAAAATTATAAATAAAATACCATTATGTATGAAATTTTATTATATTTCTAATGAATATTTATTTTCTAATTTAGCTTATATATAACTCTATATTAAAAATTGTTTAGTTATTATACTTTGAATTTAAAACTTCTAACTCTTTTTTAAATAAAATAATAATAAATGTCCTATTCTAATCCAAGTGGACCAAAAGGATATTATTTTATTGATATGGTTGATTTTTTCCAAAATACACTTATCTAATATAATTATTACATGTTTTAGGGTAATTATAATATCATTTTTACTTTTAATTACCCTATTTACTTTTAACGGTGGTAAATAAAAGTCAAAAGTTACTATCCACAAAAAAATTATTTTCATCTTATTGAACCAAATTTTACTTACTGATATCAACCATGTCTCTCATAATTTTTAAATTCAATTTATAGAAGTGGTAAAATTACGTTTTATGCACATTTTCAAAGGCGCCTAGAAGGTGGGTAAAAGTATGTAAAAAGTTCAATAAAATATTATATATCTAATATTATTATAAAATGAATCCAATGAATTAAATTGAACATATATAGGTATTTTTTATATATTTTTAACTAATATAAATTTAAATAAAATAACTACTTATTTAAAAAATATTCAGTTGTAAACAATAATGCAATGTTTTTCACTATTTATCAAAAATTGAATGTTTTCAGAAAAATACCAAAAATTCACCCTAAGCTAATTTTGATTTTACAAATCCAAAAATGAAGTCCATTTTGAAAACTAGAATTTATAAAATTTCAAAAAGTAGGTATTATTATTCATAATGGCTAGTTTGATTGGTTGTGGTGTGTTAAAACTCCAATTTGCTTACAACGCAAGCTATTGCATTATTCAAAGGGAAACGTACCGTGGAAGCTTGGGGTGTTACACAACATAATGAATGGATCTATAATAATCCATAAAATATCAAGTAAAAACTTGATTTCCACCTTCCATTTCTCAATAATACAGATGGAATCATAGTATATCATGTTGGAATGACTAGATGAATCTATGTATGTTTTCAACATTCTTCTTTTCCAAGTAAAATATATATTATCTACCTAAAATAATGAGATCATAGGTAAAATGATCACTTACCATGAAATAGCTAATATATATGTCAAAATAACCAATGGATTTTCTCTTTAGAGGGAAGTAATTTACCATGAATATTCAATAGTGTACCCAATTTTAGAAGCACTATGTGTATGACGAAGAATGATGGGATTTCAGTAGTTTTCTTATTACAATATGAATTTTTAAATTTTTTGTGAAAGGATTTTTCATATAATTTATTGAACCATATACAAACTTTATGCGTTTAACTACATATTAAAGGAACCTAGTTGGTTTTTCCATATGATTTTCAATTACACGTGCTAGGTTTGATTTTTTATGTTTCTAGTTACATGTTTACCTAGGGAATTATTCATGGTTAACTCTAACTATATTCCAATAATGCGCCACACACTTCTCCTGTCTAACACATGACATGGTTTTATGGGGAAACATTAATTATTTTCCCTAGGTTTTCACCCATGTAAAGGCTTTTAAATCCCTAAAACCCATATATAAACTACTTGAGGCTTAACTTAAAAAAATAACTCACAAAAATCATATAGAAAATTTTAGATAATGAATAAAAATTCATGAGTGTCCAAGGTCATTATAATATCTCCCTATAAGGAATTTATTTCATTGAGAATTGTATCTAAAGGTATTTCTCGAATAACATAGAACACTGATACCAAAAATCTAATTTAAACACCCATGTCATTTCGGAATACATTTGTGATGATATAAAACAATAATTAGAGCCATATTTTTTCCTCCAAGTACATTTTTATTTGAATATAATTTCACACAAACCATCCTCAATCGAAGTATCTAACTCAAAATAAAAATCCTCACTATCAATAAAGCATAATGGATTTGGACCATACATTATATTAAAAGAGACATAGAACACATCATGCATACCCCAATTTCATTTGGGGAATTCCAATAGGTGTTCCACTTTTCTGATGTATTACACTTTCTTGAACAATCCTATAAACAACATTATTAATCACCCCTACCTCTATAATCATTGGTTCCCCAGATGAGAAGATACCTACAAAAAAATTACATCTCCATTGGTGGACACCAGATTTCTCCATCATAGGGCTTTATAATGATGTTTCCTACTCTAAGAGGTAACTGAAAAATTCCTATAATCCATACATAATCATAAACACCCTTAAAAATTATTATCCAAAACCATATACACTCCATAAGGAGTTTGGTAGTCTCACATAAAGAAATTCACCTTGACATCCAAAAATCAAACATTTATCTCCATACACAATTTTTAATCCATAAAAAATATAAGTATTAAGTATGGTCTCTACTATTGATACAATTTCATTAATAAAATATAGCTCCCTCTTATGATTTATCCAAGAAAATGACATCTAAAATATATCAGGATTTTTTATCAATATTTGGAGGGATATCAATATACTATATCCCTTCCATTGATTTGATTACAATAAAATCAAAATACTTAGTGACACCTCCCAATTTTATAATATAAGGTCGAAATTTACCATCCTTTACATCCCACTCTTCAATAAAATTGTAACTACCAACTCTCTTTAGTGTAAAAAATACACACCTCTAGTATTAGTCTATATCAAAACTATCCATTATCTCATGATGATGGTGTCAAAACAAATCATATAAAAAATTGAAAATATATATTATTTCCATAGACACTAACAATGATAATTCTTTATAGATATATCCTAATAATTTTTACCCTCTTTCATAAAGATGTGTCCATCCAAAACACTCTTGTTGAAAACTTGATATTGGATAAAAAATAATATATCATATGTGCTGAAAAAATAGTTCGATATAGTGATTTTAAATAATAAATCACCCACCATTGAAATCACTATGATTGTACCTCATAAAATTAATGTTCCAATTTATACACCTATTTCAATAATATTATTTGTAAAAATATAACAGGAACATTCTCTAAAACTATAAAATTTGGAAAAACCCTCACTACTTTTGATATGTTTTTTGATATATTTGACTAATTTTGTCCCCTAAAAAGTCAAATAAACCCTGAAAAAATATTATAATTATCATATCTTTTTAAAAAAAAAATTAACTATCCCAATACACATAAACAATCATTAAAACACCTATCTCATTATTAAAACTCAATTTCTTCCATATTCCGAGCGAGATATTTCAACATTGAGCATTCATGTAATCCACTTATATATACCCTAAAATTATATGTTTAAAATAAAAAAATAATATAATATCCTTTCGGTGGTGTAAATGATACTGTATTATATATATATCATTGACCTCATATCAAAGGTGATCCTTAGAAATATATCTCTATGATTCCTTATGATCCACTATAAGATCTAATTTCTAATGTGGATAAATCTGATTAACATCCTTATCCTAGATCATGTTAATCAATCACCACGTTATACACCACTATAATATAAGTTACATGGTAAAACATCCTAAAATGAGAGTGTATCATAAACCTTATGTAAATTTCAATTTAATAAGCTAGTATGCTATAATCTGCAACATGTGTTGGCACAAATCATAAACATCGTATAAAAATTATAAAATAACTCATCACTAATGTATATTCCAACCATTGTTTCTTGAACTTCAATCCCATTTATTGAATTGGTATCTATGGGAAATTATTTTATAAAATAAAGAATTAAATATCAATGTTGTTAGTCGCATATCTTTCTTTTTTTACGCAATGACATAAAAGCATGGTAATAATTGTATCTCTGGTATAAATCATGATAATATTAGCATACTCTCATTAAATATACTAATAATACCCAATACATGATGGGTACTATCTATCCACTCATTCACACCCACTAGTCTATTTTCATCACAATAAATATGTGTGTGTTGTATCAACAAATATCAGGTGTAATATATTATTAGGGACTCATCCCCTGGTAACCTCCTCTCAAACGATTATATCCGAAAAAACCTATTTTTTTAAATAGATCATCCAAAATAGGTTATAGGGGTATCATAGGATGTACATGATCAACCACTCCATATATATCTATTTTATTTGACTATACGGATTCATATATAAACAATTCAAAGAAATATACTACATCAGTAAAAATAAATATCATAATAAACTAGATTTCCGAACAATCAATAGCTTATGGTATGACATCATATTAAATCATACATATTCATCATTATCCACATACCTAGAAATCAATGTGTCTCCAAAACCCTAGTTGTACATCAGACATACTAATCATTTTTATAAAAAAAAGTTATTATATAGTCCCTTGAGAAGATGAATTTAACCATTGTTTTTTATACACCCATACCCAACCTAGGATAACAAAATATATAGGAGTAATTTTTTTATGAAATCACACACCAACATATTTTCAATTACTAAAAAAACATAAATAATTTAAATTTATCATATGAGCCTATAAATACATAAAATCATATACATATTATTTTACATTATATACTAATATTGGCCTATAATATAGGATTAATTTCCTCCATGGATGAAAATAAACAAATAAATATAATAATCTATATATTAATGAATAGAATCTCATACCACCATAGTAATATGAATTTATACTATAGATACATTTATTGGGTATAAGTAAAGTATCCAATACTGTTCTAAAAATTCGTATTTTTAACCTACCTGATTCCCAAAACCACAAAAAATATAAAAACTAAATTAAATACCATTTTATGATATCCATGTCCAAAAAACCTTTGTCACAAATGCTATATTCCCTCCCTATACGCCCATGTTTTCTGAAAAGTCATGGGTTCATGATTTATATCATAGGGAGATTATTACTTTAATATAAAAAATATCTAATAATATTTAAAAAAAATATATGAAATAAAAATTATTGATATAAAAAATATAAGAAGCTAATAAATATCTAACTCATTCACTATTTTCAAAATAAAAATACAAATACAGAATCCCAATTCAAAATACATAATGCCTAGACATATATAACTAGCCAAAAAAATAAAAATAAATTAGAAGACATGAGTTTTTATTCACCATATATAACCAATCCCTATAATATTATAATACAAATATTTCAATATTCCCCTATTATAAAGATTATACCTTTAACATCATTAGAATACATAATATTTGTACACTCTGTGGGGTTTATATTCTAGGAGTGTGTCCTCAGAACTAGTGAGACAACTGTAGTAGAACTTAATAATACCCATTACTATAGTATAAATGTAAATTATATGATTCAATATATCATGATAAACATAAAAAACATGTGTGTCATGACATGATTGCTATACCATTATGATACCCCCACTACATTATCCATTCCTAGTTTTTGTATTGGGTTTTTAAACCATTATTTTGTTATAATAAATATAAAATTTTAATATTAGATCATAGTCTCAATATAACAACCTATATTGTAATGCCCCGACCCCATTTACCTAGAGCCGGTGCATTATTTTAATACATTGACACGATTACAAGGAATCAAGTCCCGAAGGACCGATCAGTTTAGCAGTCTTGGAAAATAGATTACATACATTAACTATACATTACAATTTGAAACCTAAAACATAGCATAGATAGTTCATTGATAATTCCATTTTTCCTTGTAAATTAACCCTTCATATCAATCATAAAATAGTTCTTGGAATCTAGGTAAAATAAAACATAAGAAAGGGGTGAGCTCAAATGCTCAGTAACTGTAAACAATTTAGAGGAAGTTATAAAATTTTAAGACAAGATATGTAATAAAAAAATCCCTTTAAACATAAACTTGTACATAATATGGTAAAAATAAATGAAACATTACCATATAAACATGCACACAGATATTCTACTAGTCAAATAATCACATGTAATAACTAATTTCACAATGAGGGAATGCCTAATACCAGGCATCATTACCACACAGTCAAGGCCTTGTTCCAAGACTACAAATAATTTTTTTTCAAGGCCTTATGCCAAGACACTAGTTTGTCTCATGAGACCTACCGATGCATCTAGGAGCTATAGTGGGATCCACCCATCACTTACTAAGTCCACTGCATTCCTCATATGAATATTTGAAACATAACATAAACATTTGTATTAAAACTAGCATACAAAATGTCAATAAATTAACCATAAAAAATTAATGGTATAAAAATAGAAAATCCACAATCAAAAATATCATAACTCATTAAATACAATATGGAATATTGTATTATAATAAATCAACATCAATCAAAAATAATATCCAGTAAAGGATGGTGACATAGTTGAAAATGATGTGTAAAACTTTTTGAGAGAAATATCCTTTTTTGTAAAATCATTTAAAAGTCACACATTTATAAAGGAAGTAATTTAAAAGAGATTTTTGAATCAAAGTGTCCCATACCACTCTGAAACTTTTTAAAATAATTATCATTTCAAAACATTCTTGTCCATATAAATAAATCTTTAAAATCATTTTGAAAACATGGACATTAATTAAAAATATTTAGAAATATAAATCTTTAAAACATTTAAAATTATGATCTTGATATAGAGTACCTTTCAAAAATCCTTAAAATATTCACTTTGATATTATTTTTATAAAAAATGGACAGGGATGATAAAAATGTCCCAGTAACTATTTTCACATAAACAATCTCAGATAATAATGAGATTGAGGAATTAACCCTTACCATGTACTTTCCTTTAGTCGAGGGTACGTTTAACATTCTGTATGAAGATCGTAGTATGTTATTAAATTATACCATAACCATATTAATATTTATGATATCACACATGATTCATTTATGACTTTATACTATCCATTTAATAATAATTTCTATGTTAAATTAACATTTCAGGTAATAATCGCATTCATTATCGTACGTGTTTTAACTTGTTACTCTTGATTGTATCACTTAGACCAAGATTTAAATACTTACAGAATATAAAACATGATTTATATATCATATATATTTAGAATATAAATATGTATAATAGACATATATATTAAATGAAAAAAACCATTTATGGAGACAATAGTCCGTATGTACGCATAAACGCTGTTTCCGTTTTCATATTGTGTAGAACAGAACTAAGTGAATAAGATATATGCAAGTACATACATACATAAATATATATATATATATATATATATCTAGTAGAATTATTATTTCATATATTACATACTTATTAGTAACATATATATTTTTATAATTTTCGATGAATAGTGAACGTGGAAATCAATCTCATTGTGTCGTAGAGACAATAATCTGTACGTACTCATGAGCGACAATATCATTTCCTTAAAGGCGTGGAATTGGATGGTATATTAATTTTACAGAGACACTATCATTTTATTTTCATTATTTATATACATATTACTCATCATTATATCCATCCATATAATATAGTGTTGAATAACAAATTACACCACGACGTGGAGACGGTAAGCCGTACGTACGCACTCATGGTGACATTATCATTCATAAGAAGGATAGAATAATGAATAAAGTTTTTCCATATTTATAATAACATCATATAATATAGAATATGCTAGAGTTATTACTTTATAATGGAAATAAAAAATAAAGAAGAAGTGGAAGAAGAAAAGAACTTGAAAGAGGGAGGTGAAATTATTACCACTTCTTCGGGTTCTTCCTTTTGATTTGATCAAAAGGGCTCCTTAAGTTGGCTTTCTGACTAAAGGAGGGCCTCTAGGATGAAGGGAGGATAGTTGAGAGAGTATTTTGGCAGAGTTTGTCTGAGCCAAATGGATTCGGAGGTGTGAATTTGATAGAAGTGGAAGTGCCCTTTTATAAGAGTGGTGAGGGGCACCTTTGGAAGAACTTAAAATATTTTTTTATAATAAATTTTTATTCAGTTTATAATGGCTACAAAGTGACTTATTTCGAGGATAGGGTGGGTATGGGTCGAAATAATCTCAACCAATTGGTTTTATACATGTTTAGGTTACCATTTTAACCTTATCATTTATATTTAACTCTAAGTTAAATAATTTATGTTTTACCGTGTCTTCTTGTATTCTTACACTATATGGTTAATAATCTTACTATATAGTGCCAATATAAAACCAATTGATTAATTAATGTCATATATATGATTATATAAGTCTTTTTTCCGATCCTTAGATTTTTAGGACCCTTATATCAATTAATAATATAATATTTGTTTTAAAAACTATTTTATGTCTATTTTGACTCTATTTGGTATTTGTTTTTTGTTAAAATAATAACAGCATGATTACTTCAAAAAAAAAAAAAAATACATTGAATCAATCCAAAAATGTCATATTCGCCTATAAAATTAGTGCATGTCATCAAAACTTTGAAATTATATTTATTTTAATATTTATAATACCATTTATTATATTCTTTCATTAATAAGTAAATTACTGCATATCATTGTGTCATTAATAAATTTAATTATTTAATCTCTAAAAATTATAAATAAAATACCATTATGTAAGAAACATTTTTATATTTCTAATTAATACTTATATTTGAATTTATCTTATGTATAACCCTATATTAAATTTTTTTTAGTCATTATACTTTGATTTTAACTCTTTTAACTCTTCTTTAAACAAAATAATAATAAATGTCTTAATATAATCCAAGGGGACCTAAAGAGTCATATTTTATTCCTAAGTTTGTTTTTGGTCGAATTAAACTTATCCAATAGAATTAGGAATGTGTTAGGGTAATCATAATATCATTTTTACCCTTAATTACCCTATTTACTTTTAACGATGGAAAAAAAGTAAAAAGTTACTATTCAAAAAAATTATTTTTATCTTATTGAACCACATTTTACTCATTTATATTAACCACGTCTCTCGGATTTTCTAAATTCAACTCACAGAAGCGGTAAAATTAAGTTTTATGTAAATTTGCAAATGCTCCTAGGAAGTGGGTAAAAGACGTTAAAAAGTTCGATAAAATTTTTATATATCTAATCTTATTATAAAATGAATCCAAGTAATTAAATTGAACTTATATAGGAATTATGTATCTATTTTGAACTAAAATAAATTTAAATAAATTTAAATAATTATTTAAATAAAAATTCGGTTTGAAACAATAACTCAGTGTTTTTTTCTCTATTCATCAAAAATTGAATGTTTTCAGAAAAATACCAAAAATTCACCCTAAGAAAATTTTGATATTCTGAATTCAAAAATGAATTCTATTTTACCAATTTCAAAACATATAATTTGCATTAATTAATTTAAAATTAATTCCCATTGTCAAGCCCAAGAAGTGTATTTTTAAGATATAATAACTATCATAAGGTTGACACTTTTTTATGTCCAATTTCAAAGTGAAATTACATACAATGACAATAAATGGATTAAATGGTGAAAATATAATCTATTTATATTTACAAACCATTAAAATGTATAATTTAACACTATAATTTTTTTTGATTAAAAAAGTTGTTTTCAGTTAAAATATATTATTTTTCACTATTCACCCAAATATGAATGTTATCAGAAAATCACCAAAAATTTATTGAAACTAAATTCTTATGTCCCAATTCCAAAGAAGAGGTTTATTTTGTAAAATTGAATATATAAAAGTTTCAAATATTAGATTAAAAAGAGGTTCACATTTAAAAGGCGGTAAAATTAATTTTTTTTGAAAAATACTTCTTTTATTTGAAAAAATGAATTAGTTCTTACATTATGTCTAAGAAACTCATAATAAGGATTCTAAAATTATAAGGATTATATATAGTTCAAAATTCAATTAATATTATTCATAACCTCTTTTAAACGGCTAGTTCGGTAAGTCGTGGTGTGCTGGAACTCGGTGTTGCGTGTAGTGCAAGTTATTGAATTAATTTGAAAAAATAACGTACTATGAAATCTTGGGGTGTTACATTATTTTCTATTTTAATAAATTGCATCCTCGCAATTTAAAATCATTCTTCGAAAATAAAAGGTTGAAAATAGAAAATACCTTTGTGGGAAAACCCACATCAGAAATTGGGTTAATAAAATTTAGTCTTAATAAGAGGAAAAAAATTATATATATATATACTTGAAAAGTAGAGTTTCATCCTTCAACTAATTCCTACCACAAACTCATCTTTCACTCCAAATGATTAAAAAAAATCTATTTATCCAAATCACATAAGGTTCCAAAAATAGTGAATTTATAATTTATTTTTCAGACTATTTAAAAAAACTAAATTATACAAACCTGTATATCACGTAGTCCAGTCGTAGGTGATGAACTTTTTTTTGCTCTTCGGTTGCGGGTTCAAGTCTTGCGGACTTTCCGGACACGACATGTTGTCACCCGACCTCCGGGTTGTCCTTTTATGGTAATCCAAAAATAATCACAAACTAGAATTATCCAAAATAATTCTGTCCAAAATCACAGTCCAAAATTTATAAGAAAGGTAAACACAATGAAGATACCTTTTTTCCACGTAATAACATGTGAAAACCTTCAACATTTATTCTTTTAAAACAATGCAACATCCTGAATTACCATAAAATCTTATTGATTACATTTATGATCCTTTATTCTTTATAGAATACTAGATATACTCCTTCTATCCAAAAATGTTGTAAACTCCGACAATGATGAGATATACAAATCATTAATTAGTTTCAAGGTAGTCAAGAAATCCAATATAATTTATCCAAATCAACCATCTCATATTCCAAAATCACTACCTCATTATCATGACCATATTAAGGATTACCTTTCCTTCAACCATGTATTTTACAAAAAGTGTATCTTACTTTTAAGTCACTTTTATTAGAACCATATAATCTCAAATTATCAATAAGATAGTACTACAGTACAATCTTTATTCATATTGATAATTAATATAACCAATATACTGTAGATACAACACTCAAATGAAATAATTATATAATAACAACATAAGAAAACTAGTCATTCCTCTCCATCAGAGGTAGTATCATAACTTGATTATTATCCAATAACATCATTTGCGGTATACTCTTATGACTGGGACATTGATTCGCGTAGTGTATCAATGCCTTGCAGATGAAGTATTTTACATTTGAAAACTTTTTCTTACTCTTGAAATCACGTATTTGGTGTCCTTTTTCTCTACACTTATAACAAACTCTCATTCCCTTCAAGCATTTACCAAGGTGATTATTTCCACATTTATCACATATGGGAAAATCCTTCTTTACTCTATTCCCTTTATCCATATTTCTCTCTACCATACTTTTCTTCTCTTTCTTCCCTTCAAAGTCATAGGACTCAGAGAATTATTTACTTATCTTACTAACACATGATATTATTTCTTCATTTGTTGAGAATACATGGGAGACTATTTCCCTTCTAAAAAATGGCTTAATAACATGAATGATATGACCGTTCTTTCTCTTTGGATCATACATATTGCTGGAGTTGACATTCCTTCTATTGGGTGCCATTTCTATACAATGGAATACACTAGGTCAGTTTATGAATCACAGTTCATAATTCCAAACATGTAAAATACCTAACCTAAATTGAACTGTTTATGGATATTAACCATAATCACAAAAATGTTTTCTTTGAGGAGGTATATACTCATAAACCCTTTATAGTGGTTTGTAAAGAAAATGAGAATTATCCTAAGCATATCCCCCGGGAGTGTCGTAAGCAAAAGTGCAACAAGGCCCGTTGTCGTGCACCAGTTACCATTCGAATGTAGATGAATGCGATTTTTTCAGGTTTTACCCCTAGGTACATCTATTACAGAGTTGCCTCTACCTACTCGTATCCAGACAGGGATGTATTTTCTTGGAAAACTCACAAAATATCTATATTCCCAAAATTCTAGGAATTCCTTCTATACTAATCCGGAAAGACTATCATAGGTTTATGTGTTCTAATAAGAGATTATCTAAATATAGCTTCCAAGGTTATTGCTAAACTTCCTCTGATACGAATTGTAACTCCCTGACCCCAGTTACCCAGAGCCGGTGCATTATTTTAATACATTGGAACGATTACAAGGAATCAAGTCCCAAAGGACCAATCAGTTTAGCAGTATTGGAAAATAGATTACATACATTAAATTTACATTACAATTTAAAACATAAATAATAGCAGAGATAGTTATTTGAGAATTCCATTTTTACCTGTATCTTAACCCTGCATATCAATCATAATACACTTCTTGGAATCTTGGGAAAATAAAACATAAGAAAGGAGTGAGCTCAGATGCTCAGTAAGGGTAAATAATTTAACGGAATATATAAAATTTTAAGGGATGATGTGTAATAAAAAAATCCTTTTAAATAGAAACTTGAACATAATATGGTAAAAATAAATGAAACATTACCATATAAACATGCACATGGATATTCTACTAGTCAAATAATCCCATGTAATAACTAATTTTACAATGAGGGAATGCCTAACACCGGACATCATTACCACATAGTCAAGGCCTCGTACCAAGACTACAAATAAATTTTTTGTCAAAGACTTGTTCCAAGACACTATTTTGTCTAATTAGACCTACCGATGCATCAGGGAGCTATAGCAGGCTCCACCCATCACTTACTAAGTCCACTGCATTCCTCATATGAATAGTTGAAACATAACATAAACATTCTTATTAAAACTAGCATACGAAATGTCAATACATTAACCATAAAACATGAATGGTATAAAAATAGAACATCCATAGTCAAACATATCATAACTCAATAAATACAATATAGAATATTGTATTATAATAAATCAACCTCAATCAAAAATAATATCCAGTAAAGGATGCTGACATAGTTGAAAATGATGAGTAAAACTTTTTGAGAGAAATATCCTTTTTTTGTAAAATCATTTAAAAGTCACACAGTTATAAAGGAAGTAATTTAAAATATATTTTTGAATCAAAGTATACCATACCACTTTGAAACCTTTGAAAAGAATTTTCATTTCAAAACATTCAGGTCTATATAAATAAATCCTTAAAATCATTTTGAAAACATAGACATTAATTAAAAAGATTTAGAAATATAAATCATTAAAACATTTAAAATTATGATCTTGATAAAGAGTACCTTTCAAAAATCCTTAAAATATTAATTTTGAAATATTTTTTATGAAAAATGGACATGGATGATAAAAATGTCCCAGTAAATACTTACACATAAACAATCTCGGATAATAATGAGATTGAGGAATTAACCCTTACCTTGCACTTTCCTTTAGTCGAGGGTAAGTTTAACATCCTGTATGAAGATCATAGTATGTTATTAAATTATACCAAAACCATATTAATATTTATGATATCATACGTGATTCATTTATGACTTTATACTATCCATTTAATAATAATTTCTATATTAAATTAACATTTCAGGTAATAATCGCTTTCTTTATCGTACGTGTTTTAACTTATTACTCTGGATTGTATCACTTAGACCAAGATTTAAATACTTTAAGAATATAAAACTGGATTTATATATAATATATATTTATAATATAAATATTTATAACAGACATATATATGAAATGAAAAACACCATTTATGGAGATGGTAGTCCATACGTACGCATAAACGCTGTTTCCGTTTCCATATCGTGTAGAACAGAACTAAGTGAATAAGATATATGTAAGTAAACACACACACATATATATATATAGTAGCATTATTATTTCATATATTACATACTTATTAGTAACATATATATTTTTATAATTGTCGATGAGTGGTGAACGTCTAAATGAATCTCATCGCATCGTGGAAATAGTAATCCGTACGTAAGCACGGGCGACAATATCATTTCCTTAAAGGTGTGGAATTGGATGGTATATTAATTTTATAGAGACATTAGCAAGTTATTTTCATTATTTATATACATATTACTCATAATTATATCCATCCAAATAACACAGTGTTGAATAACAAATTACACCACGACGTGGAGACGGTAAGCCGTACGTACACACACATGGTGACATTATCATTCATAATATGGATAGAATAATGAATAAAGTTGTGCCATATTTATAATAACATCATAGTATATATAAGATACTAGATTTATTATTTTATAATGGAAATAACAAATAAAGAAGAAGTGGAAGAAGAAAAGAACTTGAAAGAGGGTGGTGAAATTATTACCTCTTCTTCGGGTTCTTCCTTTTGATTTGATAAAAATGGATCCTTAAGATGGATTTATGACTAAAGGAGGGAATCTAGGATGAATAGAGGATAGTTGAGAGAGTATTTGGGCATAGTTCAGCAGATCCAAATGACTTTGGAGGTGTGAATTTGAGAGATGGGGAAGTTCCCTTTTATAAGATTGGTGAGGGGCACCTTTGGAAAAACTTAAAATATTATTTTATAATAAATTTATATTCAGTTTATAATGGCTAAAAAGTGACTTATTTAGAGAATAGGGTGGGTATGGGTCTAAATAATCTCAACTAATAGGTTTTAGAAAAGTGTAGGTTACCATTTTAACCTTATCATTTATATTTAACTCTATGTTAAATAATTTATGTTTTACCGTGTCTTCTTGTATTCTTACACTATATGGTTACTAATTTTACTATATACAACCAATAAAAACCCAATCGATTCATTAATTTCATATATATTATTATATAAGTCTTTTGGACAAACCTTAGATTTTTAGGACCCTTATATGAATTAATAATATAATATTTGTTTTAAAAACTATTTTTTGTCAATTTTGAAACTATTTGGTATTTGTTTTTTTTTAAAATAATAAAATCATTATTACTTAAAAAAATACATTTAATCAATACTAACATGTCATATTCACCTATAAATTTCGTGTATGTCATAAAAACTTTGAAATTATATTTATTTTAACATTTATAATACCATTTATTTGATTCTTTCATTAATAAGGTAATTACTACATCATCATTATGTCATTAATAAATTTAATTATTTATATCTAAAAATTATAAATAAAATACCATTATGTATGAAATATTTTTATATTTCTAATGAATAATTATAGTAGAATTTATCTTATATATAACGCTGTATTAAAAATGGTTTATTCATTAAACATTGATTTTAACTCTTTTAACTCTTCTTTAAACAAAATAATAATAAATGTCTTAAGCTAATCCATGTGGACCTAAAGGGTCATATTTTATTCCTGAGGTTGTTTTTGGTCGAATTAAACTTATCTAATAGAATTAGTACATGTTTTAGGGTAATAATAATATCATTTTTACCCTTAATTACCCTATTTACTTTAAACGATGGTAAATAAAAGTAAAAAGTTACTATTCACCAAAAACTATTTTTATCTTATTGAACCACATTTTACTCCTTGATATTAACCGTGTCTCTCATATTTTTGAAATTAAACTCACATAAGCGATAAAATTATGTTTATGTAAATTTGAAAATGCTCCTAAGAGGTGGGTAAAAGATGGTAAAAAGTTCGATAAATTTTTTATATCTATAATATTATTATAAAATGACTTCAATGAATTAAATTGAACTTATATAGGTATTAATTATCTATTTTCACCTAAAATAAATGTAAATAAAATAAATAATTATTTAAATAAAAATTCGGTTTTAAACAATAACTCAGTGTATTTTTTCACTATTCATCAAAAATTGAAAGTTTTTAGAAAAATACCAAAAATTCACCCTAAGATAATTTTGATATTCCGAATTAAAAAATGAATTATACTTTACCAATTTCAAAACATATAATTTTCATTAATTAATTTAAAATTAATTCTCGTTGTTAAAACCAAGAAGCGTATTTTAAAAAAATAATAACTATCAAAAGATTGACACTTGTTTATGTCCAATTTCAAAGTGAAATTACCTACAATGAACATCATTGGATTAAATGGGGAAAAAATAATCTATTTATACTTACAAACCATTATAATTTATAATTTAACACTAGATTTTTTTTTGATTTAAAAAGTTGTTTTCAGTTAAAATATAGTATTTTTCACTATTCACCCAAATATGAAAGTTATCATAAAATCACCAATTTTTTTTTGAAACTAAATTATTATGTAACGATTCTAAAGAAGATGTTTATTTTGTAAAATTTAATATATAAATGTTTCAAATATTGGATTTAAAAAGGGTCCACCATTAAAAGGCGATAAAAGTATATTTTTTGAAAAATACTTCTTTTATCTGAAAAAATGAATTAGTTCTTAAATTATGTATAAGAAACTCATAAAATGGATTAAAAAATTATAAGGATTATATATAGTTCAAAATTAAGTTAATAATATTCATAACCTCTTTTAAACGGCTAGTTTGGTAAGTCGTGGTGTGCTTGAACTCAGTGTTGTGTGTAGTGCAAGTCGTTGAATTACTTTGAAGAAATAACGTACTATGAAATCTTGGGGTGTTACATATATAGAATTTTAACACAATCCAATGGTAATGTAAATATTGGATCCTCATATATTAATATGTATTATTAGCACTAATTTTCAAATCACTCTTTATTCACATTTTACTAAACTAGTTGTAATGTCCTGTCCAGGCATTCGTTGAATCGGTAGCCAGACCAGTGGGTCATATGGCCTCAAGAACATATCCCTATATGCTAGAGGTTGTTTACCGGTAGTAAGGGTATCAAGAAATGATAGTTGGGAGACTATACCCTCTTATGAATGTTTCCCAATGGTATAAAAGAGTAAATAAAAATCAACTATAGAAGAACTAAATTGCAATGATAAAGCAGTCGAAGATAGATTCTTATGTTAAATTTAATAAGAGCATCCAATGCCAGAATACGCAATAGAAAAATGAATGACATGGTAATGATATATATATGAATGCAGTAAATAGCACAACCTTATTTTCTATATAGTATAAAAAAATAATTGATAGAAAATCCCCACCGGTGATCTCCTTGAGCATCCTGAGCTTCATCTCAGTAATTTACACCTAACTCCTAGAAAAACAACAAAACAACAACCTAGGTCATGAAAATATAGGGTCTAATCAGGTAGCATGGGTACCCAAGAAGGTTGTGAGAATAAATTTAAGTATGTTAAAACCCACAATGTCAAGCCCAATCCAGATAGTGCAATATAAATTAAACAGTGTTTAGTTTTAGAGAATTATAGTAGATACTATAAGTTAACATCATCCATCTAGATTACTATGATACACCGAATAGCTATACCTGCTTCAGCCCTTGGATTTTGTCTGAACATGTGACCAAATCATTAATTTATTATTACCTATTATAAATAAGTCACATATTTTCAATAATGATGGTTGCACGATGTAATAAGGAAACCTGTAAAAATATTTAATAATGATGTTCCAAGGTTATGACCAAGGAAATATAGACTACAAGGGTCTCCAACTCAGTAATAAATATATCTTGAAAAGGGGTAAGAGTAAAATCTAAGGATAATAGACCAAATAATTCCACAATGACATGCCTATCGAGTCTAAGGAGATCATCCAAGGTAAAATGGGCCAAAGAAAAGACTGGGCCTCATGGGATTTAACCGTGGAACCTACTTATCAATGTTATATCTAATGGGTGTATTCAAGTAATCCTCAAATAGTACATGAGGGATCCTATGGTGTCATAATGTGCATCCAAAGTTAAAAAAGGATTAGGTTCTAGGTGGGTCTCAGCCAAAGAAAACTGTAACATTCAATTTTTAATGGGGTCCTCAAGTGCTCAAGTCATTCCCTCTGGAATTCAAGGTGAGATCGAGTCATTCCATTCCTTTTTTAATAATGATGAAATAAATAATTCAGAAGGTTCAATGAATTACCTTTCTTTAGTGTGATAACGAAAATTAGGCATGTAACCATTTAGTCAAGTCATAAGTAATAATAAGTATATTTGGACCAAGACTTTCCTTTCATTAGTGTGATAAGTTCGAGTAACTTTAAACTATTCATTTAATTCATTTAATGAATTTTAGTAACCGTGTTTCACTCCAATACCTTTCATTAACATGGTCAGGGGTGCCATTGACATGTAACCAATTATTCATTTATGAACATGGGTCAATCCATGGCATTAATACATGGGAATCCATGAATCACCAAAGCTATAATTATAATAAACTATTGAGACCATATATGGAACTCCTACTTGGGAATACATGTATCGCCTAAGGTATAAAAACATTGAATACTTTTGAAAATCATTTAACAATTCATTTGAAGTTTAATTATCATGCATTAAACATTTCGTTTAATTCAACCCATTCAATTTACCAAAGCATATCAATTGTATTTATAAGGCTCCAAGAGTCACTTAGTATGTGTCAATAGAATAATGCAATCACCTATAAGGGAAATTCTAATATAGAAATTGCACATAGCACTTAGAAGGTTCCTTTATCCTTTAATCATTTTAAAAGATAATCTCAGTGTTTCTAATTCCATTGGGGCCATTCCCTAAACATGAAATAGGTCAAACATAACATCAAAGCATATGAAATATAAATACAAAAATTAAAGAAAGCATAAGGGTCTAAACACTACTTTTTAACATGATGACAACACACCTCTGATGGAGGGGTTCTATTATAAAATCATGATACTCATTATCACAAAAATCAATTATTTAATTTAGATTTTAAATCATGAAATGCACTAAAATCACATTTAATATTCATTTAATATAAAGGCCTCAAAACATCAATTTAAATCTAACAAAATTTCAGTAATTAATTAATTAATGTACTTATAAAATTTGAGGACTTGGAAAGGGACCCAACCTCAAAATGTGGCCAAGATAATGATTTATAACTCAAGCACTAATCTACTCACAAGAACATACTTCCATATATATATATATATATATATAGATATATATATATATCCATAAACTAATGCATGTTTTCCCTACAACATGGAGAAACAAACAAATGGAATAAGAATATATTTTTATATATATTCATACATGAGTATATGCTTGTGTTCCCTTGGAATTGATCACAAATACCTTCAAAAATTCACTGTGTAACACACCAAGATTTCATAGTACATTATTTTTTCAAAGTAATGCAATAACTTGCACTACACGCAACACTGAGTTCAAGCGCACCATGTATTACCAAACTAGCCATTAAAAAGAGGTTATGAATAGTATTAACTGAATTTTGAACTTTATATAATCCTTATAATTTTAAAATCCATATAATGAGTTTCTTATACATAATGTAAGAACAAATTCATTTTTTTCAGATAAAAGAATTATTTTTCAAAAAATACAATTTTACCGCCTTTTAATGGAGAACCCCTTTTAAATAAAATATTTGAAACTTTTATATATTCAATTTTACAAAATAATATTCTTCTTTATAATTGGGACATAATAATTTAGTTTCAATAAATTTTTTGTGTTTTTCTGAAAACTTTCATATTTGGGTGAATAGTGAAAAATACTATATTTCAACTGAATTTTTTTTTAATAAAAATAATTTATAGCTTTTAATTATAAATTTTAATGTTTGGGAAGTATAATTAGATTATATTTTTAAAATTTAATCCAATTATGGTCATTGTAAGTAATTTCACTTTAAAATTGGACATAAACAAGTCTCAATCTTTTGATAGTTATTATTTCTTAAAAATACGCTTTTTGGTTTGGACAAAGGGAATTAATTTGAAATTAAATAATGGAACTTAAATGTTTTGAAATTAGTAAAATATAATTCATTGTTGAATTCAAAATATCAAAATTAGAATAGGGTGAATATTTGGTATTTTTCTGAAAACTTTCAATTTTTGATGAATAGTAGAAAACAGTGAGTTATAGTTTAGAACCAAATTTTTATTTAAATAATTATTTATTTTATTTAAATTTATTTTAGGTCAAAATAGATACATAATACCTAAATATGTTCAATGTAATTCATTGGAGTCAGTTTATAATAACTTTATATATATATAAATTTTATTGAACTTTTTACCGTCTTTACCCACCTCCTAGGAGCAGTTGCAAATTTACATAAAACTTAATTTTACCACTTCTATGAGTTGAATTTAAAAAATCATAGAGACAAGGTTGATATCAATAAGTAATATGTGGTTCAACAAGATGAAAATAATTTTTTGGTGAATAGTAACTTTTTACTTTTATTTACCACGGTTAAAAGTAAATAGGGTAATTAAGGGTAAAAATGATATTATTATTACCATAACACATATACTAATTCTATTGGATTAGTATAATTCAACCAAAAAAACCTTATGAAGAAAATATGAACCTCTTTGGTCCACTTGGTTTTTATTAGGACATTTATTATTATTTAATTCAAAGAAGAGTTAAAAGAGTTAAAATCAATGTTTAATAACTAAAACATTTTTAATATATGGTTACACATAAGATAAATTCGACTATAAATATTTATTAGAAATATGAAAAAAATTTCCTACATAACAGTATTTTATTTATATTTTTTAGACATTAAATAATTTAATATATTTATGACACAATGATTATGTAGTAATTACCTAATTAATGAAATATTAAAATAATTGAAATTATAAATATATAAATAAATGTAATTTGAGACTTTTTATGAATTAAACTAATTTTATTTGTTAATATGACATACTAGGGTTGGTTAGAGTAATTATTTCGAAGGAATAATGCTATTATGAATTTAGAAAAAACAAAATACCAAATAGTGTCAAAATTGACATAAAAAAGTTTTTAAAACAAATATTATATTATTAATTGATATTCTATTCCAAAAAATATATGGTTAGAAAAAAAAGACATATATAATGATAAGTGTATCATTAATGAACCACTTGGGGTTCTCTTGTAAGTGTATAGTATGTTTATTAACCATATTATATAAAAATACAAAGAGACATGGTGAATGTCAAACTATTTAACTAAGAGTTAAATCTAAAAGATAAAGTTAATATAGTGACCCAAACCTGTATAAAACCTATTAGTTGAGTGTTTTTAAGACCCTTACCCACCTTAGCCTTTAAATAATCCATTTTTGAGTCATTAGAAACTCAAAATGATTTTATTGTAAAATAATATTTCTAGCTTTTCCTAAGGTACCCCTCACCTCTCTTATAAAAGGGAACTCCCTCTTATCTACAATTCAAACTTTCAGAGCCATTTGGATCATCCAACCCCATCCCAAATACCCTCTAAACTGCCCTAACTTCATCATAGAGGCCTTCCTTTAGTCCGAAAGCCATCTTAAGAATCCCTTTTGATCAAATCAAAAGGAATAACCCGAAGAAGAGGTAAATATTTCATCACCTCTTTCAAGTTCCTTTCTTCTTCCACTTCCTCTTTCTTTGTTGTTTCCATTATAATATAATAACTATAAGGCCCCAGCCTTAAACCTTACTTAATATTGAATTAAATGAGTAATTCACATTGAGGATCTTTTCAAGTTTATAGTTTTATAGAATTAGGACATAACTATTACATATCAAAAGATTACAAAGTAGTCGCTTCTACTAAATTTCCATAAAATAAAAACTCTTAACAAGAAACATGTCTAGTTCCATTTTTTAGGTAGCATGACTTTCCCTTGATCCCATCCTTGACCCTATTCCATGCTAAGTCCTGTGAAAAACATTTCAAAAACTTGGGATGAGCATAAAAAGATCAGTAAGGGATACACAAAGAATGAAGACTGTTAGTTTTTCAAAACAACAAGTAAACCATGTATACTTTATCAAAGTAATACTTTTCACCTTTTCGAAGTAGTAAAAACTCTTCGCTGAGTAAAAGTTCATTACTTACCCTTCTGTAACCAAACGATTACCATAAAACCCATATAATGATCACATAACATATAAAGGTAACTTGGGACATAAACATACTTAATTGGAATAACCATAAGGTCGACTTCCACACATATCACTTAATGGAATAGCCATTCGGCCAACTTCCATACATACATAATGGAATAGACATACGACTGACTTCCATACCCAATGCATTGGAGGTTATAAAGTAACAACCCATCCTGGTATTCACGGCACCACTCGTCATATGGTTCATCATGTAACCACCCGTAAAATGTCCAAGTACCATTATAAAATTATAACACATAAAACCAACATAAAGGAATTATAAAATTTCCACATTTCAATTACAATATATCATTTAAATATATTGACATAAAAGAATCTTTTATCAAAACCATTTTCAATACCAAAATACAAAAAAAGTATATGATATTTATTTTATTTTAAAAACATTACAGCTTGTTGAGGAAGCCAAAGATCAAATAATACTCGCGGTGGCGGAAAAGGTCGTTGTCACCGCGTACGTAAAAAGAAACATTCCTTTTTGTCGTTTAGTAAAATTCTTCGTAGAAAAAAGATTCCTTTTGAATAAACATAAAATTCAAAGGGGTTTATACACCGTATAAAAGAAGGTTGTCTATAAAAAAAATATGTCTCAATGAATGGTGATTGAGACGAAGACCCTTACAAAGATGGTATCCTTGGTTTAAGGATAAATCAATTGCATAATTATGTGTGACAAATGAATACACCAAATATAAGTGGATATTAAGTGTAAAAAAATCAGAGGTTATTCACACATATTCATAGAACAACATATTCAAGGAGTACAAGTTTATCCCAAAGAATCAAATTTGGGTTAAGAAGTTCCCTTGCAAAAATTTGACAGCCTAACGACGTCACTTCAAAATTCAGAAAAAGAGTTGATGAGAGATAAAAAAGGGTATCTCATCACTTGGACATAAAATTTACATCAATAAGGATATATGAGAACATATCCCAACATAACAATATGTGAATTAAAAGACCCAACAAAATAAGTCTTTTAAAAAGAGGAGGGTGAAAGGTTCCCTTACCGACTTGGGTATCTTTCGAAACATACACCCCATGAAAGAAGGACAATACATCATTGATGTAAATACTCATAAACGAAAGTATATTACACAAGAGTAGAATAATGGGAAGTACATACACCACTCAAAGGAAATTGTGGAAAATGTATCATAAATCTCATGGGAATAAAAGTGAGATGAAAAATCCCTTACAAAAACTCGGCAGCCTAACAACGCCACTTAAAACTTCCAAAATGGATTGATGAGAGAAAATAGGGTCTCTCATCATATTAACATAAAGTTTACAGAAGAGGGATATAAAAGAAAATCCCCCAACATAACAAAGAGGAGCTTAAAAGAAGTGACATAAAGAAGAGTACTTAAAAAGAAGAAGAGAGGTTAGATCTCTTACGAAAATTTGGCAGCCTAACGGCGCGACCCAAAACTTCCAAAATGGATTGATGAGAGAGAATAGGGTCTCTCATCATATGAACAATAAAAATTACAGTAAGAGTAATATAAAATAACATCCCAATAACAAGAAAGATGATCTTTAAAAGGAATGACATAAAAGAGCATACTTAAAAAGAAAGAGAGGAGTAGGATCTCTTACCTCGGGTCTGACTTGACTCGATTGTTCTTTAACATCCTTAAAATCGGGTAACTCCCTTTGGTTTGAGCTAAAAGGATTCCTTGGGAAGACTTCTGCCCAAATTTAGGCTTCAAGGAGTAAGAGATGGAAGTGGAGAGACAAAATGGTCAGGGGTTGGCTGAGCCAAAGGCTTTGGGAGTGTGGGTAAGGAGGTAGAGGTGGGGGCCTTTTATAAGAGGAGAGGAGGGACACTCTTGGAAAGTAAAGAAAAGTCACTTTATTTTAAAATTATATTCATATTTAAGAGGTCCCACATTGATATAATTCGAGGATAAGGTGATAAGGGTTAGAAATCCACTCATCCAATAGGTTTTGGACATGTGTAGGTCTTAGATATTACATTATCTTTCCATTTTATTTAAATCATTAAATAATGAGGTCATCGCTACATCATCATGATGTCATAAATAATTTAATTTATTTAACGTCTAAAAATTATAAAAAACTTGGGATGAGCATAAAAAGCTCAGTAAGGGACACACAAAGAATGAAAACTGTTAGTTTTTCAAAACAACAAGTAAACCATGTATACTTTATCAAAGTAATACTTTTCACCTTTTCGAAGTAGTAAAAACTCTTCACTGAGTAAAAGTTCATTACTTACCCTTCTGTAACCAAAAGATTACCATAAAACCCATATAAAGATCACATAACATATAAAGGTAAATTGGGACATAAACATACTTAAGTGTAATAACCATAAGGTCGACTTCCACACATATCACTTAATGGAATAGCCATTCGGCCAACTTCCATACATACTTAATGGAATAGCCATATGGCCGACTTCCATACCCAATGTATTGGAGGTTATAACGTAACCACCCGTCCTGGTATTCACGGCACCACCCGTCATATGGTTTATCACGTCACCACCCGTAAAATGTCCAAGTACCATTATAAAATCATAACACATAAAACCAACATAAATGAATGATAACATTTCCACATTTCAATCACAATATATCATTTAAATATATTGACATAATAGAATCCTTTATCAAAACCATTTTCAATACCAAAATACAAAAAAAAGTATATGATATTTATTTTATTTTAAAAACATTACGGCTTGTTGAGGAAGCCAAAGATCAAATAATACTCGCGGCGGCGGAAAAGGTCGTTGTCACCGCGTACGTAAAAAGAAACATTCCTTTTTGTCGTTTAGTAAAATGCTTCGGAGAAAAAATATTCCTTTTGAATAAATGTAAAATTCAAAGGGGTTTATACACCGTATAAAATAAGGTTGTGTATAAAACAAAATATGTCTCAATGAATAGAGATTGAGACGAAGACCCTTACAAAGACGGTATCCTTGGTTTAAGGATAAATCAATTGCATAATTATGTGTGACAAAAGAATACACCAAATATAAGTGGATATTAAGTTTAAAACAATCAGAGGTTATTCACACATATTCATAGAACAACATATTCAAGGAGTACAAGTTTATCCCAAATAATCAAATTTGGGTTAAGAAGTTCCCTTGCAAAAATTTGATAGCCTAACGGCGTCACTTCAAAATTCAGAAAAAGAGTTGATGAGAGATAAAAAAGGGTATCTCATCACTTGGACATAAAATTTACATCAATAAGGATATATGAGAACATATCCCAACATAAAAATATGTGAATTAAAAGACCCAACAAAATAAGTCTTTTAAAAAGAGTAGGGTGAAAGGTTCCCTTACCAACTTGGGTATCTTTCGAAACATACACCCCATGAAAGAAGGACAATACATCATTGATGTAAATAATCATAAACAAAAGTATATTACACAAGAGTATAATAATGGGAAGTACATACACCACTCAAAGGAAATTGTGAAAAATGTAGCATAAATCTCACGGGAATAAAAGTGAGATGAAAAATCCCTTATGAAAACTCGGCAGCCTAACGGCGCCACTTAAAACTTCCAAAATGGATTGATGAGAGAAAATAGGGTCTCTCATCATATTAACATAAAGTTTACAGAAGAGGGATATAAAAGAAAATACCCCAACATAACAAATAGGAGATTAAAAGAAGTGACATAAAGAAGAGTACTTAAAAAGAAGAAGAGAGGTTAGATCTCTTACGAAAATTCGGCAGCCTAACGGCGCCACCCAAAACTTCCAAAATGGATTGATGAGAGAGAATAGGGTCTATCATCATATGAACAATAAAAATTACAGTAAGAGTAATATAAAAGAACATCCCAATAACAAGAAATATGAGCTTTAAAAGGAATTACATAAAAGAGCGTACTTAAAAAGAAAGAGAGGAGTAGGATCCCTTACCGCGGGTCCGACTTGACTCGATCGTTCTTTAACATCCTTAAAATCGGGTAACTCCCTTTGGTTTGAGCTAAAAGGATTCCTTGGGAAGACTTCTGCCCAAAGTGAGGCTTCAAGGAGTAATAGAGGGAAGTGGAGAGAAAAAATGGTCAGGGTTTGGCCGATCCAAAGTCTTTGGGAGTGTGGGTAAGGAGGTAGAGGTGGGGGCCTTTTATAAGAGGAGAGGAGGGGCACTCTTGGAAAGTAAAGAAAAGTCACTTTATTTTAAAATGATATTCAGATTTAAGAGGTCCCACATTGATATAATTCGAGGATAAGGTGATAAGGGTTCTAAATAAACTCATCGAATAGGTTTTGGACATGTGTAGGTCTTAGATATTACATTATCTTTCCATTTTATTTAAATCGTTAAATAATGAGGTCATCGCTACATCATCATGATGTCATAAATAATTTAATTTATTTAACGTATAAAAATTATAAAAAAATACTATGATGTAGAAAATCTTTTTATATTTCCAATGACTATTTATAGTAAAAAATATGACTTGTATAACCCCATGTAAAAATTGTTTTAGTAAAACATCTCATGTTTGTGACATTTTTATTTTAACTTTAAATAAAAAGATATTAATGTAATTTTCCAACCAAAGTGGATTCATGGGGTCTCCAAGTTGACCCATGGATTGCCTTGGTCGTCCATGACACATCCAATGAGGGTAGGACATGTGTCTAGGTCATTTCATTTTATTAAAACATTATTCTTACCATAAAGTACACTAATTACCTCTAATCGCGATTAAGAACTTAAAAGTTACTATTCACAAAAAAATTATTTTAATATCATTGAACCAAATTTTACTTCTTAATGACAACCATGTATGTCGGATTTTTGAAATTCAAAACACAGAAGTGGTAAAATTTCATTTAAACGAAAAATCAGTTTTTATAAGTACCACTTAGTGGTTTCACTATTCATCAAAAAGTGAAGTTTTTCAGAAAAATCCCAAAAATTCAGCCTAAGCTATATTTGATATTCCGAATTCAAAAATGAATTCTATTCTAAAAAATTCAAAACATATAAGTCACATTAATTAATTTAATAATTAATTCCCGCTGTCAGAGCAAATAACGTGTTTTTATGAAACAATAAGTATCAAAAGATTGACACTAGTTTAAGTCTGATTTCAAAGTGAAATTAATTCCAACGACCACTATTGGATTTAATGGTAAAAATATATTCTAATTTCACTTTAAAACCAATTAAAAAGATAATCTAATAAAATAAATAAATTATATTAAAAAGAGGTTTTGAATTAAAATACAACATTTTACACTATTCATTAAAAAAATGAACTTTATCAGAAAGATACCAAAAATTTACACAAAGTAAATTTTGATGTCCCGATTCTAAAGAAGAGTTTTATTTGGTGCAATAGAATGTATACGAGTGAAAAAAACTATATTTAATGACGGTTCGCCATCAAAAGGCGATAAGTGAACCTTTAGTGAAAACTAGGGCATATACGCCTAAAATTGAATTCTTTCCGTATTTTAAGCCTTTATCTTTTATTGGATAAATGTAAAAACATTTAAAACCATATATAATCATATTTTAGTTATTTATATCCATTCCCACCAATACAACATCTACATGTTAACTACCATTTAAAATAATATTATTTTATTGTTAGAGTGCAACGTAAGATTCCCAAGAAACTCGTTGTTGCGTGTTGGGTACACCATCGAGCATAGCGTCCCCTTTAAAGTCATATTAATATTTTATTCACAAATATAGATAAATAGGAAAATGTCATATTCTTTATTTACCTGGGGTGTTACAATAACTCCAGTATCTTTTATATATTATGATTTAATTATATATATGGTACAACCATATTCATTATTCTATCCATCCTTTGAATGATGTGTCACCATACGTGCGTACGTACGACTTACCGTCTCCAAGTCGTGGTGTAATTGTTATTCAATACATTATTATTTGGATGGGTATAATAATGATGTCTAATTGATTTAAATAATAAATATAACCTGATAATTATTTTGTATATATGATATACCATCCAATTATATATTATTCTAATATCAAAAGAATGATATTGTCGCTCGTGTGTACATACGGATTACCGTCTCCACGAATGCGATGAGATTCATTCTCCATCATATCCATTCAAGACTAATTTTCATTAGATTATTAAAAATAATTTTTAAAGACATAATATCATTCTGAATATGAATAAGATACATCCTATCCATAACAAACATTACTTACATAACAATTCATATAAAGGAAAACGAATCAGTTAACACCCGAAATGACGATAATACTAAGATATTATTAACAAAGAAATGTTAAAAGATCATATATGATATCATATTAATGAATATGATTCTTTTATAAATTAATAACAATTATTTTACCATTATACAGGAGGTTAACCTACCCTCGACCAAGGAAAAGTACAATGAAATGGGATTTCTTATCTCACTTTTAATTCTGTGATATTTCCATTGTTAGTCACTTATTTATTTCCTATGGTGTAATGTATACCACCGTTGATATATATTATCTTGGTTATTTTTATATTCATGGTATTGTGTGATTAATTTCTTTGTCATTATCTTTTGGTCATAAAACTTGATTGATTACACAGAGGTATGGGGTTTTTATATCAATTTTTATTCCCATGAGATTCATGCTATATTTGTCACTGTTTCCTTTGAGTTGTGTATGTAATGCCCATGATTGTACTCTTTGTGTAATATACTTTCATTTATGGGAATTTACATATACATTGTATGTTCCTTCTTTCATGTGGCGTATGTTTCATAAGTTACCAAATTGGTAAGGGTTAATTCTACAATCTCTTTATTATCCGAGGTTGTTTTTACTGAAGTATCTACTAGGACCTCTTTATCTTCCACATCCATGTTTCTTAAAAATGTATTTCAAAACATTTTTACTAGAAAGTGGGGTAAAGTAATATTTACCCTTATTTAACCTTATATGTTTTGAAAGGAATCTTTCTATCATTTTCCAAACAAGGCACTTTATGACATTTTTCAACAAAATTAAGATAAGAATGTTTTTTTAACTTATACTGTTCGTGCGATTATTTTCTGCCATTATTACATCGTCAAAACTTCCCTTACAGGCTTATAATAATATTTTCAAAATAAATGTTTACTTAATAATTATGTGACTCTTAAATGATTTCAAAATAGAAAGAGATATTTCTCTAAAAAAGATTTTGATTTCAACTATGTCAACATCCTTTGATGGATTTTATATTTATTTTAAGTTTATTTATTATGATACCAAACTTCCATATTGTATTGAAGGTTTTGTGATATGTTTTACTCTGGATGTGATATTTTTATACCATTCATGGTTTGTGGTTAAATTATTGACATTTCGTAAGCTAGTTTTAATACGAATGTTTATGTTATATTTCAACCTTTTCATATGAGGTATGTATTGGACATAGTAAGTGATGGGTGGAGCCCGATATAGCTCCTCGATGCATCGATAGGTCTCATGAGACAACTAGATGTCGAATTGGCTGAGGCTGTTCCTAATTTGATACATGGTTTTGGCTGAGGCCTTAATCATTTTTAGACTTCTTGGACGAGGACTTGACAAAATATTTCAGAATGTCTAGCATTATACATTCCCTCATTATGAAAATAATATTGATGGTTTATGTGGTCATTCGACTAGTATAATACCCATGATTATGTTTTGTTATGGCATTATTTACTCATCTCATATTCCTGCCAAAAAAGTATTCATTTTTATTATTAGTAAAGGCATGCAGTTTCAATTATTCCCCATGCTTAATAGTTATGTTATCTTCCGTTGTATTGCTTACCCTTACTGAGTTTTTGAGCTCACCCCTTTCTTATGTTTAATTTTCCTAGGATATGAAGAAGTTAGTTATGAGTGACTTGCAGACATAATCTAGGACGCTTGGATGTTTCTAATTGAATAAATTCGTGCTGTATTTCTTTTCAATCTTTAAAGTTGAACTTATGTATCAATCTTGTTTCCAATAATAATAAACAAAGCGGTCTTTTGAGACATGATTTTCTTATGATCAGGTCAATGTGATTTAATAATGCACTAACTCTGGGTAACTAGGGTCGGGACGATACATTTGGTATCAGAGGAAGTTTAGTACAAACCTTGGAAACTAGATTTAGATAAACACTGATTAGAGCACATAGCCCTAAGATAGAATTTGAGTATTAGTATAGAAGAACTTCCTATAATTTTTATATTGTATAGATTTTGTGAGTTTTCCAAGCAATACATCTCGCTCTGGATACGAGTAGGTAGAGGTAGCTCTAGCAAAGATGTACCTAGGGGTAAAACTCAAAAACACCACTTTGATCTAGAATTGAACGGGAACTGGTACACGACAATGGGGCTTACTGCACTCTTTGTTACGACACTCCCAGAGGATATGCTTAGGATAATTCTAATTTTCTTTACAAATCATTATGAAGGATTTACGAGTATATACCTCCTCAAAGAAAATATTTTTAAGATTATGGATTATATCCATAAACTGTTCAATTTACGTTAGGTGTTTTACAAGTTTGGAATTATTCATTGTAAGTCATAAACTGACCTAGTGTATTCCATTGTATAAAAATGGCGCCCAGTAGAAGGAATGTGAACTCTAACAATACATATGATCCAAAGAGTAAGAAGGATCATATATTTCACAGTATAAAGCCAAAATTTAAAAGGGAAATAGTCTCCCATGTATTCTCAACATATGAAGAAATAATATCATGTGTTAATAAGAGAAGTAAAGAATTATCTGAATCCTATGGCTTTGAAGGGAATCAAGAGAAGAAAAGGATGGAAGAGATAAAGATGGATAAAGGGAATAGGGAAAAGAAGAATTTTTCCCATATGTGATAACTTTGGAAAGAATCACCTTGTTAAATGCTTGAAGGGAATGATAGTTTGTTATAAGTGTGGATGAAAATGACACCAAGTATGTGATTGAAAGGGAAAGAAAAAGGTTTCAAATGTAAAATGCTTCATCTGCAAGGCATTGAGACACTATTCGAATCAATGTTCCAGTCATCAGAGTATACCAAAAATGATTCTATTGGATAATAATCAAGTTAGGATACTACCTCAATTGAAGAGGAATGACTAGTGTTCTTATGTTGTTATTATTGAATTATTTCATTAGATTGTTGTATTGGAAATATACTGGTTATATGAATTATGGAGATAAATAAGGATTGTACTATTGTACTATTTTATTGATGATTTGAGATTATATGGTTATAAGAAAAGTGACTTAATTGTAAGATACATTTTTCTAGAAAATACATGGTTCAAGGAATGATAATCCTTAATATGGTCCCGATAATGAGGTAGTGATTTTGGAATAAGTGATGGTTGATTTAGATAAATTAAATTGGATATTCTTTTCTACCTTGAAACTGACTAATGATTTGTATATTCCATCATTGTTGGAGTTTACAACATTTTTGGATAGAAGGAGTATATCTAGAATTCTATAAGGGATATGGGAGAATGAATGTAATCAATAAGGTTTTATGGTAATTCAGGATGTTGCATTGTTTTAAAAATATACTTGATGAAGGTGTTCACATGTTATTACGTGGAAAAAAGGATCTTCATTATATTTACCTTCCTTATAAATTTTGTACTGTGAGTTTGGACAGAAGTATTTTTGATAATTCTAGTTTGAGATTATTTTTGGATTTCCATAAATGGACAACCCGGAGGTCGGGTGGCAACCCGTCATGTCCAACAAGGCCGCGAGACATGAACCCGCAACCGAAGGGCGACAAGGGTGTATCACCTACCACTTTCCCATGTGATGTCATGGATTGAATAATGTAGTCTGTTTAAAAGGTTTGTTAGATGAATTATAAATTCATTTTTTTGGAACCCTATACAAATAGGATAAATAGAATATTTTTTATGTTCTATTATCTTTTAGAGTGAAAGATGAGTTTGTGGTAGAAATTAGTTAATGGATGGAACTCTACATGTCAAGTATATATATTTTTATTCTCTTATTCTGGGATGAAATTAATTATTAAACTTTAGGTAAGGGATCTTAAAACTAAAAATGGGGTATCTTAATACCTTATGTTTTGTTGAGTAGATGATATTTTAAATCATCATAGATTGATGACTTTGAGGCCCTCAATTCTATAATTGTTTGTGACAGATGACCTCAATAACTCCCTATAAATATTTACGTTATCCCTTCAATTATGTGTCACTAATTTCAACCAATGTTCTCCTAATCGAGATCATAATTTGGTAGTGACTTTTTCATTCCCCTTTTCCTCTTATTAAGACTAAATTTTATTAACCCAATTTTCGATGTGGGGTTTCTTACAAAGGTATTTTATATTTTCAACCTTTTATTTTTGAAGAACAATTTCAAATGGTGAGGGCAAAATTTATTGAAAGAGGAAGAATGTAACACCCCAAGATTTCATAGTACATTATTTCTTTAATGTAATGCAATAACTTGCACTACACGCAACACTGAGTTCAAGCACACCATGACTTACAAAACTAGCCATTCAAAAGCGTTTTTGAATAGTATTAACTGAATTTTGAACTTTATATAATCTTTATAATTTTACAATCCATATTATGAGTTTCTTAGATATAATGTAAGAAAAAATTCATTTTTTTCAGATAAAAGAATTATTTTTCAAAAAATGAAATTTTACCGCCTTTTAATGGTGTACCCTTTTTAAATCCTATATTTGAAACTTTTATATATTCAATTTGACAAAATAAACTTTTTCTTTAGAATCGGGACATAATAATTTAGTTTCAATAAATTTTTGGTGTTTTTAAAAAAACTGTCATATTTGGGTGAATAGTGAAAAATACTATATTTTAACTAAAAAAAACTTTTTTAATCAAAGTAATTTATAGTGTTGAATTATAAATTTTAATGGTTTGGAAGTATAATTAGATTATATTTTTACCATTTAATCCAATGATGGTCATTGTATGTAATTTCACTTTAAAATTGGACATAAACAAGTGTCAATCTTTTGATAGTTATTATTTCTTTAAAAATACGCTTTTTGGTTTTGACAATGGGAATTAATTTTAAATTAATTAATGAAACTTATATGTTTTTAAATTGGTAAAATATAATTTATATTTTGAATTCAGTATATCAAAATTAGCTTAGGGTGAATTTTTGAAATTTTTCTAAAAACATTGAATTTCTGATGAATAGTGAAAAACATTAAGTTATAGTTTAAAACAGAATTTTTATTTAAATAATTATTTATTTTATTTAAATACATTTTAGGTAAAAATAGATACATAATACCTATATATGTTCAATATAATTCATTGGATTCAGTTTATAATAACATTAGATATATAAAAATTTTATTGAACTTTTTACCGTCTTTACCCACCTCCTAGGAGCATTTGCAAATTTACATAAAACATAATTTTACCGCTTTTTTGAGTTGAATTTCAAAAATCCGAGAGACACGGTTGATATGAGTAAGTAAAATATGGTTCAATAGGATGAAAATAATTTTATGTGAAGCGTATCTTATTACTTTTATTTACCACAGTTAAAAGTAAATAGGGTAATTAAGGGTAAAAATGATATTATTATTACCCTAAAACATGTCCTAATTCTATTTAATAAGTATAATTCGACCAAAAAACAAACTTAGGAATAAAATATGAACCTCTTTGGTCCACTTGGATTAGATTAGGACATTTATTGTTATTTAATTCATAGAATAGTTAAAAGAGTTAAAATCAATGTTTAATAACTAAAACATTTTTAATATAGGGTTACACATAAGATAAATTCGACTATAAATATTCATTAGAAGCTAAATATATTTCCTACATAATGGTATTTTATTTATATTTTTTAGACATTAAATAATTTAATTTATTTTTGTCACAATGATGATGCAGTAATGACCTAATTAATGAAAGATTAAAATAATTGACATTATAAATATCCAAATAAATGTAATTTGAGAATTTTTATGAATTACACTAATTTAATAGGTTAATGTGACATATTAGGGTTGGTTAGATGAATATTTTTCGAAGTTACAATGTTGTTATGAATTTAGAAAAAACAAAATACCAAATAGTGTCAAAATTGACATAAAAGAGTTTTAAAATAAATATTATATTATTAATTGATATTATATTCTTAAAAATATAAGGATCGGCCAAAAGACTTATATAATTGTAATATTATCATTAATGAACCACTTGGGGTTCTTCTGGAAGTATATAGTAAGTTTATTAACCATATAATATAAAAGTACAAAGAGGCATGGTAAATGTCAAACAATTTAACTAAGAGTTAAATCTATACGATAAAGTTAATATAGTGACCCAAACCTATATAAAACCTATTGTTTGAGTGTTTTTAGACCCATATACACCTTATAATTTAAATTATTCATTTTTGAGACATTATAAACAGAAATTTATTTTGTTATAAAATAATATTTCTAGCTTTTCCTAAGGTGCCCCTCACCCCTCTTATAAAAGGTCACTTACTCTTCTCTCTAATTCACACATTCAAAGCCATTTGGATCGTCCAAAACCTTCCCAAATAACATCTCCACTGTCATCCCTTAATCCCAGAGGCCTTACTTTAGTCATAAATCCATCTTAAGGAGACCTTTTGGTCAAATCAAAAGAAATAACCCGAAGAAGAGGTAAATATTTCATCACCTCTTTCAAGTTCCTTTCTTCTTCCACTTCCTCTTTATTTTTGGTTTCCATTATAAAATAAAAACTACCATATATTCTATATAATGTTATGTTATTATAAATATGGTACAACCATATTCATTTTTCTATCCATCCTTTGAATGACATGTCACCATACGTGTGTACGGTCAAGGCTTTTCCCAATTTGATATATGGTTTTGGACGAGGACTTAATCATTTTTAGATGTCTTGGCCGAGGCCTTGACAAAATGTTTCAGAATGTCCAACATTATACATTCCCTCATTTTGAAAATAATATTAATGGTTCATGTGGTCGTACAACTAGTAGAATATCCATGACTATGTTTTATTATGGTATTATTTACTCATCTCATATTCCTGCCATACAATTATTCATGTTTATTATTGGTAAAGACATGTGGTTTCAATGATTCACCATGATTAATATTTATGTTATCTTCCGTGGAATTTCTTACCCTTACTAAGAGTTTGAGCTCACCCCTTTATTATGTTTTATTTTCCTAGGATATGTAGAATTTAGTTATGAGTGAAATGTAGGCATATTATTAGAGGCTTGGATGTTTCTAATGGAATAAATTAATTTTGTATTTCTTTTCAATTTTTAAAGTTGAAATTATGTATGAATCTTGTTTCCAATAATACTAAACTGATCTGTCTTTAGAGACATGATTTCCTTGTGATCATTCCAATTTTATGTAATAATGCACCGACTCTGGGTAACTAGGGTTAGGTCATTACACCATGGGACACATAAACACTAAAAACCCTTATTTAGAGGGTTTTAAACAAACAATAGGTTTAAGAGATTACCCCAAATTGATAGAGGCAGAGTGACATAACTTAAATTGCCTCTTATTTAGTTGTGGTTTCCAGAACATGGATATAAAATAGTCGGGAGGCCATTTGAAAAATACTAAAACCTAATAAAACCAAAAATCATGGTTATCATCAAACCCTAGGTTCGGCCAAACTCCATAGTGTGATGGCAAGGCCGAAAATCATTCAGAAACTGGGAGAGGAGAGGAAAGATAACCAACCTTCGGGATCAGGAGGAGAAACCCCAAGAGATTAATCTAGAAAAATAAAGAATAGAGGGAGCTAGAGAGGGGGGGGGGAGTCGCGCCTTAAAGGGGAGGGGATTGGTGCCTCATGCGGGTCTAGAGAGAGGGGTGAGGGATAGTGGTTTTATTTTATTGTTATGTTAATTTAATTTAAAATAAATAAATTTAAAATCATTTTATTGGTGCACGGTTTAGTCCGCATGGTCTAATAGACTGTGCGCCAACTGTGCACCCTTTACAGGGATCCTAGAGAACACCTCATAGTTTTACCTACACAGTTTCATAGCCGTGTGCATCCTATGAGAAATTCTTCTACTTTACCTGCTTAAGGCCGCATGATCACTACTATAGGCCGCATGGTTTCAAAAAAAAAATGATCCTCCCTCATCAACCCCTTTAAAACCTTTCTTTCTATGTTTGGTTCTCTAGAAACCTCTCGAGTCACTCAAGAAACTCTTTGAGCCTTTAACCAATCTAAATAAAATAAAATTAAAATGTTCCAACTCTTGGAATAGCATTTCAAATCCCAGTTTTAAAATTTTCCCATATAGTAAATTAATGAGTTTAAAATCCTATTGATTTTTGTTCAGTTCAAAAACATAAAACTCTATAATCTCCCCACAAAAAAAATTATCATCCCTGAGAAGCCTACAGAAATAGTGAAAACATCATCTGACCTACAAGGGTCATGAAGTTTTTTACAAATGGTTGAATTGCATTCCCAACGCCCAACACCCCATTAAGAACTTCTTAAGCATACCACACTTAAGCCATATAAACCCAACCCAACATTCGTTTTCCCCACCAAAGCATTGAAACAAATCTTACCCAAGCCTGCTTATCTAGAGACATGATCATGTCATCATATAATCAATAAACTAGACAATGGTACTTCTTACCTTAGATTTTAACATTAAAGGGGGCCAATTCCAAGCAACAACACAACCACCATTGGAAAGGCCTTTCAAAGGACCCCCTTAAGAGTTTTGACACCGATTCTGGAGTGATTTTAAAGCGATTTAAATAGTCAACCTATCATCAAACTAAAAGACCTTGTCAAGCCATATTTTCATGAAATTACCCATCCGACACTAACCACACTCTTCTTCATATGTCAACATTCCTTAAAAATATTCTTTACAAACCAAAGACATTAAACAAGAATAACCCCGAGTCGATCCATATCTAGATGACTATTTACAAGAACTCTGAGCATAGATGGACGGTGTATTCAAAGAAGATATGCAATTCCTTCCTCCAAGTCACATTTTTTTATCATTAACACGTTCACCTAAGCCTACACCTAACTTACAATAAAATTAAAATGATCAAAACACAAAGGTAACCACACATTTAGTGTGCTACACTGAAAAAGAGCCACAAAAAATCTCAAAATATTTTAATGTTTTAGCACTACATAAGAGTGATACTCTCTTGGTGCTTCTAGGATGGCATCAAGATAGGGGAAAATATTTTATCTTAAGAAGAGTACACTAAGAGGATTAAAATAGTTTCTAGTCAAACACACCCAACTATTAGAGGGAAAAATATTCAAACCACAACTGGTTATCTTCATGGAAGAAGCTCGACTTCACCTACCGATGCACCGACATTTAACCAAACAAATTTCTTTACTACCATAGGAATTCCTTGATCACTGTATATTTAACCACCAAAGCCTCGAAAGACCCACAATGTTTTCCTAATGTATCATACAAAAAAAACCTCATCATCTTCGTGCTATCGAGAAAGCCCCGACACATAATTAAAACTTGAAATCCTCAAGGTCATTCAAGTAAGATCGACCATTTACATGCAGTATTCCTTAGGTAGTTCTCCTTCTACATAGAATGATTCATTTACCATGTTCAACAAGACACTCCTGACCGTAGGAGTGTCTTAGTTAGTCAATGAAGGAAATAAAACTATCTTCTCATAGACATGCCAAATCAACCAACTTAATCGTACATGTTCCTCCTTCGACCCATGCTCATGTATGAAAAAACATACCAAAAATAAAAAACCACCAAGGATGGAATGTGAAAACACCCGAGTCTTTAGAAATATCATCCCGAGCATTCTGACGAATGGATTCTTTATTGTCCAATTAACTCTATTTGGAGATGACTCAAGACCATACTTAACAGTACAAGAGATTTATTTTAGAGTTGCATTGTTTCAAATGACTATTACCCTAGATGAAAACATGACCAATATTTCATTAATAATAAGAAGAAATGGTCAAATGACCTACAAAGAAACTGACCATGCCTGAGGAATGTCTAACCTACTGAAAATGAACATTACCTGATGCTCAATCCCATAACAAGGTCAAGAAACACTTGAACACCCATCTAAAGATGGGTTTCATTAGAAACACACTGTCTTACTAGAGACAAAGACACATGAACGAAACCTAATGTTAAGAAAGTCATTGAACTGAAAAGGAATTTAATCTCAAAGGGTACTACCTACCATGGGTATCCCCTTACGAAAACACTGAAACTAACCTTATCCCTAGGTCATGCTAACAGAAGTAACTAGGCTCAAAATCTAAACATTAAGACATTGGTAAAGAAAATAATGCCTATGGAAAATGATCACGCATTCATTCCAAGGAAAATAAAAGAGAAACATTTAACTACACTTACATGAGGGTTCTAAAAAGTGGACACCACTTCAAGTTCAATTTCCCTGACCATTATATATAATCACATTTAATATTTTTACAATTTAAAAAATTTATTTGAAACATAATGTACTATATTTTAGAAAAAAATCACAAGGAACTCAATTTTAACCAACAACCCCAATGAAACATTGGAAAGTATATAAATCTTCCTTTTAAATGTTAAAAAATCATAGATATTCTATCATTAATTTTGAAAATTAATAAATAAATTCCTTTTAATAGATAAGGGAACCTACGAGGGTCCCACTAACATACTTGAGTTTATTAGAATGCAACCCAAATGTAGTTACATATTTATTAAGAGTCTGAAAACCCATACTGGGATAACTCATATGGAACATAAAATAAATAACCTAATCATGTCTAGTTGTGCCTCCATAATTTAACCATTATATTTCCTATTAAAACTAAATAACTCTGACATTTATAACCATTTCCCAATACATAATTCCAATACATTTATGATGGACTTCCATTTCCCAATTCATGAATCACCCATACACTTCATGGATTGAAAATCGGCACCCATTAATTGAAACCAAAATCAATTCAAAATTTGACATGATCATATAAAATGGTCTAGTGATATGGGTGGCCACCTTCCAATTTATAAAGTGCCCATAAAATCTATAGTTTATAATTTGGATCCTTTTAGTCAAAACCAATTTACTTTAGCATTTTTATTTTCAAATCCTGTTATAAAGGTTCAAGTATATGAGTTACATTTTCCTAGTTATGAGCTACCCATACACCGTACAACTAAAAAATGGATCTCATCGTAATTATAATCATTAAATTTAATAATTGAATATATATATATATATATATATATAACAAATAAAACTAGAATGTCACTATAAGTATATAACATAGAAAAACATTCAAAAATCACAAAATAATGTTATAATGAGTATTAAACACATAATTCATGCTAATGAATTTCCTCAAAAGGTATAAATCTAAGAATGGTATAGCACTCAATGCAAAAAATCCAATCAGTAGGTAAACTAAAATGAAACTACATGAAATGGGACTATTCTTGGAATTTGAATTTCTGAGGTCCCTATATGATGAATGCAATTCAGATTCCTTTCTATATCAGGACAAGGGTAAAAATACCAAAAATTACACAAATCATTAAGATGCAGAAAAAACACACCAATAACTCAAGGTAAAATCACATCAACTGTAATAGAAAAACCCATGAACAAGAATTCACAAACCTAGTCACTTGTTCATTTACCTTACATGTGGTGATTAGTCCCATTCATGACTATAAACCAAGTGTTGACACATTCCTAGTCTCCTATATACCAATAAAAAATATTAAGACAAAGGAAATGAAGAATCCTCTCATACCACTTTGTAAAGTCCTGGCCCAGATTACAATTAAACTGGTAGCTTGATCGATTGGTCACATGGTCTCATGAGCATCTCTCCATATGACAGAGGCTACTGACTAACAACAATGGTCATAGGAGGTGATAGGGGGAGACAATACCCTCTAATAAGAGTTGAAAAATGGTACACCTAGGTAAATAAGAATCAACTATGGAAGCAATAAATGGAAATGACAAAGCAGTAGAAGATAGATTGTTATATTAAATTTAATAAGAGTGTCCAATGATAGTATACACAAGAGAGTAATTCATGGCATGGTAATGATTAATATATAAAAGTATTAAATAGTATAAAATTCCTTTTAATATAGAACATAAACATGTGAAAGATCGAAAAGCCCCATTGGCAATCTTCTTGAGAATCCTGTGCACCAGATCGGTCCTTTGCTTGTAACTCCAAGTATAAGAAACACAAAGAACTACCTAGGTCTTGAAAATATATGGTCTACTTAGGTACCGATGGCACCAGAGAAGGGTGTGAGATGAAATCTCTGTAGACCGAAACCCACATTGTAAAGACCAATCTAGAAAATGAAATATAAATTAAATAGTGTGCTCATATTGAGAATTATAACATAAAAAATAAATTATCATCAACCATCCAGTTCTTATGAGGCACCTAACAACTATTCCTGCTTCATCTCGTGGCTGGTGTCTGAATAGATGACTAGATCACTAATTGATTATTACCAGTTATAAATATGTCACTTTTTATAAATAATTAATGTTCCATGTTGAAACAAGGCAATGTATAATAATATTTATTAATTGAGTTCCAATGTTATAACCAAGGAATATAGACCATATGTGTCACTAAATCAGTAAGAAATGTATCCTAGAAAAGGATAAGAGTTTAATACCAGGAGCGTAGTCTAAGTAATTCCAAAATGAGATGCCTACCTGGTCCAAGTAGTTCATCAAAGGTAAAATGGGGCTAAGGAAATACTAGGCCCGATGGGCTTTAACCATGGATCCTACTAGTCAATTTTGGATCCAAGTATTTTATCCAAGTCATCCTATAATACTACATGAGGGATCCTATAGTGTCATACTCTAAATCTAAGGGTAGACAAGATGAGATTCTAGGCAGGTCCCAACCTAAGCAAGTCATATCCTTGAATTTGGAATGGGGACCTCAAGTGATTAAGGCATTACCTCAGTAATCCTAGGTGATATTGAGTTAGGTTATTATTATTCTAATAATTATTTAATATATAATTCAAAATGTTCAAGTTGTTACCTTTCATTAGTGTGACAAGGCTATTTTTGAATGCCACTATTTAGTCAAGTCATAAGTAATAAATAAGAACATTTAGTCCAAGCCTTGACTCTCAATAGTGTGACAAGTTCAAGTAGCATGAAACTATTCATTTAATCCATTTAAGGCATTTTTTTAATTCGGGTCTACTCTACTACTTTACATTAACATTGTATGGGGTGCTGCAGACATGTAACCAATTTTTCATTTATGAACTTGGGTCTATCCCTAGAATTCTTAAACATGAATCCATTTTTCACCCAAGGTATAATTATAATAAACCGTTGAGTTTATCCATGGAATTTCTACTTGGAAATCTATGTACCACCATGGTGTAAAGTCATCCAATACTTTTGAAAACCATTTAATAATTCATTTGAAGGTTAATCATCATGCCTTAATAATTTCTTTTTATTAATCCCATTCCATTTATAAAATCATGTCAATTATTTTTATAAGGCTCTAGAGGTCACTTAAGAGGTGTCAATGGAAAATGAAAATCACCTATAAGGGAAATTCTAATCAAGAAACTAGACCAAGCACACAAAAGGTTCATTGGTTCATTAATCATTTAAAAAGAGAAACTCGGTTTTTCTGATGGCATTATGGATATTTACTAAAGATGCCATATCTCAAGCATAAAATCAAATAATAATAAATATAAATAAAACAATTCAAGAAAGCATAAAGGTCTAAACACTTCCTTTATCTTGAAGACAATTCACCTCCGATGGAGGGTTTTTTTTATAAAACCATGATTCTTATTATCACACAAATCATTTATTTCATTTAAAATTTAAAAAATGAAACATACTAAAATCACATTTATGTGTCATTTAATATATAGAATTCAATACATCAATTTTATTCTGACAAACATTTAGATAGAAATTAATTAATGAATTTATAAAATTCTAGGACTTGGAAAGGGACCCTGCCTCAAAATATGGCCAAGACAACAATTTTTAACTCAAGATGACATCCAATCACCCACACATACTTCCACACACACACACACACACACACCTATATATATATATATATCTTTAAACCAATTCACGTGTTACCCACTCCATGTGGGAACACACGTATAGAATATATATATATATATATATATATATGTATTCATACTTGAGTGTGTGAGTCCACACCCTTGTAATTGACCATAAATCCCTATAATAATTCTTTGGGACTCATAAAATCCAAAAGTCCCTAAATTATAGGGTTCTAAATAAATAATGGGTTTAGGAGCTTACCCCAAATTGGAGACGACAAAGAAAATTGACCTAAATAACCTTACCATTGGTGGTGGTTGTTGGAACATGAACCTACAACATTAAGGAGGCCATATGCCCAATCATAAAACCAAAGAAAACTAAAAATCTGGGTTATCATGAAACCCTTAGTTTAGTAGAACTCTGTATAGTGATGTAGAGGTCAAAAATTGTCTATAAACTGAAATAGGTTAGGGCAGAAAACCTACCACTATGATCTGGAGGAGAAACCGCAAGAGATCTATCATGAAAAAAATGAATAATTGAGGGAGCTGGAGGAGGGGGGTTGTCGTGCCTCAAAGGGGAGGGGGCTGGTGCATTGTGCAGGTATGGACAGATAGTGGTGTAAAAGAGTTTTTTCCATCTACTTTTTAATTTAATTTAAAATAAATAAAAATTTAAAACATGGAATCAGCGTACAATTTGGGCCACACAGTCTAACGGACTATGCACCATCCATGCACCCTTTATAGGGCACCTAAAGCACCCCACATAGTTTGACCCACATGGTTTCCTAAAAATTTGAATCCCATGTGAAATGCCTCTTCCCTACCTTCTAAGGTTTCAGAGTCACTATTATGGGCCACATGGTTTAAGAAAAACTATGCACCCTCCCCAACCCCATTAAAACATTTGTTTCTGGGTCTGGTGCTCCTGAAATCCAATGAGTCACCTAGGAAACTCTTCAAGCCTTTACCTAATCTCAAAAAAAAACAATTTAGGAGGTTTGAACTATCTGAATTCTATTCCAATTCTCAGTTTTAAATTTGACCCATCCAGTAACTGAAAAATTTCAAAATCCCATTTATTTTTGTCTCGTTAAAAAAGGGATTCTATACTAGCCACATGGTGAATTTTAAAATAAGACACCCATATTTCAATCTAACTTTTGTAGAAATATTATGCTTACACAATGGGAAATTTAGGTACATTTATTATATTTTAATCACTTATACTACACAATTTGGTTACCATCATTGTATTTCAATATCCAATAAAAAGATAAACACAAAATTTATCATTACATATAAAAAAGGAAAAATGTTAAATTTTTTAATGAATCCTATATCATTAAAAAAATAAGAAATATATAAATTAAATAAATCGAATACTTACATAAATAACTGAAAAAAGAAATTTTTTTTCCACCACTAATCAATAATAAAAGAGAATTTCAAAAGGAAAAAAGACATCACCACCCACACCATTAACCATCTAAAATCAATGAACCATAACTTCAATCACAATATGAAAAATGAAAAATACAATCAGAGTAATAAGGAACATGTCTAAGTGAATTAAATCTTCATAAATATACTCTTGTACCTTGATAACACCTTATTCTAAATAAATAATATTGTGGAAAAATTATCAAAATGATACACATTAAAAACAGAGGTGAGGCCTTCAACCAGAACTTGATCAGTGGAAAACCCAAGGGTAGTAACCTAAACTTGGATAAAATGTTATCCCAGTAAAATAAATAAAAATATCATGATTGATCTATTGAGTAGTTAATAATTTAGATAATTTAAATATTAAAATTTACTTAAACATAAAATCATTCATCAAAATTTATTTTATAAAGTTTCCATATTAAATTATTATAGGTAAGAATAATTAACATAAATTTCAATAGAGGTTTATCATCAATCTAATAATCCCTTTCTCCACTCCATCAACACCCAATATAGGTTTGGAAAGTTTATTTAGTATCCTTTCAACCAAGGATTCTCATTGATGATTGAAAAAAACTTAGACATAGTTTTTTCAATTGATATCAACTATTAAATTTTAAATATAAAAACATCCATTTGTAATAGCCCTACATAAAGTATAATAATTAATAAATTATGGAAATAGTGAAACAATGATTTTGATATTTCTAGAATAGAAGAAAAATCAGTGGTTCTAAATGTAAAACTAAACGGACCAAAACAAAAAAATGGAATTAAAATAAACAAGAAAAATATAATAAGTAATTAAATCTATTAATAATACAAGTTTAATATTTTAAATTAAATTTATTCCTTTATAAATAGTAATTATAATATTATCTATTGTTGAAAAAATTTAATAACTGAATGAACATGATAAATAATGTTTGAAACATGTAGTGATAGTTATTTTACACTATTAATGGAAAATATAATATAATTTTTTATAAATTTTTAAATGTAATAGAAACATTTTATTCATGAAATATTTATGTGAATATATTTTATCAAGTAATATTAAAACATTAAACCAAAAGTTCAATTGGGTTTACTCTATTAAAAATTTAATTTAATATCCTTTCATATATCTAAAAACCATTTTAATCAATGTCATTTTATATAAATAATAGTGTTTTTTTATTATATTTATATTTACTATACATTCCTTAGGTGATCATTGTTTTTGGAATAACATTTTTAGGATTTTTCTATTTTAAGGGTTGGTTTTTTATTTTATCATTATATACAATATTTTTTTGTGGTACATGTGTTTCCAAAAGTCTATAAAAAAATATTATTTAATAGAGAACTTAGTTTTTAATTATTAAATAGAAAATATATATTTTAATAATTGATTAATAATAGAAATATACAACACAGATTAATTTATTTTCATTAATATGTTTTTTAATTGACAATTAGTCAGTCATTTTTTATAAAATTTTAATATGTGTGGAAATATTTTGTTTTAATCAGTGCCCCAATGTTGTTAAAATTTCATTTCCATTCAAAAAATGTTCTCTTAATATAATTAATTTTTAAATATTGTTTCAAAGAAATTATAAAATTTAATATATTCATGAACCATGTATAAAAATTATTAAAAATAGAACATTGATCTTTAAAGTTTGATCAATACCATATTTTGATCTGAAAACACTCTAGGAGAAGAGGTCGAGCTATATTAACACAATAAAATTTATTCCAAATAATACTTATTGAAAAATTATTTTTAATAATTAACATGTAAAAAATAGTAATTCCGAAAAGTACTTTTGAAATGATTTTCTACCGTATCTATAATTTTTTTAACTACTTTCATCATCTCTCAAAAAAACACTTTGAATTATTAGCTATTAATCTAGTTGAAAAAAACAAAAACATTTAATAAAATACACAATTTCATCAAAATCAATATATTAATAGGTAAAAATAGATTTTTTATGTTTCAATACTTTATAAAATTAGTTATTTAGTTCAAATAATCAATTTCAATATCTACCTAATATTTACTATGGAACCGGTTAATTTCAAAACTGTAAACGTACAATACTTTTTCTACAATTGTTTTTTGTTTCTTCATATAGGATAATAGCCTATCTTTTCAACCAAAATTTTAATAATTTTTAAAAAATAAATATTCACATTTCACAGTAGATATCACAAGATTTATAATATTATAGAATCATTAACCATGACATCAATGATTTTTTTGTTATGATAGGAAAAATAAATCTGTTTTATTAAAGAAATAATAAAAATATTTTTTTATATATTTTGGTTTCCAAATCCAAATATTTTATATGGGTGGAAATATTATTTTGTAATAGGGAACATTATAATGTAAAAAACGTGATAATAAATATATTTTTTTTAACCTGTTTAATATTGAATTTTTGTAAAACATTATCAACTACGCTTCATAACATACTTATACACTAATTCCAAATATAATTATCATCTATCCATATGTTTAGAAACTCTAAAAACTAATATATAAATTTCTCTTCCAGGTATAAAATTATACATCATTAATAAATATAATAGGCTCTTATACGAATTAAAGAAAAAATATATTCTGATTAAAATATATCATTATAAACTCCCATAAAATAATTTAATTTTGGTGGCCTCTTGGGGGAATTTTAATTACATACACAATTTTTAGGTATTCATTTTTTTCCCATAGTTTCTACCCACATCCTCCCCCAACTCATTATTTAAAAAAAATAAAAAAAATAAAAAATTATTGAATAATTTTTAAAAATATAACCCTTGATCTATTATTTATTAGATTTATTATAAAAAAATTATTTTTTATCAATTTATTTATTTTTGGTTAAATTAAATTTATTTGGTGGATTTCATTATGTGATGCACCAAGTTAAACTTTTGATACATGCAAATATTTTTATATTGTTTTTCATACAACACTAATTTTTAACAAAACCATGATATATTATGAATATAATTATATAAATTTGATCATTGTAACCTATCCATTAAACTAAGTGATATTAATACTTATAACTAATTTTCAAATATTAATCATAATTTATATATATAAATAAAACATATTGATAATAAAATAATTTTTTTGGTAATGTCTTTATATGTTTCAAAAGTAGTATTCTCTTAAAAACTATTATTTTCTATGTCATTTTGTAAACAATAATAAAATTAATTTATGATACTTTTAAAAAATTAAATTTATTAAATAATATTTATTTTTTAAATATTTATTTCAAAATAATATATTATTGAATTTTTTTTATGTTCCTATAAAGTATTTTTTATGAATATTGGAAATTATTGAATTTTAATTTTAAACTGCCTTTTTTATTTAACTTATTTATAATGTGAAATTATAATTATAATTTGTTTTTATCTATAATAATTTAAATTATACGTATATTAATACAATATATTTCATTTGAATCAATTACATATTGAAATTTGGTATGAAAAACTTTTAATATTTTGATAATTTTCAATTTAAAACTCTATTATTTCATCACATATGCATGATTAATATTAATTTAATTTTGTACACTTATATGAATGGTATTTATAAAAATGGATTCCATATTTATATTAATAATAATTTATAATGAATAATAATTTCGACTTTACTTTTGACAAAAATGAAATGTGAATGCATTAAAAATTAAATAACACGATTAAGTTAAAAATTGGTTTACCAAGGGTTAAACTAAAATAATAAGGGTAAAAATCACCTATACACTAGACTGAAAACAATTTTAAATGAATATTTATACAATTTAACTTATATTATTCTATTATTAAATAGGTTTTACCATTTTAACTTTTTGAAAATTTCTGTTGAATTCTATTTTTCCAAAATTTATAAGCTCTCTACCAACCTCACTTATAAAATGCCACCCACTCTCCTATATTCTTCCCACTATAAAACCTATTTATATTGACTAATAACATACCAAATAACATCTCAAATTTACTCCCCTCTTCCTAGAATCCTTATTTTGGGTATAAATCCATCTAAAGAATGTTTTTTTGTGAAAACCTATAGGGAATTCTGAAAAAATAGGTAATGCTCAACAATAAACATTTTTGTTTTATTTCTTCCTCCACCACATTAAATTATTATTATATATTTATTATATTAAATCCTCAGTATATCCCATATATAGAGATGTTTTTATATTAATTTAATGACGTAAAACCATCTCCACCTCCATAAAATGGATTACAAAATAATCATTCGTTTGTATGGTAGACAACCACCCCGTGAACCGATGTCATTCGTTTTTTAATTAAAAACTATCAAGGAGGGTAATAATGATTAATTTTTTTTATATTTGATATATATTATTTTATTATCTTACTAGAATTATATAATTGTTATATCACACAAAAATATATGCTTTCCATTTTGTGGGTAAATAATAATTTCGTTCTTATGTACAGTGGACTATCGCCTCATGAAGCGTTGTGATTTGTTCAAATATTACATGGAATGTATTTTCTATGGGTTAAATATAAAAACTGATATATATGGAATAAATTTTATTTTTGAATGATAATATATGGTATATTTGTTTTCTTTCAATCCAACTGGAAAATGGAACCAAAATTTATGTGTGCGTGTGAAATACAGTCTCCATTCATGGTGAATTTCATTTCCATTATTTTATAGATTATTATAAATACATATATACTAGATATATATGGTATTTATATTATATTTATAACTATTATGTTTTTTATATCCTGATTAAATTAATATGATAAAAAATATTACAAATCTAATCATTTATGAAAAACAAAGAGGTTATTATCAAAACATAACTTTAACATGGAATCGTTAATAAAATTGAACTAAAAGACGTAATAAATTCATATATGTTATGATATATATATATATGAATATTATTCATTAATTTATTTATAATATAATTATATTTATTTTACAATACCTTTTAATGAGTATAATGGATGTCAATACTTAAGGTAAGGGATTTATGTCTCAATGTTTCTTCTTTTAGATGTACAATATGTTATGCACCTATATTATTTCAAAATATTAATATAAACCCCATTTAAAATTAATATCATTATTTTATTATTTCTCATGATATTTTATGTTCCATTTTATGTTATTACTTCATGTTTATTTTGAATGAATGACACTAAAGTGGTAATGATTTCATGTTACAATCTTATCATTTATCAAGTTTTTTTATGATAATGTTTCCAATTATAAAATACTATAATCCATCTCTCAATAACTATAATGAATTTTTTATCCTATTGTAATTCATGATATATTACACTAATGGTACTTTTTTCCACTTTTTGGTACTTAATATTATTCTGAAATTTTTTTTTGAAAAATCCATCATTATTTTTATCTTCAATCAGAGATCTATTTTCTTCGAAAATCATGTTTTCTAAAAATGTTTTCAAAAATGTTTTATTATTTTTAATGTAAATTTTTACCAGTTTTTTTAAATTTTTTATAAATTTTTTTTAATGGAATATTCCTTCCATTTTCCAAATAGTTCTTGTTTCGCTTTTAATGAAAATGTGAAAGGAAACTTTATTTTAATGTGTATTTCATGGACACAATTTTCCAAATTCATGACCAATAATTAATTTAATGATTAATTTGTATTTTTTTCAATGTTATTTTCAATGAATATTGATTTTAAAAATGTTTTATGATTTAAAAAACATATTTCAAAGTGGAAAGTTTTTTCTATAATAAATTATTTAAATGATCATTATTAATTATGTTTCACATATGAAGATATCTATTGGTGTTACATATGTTTTTATAGGGATATGATTAAAGGATACAGTTCATATTATTTTTATGAATGGTTTATGATTGATTTAATTATTTTAATGAAAACAATTTATCATCCATGGGTTATTAAATGATAAAAATGTTATGAAACCTGATTCATTTGATGCATTATACACTAATGAAATTATTATTAAACCTATCCCTTTCTCATAGGTTCTGATATCATGAAATTTTTATAATACCCATTCCATTTCATGGGTTATGGTATGATGAATATTTCATGACCTATTGGAACACATGTTTATCATTTTTCATTATTTTATGGTTGGTACTTATATCTCTCTCAAATGAATTTGGTAATGATAAATTTTCAATGAGAATGGAGGGTACATATGTGATTATCACATACCCAAATAGGAGGATACATGGGTGGTTATCCGAATCCAAAAAATGAGGGAACAAAGGTGGCTATCCCAATCCAAAAAAAGGGTATGTTTGAGGTCATCAAAATCCCAAAGAAAGTACATGGTTGTTAATTCCAATACTAATATGTTATAAATGTCTTCATGGGAATACCTGGGATAATATTTTCTATACTTATGTGTATTTGGTAAATTCTATGTCTTATGCCAATGTTATTTTCTTATAGATCATTTTATTTTATTAGCTTATTATTTATGTCTTATTGAATACCAATAATTATTCAAGGACTCAAGATTAATATATTTGATTTGATGGGTATCATTTGTTAATGTTATGATCATATTCTCATAACCTTATGTTCATATTATTCTTACGAATCACCCATGTTTACCCATACTGAGAATCAGGTCTCATAATTTATTTTGTTTCATTTCCCTAGGTTATGAACATATGTATTAAGTATGATATTTCTAATAAGGGTTATATGTGGGAAGAACTTAGTGGAAGATGAAATATATCACTTATGGACTAGTGTTTATGTTTCCAAGTTTCTAAATCCAATAAACTATTTTAGTTCTTAGTAATGTGTTTATTTAAAGTAATGAATATTCAAAAAATTGAGGAAATATCTATGTATGATAATCCTAGATCACTAAAGTTGGAATCAACAGATTTTTTCTAACTTCAGGAAACTTGGATGAGAATACCTTAATTATATCCATAAGGATATGTCTGAGGATAATTCTTAGTATGAGTCAATGTTTACCAAAATGTATTGGAATTTTGGAATAGGTTAGAGAAATTGGATTCTATGGAATACATCCACGTATGGATAATACAATTGTATTTGGATCTAGAATATATGTTCCTAGTGGTAAAAACCCCAAAAACACCACATTGAGCTAGACTTGGTCAGGAACTAGAAAAAAAAATGGTTCTTTCTATACACCTAGTTTGACACTCATCGGGGACATTCTTTGGGAATTCCCAAACTACTTATGAACCATCATTAATGATTTAAAAAGAATATAATTGTTAATGACCTATTAAAAACCTAAAGTTTCATAGATTAAAAAATATGGTTTCATAATTTAGATATACTACAAGTGAATTTTCATGATTATGTGGTTTCCCACCATGATTATTGTTTCTTATTATATGATTCACAGTTATAGTCAATAGATGGAATATAAAGGAACTGTGTTAATACTGAGTGAAACAAACAATGAACTGATTTTTCTTTTGATAATCTAAATGTTATTGGAGTTTTAATTCAAAATCATGTTTTTATGATCACAAAAATTTTCAAATATATGAATCATGTAATGATTCCAAATGAACAAAGGAGGGAAAACTTTATTGATTCCTTCATAAAGAAACATACACCTTCAATCTGAGGATCTCCTAATCCACTAGTTTTTTAAAATGGATCAATACCACTGAATATATATTTTCCATAATATGAGGAAGCATGATAAAATTGACTCAGTGGATTGGGATGAGTTCAATATCTTATTTTTCAATAAGTACCTTCCTTTTATTATTTATACTATGATGTTTAAAGAGTTCCTTGAGTTAAAGAAAAAGGATCTGGAATCTGTTGGTACCTATGAGGAAAATTTTACAATATAAGAGTGGTATGATTTTTGTATTCTCCTCCAACCTGAATGTAAGGTTGATTCTTTCTTTAGTGGTAGAAAACTAAGTTTCCTATGAGATATATCCATAAGATAATTCAGTAGCTATGAAAATATTGATCATTGTGATATCAAGGTAGAAATGGATCTTGGATTTATGTATCTATCTCATGGATTTAACAAGAAAAGGAATATTTATTTCAATGGAAAATAAGATAATAATGGGGAGAATAAGACAATATTTATTTTATTATAAAATTGAGAAAAGAATAATGGTGGGAAATATCATAATGGGAAAATTATATATTTTATGTGTTTAAGGAATAGAAATTAGGAAATTTATTATCAAAGTGATGAGAAGAAGTAAGCTAAAGATACGAATAGTGAAAAAACTAAATTGAATTCACCTCCTAAACTTTTATTCTTCATGTGTAAAAATAATGGGAATTATTCTAAATAGTTCCCAAATATTCTATTTAATAATGAAAATCATGGTCAATAAAATTTTAAGCCGAGGGAAAATTAGAAATTTCATTCAATCATTGTTTCAATGGAGGGGTGTGATAACTATTTGGATAAAGATACACTTACCATCCACTCAACAATAACTAATGTCTTATTTGAATTTGGGTCAACCCATTCCATCATATCTAAAAAAATCATAAGGGTATCAAGATTCTACCCAAATAATCAGATGTGTAATTATTTGTGAAATCCCTAAATTGTATGGTGATTACATCTCAAGTATATGATTCCTCTCCTATTGATATTAGAAGGAATGTCTTTCCTTGAAATCTTGTCATTCTTCCTCTAGTTGGATTTGATGTCATCTTAAGCATGGATTTCATCTCTCTACATAAATCCCCACAAAAATTTTAATGAAGGAAAGTCATGTATGATATTCCAAATCACAAATCGATCATATATCAAAAAGATGATATGTACAAAATTATTATGGAGATCACATTCAATGTATGGTTCTTAATTCATATTTAGAAGGGTTTTTTTATCTGATATGGTTGGGAATAATTTTACATCAATGACATGCCTATTGGGAATTTATTAATTCCTTCTAGAATAATTTCCTATTATTCCACCAAAACATGAATTTTATTTCTTAATAGAACTCACACCTAGTGGAACACCAATTTCCAAGACTCCCTATAGAGTGGTCCTAGTTGAGTTTTTGTAATTAAAGAAGCTACTCCATGAAATCCTTTTCATGGGATTCATTCATCCAAGTGCACCCTCGTGGGGTAAACCTATTTATTTTGTTAAAAATAATAATGTATCACTACAACTCTTTACTATTTATCGTGAGAGGAATAATATTACAATTAAGAAAAAGTATCATTTTCCACATATTGATGACTTGATTGATAAACTGTGTGGAACTTAATACTTTTACAGGAATAACCTTTATTCAATATATCATCAATTGAAGGTCATGAAGGATTATATACCCAAGACAAAATTCTGTTAAAAGTATAGACACTATGAATACATAGTGATTCCATTTTCTTTACAAATTCCCCTAATATTCTCATGAAATTAATTAATACAATATTTAGAGATTACCTTGATTAGGTTTTGGTAGTATTTATAGAAAATATTCATATCTACTCAAAGAGAAGGCCAGATCAGGAAGTCCATTTTATAATATTTCTAAGTACCCTAAGGAAGGAGAAACAATATGAAAGTTTTTCCAATTGTGAATTTTTGTTGCAAAAGGATTCATTATTGGGTCATACAATCTCCAAAGTAGGAATATTCATAGATCCATAAAAGATAGAGGCTATTGAATGTTGGAATAGTCCAATAAAATTGACTAATATCTATATTTTTCTTTGTTCATGTTTATATTATTGATGGAATCTATAGAATTTTACTTGACTATATAAACCAATCACTAAGTTAAATCAGAATAGTGATAAGTTTCTCTAGAAAAATAAATGTGGGTAAAATTTAAACTAAAAAGAAGGTCTGTTAACATACCTCTTCTTACATTAACATATAATGGGGAAGTGTCTGTAATCACTAGTGACACATTCAATAAGGTATTAGGATGTTTTCTTACGTATAATGGAATTTTCGTATCTTATTCCTCACCAAAACATAAGATTGATGATAAAAATTACTAAACACATAATTTGGAGTTAGCTGCTGTAATTTTTTAATTAAAGATATGGAGTCATTATTTTTACGGAGAAAAGTTTGTTATATATATTGAATTTTTTTAATAAAGTATATATTAAAAAAAAGTAGTCTAATATGCAACAATGAAGATGGTAAGATCTAGTTACATATTATGAATTAAAAAACATTACCACCATGGGAAAGATAACATTTTTTCCAATGCATTAAATCAAAAGGGTCATCCTATCTTATCCTGAATGAGGATCAATAGATATTTGATAATTCTATATTTTCAAAGGGAGGATTTTGAAATCATGATGTATTTGAAAAAATATTACCTTTCTCAACTAAATATTCAAATATCAATCCATGTGAAGATTAAATAGGTGTAGAAGTAAGAAGAATATTTTCCAAGAAGTTTATAAATGTTCCTATGTTTAACCTTGGTCATGATGAAATGATAAGGTTGAGGAATAGTGTATTTGTTCCTTACACACCAGAATATAAGAAGGAGTTATTTGATGAGATACATTGTTATTCATGCTCTATTAATCATGGAAGTATAAATATTTATAGATATTTGAAACAATTCTTCTGGTTGGATGGAAGGAAAAGTGATATCAAATAGTTTGTATCTCAGTTCATGGAATGTCATCATGTTAGAAAAAAATATTAATTTATAAAGGGATTTTGTATATATTACCCATACTAGAATGTAAATGGGAGAACAACACCATGTATTTTGTTGAAATATTTCCTAAAACTTATAAATATCATAATTCTATATTGGTGGTAGTTTATCACCTTACAAAGTAACCACACATCATTACTATCTTAAAAGACTTATATCGAGATCATATAAAAGGATATACATTAAGGATGTTGTAAGGTTTCATGGAGTACCACATTCCATTATGTCTTATCAGGGTCTGAGGATAATCTTAATGTTCTGGTGAAGTCTTCAGACAACTCTTGATGTGGAGTTCTATTTCAAAAATGGATATCATCCTCAGACAGATAGTCATTCTGAAAGAAAAATTAAAACCCCTGAGGATATGTTTAGATCATAATCTTTGGATTTCAAAGGTGGTTGGGAATAACACTTTCCTTTATTTGAGTTATTTACAACAATAGATTTCAATAAATCATTCTGATGGCTCCATTTGAATATTTTTTTTGAAGTAAATGTATATCTCCAATGTGCTAGAATAAATTTTGGGATACAAGCTCTTGGGACCTGAGATAGATGAAGAAATGGAAGATAAGGTTAAATCTGTTTAGCATCATATCATGGAATCTCAATTTTGGAATAAGGATTACACTGTTAATTACCAGCATGATCAAGAATTTCAAGTTATTGATAAGGTTTTTCAAATAATTTCCTCTATGAAGAAGGTTATGAGATTTGGTAAGATAAGGAATTTAATCACTATGTATATCGGTACTTTTGACGTTCTTGATCATGTTAGGATAATATCCTATCGATTGGTGCTTCAACTAAACCTGTATCAATTCCATGATTTATTCCATGTATATCTCCTTATGAAATACATGTTTTACACTCCACATATAATGAAATCAAATATCATACTAGTGGAGTAAGATCTTTCTTATAAAGGAGAAATCAATGGATATTGCGGGTCAAAAAGAAAAAGTTAAATGAAACAAGACCACTCTCTTTTTCAATATTTGGGGGTGAAAAAAATAGTTTTATGAATCTAAGTGGGAACTAAAGGGAATGATGAGGCTGAAGTAACCTCATTTTGTTGTATTGGACTAATGAATATGAGGGAGAAATTCATTTTATTATGGCTATAATTTAACAACCCTATTTTTGATAAGTTTATTTTAATCGAACAATTTATTGTTCTTTGATACCTTTAATTTCTCTTAAAATCTAGTTAAGATTATGCTACATGAAACTCCAGCTTATCTTATGTTACATGCAACATGGAGTTTTAACAAAAAAAATGATATTTTATTAATATAATTATATAAATTACATCATTAAAACCCATCGATTAAATATAGTGAGATGAATAATAAAAAGTAAATTTTAAATATTATTTATATATTTTATATAATTAAATCATATTTATAATAAAATGCATAATTTTCTGTAATGTATTTATATGTTTCGAAAATACTATTTTCTAGAAAACTATCTTTTTTATCTCTTCTCTAAACAATAATGAAATTAATTTTCAATACATTTAGAAAATTAATTTGATAAAATAAAATTTATTTTGGAATTAATAATTTCAAAAATATCTTCTAGTTAATTTGTTATATATTTTGGAAGACCATCATTTTTTTATGAATAGTGAAAAAATAATGAAATTTAATTGAAAACTACTATTTAGATTAATTTATTTACAAAACTAAATTATATTCTTAATTGTTTTTAATATATAATTCATTCAATAATACACAATTTTATCCAATTTAGTTTATTTTAATCATTTATATATTGAAATTTTATATAAAAATGTTGTAAATATTTGATCATTTTCACTTAAAAAACCTATATTCCCATCACATCTAGAAGATTAATTTTAAATTATTTTTCCCACTTTTGTGAGAATGATTTAAAAAAATATATTAAATATTGGGAACCATAATAATTTATAAATTATAACAAGTTCAACATAATATTTTATAAAATTGAATAGTGAATTGTCTAAAAAATAATTAATGTTGTTAAGTGAAAAAATTGGTTTACATGGGATTAAACTAAATTTATAACAATAAATATCACCACCCCATTTGTTTGAAAACAATTTTATGGCCATATTTATACCATTATCTTATAAGTTTCAATAATGTCTTAATTTGGACCCTTTTACATATAAAAAATTAGAGGGAATTTTCTCTTTCAAAAATTTAGAGGTTTTATACTCACCTCAATTTTAAAAGGCCACCACATTTCATCTCTTCTTTATACATTCAAAAATATTTGGTTCCACAAATACTGACCCATATCACATTTAAAATTCTTTCTAATCATCCTATAATCCTAAATTTTGTAAAAAAATCCATACAATTATGGCTTTTTGTGAAATCCTAAGGAGGATGCCCAAAGAAGAAGTAACATTTATCAATAAACATTATTGTTTTCTTCTTCACCCACCCACTAAAATTATTAGTATATACTAATTATATAATAACCTGAATATATTTCAAATGTAGAGATGTTTTTATATTAAGGGAATGACCAATTACTTTCCCCACTTCCATCAAATGGGTTACGAAATCATCAATTTTGTGTATGAAAGACTATAACCTCCCAAACCGATGTCGTTCATTTTTTACATTACCACCTATCAGGGATGGTCATAACAATGTATTTTTTTAATTAATATATATATTATTTTTTTTGATTTTATTATGATTTTATAATTCTTATATCACACATACTTTCTTTCTTTCCATTTTGTGGGGATATGATATCTTCGTTCATGTGTAAGGTGAACTGCATCCTCGCAAAGCGATTTGACTCATTTACTCTTTACATGGAATGATTTAATTATGGTTATAATAAAAATATTTGATATATATTAAAATTTTTTTGGAATGATAATATATCATATAAATTTCATTCATTCATTCAATAAGAATATGAAAACAACATTCACGTGTTGGTACGACCTACCATCTCCATGAATGACATATTTCATTTTCAACATTTTATAGATAATTATAATTACATATAATATGAATATATATGGTATTTATATAATTTTTATCATTATGGATATTATTAAAACATTATTATATTATGTGGAGAAAAAATATAACAAATCAAAGCATATATGAAAGAAAAAGAGGTTATTACCTGAAACATAACATTAACGTGGAATCATTAATATATCGGTAATAAAAGGTCATCAGAAATCATATTTGGTATTATATATATGAGTTTGATGTTGTAATATATATATATATATATATATATAATAAAATTATATTTATTATACATCTGGTTTTAACAAGTATGATGGAATTCAATACTTAAGGTTATATATTTTTGTCTCAATTTTCCTTCTTTGAGATATATATTATGTTATGGTGCTATATTCTCGAAAAAGGTAAATAAAAATCCCATCTCATATGTCATATCAAGAATTTAATCACCCCCATGATATTTTAAATTTAATTGTGTGTTATTCCATCATTGTACTTATGAATCGATGTTTCTAATTTTTAATTAATGTTTGCACTATTTTAAGTTTCTTTCGCAGTTTATAACATGATGAAATTTTTATAAAACTAGCTTCATTCAACTAATTGATCTATGATAAAATTTTTATGAAAAATATCTCTATTACATAGGTTCTGATATGATGAAATTTTTTTTATAACCATTTCCTTCAATGGGTTATGATATGATGAATGTTTCAGGATATATTGGCACACATGTGTGTTATATTGATTATTTGGTGAGTGGTACCTATATCTCCCTACAATTAATTATGTAATGATAAATGTTCTATGATATTAATGGGTGCATTAGTGGTTTTACCATTCCAAAAAAATGATGTTACACATTTGGTTAACCAAATACCTAAAAGATGGTATGTGGGTGGTTATCCTAAGACCAAATCGTGGTTATACATTAGTTCATCCCAAATCCAAAGTGGGTATATGGGTGGTTAGACTAATACTAACATGTTATGAATGTCTTAGAGGGAAACCATGACATAAGAGTTTTTATGATTTTGTGTATTCCACAAAGTCCATGTCTTATGAAAATATCAGGCTCTCAGGGATCACGATATTTGATTTACTTATCATTCTTGCCTTATTTACTAGCAATCAATACATAGGGACTTAAGATTATGATAGTTCATATGTAGAGTATAGTTTTCTAATGTTATTCGTGTAACATCCCAAGTAAGTAATGAATAATATATATTTTTATCTATGTCTATTAATGATTAAGATAGTGTTATAGAGGCTTAAAATGAAAATAAATACAATCTTATGCATGGAATACACTAATATTCTTAAAAGATTGTTTTAGTGCCTTTTGATGGCAAACCATTTTTGAATCTATATTTTGACAATTTTATAAACTATGTTTGTCAAAATAAACTTATTCTTTATGATTGGGATATCAAAATTTACCTTGTGTGAATTTTTGGTATTTTTCTGACAATGTTCATTTTTTAATGAATAGTGAAAAATACTGCATTTTACATCAAAACTGCTTTTTAATCTAATTTATTTATATGATTATATTATGTTTTGAATTGGTTTTGAAGTGAAATTATAATATATTTTTACCATTTTAACCAATGGTGGTCATTGGAATCAATTTCACTTTGAAATTAGACTTAAACTGGTGTCAATCTTTTGATACTTATTGTTTTGTAAAAACACGCTATTTGCTATGGCAGCGGGAATTAATTATTAAATTAATTAATGTGACTTATATGATTTTAATTTTGTAAAATAGACTTCATTTTTGAATTCGGAACATCAAATATAGCTTAGGGCGAATTTTTGGTAATTTTCTGAAAAACTTCAATTTTTGATGAATAGTGAAACCACTAAGTGGTAATCAAGCAAACTGATTTTTCAGTTAAATGAAAGTTTACCACTAATGTGTATTGAATTTTGAAAATCCGACATACATGGTTGTCATTAAGAAGTAAAATGTGGTTCAATGAGATTAAAATAATTTTTTGGTGAATAGTAACTTATTAAGTTTTTAATCGCGATTAGTGGTAATTAGTGTAGTTTAAGGTATAAATAATGCTTTAATAATATGAAATGACCTAGACACATGTCCCAACCTTATTGGTTGTGTAATGGACGACCAATACAAGCCATGGGTCAACTTGGGGACCCCATGGAGACATTTTGGTTGGGAAATGACATAAATAACTTTTTATTTAATGTAAAAGTAAAAATGACACAAACATAATATGTTTTACGAAAACAATTTTTACATGGGGTTATAAAGATCATATATTTTATTATAAATAGTAATTGGAAAGATAAAAAGATTTACTACATCATAGTATTTTTTTTATTATTTTTAGACATTAAATAAATTAAATTATTTATGACATAATAATGATTCAGCGATGACCTCATTATTTAACGATTTAAATAAAATGGAAAGATAATGTAAAATCTATGAACTACACATGTCCAAAACCAATTGGATGAGTGGATTTCTAACCCTTATCACCTTATCCACGAATTATATCAATGTGGGACCTTTTAAAACCGAAAAACATTTTCAAATAAAGTAATATTTCTTTACTTTCCAAAAGTTCCCCTCCTCTCCTCTTATAAAAGGCCCCCACCTCTACCTCATTTCACACACTTCTCAAGCCTTTGGCTCGGCCAAACCCTGACCATTTACTCTCTCCACATCCCTCTCCTCATCCTAGAGGATTCACTTTGGGAATAATCCTTTCAAAGGAAGCCTTTAGGCTCAAATCAAAAGGAGTTACACTTTTAAAGGTAATTCATTATCTCATGTTCATTTGTTTTATTTTGCTTCTCCAACCCCCTAAACTCTTTTTATTTACTTATTTTGTAACAACACCAGTATCTTAAATATAAAAGGATGTTGTTATAATATTTATTTGAGCTACACTCTCACACAACTACATCAAATGGTTAAAGAACATACGGTTTCCGTGGATGGCGAAATTCTGCCTCCCGAAACGATGATTGTTCAACACTCATTTAACACCTTCAAAGGTGGCCATTATGATGTCAATATTTTTATATATGATATATAATATGTTTATGTTTTCCTTAAGCTTCTGTTTTTTTCATTTTGGGCATACCTTTATGGTTTCCATTATGGGTAAACACGATATCTTCATTTTAGGAAGTGCGGACTACCGCCCCCTCAAAGTGATTTGATTCGTTAAATACCATATGTGGGACATATAATGGATGTAACTATGATATTATATATGATATTATACTGGAATTATAATATAACTTTATATAATTATGATTCCTTTCTATAAAATATGAAATAGAAATGAAAGTAGCGTTCATGCGTACGTACGGATTACCGTCTCCATGAATGGTGCATTTCATTTCTTACCTCTAAATGATTATGTAATATTATAAATTCATGTATGTACTGGATATATATGACATATATGATATCTAAATCATGAATACCATTCTGGATATAATGAAACTTTGACCAAATTAACAACATGTAATGTAAGAAGTCTATTTTTGACTTAAGAACCAAATACCGACAAAATGAACATTATTAACTTAAATGATTACATGATGTTCATAACATGGTATAAAAGGAATAATGAACTTGAAAAAGATTCTTAAGCAAGTAGAGATTAACTCAAGTTTATTATTCAGGAAATTAAAGAACGGCCGGGTCAATTCGGATACGAGGTATGGGACTTCGTCTCAATCTCCTTTCGTTGAGGCATATTTTATTTTATACACAACTTTCTTTTATACGGTGTATAAACCCCTTTGAATTTTACGTTTATTCAAAAGGAATCTTTTTTATACGAAGCGTTTACTAAACGACAAAAGGGAATGTTTTTTTCGTACGTATGCGGCGACAACGACTTCTCCGCCGTCGTGACCGTTATTTGAGTTTCGGCTTCCTCTACAAGCCATACCTTCTTTTTAAAAGAAAAATAAATACCATGTTTTACTTTTCTTTTATTTTAGTATTGAAAATGGTTTTCATAATGTTTTTATATCAATGTGTTGTATTGATATCTTGTGATTGAAATGTGGAAATTTTATGTTTCCTTTATGCATGTTTTATGTGATATGATTATGTTATGGTTCTTGGGCATTATTATGAAGACGGGTGGTTCCGTGATAAACTAAGGGCGGGTGAGCCCGTTATAGCTCTCCAATGCATTGGGTAACGCGAAGGAGTGAAACGTTAAGGTTTCTCCGAAGAGATTTTAGGGAATATACTGTGATGGGTATTCCAAACGTAACCAAGAGGGTTACTCCCTACGTAAGAATGTTATGAATGCCTCAAGTTACCTTTATGTCTTATGATTTCTATGATTTATTCATGATTTTATGAGGTATGTTAAAGTGCCTATGTTTTATGGGTAAAGTATTATTTCATTCTTATGTATATATGAACTCATGTTTCCTTTCCATGTTTTTTTTATAACCCATACTGAGTTTTTATGCGCATCCCAAGTTTTTGAAATGTTTTTCACAGGTCAAGGGAAAGGTACATGATAAGATGATAGAGTCAAGGATGTGTCAAGAAATAATCCATGTTTTATTTTAAATGTGTTTCCATTGATGGGAATGAAGAATACTATCTTTATGTAACCACTTTGTTTATATGTGGAATTTAACGCAAGTTTTATGATCTAATTCTCTAAAACTCTAAACCCGAAAAGATCCTCAATGTGTAATCTTGTAATAACTCAAGATTAAGTAAGGTTTAAGGCTGGGGCCTTATAATTCGCATGTTCTTATACAATTATTTCTTGGTTATGCTTATATGTCTCCCTTATTTTTTCTTACTGAGCATCTAAACTCACCCTTTATTATGTTTCTATTAAAATATGTATTCTCCCATACCACTATTGAAAATAATTCTCTATATTATATCACAATATCATCTGAATGCCAATGCACTGATAAAATTTAAATATAGAATAGTATTATACAAAACCAAATTATTTAAATTTATTTTTTCAGTGTACAATTATTTTATTTATGTACCCCTTTTATACTATATTTGGAGTTCAAATGAGATGACCCAATCTAAACCTGAATATAATTCTCATTATTATTATAATTTAAATAATAAAACTCAAATATATTCTCACAATTATAGAACCAATAGGTTTTGTGTCTTTATATATAGGCCAAAAAACTTATTATCAGAAATTACTGATCCAACATCTCCCAAAAACACGTGACACACCCATGCCACTGATTTATATATATGTATATTTTTTGAGTATTTTATGTTAACCGATGTTTCAATATAGAGATGTATAATTCCTAAAGTATTTATTTTATCACATGGTTTCCCCATGGATAGGGAAAACCCAATGATTTTTTTGGAAATTATGAAAATGAAGTAATTCCTTGAATGTGGGTTTTTACTTGGTTGGGACACAATTTATCAAACTATGTGGGGTCTATAAGAAACATTATTTCATAGTTAGTGTTCTGGATTTACATTCATAGTTGGTGAATGTTAAGGGAATATATTATTTCCAAACCATCCATGCGGTAGAGGTTCAAATATTTGGATCCCCCACATTTGGCCTATCAATTCTCTAATTGGGCGTTTTAACCGTACAACTTTTGAGAGTTCTTAAAAATTTGAAATTCTTGAAATTCACTTATCAGGTAATTAGATATTTTTAAAATATATATTTATATATTTTCCCATGAAAAGTTGTAAATAGTTTTTGAAATATTTCAATACTTGGTGTGGAATTAGTCTCATGTCAAGTTTTTTTAAGAAGGACCTAGATAGTCATTCAATGGAATTAAAGTGCTTAAATGGGTGTTTTAAATTAATTTTTCAAATGGATTTCAAAATATGTTTTAATGTAATTATCGTAAAGGGTGTTCAAAATAATTTTTTTAATGGTGAAAGTGGTTTAGAAGATTAAAAATGCATTCAAAGGCCTATTTTAATTGAGTCCCTTCATTCTACGATGATTGATTTGGATTGATACCCCTCGTGGTATGTTGAATATTGATTCTTTGTACATGATTTTTAAAATAGGTTGTCTTATGAAAGGGTGTGGAAGGTGATATTAGATATATTTCTCATGCTTTATCACTAATTCAGTATTCTATTTTTCTTCTAATTTCATTCATTGATGTTGTGGTGATACTAGAAATCTAGTAGAAATCCTAGATGATTTCACCATTATTTTATATTTTAAGATGGTTTTCCCCAATTTAGACAATGCTCTAGCTGGGGTCTTGAGGCATGTTGATATTGAGTTATTCCCAGATTGGTTGTGGCCTGGGAATGTTGAGTTCTACTAGTATCATTTTCATGACTTAGGGAAGTCTAATTGGATTTATCATCTCATTGAAAGGTTATTTTAGCTAATAATTGGGTTCTAGTAGCCATTTTTGGATTGGTTTACTTGATCCATAAGGTGTTTCACAAGTCTATTAGTTACTATAGAGGATTTATTTGTGAATCATGATATTTTTGTTCTTTATATATCTCTTACCATTTTTTGCTGTGTGGCACCATTTCATTTTTTGTTTCTATTATTTATATGGATTTTTTGTTCCTATGGAGGTTTATATATGTTTGGACCCACTCTCGCCAATGATAGCAAAATGTGCAGAAAGAGATGATGACCCTAAAGTATCTTCTCCACTAGGCCCCAGGTAGGTGATTAGCACGAAGGGTATAAAAATCTCATCGAATGTGGTGAATTATGTTCTAAAATAATAAAGTATGAGGAGATAAGATGATTCATCCACAATAAACTCCATGACATAATATAAAAAAATCCAAAAACATTCCATAATTCTTTTATAATAAAAATATGTACATATAAAAGTATAAAAAGTATCTACCCAAAAGGAAAGCTAATGTGTCAATATAGAAACTATCCAAAATATTTCAAGATTGTACTATCCAGCACAATCCATGTAACCATCCTAAAATCCTGAAAACAATTTTATATAAATTGGATGAGTGTAAAAGTATACACAGTTAGAAAACCAAATTCTCACATGTACTTGTGAAAAAGGAATATTAATACACCAGTGAGAACAAACTGAATAACATCACATAAATAGGTCATATATCCATCCCAACATCACCATGCTATGATCACCAAATAAAGAATAACAATTATAATTATATAATAATAATTAAATATATAAAGGATACCTCTCAACACTTTCTCACTAATTTTCCACTATCATAACCCAAATGTCATACATCATATTTATATGGTATATTGTTAATAACATATACCAGTACCCCATAGCACGGTCACATGAAATCATTCACGCAAACTCTTGGGCCACCACCCCACATCATAGTCACACCTTATCTCATTGGAAAACAACTGGTCTTTCGCATCCCAACCACTACCACAACTAGAGTTGTAGGGTATCATGATCATGAAGGACATCAACCTCGTTCCATCATCCAACCATGCATAGCCCACACCATAAGTCTCCCCACAACACAGTCATATCAAATCCCACCCAAATAAACCTATTCCATATCCCAACAATATGGTCCTATCACATCTCACATAGATATACCTTGTAAATCACCTAGGAAACTATCAAAACTCCATCCATAATAGCCTATACATATCTCTTTCTGGTAATATAGACCAAGAAGGAGAGGGTAGGCAGCTAGCCATCCATATCAATAGGTTTTTGGGTAAAACTACCCTATTTGAAAATATAGGTGTCTACACATAGTTCTTGATGCGGGTGGATAAATATACAAATCACAAGGAATATAAACCTATATACATATATCCTCACAAACTACCATCCTATGGTTTCAGAAAAAATCACTAACCATATCAAAACATCCCCTCTTTCACTACCACCACTAAATTCATAACACCACACAAACCACATACTCAATATCACATTTCCATAAAATTATGTTATCTATCCACTTTGTTTTCATATTTTCCAAAAAAAAAATCATTTAAACACCTGGGGAATCATTTATTTATTTTTTAGTAATTTATATCCAATTAACCAAACCAAACCCCGACCATTTCAATTATTATTAAAATAATTAATTCATCACTACCTAGGTATCTATCACAATGAGACCACACAATCATAGGTGAAAAATGATACCATGGTACTATAATTCTTGATCTTGTAATGACATGGAACAAAGGGAGTTCTTGATACCCATGGGTTGGAGACTAGCACCCGACATTAAATTAGACAATGTTGGGGAGGAATTTTCCAAAACAAAACAGATTAAAGTACTTCAAGTCAGAATCCACAGTGGAAAACTCCATAAGGATAACTCTTCCACAAGTCAAATAGGTATAAAAACCCAAATTAAGTCATCAAGGTACTAGAAAATAGGACAAAAAACCATACACCAAAACAAAAAGATCTCTAGGTTCCAATGACCAATAATATGAACCAACTCTAAGTAGCTCTTTCCTTTTACTTGAGTCTAGAAGAAGATAATCTAAAAAATCCCAAAGGAATAGGTATGGTGTGTGATGAGTTCCTAGTAGCTTCTCACTAAGTATTCTATAATAATATTCCACATAAGTTGACCAAATTAATAATTTGATTTTAAATAAACAGTCTTGTAATTATAAAAAACAGATTTAAAACAAATAATTCTTTACATTTCAATTGATGGAAATATTTAAAAAAGTGGATTAATAAAAATTTTATGTAAAATTGTTTATATAAATTCATATGGAATATGTAAAATAGTTTAAAAACAATTTAATATATATATATATATATAATATAATCACTAATAAGATAAATGGTCATATACCAAGAGGTATGATAGTTCTGGGTTATGTGATCCTCACACACTCAAATAGTTGATCCTAGAGATATGTGAACACATGTCCCTCAGAAACTGCTCAAATAGGACTCATCACCTTCCCATCAGGGATGTGACCTTCTACAATATGTTTTGTTGTAATTTTATAGGTTCAAGATAGAATTTTCTCAAATAACACACTCACTCCCTTGGATTTCATGCTCTTAAGGAACATTCAACAATGGGAAATGTTTTTCAAAAATATCTGAAATAAAATAACCGATTTCCCATCTCATTATGCTAATTTTCATTTAAAAACAAAACATTTGTTTTTAATCAATTTTTTCCTTTTCCATGATAAACCCAAATGTGTTCTTATCAAAACAACTTAATACCCTTTTCACAAATTAAAATTTTTAATCAGTTTTACAAACCAATTCCATAATTTAATTTCATAATATTACATAAAATACCATATTAAAACCTCAATTAATAATAATTCGGGGGTTTACCAAATTTTCATTAAAATGAAAATCCAAATCACAATCCAAAATGAATTGGTTTTTATAATTTAATTGGAATAAATTTAATTTCAGTCAATCAACTGAGGGTTAAATCAATTAGATAATCATAAATTGAACCACCTAACAAAACAAGGAGTTCCCATATCATAACAAATGCTCGGAGAAACTCCATCGAAGCACATTTGAAATTGAGATAAATTAATAAATCCTAGATTCAAGATCCGAACCATAGAAGACTAAATGCTCAAAAAACATGGAAATATATAAAACCCTAAGGAGGATATAGGAAGATAACATGAGAGAAATAATATGGAATGAATTCTTATCAGGAAAGGATCAAATGATGATCACATAGATTCAATTCACCTTATTGATGGTTTAAAGGAGCTAAAATGGGTCTTTAAGATCCATCCAAACCATGGAAATAAAAATATGGTGAGCTAGAACATAGTGAGAGGTAAAAAGTGGTTTGTTAATTTTTTAAAAAAATCAGAAAAAAAAAAATGTTGCACACATGGTTATCTAAGTAAGGCTTCATGTTCAATAACTATGAACCCCTCTTCCAAGGTTCATGGTTTCTACTGGGTTGGAACATGGTTTTTCAAACCTTGTGTTAGCTGCAAGAAACATCCAATATTTGGGTTTGAAAATATTTTACTAGAAGGGTGAACGATTTTGGAAAATAATGTGCCACCCTTAAAAACCAAGAAATTCCAAAAAAAATAAACTCTTTTCTAGAAAAACCCAAGACAGTCCCTAACCAAAACATGAAAAAATTAGGGTTGTGGAGTACATGAAAACAATAACAGGATTGTAAAATACAAGGTAATTATAGAAAAATAGATTATCTTGTATTTTAATATTTATTAATTAGATATTAATTTTACATAAAAGGGAATGTTTTGTCTAATACCGTACCTGATATGAAAAAATGGTTTTTTCTTAAATATTATGTTGCACACAAGATTGAGATATACTGAAAAATAATACATTATTAATATTATTATTTTAAATTCTAGTTATCACATTGTCATTGTATTGGAAGGAATGAACAGAACTAAATATATTATATTTACACTTGTTTATTAAATGTTTTTTACTTTATTTTAATAAATTTTGGAGGCTTAAAATGAGAATAAATCCAAATTTTATCATAAAATACTCTAATATTTTTTAAAGGTAGTTTTAACTCCTTTTGATGGAGATCCATTTTTAAATCTAGTTCTGGTCATTTATATATGTTCAATTTGAGAAAATAATCTTCTTTTTTGGAGTCAGGACATAAAACTTACCTTGGATGAATTTTTTGTACATTTTTAATAAAATTCATATTTTAATGAAGATTGAAAATACTACATTTTAGTTTAAAATTAATTTTTCATCTATTTTATTTATATAGTTAGTTTATCATTTTAATTAGTTTGAAATTTTATTTAAATTTTATTTTTATCATTTAATACAATTTTGTTCATCGGATGTAATTTCACATTGAAATTGGATATAAAAAATGTCAATGTTTTGATGGTTTTAATTAAAAATCTCTTTTTTTATTCTGCCAACAGGATTAATTTTTAATTAATTTCTGTCAATTCTGTGTTTTGAATTAGGAAAAATGGATTCCATATTTGGAATCATAAGTTCCAAATTATGTAAATAGGGACCGTAAATATTTGGATATTATGATTAGTTACATTAGTAATTATATTTATTTAATGCGATTAAAGGGTAAATCTGGTAAATAAGGGTAAATATGATAATATAATAATATAAAACTACTGTAAAACCTATCCCAATCTTATTGGATGAGATAATTTCGACCAAAAAAACACTTGGGATGAAAATTTGTCTTTGTTAAGCCACTTGGGTGTTATTATTACATTTATAACTTTTTATTTGAAGTAAATGAAAACTTATCATAAAGATGAATCTTATTACTAAATGAAATTTAATATGAGTTTGTATAAGTGATATCTTATACTATAAATAGTAATTTGAAATTTAAAAATATTACCTAAATCATGGTGTTATATTTATAATTTTTATACATTATATTATTAAATTCAATTATGACACAATTGTGATGCAGTGATAACATTATTAATGAAATAATCAAGTAAATTATATTATATGTATTAAAATAAAAATTATTTCACATAATCTACACCATAAAAGAATATTGTAGGTTATTATTACATATTATAAGTCTATTAAAGATCTTTTTTGAAGTTATCTCTCTATTTATATTTTATATAAGTTTAATGAAGTGAATAGTGTAAAAATGACATAATTGATATTTTTTAAAAATAATAAATAATTAAATTTTTTAAAAATAATTTTTTTTAAAAATAAAATAAAAATGTTGCTATTATAAAGTCTAAAAGTTCATTAAGTGTAATCTTATGGGAAATTTACCCCATATAAGTAAAATTTATAGCCTCATAGTATTTAAAATTTTGTTACCACAATTAAAATTAAAAGAGAATAATTAAGGTTAAATCGATAAGATAAGATTTAAAATTAAATAAATAAATGTCTTAAAAATATTGGATGATAGTATTTACAACTATACTTATCTTATCTTTGACATATCTCAAGTTGGAATCATGTGTATTAAAAAATTAATTTATATTAATTTAATATTTTAATGGTTTCTACGGGTACCCATCCCCACTCCTATAAAAATGTACCCACACTTCTCTGATAATCACACTTCAAGAACCATTTTTATTGGCCACGTTCTTCTCAAACATCTTCGTATAATCACTAAAACCGTTCTTGAGTCATTATTTTAGGTAGAACACCCTATTTAGTTATGTTAAGGTGTTCTTCAACGGTGATCAACTGAGTAAGATGCATCATTTTTTAAGTGTTTCTATTTTATTTCATATTTCACTCCCTTTAAATATATTTCATCCATTATAAACTAATAAATCATTTATCCTCATTATACTGAGATTTTATTATGTTATTATCATCACATAAATCCATCTTCAATTTCATCAAATGGGAAATTATCAATTTGTTCGTGTGTTCAGCGGATTACCACCTCACGAACCGATATAGTTGATTTTTCATTACAGTCTATAAAGACTGGTTATAATGATAGAAACTATGTTTATATATTATATTAATGGAAAAATTATCATTTTAAAATAATAATATTTCAATTATTTTCTTACTTACAATGCACATAAAGATGGTAATGTCGTTCGTTCGTACGTGTGAACTATCACCTATACAAAGTGATTTGAATTGTTTTTATTCACCACATAACTTTTATGATATATATAAGTATATTTAAATTATTATTATTATGATAATAATTTTATGATAATTATTTAAATATGAAATAATAATTACCATACTTCCATATTGACTAATGAAAAAAGAAAATGTTACTCATGCGTACGTACGACCTACCATCTCTATGATTATAAAATTGTTCATTTTTTATGCCCACAAATCATGTTTTTATTTAAATGCATAATTTATATATAAATATGATAATAAATTCATGAATTTTATTATGGATATGATGAGCTTATGAACATATGGACAAGTGACCTCAAAACCCTGTCCATTTTCAACTCAAGTACCAAATATTGATAAAACAACCGATATAAACATAAATAATAATATTATTTTTATAACATGGTAATAAGTGATATAAAAGAAATAATAAAATTAAGAAAGGTTCTCAAGGTAGTATAAAATATTCTAAGTTTATTATTAAAGAATATAAATAATGTATGTGATGATTCAGACTCAGAGTAAGGGACTTCGTCTCAATTTTTTTATTGAGGCATACTTTGATAATATAAACCACCTTCTTTTATACAGTGTATATTCAAACCCTTTTAATTTTAATTTCATTCAAATGTTTTTTAATTGGAAATTTTCCTACTAAGTTTTTTACTAAATGGTATAATGAATTTTTTTAAATTACGCATCTACAACATATTTTCCATCGTTGTGACCATTATTTGGTATTCGTCTTCCAGTACAAGTCGCAATGTATTTAAATGGAGAGTAAATACCATATTACCTTTGTAGGTATTGAAAATGGTTTTTGATAATATATTTATTATTTTTTTATCTTGAAATAATATCTTGTGATTTCAATGTGGAAATTCTATTTTTTATTTATACTTGTTTTATGTGTTATGATTTATGTTATGGTTCTTGGGAATTTCTTTTGTATAAGGGTGGTTTTGTGATAAACCATGGGTGTGTGGTCCAGTTATATCTCTCCAATTCATTGGTTAATGAGATGGAGTTAAACAATAATGTTTCTCCTAAGAGATTAATGGAATATACTGTGATGGATATTCAAAAAATAACCACGAAGGATACTCCCTATGTAGATATGAAAGCTATAATGTAACTATGATATGGATGCCTCAAGTTACCTTTATGATTTTATTATTACTATGAATTTTTTCTAGAATCTTTTGAATTCTTGGGTTTATAATTATTTATGGACTAATGTTTTCTTTCCTTATATTATACCCTTAATGATATTTTTGTGATCATATCATATTACTAAAATGTTTTCATATAGTATAAGGATGGGTATGAGAATGGAAGATGTCTAGAATATATTTATAAAGAAAAAGAAATCATCTTTTCTTTTAAGAGATCCATATTTGGATGAAATGGATACTGATGCAGTTGTTACCTCTTTTTATAAATTTTATATGTTATGTAATAGATATGTCCTAATTCTATAAGAATATTAACCTAAAAGGGTCTTAAATGTGAATTCTTGACATAACTCCGGATTATGTAATGTTTAAGGATGTGTCCCTAAAGTTGGTATCTGAGGTTTGGTTAGATAAATTTATGGGGTAGGATATTTTTAATAAAATAACCATAAATTATTTTTACATTATGTTCAAAATTAAATGATATTGAATTTTAATATTACCATGTCACTTCATATAAGATATGTCTTTTCAAAAAAAATTTCCATAGAGGAAACATGACATTTATGCTAGGAAGACATCTAGAGGAAAAAAAACTTCCAAAACATAAACCTGAGATAATCAGATTCTTAACTGAATAGTTTGTTATAGTGATGGAATAGTTAGCTTGGGCGATAAATGGTTGTTTTATCCATCCATGAGACCAGTCAGATCAACTATAGAGGAACATGTCAGTAGTGGATTATTTCATGAAGAAAAATCCCCCATCATTCAAAGTATCATATGACCATGTTTAGTTGAAGAGTGTATTAAATACCTAGAAAATATTTTCAATGTCATGGGGTGTTTAGATGATAAAAATGATAGTCTTTTTGTTTACCGTTTTGAAGGTGAAGCCTATCAGTGGTGGTTGATGGTTAAGAATATCTAAGATATTGGTGAGCTTGATGATCTTGATTGTGATGAGTTAAAAGGTATGTTTCTTGAGAAATATCTTCTTTAGGCAATTCAATGTAGGATGGAAAATCAATTCTTATAATTGAGGCAAGAGGATGACTCAGTGGCTTCTTGAGAAAGAAAAATTCACCCTAATGTCGTGGTATTCTCCAAATTCCATTCGGGATAATGATATTAAAATTATTTCATTTTACTCAGGATTAAAGAAAAAGTATCAAAGGTAACTATACTTTCATGAATTAAAAAGTTATGAAAAACTTTTTTGATTTGAGGAGAAGGTGGAAATGGTGTTTTCTAATGATCATGTGTTCTTTGAAAACAAGTAGAATAAGAGGTTGAGATGGAAGAACAAAGTGAAATAATCTTCAAAAAAACTTGATGGTTAGAATATTAAGTTTATAGTTTGTGAAAATTTTGGTAAAAGAAAAATGGGGGGAATTACTTTTGAGTTCTATTGAGTGCTTCCAATGTTTTAAAATTAGGTATAAGGCTCATAACTGCATTAAAAAGGCAATGGTAATACAAAATATGATATTTAGTCAGTGAAATTTTTTAAATGTTACAATATGTGTCATTATGAAAATGAGTGGTTGATAAAGAATTTGAATGATGGGATGTATCCAGACTATAAGCAGAAAGGTGTGGGAAAATCCTTTGAAACTACTTCAGTAGTTGTTGGGCCATCCAATGAAGTGGTATCGGGAACATTGTTTGTTTATTCAGATTATGCCAATGTATTTTTTGATTTAGAGTTTACAAATTCTTTCATTTCTGAGAAACATTATATAAAATTGTAAATTCCACCTCATGAAATGAATTCAGGACAAATGGTAAAAACACCCGAAAGAAATGTTGAGGGAAAATGAAATTATAAGAATCTTCATGTCCTTATCTGTTGAAAGAATCTACATGAAAACCTTGTTATTTTGCCTCTAGTAGATTTTGTTGTTATTATAGGTATGGATTGGATTTCTATTTACCCAGATAAGAATTACCATAGAGATAAAGAAGTTTCTTTTCAGAAATAATTTCAGTTTGTGTATAAGAATGAGCCCTTACTATTGATAACATATCAGGAATGTAACGATCAAAACTTTCACTAATGAGAATTCCACTTTATCTAATTAAAATTTATTATTATGTAAAATAGTTATATAACATATCCACTTCCTTGATTTCATGTTTTCATATTTTCAAATACCATTACGAATTGTGACTATTTCTAATATAGTCGTTGAATAGTGATCACATGATTAGTATAAATATAGACTTTAACAAGTCCAATTTACTAAGACAATGGAAGCAATGGCCTCAAGTGGTAGACATGCCCCATACGAATCCCATTTATCAGATCTCAGAAAGGAGGTGGAATCATTGTACTTTACTCTTGACCAAGTCCTAGCCATGATTGAATATATTATGCTCGAACGGAACTGCCTAGAAGAGATGTGGAAGTTGATAGAGATCACCACCCGAGCAATGTTATCTAAGCCACCCCAAGAGTCTGTCACCATCACACACCTTATCGTTTGGTCTTATGAGGCTGTTATAAGGGGTTATTTAACAAGACCCTAGTACTATGATTACGTACATTATTCTTGTATAGAGAATATACATTAATTTTATTGTTGTTGTAACTATGTGAATAGTTTTTAAAGCACAAATAGCATTTTTAGTTAATATTCAACTAAAAAAATATATTTTTATGAGTAAATGGATTTTTTCATTTTATAATTTTTTTAATAATAATATTATTAAATTACTTTTTTTAAATTTAAATGATCATATAATTTTATTAATGAAATTGTAATTTTTATTGAGGTTTGAAAGTTGTTTTGGTCAAAACCGATGAATTTTTGACAAATGTCAGTTTTTATTTTAAAAATAAAAATTCACATATTTATAAAATTATTTAGATATAATGAATATTATTTTATGGAATTAGGGTGTCAAAATTATCCAATGGTGAATTTTTTAAAATTTTATGAGAGAGTCGAATTTTGGGGTAAAAATTCAATACTGTTCAAATATATAATGTGTTTTATGACATCATAAAGACCCAATAGTTATGTAATAAAATACTATAAACATTATTTTCAGACAATATATGGTTTAACATTTAAATAATTTGATTTTGGGTTTGATTTATTTTACAAAGATTTAGTGGACCCTTCAAGGCTTATATACCATTTTGTATTTTTAATTGTTTTTCTTGAGAGTGTGACTCCAATCCACATAATAGACCCTATTATTTTAAGAAGTTTGGACATTGGAATCATAAAATATTGTTTTCCAATCCCCATTGGCTAAAACCATTGGAAAAAACCATGGGCAGGTTTTTGGTTTTTATTAGTTTAATGCGTGGTGTCCCAAACCTAAATAATAAAGGATTTCCACTCCTTTACTATATAAACTAACCCAAGATCTCACTTCCTCTTCACTAAAATCCTTTGGAGTTCAACCAAATCCTGATATCTTCTCTATATAATCCTCTTGAGGTGCCCCAAGCTCCCCAGATGCCTCTCTCAAACCTCTCCCAAAATTTTGGGATCACACTTCCAAGTAAGGGATTATTTTTTTCTTCATTTTATCCAAGTTTATTAATATTGTTATACCATATTATTTTCAATTATAAATGTTTGGGGATGATTTTTAACCTCCAAATTACTACCCAATTTATGTTTTAATGTTGAGAGACCCCTTTATCTCTCATTAATTCCTCCCATGTACAACTGTTACCATGCTGAAATTCCATAAGGAATTTCTTTCTCCTCATTTTCATTGAAGAAATTCTTTTATATTATGCATATAAATTCCATTCCATATGTTGTTATATTATGTCCCATGATCCCCTTAATGTCCATTTAATGTATAAATGATGAGAGACTCCTTTCAATCTCATCAACCCATTTTAAGAAATTCTATTCGATGTCGTTATGCTGCCAAAATTACACCAAAATTTCCATGCCCAAATCATTGTGTAGTGAATACCATACCCACTCATCTATAAAGGGTATTCAGCTTTATTCACATGTAATTTTTTATTGAGGACTTAAATTTATGTATTCCACATCTCCTATTTTTGGAATGAATTATGATGTTGATGAATCCATGTTGTATGATCTATATAGCACAATTATGCATGAAATGAAATGTTTAAGAAGGGTGTGCCCTGATAGCTCTCCAGTGAATTGGGTAATGTATAGTATCATGATACACCATGTGAAATGGGTTTTTACTCATGATAATTCAAGTGAAATGAGGGTTTACTCATGCTTCAAGTTCAATGAGGGTTTACTCATGCTCCATGTGCAATGAGCCTTGGATCATGTTAATTCCATGTTAAGTGTTGTTGCAACATTTCCATGTTATGATTATCATGATTTATCATGACTTTATGTTCATGTTTCTATTATTATCCATTTATATTCCTATTGAACAACATGTATTGTATTCTTCATGTTATTCCATGTTTATTCCCATACCGGGCTTTATAGCACACTCTTTTCTTATGCATGTCCTCAGGTTATTCCATGCAATGCTAAGTATGAGAAAATGTAGTTGTTATGTAAAGGATGATTTCAATAATATGTTGTGTTATATGTTTTAAGTTGTTATGTAATGATCCAAAGCCCTAAACATAGTAGATCTATTGATCTTCCATGTTGTGTCAAGTGAAGAGTTTATGTAATAAGTCATGTTTAAATGTGTAATAAAGAGTAGGATTGTTATAAGGAAGACGATAAACTATTAAAATATAGAAATTAATGTTACCTATAACATATTATTGAAAACAAATAAATTTTTCATATTATTGATGTTCTAGTGGTAAATGATCATCTTGATGTTTTTCTTGATGATTTTCCTCGTACTATACCAAATTAGGAAGTTGAATTTACTGTTTACTTAGATCCTCAGGAAAAGAAAATTTCAAAACTCCCTTATTGAATGGATCATATTGAACTTCTAGAGTTAAGGAATAAATTTCATGAGTTATTAGATCATGGTTTCATCTAACATATCATATCATTCTGGGGTGACCCTATATTGTTTCTTAAAAATAAATATGGTTCAATGAGACATTGCATTGATTATAGATCCATAAATAAAATCACTATTAAGAACAAGTATCATTTTACTCATATTGATAATTTGTATGATCATCTATAAAGAGAACAATACTTTTAATAGGTTGACTTGAGGTCAGGGTACCATCAATTGAAAGTAAAGGAAGAAGGAATTTTGAAGTACGTGTTTCATACTAAATATGGCCATTATGAATTTTTAGTTATTCAATTTTAGTTAACTAATACACCTACTGTATTCATTGATCTAATAATTAATATATTCCATAAGTTCTTTGATAAGTTTTTGGTTGCTTTTATTGATGATATTTTGGTATATTATAAAAGTAAAAAGAAGCATTAATGTCATTTAAGGGTTTTCTTGAAAACCATAAGAAAAAATAAATTGTATGGGAAATTCAGAAAGTGTGAATTTTGGTTACCACATATTTCAGTCCTTGGTCCCATTGTTTTTAAGGATGAAATAACTGTTCATCCTTCTAAAACAAACATTATTGAAGAATGGCCAAGACCCACATATATAACCGTGTTTCGTAGTTTTGTTGTATTAGTAGGTTATTACTAGAGGCTTGTTGAAATCTTTCACAATAATCTATCCCACTAACTATGTTAAATCGAAAGGGTGTTATGTTCAACTAGAGAAGAGAATGTGATGACTGTTTTCATAAATTGAAAAGAATATTGTTTAATTCTTCAGTTTTGGAACTACCTTCTAGAAATAGTGAATTTGATATCTATAATGATACTTCATTGAAAGGATATTGTTGTGTCTTAATTAATAATGATCAGGTAATTTTTTATCCTTCACGTTAGTTGAAAATTTTTGAGTTAAATTAGCCTACACATTATTTGGAATTATATTTTTTTTACTTTAAATATTCAGAGGCATCATCTATATGGATTAAACTGTGAAATATATATTGACCAAAAAAATTTAAAGTAAATATTCACTAATAATGAATTTAAAATGAGATAGAGAAGATGGTTTTAACTTATAAAGGATTATGATTTCATGATTCATTACCATCTAGGAAAAGAAAACAAATTGGATGATGATTTAAGTTGGAAAAGTATTGCTACATTAACGATGATACATTTGGATCATGACCCTTTCATTAATGATTTGATTAACATTGGCATGGAAGTTTTTTGTGTTGGAAATTCCTCTGTTTGGTTTTATGTTTCAGTTCAATCATCTATATTAGATAGAATTAAGAATTTTCATAAGGAAGTTAGTGAATTGAAAAATATATTTGAATTGGTTTAGAACAGTAAGTTTCTTGAATTTAACATTGATAAATATTATGTTTTGAGATTTGGGAATATATTATGTGTACCATGCACTAGTGGAAAATGGGTTTATACCAATGCATGCATGGCCACAGTTTATAAGAACTATTGGTATAAGTGATAAATTGGGGTTTATTCCTACAGTTTTGCTAAAATAGTCTGTATAAGTTTCCTTATTTCTAAATTTTATCATGCTCCCTCCTGAATTTTCACCCCCCATGCGAACCATCCCTGACCTCATCCTCCCAACCCTCTCCTCCTCTCCCCAACCTCACCTCCTCGACATCCTGACCTCTACCTATGCTTCCCGGACCCTATCCCCTCTCAGATCCCTCTCCTTGGGCAATGTTCAACCCTCCCCCCTCGGCTCCCTATATAATGACGATGTCCCCCTCCCATCTCGGATTCTGGCTCTCTATCCTCTGATGACGTTACCCCCTCCCTTCTCATCTCCCTATCCTGGAGATATCCCCTCTCCCCTCTTGGCTCCCTCTCCTGGAGACATCCCCCATCCCCCCTCGACTCCCTCACCTCCGACGACGTCCTATGTCCCCCTCTCCAGTCGCATGCGAGGTCCCCCTTTGTCGAACACCCCACGTGATGTCTCCCTCTCTCAGCTCCCTTTCCTCCACCATTTCAACCATACTTCTCGAGGGTTCTTGATTGGTACTTCCAGGTAAGAATTCATATTCTTTAATTCATCAATTTCGTAGAGTTTTCCTCTCCCTAGTTTCTTGATTTCTTTCGTTTTAACCCTATGGGTTTTGAGGTTTCCTAGTTATAAATTTAATCCATGTTTCTAGGGGGTATCGTGGTTCTCTCAGGTCAGTTTGGGAATGTTTTGGAATCCTATTCCAAAGGTAAAGTAGTTTGGATAGTCTTGGTTCATCTTCCACAATTTGTGGTTGGTTTATTCTTCCCTCTTTGTTTGGAACAATTCAATTTTGTGCTTGTAGTGATTTATGTGACTATAAAACCTCTATATTAGGTATGAATTTCATGAATAAGACTACTTTACATCCCGAATATCTATTCGTGTGTGTTTATAGATCATATTATGTTATATGTTCAAGATTCATACTTTGGTATAATCATCTCATGTTTTTTTATTGATGGGTGAGTGGAGATATGCTGAGAAACATGATATTGTACAATGGATATATGGGAATAATTTATTTTTTATTTGGTTTTGGTATATGCTATTATATTTGTCTAACAAAACCTAGTTTATGTTTGATTCTACTTTCATTTCATCTTAATATAATTTTGAATTGATGTTAATTATGTTAATCTCATTTGGGTTATTTATCTTTTTTACTTCTGCTTATTTGATGTTTCATGGATGTCTAATGTATGGGTGACCCATTCTAGATTCTCAATAACTAATACAATGCCACAAATTCTTGAGGATGAAAAAAAACAATTTAAATGAAACCAATATAAACTCATTCAAACTGAATTGAATGAAATATGACATAATATAAGTTGGAAAAATCAAAATTATCATAATTGTATTAACCAATAAAGAGTAAAACTGAATATTCCTAAATGAATCTACAATAAATTAAATTATCCTATATCGAATAAATAAATTAAAACTAAAAAGATATAAAACAAATCATATCATATTGTATCAAAATGAATCATACAAAATAAGTGACCTTCCTCAATTAGGATGACATCAAACATAATAAACCAAGATAAACCATAGGAAACCAAACCAAATAATATTATGAAGAGTAAACCCAAAATGAGTTGAACTAAATATAGTGGAACCATACAAACCCACAAATGATGTATCAAATTGGACCAAATATAGTGAATTAAAACTTATATGGCTGCAACCGACATAAAATAAATTCAACTAAACCAAACTGGTGTGAACAAAATGTAATGAAATTGATTTGATTAAAACCCCATCATGAAGTGATAACTTTCATGCCCTTTCAATAAGAGAGTAATATCCATTTTCAATAATTGGCTTGGTCATTGAAATATAATGTGTGAAATAGAAGCGGTCAGATCATCTCATGCTATCAACAACCTCATCAGGGACTAATGGTGTGTACTCAAATCAAGAGAAGTATAGTAGCCTGGGGTGAAATGGGAAACCAGGGATTATGGTGGTGTTGTTATAACTGTATAAATGGATGTGATCCCCTATCCATCCAAATAAAAACTATAAAGTACCACTGAGTATATAAGAGATATTACCCTATTTAATATGGATCAAAAGATTATAGAGGCCTATAAGGGTTAGTACGATTATTTTAAGCGGCTGAATATCTAAAACTCAAGATGTCATTATCAAAGTGCCAGCTCAGATTCCTGAACGTGCATCCCCTAATGGGAAAAACCACCATTCAAAAACATTTCCATGAAACCATCAATCCTAAGGATAAGATATATTTACAGCCTCACTGAATAATGCCATGTGTTGTATTCTCCTACTTCTTTGATTTCTGAATACGAACCGACACTATTGAGGACCTTCTGGGAAGGGAGCCAGTGAGGGCATATAGCGGTCATCCAAGATCTTCTACATTATAGTAAAATATTGATCCAATATTTAAAAGAGATGAGAGATTGTATAGAAATATCATTTCATACCATTTCTTTCCTGATTTTGAGCATATCCATCACCAAAACTAGAGGATATGAGGGGTCATCCCAGATATCCATGACAAGAAGAAATTTTTCTCACATTTCTCCAATGGGGGTATCCTTCCTATTAAATAGACATCCCAGAGGCTAATTCCAACATTATTGTGGGAAAAATGGAATGATTTTGTTCCCAGGAACCAATGGATAATCAGTTCTCTTAGAATATTAGACTGGTGGTAGATGATATACTAGGAAACCCATACTGGTTCATAAAGATGGGTAGCGTGTACCTGGTTGAGAAAATCTAAGAAACTTTACTTAACCAAGAATATCTATGCTCATTAATCAAAAAAGATTACACTAGGGTACAAATCCAATATTTATATACATTCATCATCCATGTTGTTTTCAGAAGAGACTAATATTCTCGATTTGCTTTGATTGATGGATTGGTGTGTGAAATCATAGTCTTATAGACCAAAAGGGTAGTTCTATAGCATATTGGACAACCCCTGGGGCCCTGCTACAACTAGATATACATCCTTGTAAACCATTTTCTAAATACAATCATAGGAAGTTAACACCCTATAAGATTTTGGGTTGTAGTCAGAAGAACAGATGGTAATGTCATCCAATATTCCAAATCTATGCAATGGAAGCCGGTGTGATAAAGGATAGTTCTAGAGTTTATATGTGATAATCATTTTTAGAACCACATTGTTATAGATCACGAGATATTGATTGTCATCAATAAGGTTCTTATCGATCATGGCCCTCTGGTTCTCTATGGAAAAGGAACTGTGATGTGTTCTGGAAGACATCTACAAAAAAGTAAGAAGCATATGTTGGACAAGTGAAAAGAATGTAATAATAAATTCATAACTTTCACAGTCTCATGTGAATGACATGAATCATAATGGGATTCATAATCACATATAAGACACATGAATCACATGGATCATGGAGATCTCAGGGACTACATAACCCAAGTACATCTTATGACCACATGGTCCTCTATAAGACTCATGATCACATTACCGGGGCATGGTCACTCGATATGTATAATAGTCAAGAGATCATGCGATCGATCAAGTAGATCCTATGAAACCTGGAAGATAATAGTAGCATTATCCAATACCCCATCAATTGTCCAAAGTATAATAATTGGGGTGCAGGTGGAAGGTTCTTGTGTTCATTGATCATTATGTAAAACCCCATGAATAAACCATTTCCGGATCATGCGAAAGGCGTAAGAACAGTACCCTACGTCAAATCCATCCTGAATATATGAGATACACACCAAAAAATTTGGTTTCTAATTATGGTTGTGAGGCCATTATATCTCACCACCTTAGCCCAAAAAAGAAATCTATGCACTTTGGTATTTAGGAATCTACATCTGATCACATACATTGATGATTTCTCATAGCGACCAATCTCGTGATAACAATGATTACCCACTAAATAAAATATAGGTAACAACCTAAGGGTTCATGAGGAATGAATAGGCACTTCATGTGATAACATGATATATTGTGATGGACTTCTGGCATGACATCTAGGTCATGTGAAGGAGGTACAGAATATCTGATGAATCATTTGAATCCTTAAAAAGATAATACTAGAAAAATATATGGAATATATTTAATAAAAAATGGAATAAAGATGAAAAGACATGATACTAATGAAAATAACATATACGCTGATCCTCATAAAAATCACATGACTCAGCTAGATAATGTGAAAGCACTAGGACATGTCACCCATATCATGCAACCCTCCTTAGACATGCCATTTGGATCATGCGATGTACCCCATACATTTCTATAAAGTCTCATGACACCCCTCATACATTCCACCTAATTCTTTTGAATACCTATGGGCTCTCTATATAGATCTTACAATTTCAACATACAAGTAAACAAAACTATGCAACAATCCCATTTTCTATTATTTAGGTCTTGAGAAGTCTTTTGAGCTTACTATCCAGGTCATTTGAAATCCTATTAGAATACCATGAAGGTTTCTTGATGAAAAAAGTAATAGTCACTTGGATTTCACTGACTCAAAGACCTTAACACAGTCTTGAGGATGAATTTTGAAGTTCTATCAACGTGAATTAGGAATGAAATTTCATCACATGGTATATGATAATCCAATGATAGTTGATGTAATTCCAACAATAGTGATAGGTAACATTAATATTGATTCATCATTATATAGTGTTTTATTTGAAAATATTGACACTAATTATATTATTTAGACCTATATTGTTTACATGATATATCATTTTATTGATTTCATGCATTGTGTGATTTAAATTACAATGCCTCTAGGTAAAAGGAGAGATAAAGGTCTCAGATGCCCCTATTATGATTTTTTTATGTGATATCATTCATTTCAATGTATTTTTTGTACCAAATATGGAACTAATAGATATAATTATTAATATGGATTGATGGATTATTGTTAATTCAATGACCAACTTGAACCCAAATTAATGAAATTGTCCAAGATAATATAAACAAAAACCAAAAAAACTATATCAAATGGAAATGTCCCAAACAAACATGTATCGAACAAAACCAAACTAAGTTTAATTTCCATCAAAATTGATTATAAACCATTAATAAGAAGAGTAATTGTTAATTAATAGGAATGTACTATTTGATAGTATCATTTAGCATCATTGATTTGTTTCCCCTTGCTTGTAAGAACATGATTTGACCCATGGGGTGTTGTGGTTCTTATATGTTGGGCGGTGACGTGTATAGTCACATGAGACAAGTATGTTTTAGTTTTGTTTCAAATTTATTTTCTTTATCATATTATCCTCTTAGTTCTTTTACTACTTTCTATGGACACATGGTAGTTATATTATGTGAAGTGGTCCAGAAGGGGTTAAATTATTTCCGTCCACCATCTTTGACCAGAGGTAAGATTATACGGTTACTACTTGTCTCACACCTCATATATTTGGGGATTTCAGTGTTTTTGACTCCATATTATGTTTTCAGTAGATCTTTGGATCATTTTGTGTTAGTTCAAGTGGATTTGGTTTCTGCTGCCAATCATGGTAAGGCTTTAATTCTATTGGTTGGTTTCTCACTCGTTTTGTTGCATCCTTCATGTTTATTAAGGTTACTAATATCCTTTTTAGTGAATTGATTCCTACTCATTGGTTTCGAGTCGGCAAGTCCAGGGTGACTCACCTGCGTGTGCATAGGTAAGTAAGTATATGTATGTGGGTTCCCCCATTACACTTATAGTCAACCATGTAAGATATTATTGATGTATGGGGCTAGGTTTCCATGTATATATATATAAATTCATATGCAGGTGTGTGGAGATTAGTATATGCATATAATTATATGTGCAAGGATCCACTTGCACATGCTCATGGACATGCATGTGTGTGAATAGGGGATATGTGTCCTTGAATGTGTGTGATGGTGTGTATACCTAGTGGGGGAGAAACATCTTTTAGTTAGAAAGCTCAATAATCCGAAGTTGATAGCTTGCTTACACCTTGAGTTTGGGTCCCTCTCCTAGACTATTTAATTCAAGAATGCTTTAAATTGAATTTTTCTACTTTCTTAATTCTTCAAAATTATATTCAATTGCATATCTTAAATAAGTGTTATTTAATGAAATTATTTCATTTGATAAATAATACCATGTTTATATAATAAAACCCCTCCAATGGAGGTGTGATGTTTGTGAAAACTCACAGTGCTAGTTTGGTTGATCTTGTTTCTTAACTTATTGCATTTGATTTATGCTGAATGAATTTTAGAATAAATGTTAAATATAATTAAATGAATTGTGTGAAAAATTAATTGAATGATTTTATAATAAAACCCCTCTAATGGAGGTGCGATATCTTTTAAACGAAAGAGTAGTGATATTTATTTGTATAATGTTTAGATTTGGTTTGAGTTTTCCATATGTCTCTTGTTGGTGTTTGTTTTGTGGTAGTTAGTTTTTTTTCATTGAATAATATAAATTGGATCATCACCCCTGTTTATCTAAAATTACATTGCCCGAGTAGGCATATGTCGTGACCATGACACTTTAATTTTCACCCTTTGATTATTATAATTGAAATTTCCATGTTTAGGCGAAGTGAATGAATTAGTAAATGGTTTTTGTAGGGTGTATGATTCTTTTTATTCATTTTGTTACCCTTTAGCAGTTGTGTCATTGTGCCGATATCTACAAACTTCTGGTGATCTTTTTTTTATATTATATTAAATAGTTGATTTGTTCTATCATGTCTGTTGGGACCATATCTTATGGAGAAATCCATTTTGGGTGTTTTCCTAGCCTCTTGGCCACCCGTTTAGGTGTTTACATGAGCCCATATATCTAAAAAAACTGATGGTGCCATTGTTTAACATCTGTCACCATAAGCTTCATCTTACCACAACCAAGTCATATGATTTTGTGCCTCCTCCTTTGAATATTAATATTGAAACATTTCTCCCATGTTCTAACGAGAAGAATTATAATGGGGACACTAACTAAAGGCTTCTTCTCACTATGGTGGATCTCTGTGTAGAAAAGTATATAAATATGCTGGAGATATCCCTATGTTATTTCCCAGGTCATTTTTTGAAAGTTGGGTGTTTAGGTGTATTGTGATTTTGTGGTGGACAAAAATGGACAAGTAGTCATGGTGTCTGACATTTTGAAGGGCATATTGCATAAATAAGTGTTGTTCCATGCCTTAGTGTTAAGGTCAATGGAATTTTGTTTGGAAACAAAATTCAAAAAAGTGTTTCTATTTGACGAGGTTCAAGAATTTAAAAGGAAATTTTGAATGGTTTTTATGCCACATATATTTAGTTAGAGGTTTAAAAGCTTTCCAAAGTTATGGACAATGTGTAGAATTAAAATGGAGGTTTTCTCGCAGGATATTCAGATATTTTAAGTGGTGGATTTCAAAGAAGATATCTACCAACTATGTGGATGTATAGTTAATATTTTTCAATGGATGATGATTAAAACCATGAAGAAGTTAATGGAAAACTATAGTGAATGTGACCAAATATCTTGGGGTCTTATTTAGTATATTTATTTGAATTCAAAAACATGTTCTTTTGCATGAACACTTTGAGAAGAAAGAAAAGATAATAGAATCTTGGTGTGATCCACACTATTCATAGTTGTGCAAGAAAATGACTAGAATATATATATATATATATATATATATATATTGCATGAGCCTGTTATGATAATGGGATATACCTACACATCATTGAAACATATAGTTCTTCAATAAAGAATAATATAAGGACAAACCTGGGATATATTGATAAATTTGTTTCAAAGAGAAAAAAGGATAGAAAAAGAGGGTGAACATGGGAACATTTTTTTAGTGAATAGTTCCAGGTTGCTTTTGAAGACATAAGCTTACCATTTTTGTATTTCAAGTGAATATAAATACATAACCCTCACACATGAGGTGTTGGTCTCAACTGGTTTAAAGAAAGGGGCAACAAACATTGAAGATCAATTATCATCTATTCAGAATCAAAGGATCAAGGTTTTTTAGTTACCAATGATAACTTAAAAAATACCTTCATGTATATAAAATACATCTTTTATCCCTTGAATTTCATATCAAATTTGGTTTCTAACCAACTGAATATGATTTCGATTATGATAGGCACTCAATAGTCTCATACTTTTTGATGATCATCTAAAATGGTATGAAAAGTTACGAATAAGTAAACTTAAATAAAATTAAATAAATTACAAAAATCTCAATAAGTTCTGTAAATTTCATCTCCCTTGAGGTAAACAATAAATTTTCAGAAAAATTTTCTCCCCTTACATTCTTCTAATAGTATCCCACTCGATAAGACTTCTTCTAAACATAATAATTACCCCTAGGATATGGTTTCTTCTTCTTTTTGAATCAATTAGGAACACAAAAGCATTATCCCCTTGGAAAAATTTATTCCCCCCTTGGTATGAAATAATTTATCTTCCCTTTACCCCCTTACTGAAAAAAACACATACAATCAATCTCTCCTATGGTATTATTAAAAATAAAAACCAAAGAAAAAACAACACAAGCCACACATAGACCTCTTCCACAGTTTCAATTGGTATACAAATAATTGGAAATAAAATATAATATTGAGTATTCTCCTATTCAAGTATGGGAGTCAGTGTGTTAATAAATAGATTTACCAACACAATATTCAAAATTAATAGAAAACAGCAGAGAGAGAATGTAATAAAGATATGGAAAAGGTAGCGTCTCATTTTACAGCTCTATGGATAATTGAGAGTCCTCAGGTTTGGCTTAGTGAGGTTCTCGAATAGTTTCCTTAGAAGTTAGAGAAAAAAATTATCATGATGTTCTATTTTCTATTCATATTAATGGATATTGATCTTCAATATACTCCACTCTTCCATAGTAAAATGTATCAGCGTGTTATATCTCATGTGATGATCACTTTCCTCATTCTACACTCTCCACCTTCTAACCTCATGTGCATGACATAGATCCTCCAAAATAAATATAGCACTGCATGCACCCTTTGAAGGATAATCATAAATATTATTTAGATCCTCATAATGAATCTAACATTGTCTTAAATGCATCTATTAAAAGGGTTAGGGGTAATCATGAATTAACCCATCTATATTAACTCCCATAAAATAGCGATTGGGAGTATTTAATTCAAATCAAGAACAATAATGGTGGAAAAAGATGATGGTGAATCAAATATGATGGTAGTAAAGATCAATAGTAGAAAACAGAAGGTTTCAATCCTAGAGGCAACTCATTTAGTGGTAACATGAGCTTGGTGGTAGAATGTATGGTTGTAGCATGATACTAGTGATTGCACGCCTGAGAGTGGCATGAACCAGGCGGTGGTACGTTTAGTGGTGGTTAATCTGAATGGTAACATATTCTTGTGGTAGCAAGCTCAGGTGGCTACACACTCTAGCAGTAGCACACACTAGTGGTGTGTAATCCTGATGATGGAACAAAAATAGTGGTATCAAATTCCTGACAGTGGAAAGATCTAGAGGTGGCCCAATTTGAACTAATAGTGGATTTATTTCAATACTCAGCCTAATATTCTTTATAAAATAGCATACTATCATAAAACACATGGTTCTTTAGAAGCATAAGAATCTTGATTTGTGAGAAATAAAATAAGTAAGTTCTAAAAATATTCCCCTTTTTGATGATCACTAATCAAATAATTTTATAATGCATGTTTAAAACACAATTATGCATAAATTGAAAAGTATGAAGAGTCAGTCTTCTCAAAATTCCAAAAATATAATTTGAGATTTATAAAACACAATTCGGAATAAATGTTTTTTTTGAAATTGATCTATTATCAAATGTATGGTATCAAATCAAAACAAATAATTACTTAAATTGAATAAAAATAAGTAAAATATCATAGGATAAAATGCATATAAAGAAGTTTGTATCAAATAATAACATACAAAAAATTATGGGGTAAAAGATAACATATTATAGGATAAGTTTGGTTTCATAGGTAAATTACATTACTATTATCCCCATTTTGATATTATACAAAAAATTAGAAATAGTAAATAAAAAAAGCAAAGAGATTAATAATAAGAGAATAATTCCATTAAGGATAGATGTCATCTATACAAAAAAAATCTTTATTAAAGAATATGTCTAATTCAAATCACTCTCATCCTAGGTGGTGTAATTAGTTGGATGCTTTCCCTTTCCATAATTAAGAGGCACTAAGGTAGAGGCTGCAGGTATAGATATAGAGGTAAGAAGTTTTTGAATTACAATAAGTTGGAGATTCCAGAGAGCTTCTACTGAAGACACAACAAAAGGCTATAATTAAGGAGGCAGAGGATCAGAAGAAGAATCAAAGGTGAAGGATGTCAAAGGAATCACCTCTAATGAAGCCACTAGATTATTGGATATATATAGGAAATGATTAATATGATTGAAAAAGTATATAATAATGTTTCCTCCTCTCTCCATACTACCAAAGAAATATTTCTTCTCATCCATGAATAACTTGGGTAGAGTAGTCTTCACTTTAAACTGGTCAATCTATTCCTTGAAAACCCATTCGATTGAATTTGACACAATTAATACTGATGAGATAAATGTACATCACTTATAACAACATGGAGATACTCTTTGACTATAGACTAGATCGAATTAGCATAAACTAAAGCTTAGGGAGGTGGAGCACTAGATGTAGATGCAACAATAGTAACATTCTCCAATCTCTTCCATAAGGAATCCTGACCGGAAACAAAGGAGGTCCTCATTTACTCCATAATAGATCAAATGGTTTCTATCTCATTGTGGATCCTTCAATTTTAAATCTTAACTTCCTGAATATGAAAACTCATCTTGGGATGAATATGACATACAAGCATCTCAAAAAGATGTATAGAATCAACTTCACTAAGCTGAGTGACATGGGTTCCTAATACCTCAAAATTCCACTGAATTATAAAATTAATTTTTCGATAAAATATTATAAATATAATATGGATAAAAATTTAGAAGGCACTAGGGAAACAACTCTCTCAACACTAGGTAAAGCAGCTTCTACAGGTTATTATTTGGTAGGTACATTTAAGGGAAAAGTCGGAAGCTCACCTACCTGGTAAATATACTTAACTATGGATCCCTTAGGATATGTCCCATCTCCAAATGAGATAGTAGGCCCAACATACTCTAGTGTACAACTATGGTCATCACCATCACTATCTCCATATGAGTCAGGATATGATAGTCCAGGCAATTTGGAAGTAGTGGAGGGATCCCCCTTACATGATACCTCATCCTCTACCAAGGTAAAACCTCCCTAAGCATTTCTATGCTCTCTAGCATCTTCTTCAAAAAATTTATAATCTAAATAGTATAATAGAAGATGAAAAAAACCTAGTGACTTTTCCCACACATCATGTGAAGCTACTTCTATATGAGTTGCATGATGGTGCAGGTTTACTGGTCCTTTGGAAGACTGTTGGAGGTACAGGTTTGCAGTTACAGGTGTAGGTTTACAGGTGTGAAGTGTGATTTTGAAGTAAACTGTGCTTTGGAAGTCAGTTAGAGGTGAAGGTTTATAGGTTTAGAGGTGTAGGTTTTACAGGTTTAGAGGTGTAGGTTTTACAAGCATAGAGGTTTAGGTTTTACAGGTTTAGAGGTGCAGGTGAACTACTTGAAGTGGGTTTATAGGTTTGGATTATGTCCTCTTCCCTTGTCCTCTACCCATATTTGATGTTTTATAGGGTGTAGAGGATTTACTAATGGTTCACAGAACCATTGGTATTCAATATCCTGGACAACATATTCCAACGGTTCACAAAACCACTGGTATTCAATATCCTGGACAACATATGCCCACGTTTCACAGAACTGTTGGCATTCAAATGATGGACACCATATGCCTACGATTCACAGAACCATTGTTATTCAATTTTTAAAACATATATCCCAATGGTTTCATTGAAACCGTTGGGATAGAATACATACTGGATATATACCGAAAGTTCAAAAACTGTTGGTATATATTTATTCCAACAGTTTCTATATGATGGATGGTATGTATACCAATAGTTTTTTAATTGTTGGTACATATATATACCCACGATTTTACTTAAACATTTTGTGCATATTAACATCATACCACCTATTCCAACGGTTCTCTAGAAACCGTTGGTATAGAGATACTGCAACACCCAACATACCAACGATTCCTGAAACCGTTTGGATAACCAATCCCAACGGGTTTAAACCATTGCGATAGGTGAAATTTTCAGTAGTGTTGTGATTAAGATTTGAAGAATGATTTGTTATGTGAAGTTAAAAGATCTCCATTTTTAGTTCATTTTGGAAGTTCTAAGATATAAAAATATCTTCAAAAGTATTACTGGTGGGATTGAATGAAAAGAAATATTACAGACATTACTGTGAGATGTTTTACTTGTCCATAGGTTAAAGTAGAGTGGTAGTTACTGAATGGGATACTTCACCCATTATAGTACCAGAGTGGATATGTGAAAATATATCTATATATTTCATATTGGGATTACAAAATACTCCTTGAGGAAACAATCTGGTTTGGGTTATTATTGATAGATTGACTAAATCTTTCCATTTTCTTCCCAATCGAGAGAAATTCAATCTGTGTCATCTTTTTCATTTGTATCATAAAGAGATAGTCAAGTTACATAGTTTTCCCCTCTCCATTATATCAGATTTTGATCCCAGGTTCACTTCTAACTTTTGGAAATATTTTCAGAAGTCATTGGGAATTGAATTAAATTTCAGTACAACTTTTCATCCTCAATCATATGGGCTGCCAGAATGAATAATTTAGACCATGGAGGATATTCTATGTGATTTTTTAATGGATTACCAGGTAAGTGGGTATCAACATCTATCTTTGGTTGAGTTTTATTATAATTATAGATTTCATTCTAGTATACAAATTAGACTATTGGAGTAATTATATGGAAATTTGTGTTGAACACAATATTTCTAGAATGAATTAGGTGAAAGGAAGTCGATGGGACCAGAATTGGTAGAAGATGTGGAAGAAAAATTTTATTTGATCCAGAAACACATGAGGATAGCTTAGAGTAGGAATAAATGTTATGAATATATATAGAGGAAGGATCATTGTTTCATTGTAGGTTATCATGACTTTCTCAAAGTTTCACCACAAAAAAGTGTGATGTGTTTCTATAATAAGGGAAAGCTGAGTCTACAGTTCATAAGACCCTATAGAATCCTAGAGAATGTTGGATCAATTTCCTACAGGGTGGATTTACCTCTAATTTTGTCTTAGGTGCACAATTTTTTTCTTGTTTCAATGTCGAGAATGTATTTGTTGGATCCATCTCACAGTTTGAGTCTAGAGGTAGTTCAATTGGAAGAAAATCATTCTTATGAGAAATAGCCAGTCCAGATTATTTACCACAGAGATAAAGTGTTTCAAAATATGGTGATCCGTCATGTTATGTTTTTATGGAAAAACCACATGTTTGAAGAGGCAACATGGGAATATGAAAATTATTTGAGGGAGAAATACCCCCACTTATTTTGTTAGTGAATATAATTTCAAGGATAGAATTTCACAAAGGTGGGAATGATGTAACCTCCTAGGTAATTATTGAATAAGAAATTATCAGATCTATTAATATTTTTGAATTAGATATTAATTTTATTTAAAAGTGGATGCTATGTCTGATAGCATACCTGATATGCAACAATGATTTTCTATAAAATCTTATGTTTCACACAAGATTGAGATATACCTAATAATAATAGATTATTAATATTATTATTTTAAATGGTAGTTATCACCTAGTCATTTTATTTGTGGGAGTGAACAAAACTAAATATATTATGTTTACAATTTTTTATTAAATGTTTACACTTTATTCTACTAAATTATAGAGGGTTAAAATGAGAATAAATCCAATTTTAAGCATAAAATACTCTAATATTTTTAAAGCATAGTTTTATCACCTTTTGATGGGGAACCATTTTGAAATATAGTTTTTGCCTCTTTTATTTGTTATATTTTACAAAATAAACTTTTTATTTGAAAGAAAGACATAATAATTAACATTGGTTGAAATTATGGTATTTTTTTTTGATGAAATTCATATTTTAATGAATACTGAAAAACATTGCATTTTAGTTTAAATCTATTTTTTGGATAATTTATTTATATAGCTAGGATATCCTTTAATTAGTTTTAAAGTTTAATTGAATTATGTTTGTATCATTTAATAATTTTTTTTTTCATTGGATGTAATTTCACATTAAAACTGGATATAAAAAAAAGGAAATCTTATTGTGGTTTTACTTAAAACCCCCATTTTCTTAATCCGTCAAATAGATTAATTTTTAATTAAAAAACTTCCAAATTTTTGTTTTGAATTTGGAAAAATATATTCCACATTTGGAATTATAGGGTATAAATTATATAAATAGTTTCCTTTTATTTTCAGATATTATGAATAGTAACATTAGTAATTATTTCTATTTATCCTAGTTAAAGGGTAAATGAGGTAAATAAGGGTAAAAATAATATTATAATAATATTAAACTACCATAATAATTATCCCAATCTTATTGGATGAGATATTCAAGACTAATAAATCCCTTAAGCTGAAAATTTGGACTTTTAAATCCACTTGGGTGTGATTATGACATTTATAACATTTAATTTAAATTAAAGGGAAAATTATCATTAACACAAGTCTTATTACTTAATCAATTTCAATATGCGGCTATAGAAGTGATATCATTGATTATAAATAGTTATTAAAAATCTAAAAATATTACCTTAATCATTGTATATTATTTATCATTTTTAGACATTAAATAATTAAATTTAATTATGACACAACGATGACGCCTTGATTGATTTATAAATAAAAGAATCAAATAAATGATATTATAAATATTAAAATAATATTATTTTACATAATTTATGCCATAAAAAATATTTGGATGAATATGAAAAATTATAAGTCTATTAAAAGTTTATTTATCCACATCTTTTTATTTTATTTAAATTCAATGAAATGAATAGTGTAAAAATTGAAATAATTTATATTTTATAAAAGTATCAAAATAATAATTTATTTAAAAACCATAAATATATTTTAAAATCACAAAGTTACTATTATAAGGTTTATAATTTCATTAAGTGTCCAATTATTTGAAATTTACCCCATATAAGTAAAATTTAAAGCCTCACACTATTTAGAATTTTGTTACCAAAATTAAAATTAAATGAGAATAATTAAGGGTAAAAAATATAAGGTTTATATTAAAATAAATACATATCTAAAAATTATTGGATGAGTGGATTTATAACTATCCTCATCTTATCTTCTACATATCTCATGTTTGAGTCATTCGTAATAAAAATAAAAATATATATTATTATAATATTTTAAGAGTTTCCAAGGGTGTCCCTCCCCTCTCCTATAAAAAGGTACCCACTCTTCTCTAATAATCACACTTCAAGAACCATTTGGTTCACCCAAAATATTATCAAACAACTTCATAAAATCTCCCCACATTTTTAGTCCATATTTTTGGTAGAATACACTTCTTATATGTGTTCAGGAATTCTTCAAAGGTGATCAACAAAACAAGAGTTATCATTTTTTAATTTTTTCAATTTTATTTCTTCTTCCACTCCCTTTAAATTTGTTTAATTTGTGATGAACTAATATATATTATATTCAATATACCTATAATTTATTATGTTAATATCATCACCTAAATCCATCTACAATTTAATCAAATGATAAATGAACATTTTGTTCGTGTGTACGGCGGACTATCACCTCACAAAACAATATAGTATTTTTTAATTACCATCTATCAAGACTAGTTTTAATGCTATAATCAATGTTTATATATTATATTAATTAAATATTTATCATTTTATATAATAATATTTCAATTATGTTCTTACTTATGATGCACATAATAATGATAACGTCGTTCGTGGGTACGTGTGAACTATCGCCACCATGAAGCGATGTGAATCATTTTTATTCACCAAATCACTTGAATGATATATATAAGTATATTTAAAAGATTATTATGATTTTAATAATATTATGATCATTCTGTAAAGCTAAAATAATAATTACTTTATTTCCATAATGACCAATGGAAAAAAGAAGATGTTACTTATGCGTACATACGGTGTACCATTTCTTTGATTGAAAGATTGTTAATTTTTAAAAACCACACTTCTTGGTTTGATTTAAAGGTATAATTTATGTATAATGAAGATAAAAATGTCATCAATATTATTAAATAGTTTATGTACTTATGAACACATGGACTAGTGACCTATAAACATTGTTACTTTTTAACTCAAGTACCGAATATCGACAAAACATCTGATATGAACATATATAATTATGTAATTTTTATAAAATAGTAACAACCGGTAAAAAGAAATAATAAATTTGAAAAATTTCCTCATGTAAGTAGAAATTAATCTAAGTTTATTATTTAGGAATATAAATATTGTACGTGATGAGTCGGTCTCACGAAAATGGACTTCATCTCAATATCTTTTCATGAGACATATTTTGATAATATAAACCACTTTATTTTATATGGTGTATATTAAACCCCTTTGAATTATAATTTAATTCAAATTCTTTAAAATTGAATATTTTTCTATGATGCATTTTTCTAAACTAACAAGGAATGTTTTTAACATACATGGTGACTATAACTTTTCCACTACCAGGACCATTATTTGGGTTTTGGATTCCTCTACAAGCTGTAATGTCTTTAAAAGAAATGTAAATACCATATTCCCTTTTCTGGTTTTTTGGTATTGAAAATGGTATTGAGAATGAGTTGATTTTGTCAATATAATTAAATTATATCTTGTGACTACAATGTGGAAATTTTATTTTTCATTTAATATTTTTTTATATGTTATGATTAATGTTATGATTATTTGGAATTTATTATGTATATGGGTGGTTCTATGATAAACCAAGGGCAGGTGATCCAGATATTGCTCTCAAATGAATTGGGTAATGAGGTAGAGTTAAACAATAAGGTTTCTCCAAAGAGATATTTGGAATATGCTGTGATGGGTAATCCAAATGTAAATATAAAGGTTACTCCCTCTATAGCTATTAAATCAACAATATAAGTATGATAAGGATGACTAAAGTTTATTTTATGAATTATGATTTCTATAACGGTTTTTAGGATTCTTATTATTTCATGGGTTTATAAATATTCATGGACTAACATTTTTGTTCCTTATTTTATATCACTTACTATGACTTTTGTGTTCATCCCATGTTTTTTAAATGTTTTCATAGGGTATAGGGATGGGTAAGAGAAAGGAATAAGTAAATAAGATTTTAATTAATAAAAATAAATCATGTTTACTTTTAACAATTTTATATTGTCGATAAAATGGATACTGTTGTAGTTTAATCCACTTTTTATAAATTTGAGTTGTTATGAAATAGCTATGTCCTAATTCTCTAAAACTCTAAACATGAAAAGATATTCAATGTGAAATATTTACTTAATGAAATATTATGTAATGTTTAAGGTTGAGGACTTATAAGGATGTTATGACCTCCCCAACATAGAAACTTTATATCCCCAGAATGCACATTAAGACGCTTCCATGTCAAAAAGATGAGGACACTTCCCTATCATCAGTTCCTCTCTATCCCATGTATCACGAGTATCAAAACCATGATTCTATATCGCTCATAATAATGCAATCATCCTCCCATTTTTTTGGTTTTAGATAAAACTATCCTGAAAGGACTCCTAGTCACATATAAATTAGTCTACACATATCAAGACAACTCTATTTAATAACATGATCTTGATTATAAATATTTTTATATAGTTGTGGTACGTGGAACATGTTAGGTATCGATGTTAGCTATGGTGGAAGGGTTAAACGATAATCCAAAATAACCAACTTCTCAACAAATTCAAAATTTCCCAAAAAAAATGAAGAGCTATATTCCATTTCCTACAAAGCCATTGATGACCCAAAAAAGGTAAAAAATTCAAGAAAACCTGATCACGAACAGAAAAATACAACAATCTTCAATGATGATCATCATAAGGTTTGTGTGAAATATTTTCCTTCAATATAATATCATTTATTAGTCACTGAATGTGGATAATATTCATTTTTAATAACTTAATATTAATGTGTTTAAAAGTTCATAAACATCAATTTTAGTCCAATTCATAAATTGAACTTCATTTCCCATCATTGTGCAATTCATGCTTAAAGTGTCAATTTGGGCCCACTCAATAATTTTTTTTGTGGACAAAATTATATTCATTTTCTGAATTTTAAATTTTGGGATATTATTAATAACGTTTTTTGGAACATTTTATCTTTTAGGTCCGATGGATGAATCCCAAAGGTAGATGGAGAATTTTGCGCCTGAAGGCAGAAACTTGCTGGAAAAAGCATGATGGGACTAAGGCCCATCAAAAAAATGTGGGGCCCACAAACCAAGCCCAATGAAGCTCAAATTTATACATTATAAAGATAAAAATATGGGGATCATTTTATTCCACTATGGCCAGAGATAAATCTGATGTTTTCTTGATGATAAATGGATATGAAGTTGATATTTAAATGGTGGACCCGACATTAATGCACAGAAATACGTCCCACCATTTCAACCATAACGTCCACAAGGATGAGTCAAATTTCCTGAAATTTTTACAGATCATATAGGAGAGATGGAAGAAGATATTTCTTTTCTACATCCCCTCCGGATTCGGCCTTCTTCAATTAAAAATTCACACGTCAATATGGTGTACGAATCTTGACAGTTTTCCGGGTCAAATTCGAAACATCAATTTCCTTTTGATTATTCACCCTCCTTTTGACTCTATTAATTGTTGGGGGGTGAATTAATTGTTGTGGGATGGACCTAAGGCTCCTAATATGCCTATATAAGAAGTTATTGGTGAACGGAATAGGGTGAATATTTTTCTTATCATCTTTTGTTGCTTGTTTCATTGTAAAGTTATGCTTCCAAATTTCCTCTGTAATGTTTTCCATTTCCATGTAAGTTTATTTTTTGTATCTTTATGTTCTTAATCAACTTCTTTCTCTTATATATTTTCCATTTCATTTATTAAAACTTTATTATCCCAAAGCACAGTGATATCTCTGTGTTGTTGTGAATTAGTTCACACATAGGTGTGAATCTCATTCACACACATGGAGGAGTGCTCGTTATTTCCACGGTTTTAATTTCTTCAATACAATTCTTGTTAGCCATCTTCCGCCCACCATTGAGAGTATACCATCAATGGAGGGATAACCCTTTAATGGGTTGATCTTAGGAGGATGCAAAGGCTGGATTGAATGTTATTTTATGAACTAATTGTTGTTAATTGGATAATTAATTTAAGACATCCATTCTTCAGTAATTGCTACTCTTCATCTTTACTGTGTTTGAGCAAACTAAATTCAATTACTAAATGACCATATACCTCGGAGAGATCATGAATTTGGTTCTCTAAGTGTATAGGGGATTATTAATTGTGTTTAGTAAGCACCAAACCAGGAAATTATGAAGGTAGTGTTATTTTTGAAGAATGGATTCATCAAGAATTAATAAAACCAAAATTGTCTAATGAAGTAGAATTAATTCAATCCACCGCTAGCATAATCCTAAGATCAACCCATTTTATTTGAATTGAATTCACATAGGTTTTTAGTGTTCTTTAAACCATCCAAAATCAAAACCAAAGTTGGATACTTCATAGCTCATCCTTCACCAAATCATAGCGTCTCAAGGTTACTTCTTCGGTCTCTGTGGATTCGACCCGTACATGTACTACATTGACCGCTTTTACCAATATGGTAAATTTGGGCACAACCAAATTTTGGTGCCGTTGCCGGGGACGCAAGTAAGTACCTTAGACACTCATCTTCTTTTCTCACCCCAAATTCTCTATTCTCATCCTAATTTCTCTTCTCTATTCCCATTTTTTTTTCTGCGTGTCCAATGAATACCAAAAACAATTTTCAATCAAATCAAATGGATTATCTTCAAAAATACCCATTAATATACCAAGGGTATAATCAACTGGAAAATCAATATTTTGAATCAACTCATATAAAAAATTTCATTGACCAAACCATGATTGAATACACCACACCAGATGAGATGTACAATCAATATGATGTTGAATGTTTACAAGATCAATTTCCATACCTATCAAGAATGATTGAAAAGATAAATAATGAGGAAGTCCATGATGTACAAACATATATCATACCTAATCCTGAAACAATTCTTGAACAATTGTGTGAACAAATGGATAAAATGAATTTAGAAGTTTCATCTTTCAAATTAGAATTACACTGCTTTAAGACTTTTGAGGAACCCATTCCCACTCAAGATGTTCTTTCCTCATCATTGATAGATGAATATTTTATCCCAAAAACCTACCATGAATTGAAAAAATAACTAACCTTTGGATATGAGATAACTGAACAAGATCAAGGAAATGTTGAAGGGTATTTAAATCAGGAAGAAATTAATTTTTTTGATTCACAAGGGGAAAATTTGTATTCATGGATTGAGTGTTCGGAATATTGCTCCAATAACAATTTTTTAGAATCACTGATCATTGAACCATTGAGAGATATAACAAATATTGTGTCTATAACCACTCATGAAATTCAAATGGAATATTTTGGGGATGAATCATCTTTTCAAAAGGAACCAATTCTTTCAAATGTTTTTAAAGAAGAAACAATTTTTGATTCAAATTATCATTATTCTTTAGGAAAATTCAATCAAACTGAACTCGATGTTTTAATACTTCCTTCCCTACTCAATAATACCTCTATTTATGATAATCAAGACCATTCAATTATCATCGTTTTTCATCAAGAATCTCACCAAGTAGGAATGAACCTTGAAATCTTAGGAAATACTCCAGATAAAACACGATCAACCATTTTAGATATTCCTTGGATTTTACCAATCATTGTAGAAAATAGGATTTCATACGAAACAAATTTCAAAAAAACAATCAATCTAAATCTTTTTGAAGTGGAGAAAGATGGGTTAATTAAAATTTTGAAAGTTGGAATTGGATAAGTTGGGGGGTTCAAGTCGAGCTAACGACATTAAACAAAAGCGCTGCATGGGAGGAAACCCATGGTTTTCATGTTTTCTAATTATTTTGAATCATTTTTTTTTCATATAATAAATTAACATAGACTTTTGACCTGTTCTTCTTTTATGAGAAAGGATGGGTATGAAAGGGGAGCACCATATTCATCCGTGTCACGTGGCATGATCTTTGAGTAATACCTTACCCAGAAATCTAAATAGAAGACAATGTATCATCAGTTTATTTTATTTTGTTTTATTTTTATGTTTTTATAGGTTAAAAAAATAAAAGGACATGTCTTAAGTCATAAGGAAAATCCATTCACCACCATCCAAGCCGTTGAGACTCAAATCCAGGATTGAAGGGAGACTGTGGCATGCGCTATCATCATCAACCACCAGGTGAATTTGTTCCATGTTTATCATTTTCAAATTCCTCTTTGAAATCCTATCCTACCCCCTTCTAACCTTTCTTTTCTTTAAACACTGGGGACAATGTTATTCTAAGTTGGGGGGAGATAAAAAATGAGTTTTTTTATGTGAATAAAAACATGCATGAAAAGAAAAATTCCATTAACCATAAACATGATAACACACATTGCAAACTCTAAAATTGGATATCAAATAAATTTTGCATGCCTTGATTCTGATTTTAATGCAAGTTTAAGTTCATGAGCATAGTTTTTGGAAAGTGCGGTTGTCCGATGTGATTTTTCAATGTTTACATTTTCATCCTCTTAATAAAAATTCCACAATGCATGTATACTGGATCGTGGGTGTAAATTTGAGTTCTTGGGTCCTTTTCATTATAGCATAGGGTTCTGGGGTCACTTTTAGTTTAATTTGAGTATCTAAAAAAAAATTGACCACATAGAGCAATGTTTTTTCCAAATGTGTGGCATCTGGCACTTGGGGATCGTGACTCTATAGTTGTCTTTCCCAAAGTTAGGCTTTATATCTCTTTTATAGAGAATGAAATTGACAATATGTGTGGCGTCCGACACTTGGGGATCGTGACTCCATAGTTGTCTTGACCAGATTTAGTCTTTTCATATCTATTGTTGAAAAAAAAATCATAAAAAAAAATAAAAAAAATGGATACTCATATTAAGGTTTAATGTGATTCCCACCTAGCACTTCCATTTTTTCCCCTTGAACAATAAAATGGGCCCCATATCTTTTGTGATGCACAACACTTTATCATGCTTAATTGAAATTGGATGAAATGTGGCGATGAATTTGGACAAAGGAATGGGATTGGGCTTGGGATATGCTTATGGAACTAGCTTGTTTTAAATGATTTTTATGGGTTCCATAAATTTTTTGGTATGAGGTCTTTGGGTGAGGAATGTGTATTTAAATGTTTTTGGAAAAAGTGATTTGAATTTCATATTTGTAATATATTTTGCTTGGGACTAGCAAAAATCAAGTTGTGGGGTGTGATTAGTCACTGAAAGTGGCTAATATTCATTGTTAATATCTTAATATTAATGTGTTTAAAAGTTCATAAACATCAATTTTAGTCCAATTCAGAAATTGAACTTTATTTCCCATCATTGTGCAATTCATGCTTAAAGTGTCAATTTGGGCCCACTCAATAATTTGTTTGTGGACAACATTATATTAATTTTATGAATTTTAAATTTTGGGATATGATTTATCACTTTTTTTGAAACATTTTATCTTTTAGGTCCGATGGATGAATCCTAATGGTAGATGGAGAATTTTGCGCCTGAAAGCAGAAACTTGATGGAAAAAGCATGATGGGCCTAAGGCCCATAAAAAAAATGTGGGGCCCACAAAACAAGCCCAATTAATCTAAAATTTATACAAAAGAAAGATAAAAATATTAGGATCATTTTATTCAACTGTGGCCAGAGCTAATTCTGATGTTTTCATGATGATAAAGGGATCTGAAGTTGAGATTTAAATGGTGGACCTGACATTAATGCACAGAAATCCGTCCCACCATTTCGACCATAACCTCCAAACGGATGAGCCAAATCTCCTGAACTTTTTACAGATCATAGAGGACAGATGGAAAAAGATATTTCTCTTCTACAACCCCTCCGGATTATGCCTTCTTCAATTACAAATTCACACGTCAATATGGTGGACGAATCTGGACAGTTTTTCGGGTCAAATTCGAAACATCAATTTCATTTTGATTATTCACCTTCCTTTTGACTCTATTAATTGTTGGGGGGTGAATTAATTGTTGTGGGATAGAACTAAGGCTCCTAATATGCCTATATAATGATCTAGTGGTGAAGGGAATAGGGTGAATATTTTTCTTATCATCTTTTGTTGCTTGTTTCATTGTAAAGTTATGCTTCCAAATTTCCTATATAATGTTTTCCATTTCCATGTAAGTTTCTTTTTTGTATCTTTATGTTCTTAATCAACTTCTTTCTCTTCTATATTTTCCATTTCATTTATTAAAACTTTATTATCACAAATTACAGTGATATCTCTGTGTTTTTGTGAATTAGTTCACACATAGGTGTGAATTTCATTCACACACACGGAGGAGTGCTCGTTATTTCCGTGGTTTTAATTTCTTCAATCCAATTCTTGTTAGCCATCTTCCGCCCACCATTGAGAGTATACCATCAATGGGGGGATAACCCTTTAAAGGGTTGATCTTAGGAGGATGCAAAGGATGGATTGAATGTTATTTTAAGAACAAATTGTTGTTAATTGGATAATTAATTTAAGACATCCATTTTCAGTAATTTCTACTCTTCATCTTTACTGTGTTTGAGAAAACTAAATTCAATTACTAAATGACCATATACCTCGGAGAGATCATGAATTTGGTTCTCTAAGTGTATAGGGGATTATTAATTGTGTTTAGTAAGCACCAAACCAGAAAATGATGAAGGTAGTGTTATTTTTGAAGAATGGATTCATCAAGAATTAATAAAACCAAAATTGTCTAAAGAAGTAGAATTCATTCAATCCACCCCGAGCATAATCCTAAGATCAACCCATTTTCTTTGAATTAAATTCACTTAGGTTTCTCAGTGTTTTTTAAACCATCCAAAATCCAAACCAAAGTTGTCTACTTCATAGCCCATCCTTCACCAAATCATAGCGTCTAAAGGTTACTTCTTCGGTCTCTGTTGATTCGACCCCTACATGTACTACATCGACCGCTTTTACCAGTAGGGTAAATTTGGGCGCAACACTTCATGAATCAACTAAATCATTTTCTTCATCTCTTGAACAAAGATCTGTCCAACCATGGAACTCTCACTGATATTCGACCAAAATAATGAAGATTTACATTGGGTTCTATATAAGGCCTCTAAAGGATCTGTTCTGATCACAAAAGGGTAACTATTGTTATAAGTAAACTCAACCAGCCCCAGATGGTCATCCCAATCTCAACAAAATTTTAAGACCATGACACAAATAATGTCCTCAAGAATCTATATATCTCTTCTTCTCTACTCAACATACTATGGATGGTATGTCGTACTCCAACCAAACAAAGATTCCAGTACCTCATAAATTACTCTATAAAAGTCATAAGTAAATTGAGGATCTATATCTAGGAGACAATAGAAGATGAAACTCCTTGAAAAATAAAAATATATTTCGCATATATATTTCCCAACACCTCAACATTGGTTGAATCTTGAAGGGTTAAATAGTGAGATTATTTGGTCATTATATCGATATCAACCCATTTCACAATCTCCTTTTTTGGTTACATGGTAACCCAACCAAAAATTCTATAGAGATCTCATACCACTTCCAAGTCAATAATGGATGTGGATCAAGAAAACCCTAAGGTCTCTAGTGCTCAAACTTGACTTGTTGGAACATATTACACTGAGAGAAAAAAATTAGCAATTCCTTATTTCATTCTTGTCCACCCGAATCACCACAACAAGTCATATAACATTTTCATGTTAACTGGGTGCACTTCCCATATATAATTATGTAAATCCCCTATCTCATATTTGTTGACTGAAAATGGTACCACAATATGATTATGATAACATAGAATTCCCTCCATGGAGAAATTCCAATCATCGATGTTCTCCCCAACATAAAGATATTATATAATGCTATAAAATTCATAATCATGTTGCTTTTCATGAATAATAATCTCAAGAAGAGTGGAATTCATCTGAATTTTGTCACAAAAAAACTCATCCCCTAATTACTAAACACCAATATGAAACTGCAAGAAAAGAGTCATAAAGTTACACTATTCTGATGATTCCTTCACGACCTGATACAGAGGCTTCCTACTCCCATAAACTACCACGACATTCCATTTCCCTAGGGTATAGGAAATACCAAAATCAAAATATTGTAATTATTACACCCAATTACTATGGGTGAAACTTGAATATTTGTTTAGATAAGATAAAACTCATGCTCTTGTGGTTGGAATACAAGGTAAACCTTTTTCTAAAATGTTAATTTCAACATATCTTAAAAGAATTTGTCATATATGTGAGTTCAAGGTCAGGGGATGGGTAATCATTCGCATGTGGCCTAATCTTCATAGATCCATAATCAATGAAATGATCACCATGCATAATAACACATACCAAACCTAAAACGGATGCGTCATAGAAGACCACCAAGCCCTACCCAACCTCTAGAAGGTTTAACACCAGTGCAGTGGTCAATATAAATTTCAACTCAAAAACATAACTCTCTCATTTTTCTCATCCGAAAAATACTTTACCCCCATAGAAGTTTGAGTTGTCATAAAAGTAAAAAACATAATTAAATTTAATAGAAACCAATGATAATTCCCCGCTAAACCCCTGAAACTATGAATCTCAAAAACTTTTCATGGTTTCTCTCATTTCACAATAGATTTCACCTTCTTACGATCAACTGAGAGACCATTTCCTGACACCACATTCCCATGAATTTCACTTCTTGAATCCACAAATTACATTTTAATATATTCACATATTTATTTGGTTTCCCGAAAATTCAGGAACTACCCTCAGTTGATTCACAATATACTCCTCAAACATAGAGTAAGCATGAATTTCATCTACAAAGATAACCACCAATGTATCATGATATGAGTTGAAAATTATATTCCTCAGTTCCATAAAGACTAAAAGAGTATTGGTTAGACCAAATGACATGACAAGGCACTCTTAATGGCCATACCTGCATGAAATGGTGGTATTCTGAATGCGAGGTTGTTTTATTCCCAACTAGTTGTAACCAGACCGAACATCAATATAAAAGAACCAATTATCCTCTTTTAACTGGTAAAATATATCATCAATACATGGAAAAGATACTTTTTCTTTACTATTACAAGACTTAGTTTCTTATAATCAACAAAAAGAAGAAGTGACCCATCATCTTTCTTAGTAAAAAGAATAGGTTCCACCCAGAATGACAAAATTAGGCATATACTGATAATATCTAAATGATCACCCAAACAAGTCTTCAATTTTTCAATTCAATAGGTGTCATGCAGTAATAAGGAATAGATAATGGAAACGTACCATGTAAAAATTCAATAAGTAAATCCACCTCCCACACTAGTGGAAAACCAAAAATTTGAGAAGGAAAAATGTTTGGAAACTTATTGAAAAATGGAAGGATATAATCACTCAAAGATTCATGTTCCATATCAAAACCAAACAATGATATTACATTCCCCAAATCCGGATAAGAAGTTTCTTCTCTAATCAACCTTTGGTCTCATTCCCCAAGAAATATACATCACACCCCATCAAGAGTAGTAAAGGAGACCCACTGAAGAAAACAACCAATTCATTATTTATTATAAATCAGATAATCCATCTGGAAAATGATGTCAAACAATTTCTTGTTAGGAACCAGAAAATACAAAGTAATATCACTATCCAATAAAGAGAAAACACACGTGGGACTAAATGTACTCTACTCTCTCTTCATTTCTATGGGTGAGGCAATATCCATCACATAAGATAAAAGGATTGTAGGAAGACTATGAGTATTCACAATATGGGTTGAAATGAATGGATGAGATGCACGAGGGTAAAAAGAAGTAGTCCCTAAAGATGAAGAAATATTAATGGTAGCTCTAAGAGTTTCTAGACCCTTATATACTTCCTTTGAAGACTCTCCCATTGTGTGAAGAAGCTTAATTCCATATGAATGTTCCTAGAACCCCTTTATTCATAAAGCATATGATTGCACCACAATTTTATTAGGCACTTATGATCTTGTTCCACAACATGGAGTAGGATGAACATAAAATTACTTCTGAAAGTGACATGAGAATCCTCTGGAACCATATATATATTCGGTTCTTCAGTGCAAACATGCTTTGAGTTCCCCGGTCTTCCACACTAGTATACAACTAAAGGGCCTCTACAAGGCATATCACTCGGTCTAGAAAAATATTTTTTAGAACCCCCCTGAGAAGCATCATACATCCTATTCTCTTTGAAATAATTTATAAAATTTCCATTGGATGAAAAAGGAACTCCCCACATCACTAACTTACCATCCATGTCTATCTCAACCATTAAAACTCTATCAAACACATTAGCATTAGAAGGTAGTTTTAATAGGAAAACCTAAGAATGAAAATCATATAAAATTACCATATAAACTTTAGAGTCACAATATTCTCATTCAATACAATATCTTGTGTGAACCAAAAGAGCTCAACAAAGTTATTTGAGAGCTCTATCATTGTCCAATCAACCTACTTGAGTTTTAAAACATCAATAGCCTTACCTAATCCCATCAACTCTAGATAACACTAGTTACTGAACAGAACTGTAATGTCTTTCCAATCTAGGTACCCATGATTCAATTTCATCAACATCATGTCCCACCATCTCCTTCTTGGACACTGTAGCCTATAGGAGGTACATTTCACCTTGATTTAATCAGGTAATTCCAATAATTAAAAAATAATAATGATATTTATAAACCAATCATAAACTAGTTAAGGATCATTGGAGCCTTGTAACACTGGTGTATTCTGGAGAAAAAAAACTAATAATGAATTATTAATTCATCTGTATTATTTTCCATAGATGGATCCTAAATGTAAATGGGTACATGTGATTATCCTTGAGCTTGAACTTCACAAACAAAAACCTCAAAAAGATTCTGGTCCAATAGAGTATTTTATCATTGTGGTTCATCAAAAACTTCCTCCTAGATCCTATTCACATATCATTATGGAGGCATGATGCTACTAAACATCAGTAGAAAACATTAAAGATGCTAGGTTAACACTAAAATAAAAAACAAGGGAAATTAGTCACATCATATTGATAAATACAATTTGGAATTCAACCTATCAAAATAAAGAATTTGGGAAAATAATATCACTAATCATCAAGACTTATCTCACAAACCACACCTTGTAAATTAAGATTCATTCTGATGAGTGTTGGCTCAGAACTCAATCATAAATACATCCTAAGTCCTGATAGGATTTCAAAACTACTTTCTAACATCATGACAAGATTTAAAACCTATGCCACTATTGCAACTTTGTCACAAGCCAACCTGAATACCATGGTACTCTTACACCTAATCAGACACTGACATTTCCTGAAGAGAATTCCAGATCCCCATGGGTTTTTGACTATTACCTTTCATCATAGAAGGTAAATGTGGGAAAAAATGTTCCACAACATAATGTAAGAAATAGTCACAAGTTAGTGTGCACAAAGGAAAACTACACAGTGATAATTGTACCCGAATTCAAACAGTTGTAAAAAACCCAATGTATATCCTTAATGTAATATAAAACAAGATAAATAACCCAAGTCCCAAATGAAACATCACTCGAAGTCCCTAGGATTCCATAACAATATTCCACATTAATTATTCTAATAAATCCTTCAATTTTATATAAATATGCATGTAATTAAAAAAATTATATTTAAAACAAATTATTCATCACATTTTAATTGATGAAAATATTTCAAACAATGGCTTATTAAACATTATATATAAGAATAGTTTTTATAAATTCATATGTCATATGTAAAATTGATTTAAAAAATGGAATATATATATATATGTAATAAAAATTGAGAAACATTGTCATCTGGAAAGAGGTATGATAGTTCTAGGTTATGGGATCCTCATAAACTCGAATAGGTGATCACGGTAATATGTGCACACAAAACCCTTAGAAATTTGTCAAAGAGGACACAACACCGTCAAATCAGGGATTCATCCTACTGCACTATGTTTTTTTAGATTTTTAAATATTTAATAGACTGTTGACCCAAAATCCCACTAACTACCTAGGCTTGCATGTTCTCGGACAACAATCAATAAAGGGAAATTTATTTCAGAAGTGTTTCAAATACAATTAGCCAATTTCCCAAATCAATATTACAATTTCTATTTAAAAACCAAAAATTGATTTTTAATCAATTTATGTTTTTCTAGGTAGAAAACTAATTGGTTATTATAAAAAAATTAAGACTTTTTTCACAAATAAAAACATTAAATAAATTTCAAAAAATAATTCCACAATTTAATTTCCCAATGTTCCATCAAATTCTACAATCACACCCCAATTTACTAGAATTGATAGTTTTAAACAATTTTTATACTAATGAATATCCAAATAACAATGCACAATTATTTTTTTCACAATTTAATTGATATACATTTTATTTAAATTATGTAATTTAGGGATAAATAAATTGTCCATTCATAAATGTAACCTCCTACGAAAACAAGGAGATAATGCTAGCCCTGGGAAACTCCAATGAAGAATGCCAAAAATAGAGATAAATAAATCAAAACTAGATTCATGGTCATAAAAATTTATATTAGATACTACAAAAACATGGATATCTATCAAAACCAATGGAGGATATAGGAAGAAAGTGAGAGAGAATGAAGTGGGGAATAATTATTACAAGGAAAGGATCAAATGATGATTTCCTGGCTTTGATCTACCTTGGAGAAGATTTCAAGTATCCAAAATGGGTCCCTGAGAGCCCCCACAACCATGGAAAATTACATATGGAGAGCCAGGCCTAGGAGGGAGGTAATAAGGGGGTTTGGGAATCTTGAATCAATTATATTAATGAAATAATTTTGTGTGCATGGTTAGCAGGGCAGGGCTGCATAGTTATAAAAATTATGCATCTTAAATGTGTGTCCCTATGCCAAGGTGAATATTTTAAAAAGGTGGGAGTATAGTTTTTGAAACCGTGTTCTAGCTATGAAAACCACCACTTTTTTTTGTGTTTATAGGTTTTCAATTGGAGGGAGGTTCGTTTGTAAAAACTATGCTCCAATAGTGCACAATCCATAAATTCTAAAACATTTAAACTTCTTTCTCTAAACAACCTAAGATGAGCCCCAACCGAAGCATGAAAAAATATAGGTTGAGGAGTACTGAAAAATATTAACCATATGTTGCAAAAACAATACAAGATGCTCATCATACTAATAGAACCATCACATCACCACCCCTCAAGCATGGAAAATCAATCCATCACCATGCTACAACAAAATCACAACCATAAAATCAATAACCAATTCAAAAATAGTCACAAAAAACAAAACATAACCTCACCTCCCAAAAATCTTGGACAAAAAATCCATCACCCCATCACCCCAAAAGAATGGACAAAAATACCATCACATTTCTCCCCCAAAATCACAACCAAACAACCCAACACCCATCCACCCCAAAAGTATGAAAAAACAACCACACATTACCCCACTCCACATCACAACAACACATTACTTCCCCACAAGACAAAAACACATCACATCATACCAAAGATCACATTACATATTTTACAATGGGGATTTTATCACATAACACTTTATATTAGGGGTGATATCACAGAAGACATAAATCCCAAGGTATCCATTTTATTAACCAAATATAATTGTATTTCCAATTCCCATTTTATATTGATATATGGACAATTTTCAAAATACAGGTCCAAAATTCATATCAAACCTGCACAAACAAATCCCCTAATTTCCACAATTTATTGTGGGGAATTTATTATGTACCATCACAGTATCACGATAATATCAGAAATGTAAAATTTGGTGAATCGTCCTTCTTCCCACTTTAAATTTCAATTGGACAATTATTTAGTATTAATTAATCCATCTCAACCATCCACCATACATAAAAAATAAAAATCCCCCCTCTTTCATGAAATATTAATGTGAGAGTCTAGGGATTCCCTATATCAAAGGGTTATCGAGACACATACCAAATCTACTCCGAAACAAAAGTAACATCACTGTAGAGAATACTCAAGAGAATAATTAAAGAAACCCATGGGGGAAGGAGAATCAGTCACCATGAAACACCAAAAGACAACCACTATAACTAATGGATTGAAGCAATGCAGAAGTGGACTAGATGGTATCCTAGGGGTGACTAAGGATTTTCCAAAAATGAGATGAGGAAGTTTCATCTGAATGAGAATAAAATTGTTTGAACTTGTGTTATAAAAAACATGTAACCGGATAGTTTTATGTCTTGTTACCCATTCCTGATATGAATTCTAATTGAATTCCAAAAAAAAAACTTCTACTGAAATTTTTGTTTCCTTAGATTTTATATATTACATGAAATGAATTCACGTTCTAATACATGAATCCAATATATGGGTTCCCACATAATTATATTCAATCCCTGAATCTAGCCAACTACACAGGTTATGAACACCTAATTCACATCGTATAAACCTTTCATGAGGTAAATATACCATAGCTTCCATGAAGCACCTCCAACCACCATGGAGCCTCTTCAAGACTCCTCTAGAACACCTCAAAATACCAAAAATATAAATGTAATGATACGTGAAGGCATGCGATATTACATCAGATACATCTCAGGTGATTCTATCCAAGGGGAATCCAAAATAGTGCCCAAAAAATAAGGGGTTTCGAGCAGCCACCCCATGAGATACATATCAAGGATTGTGTTAAACCTTAAATGAAACCATCATCTAAAAAAATAAAATGGAAAAACAACATTCAAAAAAAATTCCACAACCAGAAAACATCAATTACCCAAACCTAAAAATCATGAAATTACATCCTTCAAGTCAAGATACAAACAACTATAAGTGGAACTAACATTTTCATAAGGATGCAATCACAACTTAGTATCATACCTTTTGATTAGGAATTATTTCCTCTTGTTTTTATTTGTTCAAATCTTTAAAACACATAATACATCAATAAAATAGAATTATCATAACAAAATAAGATCCAACATCACTTCCCAAGAAAAAAAATAAAAATACCATTGGGTACTATATGTGCCTCGTATTCCCAAGTATGCTCGTTTCAGAAACTATACCTTTACATCTTGTAGAAAAATGGAATGTTATATCCACACAAAGCCTTCTCTTAGTGACCAGGGATCAATACTGGTTTCTCCAAATTCCACATAATATTTAATATATAACTATCCACAACCCATGACATGGGAGTTATCTTAAATATTCTGATGATGCAGGGAGATATAGAAGACATCGTGAATCCTCTCCAACCAAGGTGGAAATTCAAACTGATACACCACCTCACCAACATTACACAACACCTCAAACGATCTAAAAAACCTACAACAAAGTAGACTCCACCTAAAAAATATCTCCTTCCCATGTCGTGGGAAACCCTTCAAAAAAAAAAATATGTTCACAAAAATCTGCCACCAAGAGAAAATTCATGCAATTAGTTAAGAATTATTCCAGTCATGAGCTAATTTAATCCTCTCTTGAACCAATTGAACTATATCTACTGATCTCTATACTACATCGGGACCATGAGCTACTACCTCCCCAATATTTTTCCAATAAAATGAAGAAAAACAAGGTCACCCATAAAATATCTCAAATGGATAAATAAAGGTGGATGAGAAATAGATATTATTATAAGAAAATTGACCAAGGGAAAGTGTTGTGACATAATTCACTGAAGACTAAACTGCATGATTGAAAAATATACTATAATATATGGATATAATTCTCCATATTCCCATCTATTTTAGGGTAAAAAGTATTATGGACGTTTAATTGAGTGAAAAAATCATATTGTAATCTCCTGAAAACTCATGAGGTAAAAAAATTCATCCCAATCCAATAATATGGACCTCAAAACTCCATGAAAACTCACCACATTTCGCATATACCTCTTATCCAAATAATCCACTTTGACCAACTCCTTAATTATTAATAATTAGGAATAATTCATCAACCAATCAATGAATTAATAGATAGAATCACAACCTCCTTCATTCCAACATAACCTTATGATGAAATACATTGAGATGTCATCCCACTTCCACTTAGAAAAATCTAAAGGCTGCAACAAACTACCGAGATCATAATGCTCAACATTTACCAGCTGAAAAAACAAACTCCTCACCAAAAACACTTCCACTGCATGTTTCATCTTTTTCCACCAAAATGTTATCCTATACCCATGATACATATTGGATAAACATGGGTATACCTTGAAATGTTGGATATAAATGTCAAGAAGGACTCCCTCATGCCTCACTACCATTCTAAATTACCTTCTTTAAAAGAGAATCAAGTTCAAACCATCCTTCAACCACCCTATTAGAGAATCACCGTGGCTAACATGATCATGCATCACCACTACCTCTGGGTCTCCCCACTGAGACTCTTTCACTAGTATTATCATAGAAGACTACACTTTTATATAAAAACATCATATATCATCATACACTCTTACATCTATGTGTAGGGATTCCAACTCCTCCAATCCTCTCCCCGTATCCCCATACTCTTGAACAAAATCCTTTAATTTCTTTCTTCTCAATGCATCATCCACGACATTCCCTCTTATATATGTGTATGAGATCTTAAAATACAATTAATAAAGAAAATAAATCCACCTATGCTACTTGAAATTCACATAACACTATGAAATGATATACATCAAACAATTTTGATCTCTAATAACAAAAATCCACATCCACATTAGCGTAATACCATCCGCTATAAGCTCTAGATCACTCGTGCCATAGTTATGATCATGGAGACCCATCTTTGTAGATCCATTAGAGATCACCACTCTTTGCTGCCTGACCTAGAATCCTAAGACTATATAGGATTCATCACAAAACAACACAAGCATATTATCCTCTTCAAAAATCTAAAGAACTATAGCACTAAAAAACTTCACCTTCAGGTAACCAAAAATATCCTAACACTGATAAGTCCACAAAAAATAATTGTACATCTTATTCAATGAAGTCAAGAGGGATGAAACTTGAGATAAATCAGGAGAAAACCTCTAATTATATCCCACGATAGAACATAATCTATGACCCTCATCCATGTTTTTGGGTTCTTTATAAGAAGCAACTTATTTGACCATTGATGGGTCTACTAATACACCATGTTGAGACACTACATTCCCATGTAAATTCACCTTTCAGGTCCAAATCCTACACTTTGAAAACATTCCATAGAGTAAGTGGCATTAAAGAACCTATAATGAAGTAATGAGATAATCATTCTTCAACTCTTCTAACTTCCACTAGATCGATATTTCATTAATAAACATAACTACAATATCATCAAAAAATCCCACATAACATGGAGTTCAGGAGTCCCATGAACACAAAAGGTGTTTTTTAACACATAGTGGAATGAACACACACTCAAAGTACCCAGACCAATATCTGAATGAAGTGTTTAGGATGTCACCCCCTTCACCAACAATTTTTGATATCCAAATTGTGGATCAATAATAGATAAAAAAATCTCCCATATATGGGTCAAAAAGTTCATCTATCCATGGAAGAGGCTAATGGTTCTTGATTCTCACCTTATTCAACCACCATTAGTCTATAAAAAACTACATTATGTGACCTTCCTTCCAAGATAACAACACTGGAGAACCCGTAGAAGCATAGTGGGCTTGATAAAACACTTCTTCATCAGATCATCTATCCAAAAACTCAAATCCCACAACTCATAAGGCACTATTTGATTAAGATCCATCAAAATTGGAAAGAAACTGGCTAAATATATATCCCAAACTCAACATCATGTTGAGTCATAACTTCAAAAAATCAACAATAAAAACATCTAGAAACTTCCCAACGACCCTGGTAACCTCCATTATCCCATCATACACTAATTCCACAAAAAAATATCCATCAGAGAAAGAATGGGATCCACACGCCTATTGGACTTCGAATAGAACTACTCAGCAATAAACACGATAAGATGGCCATCAAACCTGAGAACAAAACTCTCATACAAAAGTTATTTTTTGTAGAAGAAATGGAATATAACCAATTAATTATTTTGATGACATCATATGGATACATATATAATAAGAACATACCCTAATAGTACTAATGTGGCCACCGAATCAATATACACACCCGACACACATCACACAAGATTTTTTAACCACCAATTATCATAGTCAACAACTAGACAATGTCAAACCACTATAATTATATTCATAGATCATGGGATTGAGTGGGTGTAATAAAGGAGTTCGAGGATCCTGAATCATACAAGGAACCCAAAAGGTTATAAGATAAACTAGCTATACCTTAAATGATCTTTTTCCCCTATAGTGTGGCGACCTACACTATCTAGAAAAGACAACACCCTACTCTGATACCTCTCTATAAAGTAAACCACTAGAAACATGCATATTTTGAGGTCCATAAACATTATGAACATCTTGAGTTCTGCCTCTTCCAACACCATCTTCCCTTTGTGGAGCATAATCCTTCTTCCCCTTTTGCTGAAACGCCCTCCATGGAAACTGCTACAGTGGATAGAACTAGATCTATAATCCTCCACCAAAATGAGATTTATTGAACCAATGGTAAATTATTCTAGAGATGCCCAGAAACCCCAAATAAAATAATAATGCCCAAATATCTACATGAAAATCACAAAAAATAAATTTACATATATGTTCATAAGGGAAGATGTTGATTTTGACTCCCTGTTAGTCAAAACCTCTAAGGTCACGATGCCTGAGACATTCCACTAAAAACGCTTATCCTTGAGTAACCCAAATTGTTCCCCTCCCATCGAAAACCTAATCATGAGTGCATATTCTCGATCACCACCAACTTATTCTGAACTTTAAGATATGTTGTAAACAAAAAAAGGGGTAACTGCATATTGGATAGAAGGAAAATGTGCCTCCCGAAAACATATTGCATGACACTCCAAATCTGGAAAAGGACATGCAGAAATTGTAGAAGGTCTTTAGACATGATTACCAACTCCAATGCTGACATAATCCCCTACTAAAGATAAATATTATCTTACCTCTTCACTACCATCATGTTCGATGAAAAGAACTCTACCAAAATATCTTTCTGAATGTTAAACAAAAAAACATATACTTCCTCCTTCTCACATGAATACATTATCCACCACTGAAAAGTAGCTCCTATCATCTAAAAACACCCAGATTTACCCAATACACCATTGGGGCCTGAATCAAAATAATGGTTATCCTAATCTCCTTGAACAAGATCCATGTGTCCACATCTGAAATTCAACCCTCCGACTTCCCAAGAAACCTTCCATAGAAAAGAACATAATTCCCTTAACCAGGACTCATCCTATTCTATTGTGTCAACCCTAGGGTGATCAATTGGATTATCCATAAGAACCACAACTGCTTGAGCCACATGTGTTCGATGTCCAGGATCCATAGCTTAAAGATGAAACAAATATTTCCTCATTCTAGGGAGTTTTTAGTTTCATTAAGATTCTGTTTAACCATCCGAAAACAACCCAACTCAAATAGGAACAAAAGTCATCATAATGCATGTACCTCTCCTAGGAATCTACCTTTCAAATTGGACAACATGAGTTGATCATTCATTAATCTTACAGTAAATGCAATTGATCATGGGGGGGGGGTAAAATACTATGTCCTAGACAATATTCCTAGCCTATGTCACACACCATGTTAAACATGAACTATTTCTTTTCCAATACTTTAAATATTCAATATACCTAACTCCAAACATCTTAATATCTCTCAACTATCACCTCTCATACCACTATGTCATGACCCCCTCCCACCAAAGATAATGAAATGATGGGAGATAGATAATGACCCCACAATCGTACATCTAGTAGACCCTAGGATGGAGACTAAAACCAATAGTAAAAAAATTTCATTAAATGGGAGGCATTACCCTCTTAAAGAATATAGGATTTGGAGATAAGATGAATCATCCACACAATCTCCATGACATAATAAAAGAACCAAAACCATCTCATAATACTTGTTTAAAAAAAAAAGGTCCACATAAAATTATCCAAAAGTAAATACCCAAATGTTAAGTTAAAGTAGTGACATATCTACTATCCAAAAATGTTTGAGATTGTACAATACATCACAATCAACATAATCCTCATAGATATCTGATAATCAGTTTATGAACGTATGATGAGCATACAACTAAACTCAGTCAGAAAACTAATGTACCTCACACACATGTGAATGAATCTTACTAATATGCCCATGATAAAAAAATAGAACAAATAGAACCTAAACAAGTCAACTATCCATTCCAATATCACTATGGAACACTCACCAAATAATTCAATCCAAGTGTAATAACATAATAAGAAACATATTGATAAAGGTTACCCAAAACTACTTTCCAAATAATTTTCCACTCTCACACCCAAAAATAATAAATACTTGAATTTCATATCTTATGAATAACATATTACACCACCCAATAACATGGTACAAAAACACCTAGGACTCCAACCCACGACAAGGTCACACCTCAACTCATTCAAAAACACATTGTCCATCACAACACATCAACTTATCTAACTAGAGTAGTAGTGTATTGCGAAAATGAATAACATCATCCTCATGATCTTCTACAAACATGAAAAAACACCAGAATAAGCTGCCCCATAGCATGGTAAAATCACATGCCACCCAAAACACATGTTCTGCCACCCCACAACATGATGACATCGCATATAGACCGAAGACACCTAATTCATCACCCAGATCCCCATCAAACCTCATTCCATAAAATCATGTCCACATCTACTCTCCTAGAAGAGAGAGAGGGAAAGAGAATCCATCAATACTCATCACCAAAACGTAAAAAAAAACCCCATGTGAAAATACCAGTGCCATGACATAGAGCTCAATATGGGTGAGGTGTGTATAGAAATCCAAATGAAAATACAAGTATAATAAAATATCCACACACAAGCCCAACCTATGAGTTCACAAAAAAGCACAAACTAATTCATAGTATCCCAACATTCACATCCACCTGTAAATTCCTGACACCACACAAACCACATTCCACATATCACCTTCCCAACAAATTCCATTATCACACCCATTCATTTATTTGTTTACGAACAACCACATTTAACCACATGATCCATAACTTATTTATTTGTTAGTCATTTAAATCCCATTAAACATACCAAACACATATATTTCAATAATTATTCAAATAATAAATAAATCATGACCCAGACATATAGCACAACTCAGACACATAATATAAGAAATTCATCAACCCAATAGAACTGAAACCTCACTTCCCAGAAGCGCGAATAAAAAAACAATCACCTCACTTCCCAAAAATCATGACCAATAAAATCATAACCCCACTTGCACAAAAGAATATCCATGTAAACCATTTCTTCACAACCCTAATGGAAATACCAAATAAACCATATCCTAATAGAAAAAAAATCATTGTGATTCAATCCATCACCTCACCCCCCCCAAAATCATGGCCAAGCAATCCATCACCCCTCCCCCCAAATGCACAACAAAAAAAACAGACATCACCACACACCGTATTTCTACCAAACAGTTTTCCCCACATCACAACCACTCATCCCAACACCCCAAATATCATTTTACATATTTAAATATGGTCTTTTATCAAAATAAATTTATTTTAGGGTTGATATCATATATTCCATAAATCAAGGGGAAACCATTTTATTATCCAAATATAAGTGGTTAACCAATATCCATTTTTGGGTGATATCAAAAAAATTTGAAAAAAGGTCTCCATAATACATATCAAACTAGCATAAACAAATCTCAAAATTACCACAATATCTAGAAGAAAAATTGGCCAGTATAATCAAAATATCATAACAATATAAAAGATTTAAATGTATTTGAATCAACCATATTTCTGATTTAAATTTCAATTATCACATTATTTATCTATAATTAATCCATCACAGACCCCCATCGATAAAAAAGAAAAAACCTCTCCAATTTATTACAAAAAATTCATAAACAAGTGATTCCCTACCTCAAAGAAGAATTTCCAAATCATTGTGAACAACTTGGTAAAGCCGAACATCCTAAAAACCACCACTGCACCATTATATCAAGGAAGAACCTAAACCACACGAAATTTTTTCTTAACACATGCCACATCCCCACCCTAATAGATGAAAAATTGAGTTAGTGATTCCCTGAGATAAGAATTATATAAAACCACGGGGAAAGGAGAAGCAGTAACCATAGATCACCAATAGTAATCCAAAAAATCCAATATATAGAACAAAGGGATAAGAGGGGTAGAAGGTGACATTGGGGAACCTAGGATTCATCCCAAATTATAGTAGGAATTTATTATTCAATGATTATAATATCATTCAAATGTTCATTATAAAATATCTCAATCATTCCATTTTCATGTCGTGTGACTCATTTAAGATATAAATTCCATTGGAATTACACAACCCCAAATTATATTGAAATTCACATAAACTCAGATTTTATAAATTAAATTTCATGAATTTACCTTTCATGATGTGAATCCACTTCATGAGTTCCCCCTCAGTCACATACATGATGTGAAACAGGTCGACAACAGAAGTCGTGAACCACTAAATCACATCATGAAGACCATTCAAGTTTTTAATATCTTATAGAAGCCCCAATTCACCAAAAAACCACAATAGAACCTCAACAAGCATCATCTAGAACACCACAAACACCCAAAACAATAAAATTAACAGGTAGAGAAGGCATAAAGAGTTATAATATCCTATTTCAGTAATTATTTTTCTTTATCTCAAACTCTTAATAAAATTATTTTTTTAGGATGTGTTCATTTAAATACAATGTGTTGATTCATAGATAATATTTTTAATTTTTTTAAAAAAAGATTAATAAATAATGGATTGTTTTTTCTTATGAATTTTAACGTCATCTTTTAAAAATTTAGAAATTTTTTATATGGAATGTTATATATAGATATTTTTATTTAATTTTATCATTTTTGGTTAGATGAGGGTCACATTGTTTCAATGGAATTACCTTATGGGTTTTGAAAAAAAATTATAATGTAATAATTTTCTTCCATAAGCATAGATGAAAAAACTATAATATGACTTTTATTTAAAATAGAATGTATCAACTGTATTATGAAAAAAATTGTACAGATTCTCTGGTGGAATCCAATTGGGTGTATTCTTCCCATAGTATCCATATAGACCTATGTATATATTTATATGTAGCTTCTATTCTTTATCTTAATTTTTAGGTGTTAGTAACACCCCATGATTTAAAAAAATAACACAATGTTGGATAACATTTATGGAACGCAACACCAAGACTAAACGAACCCCGAAATATTATTTTTTAAATATAACCATTGTTACATTTCAATTTAAATTTTAGGTATCAATATGAAAACCCATATTATGAAAAGAAAATATTATGGTCCTACTCATTATAAATTTGTAGATTATTTCATTGGAAATAAGAATTCAATTTTTATAACAAGTTTTATATCATTCAAAAACTATTTATATTTCTATATATTTAATTTTTTTACTCTTCTGAAAAATTTTATATTATAAAATTAACTATATTTTAATTGAAATATAAAAATGATATTAGGGTTAATTTTTGGGGGTTTTCTGAAAAGACAAATTCTCTACTGAATTGTGAAAATGATGATTTTTTTAAAATACATTATTTTTTTCAAGAATGTGCAAGCTTACAATTTTATTTTTAGATTTTTAAAAGTAATAATATGTATCCTTTGAAATAATTAAGATAGTTAACTTAACATAAATAAATTGTATGTTTGAATTTTTAATATAAACAATTCATTAATTAAAAAGGAATTTTGTTGATAAACAATTTTTATGCACATAGTGTTTTTTAATTAATATATTAAATAAGTCATTATTTATAAACTATATTATATTAATATACTTATTATATATTTAATATAGTGTTTTAAAATTTATCTAATAATTTATTGTCATGAGATAAGAATAAATCCAGTTTTATGATAAAAAATGTTTTTTATAAGTGTATTCATCACATTTTTCATGTTTATTTTAAAATTATTTTCCTTCACTTAAAAAATTTAATTATTATAAAATTGATTTAATTTGTATAATTATTATTGTCAAATGTTTTTGATACATTCATTTTTTGAATGTGAATATTAAACCTAGTAAAATTTACCACCTTGGTAAAGGGTAAATCAGGTAACCCAAGGTTAAAATTCAATGTTAAGGTCACTATTTGTCATATAAATTATTATGTAATGAAGGGAAATATACCCTTATCACATTATTATATAAATTTAATAATTATACGTATCTTTTCTATTAAAATGTCTTATATAATATTTTAAATAATGAAAAATTCAAAATATGGCTCTCTTACTTTCAAATAACTATTATGTGTTTATTTATGGAAAAAAGAGGGTTATGAATGAATATAAATTTATATTATTATAATAAATAAATTATTTTATTGATGTAAATTTATTTATAATTTTTATTATTTATACAACCACCCCAAATTCTTATGCAATGTCGATGCAGTATGTCAACAATTAAAAATAATAATAAATAATATTCAAAATAATAAAATTAATATAATATGATTTATTTATAGTTTTTCTTGAATTTAAAATAATTATAATGACTAATTGATATTTTTAATGATTATATTTTAATTCAAACTTTATCTTTATGAATTTTAATTCAAATTAAAGGAATAGTGTTAAAATCATCATTAATGATATTTTATCAAAATAATATTTTATTAATGTATTCCATAATCATAATAATATTTAAAGAGGAAATGGTTGATCATAAATGGTTGAAAATGTCATAGAATTTCCATTTATGTTCTAATTATCACAATATGTTCAAAACTATGACCCACTAAGAGTGAAAATGATGTTGATACTGTTAATGTTAAAATATGTTAACAAAGGAGTTAAACTGAATGTTAAGGTTTAAAACACCACATAAACCTATAAAAAATTATTGGTAGAGGTAATTTAAACCCCATACTTCCCCATATTGTAATCCAATTCCATGATTAACAATTTTGTGAAATAATGGATTTATGCTATTTTAATATTTTAACAAATCCTAGGAGTGACCCTGGCTACAATTATAAAATCCCACCTCTATTTTCTATTATTCATGACACATATTACCCTATAGCTTAACCAAAACCTATGAAATTAAATTTTACAATACCCTACACAAATTATATAGGTTTTGGTATTCCAAAAATTCTAACCACATGACCCTTAATAAATGATCTAAATGAGTTATTTCAAAGAATAGTTATTCACCTTAACCAATCACATTATTTTTAATTATACTATTAACTATTAAAAATATATTATATTATACATTAAATAATAAATTAGGAATCCTAAATATAATTATTATTTATTATGATTAACAAACAACATTTATTCACCATCTTTAAACCAAATGGTATGTGACAATATCACTCATGTGTATGTACAACTTACGATCTCCATGTTGTAATAAAATTTATTTTCCACCACCATCATTCATGTATGGTTATTATTTTGATTTTGAAGTTTATATTTTATGTTAAATACATAATTATATTTCTATAATTAAAATATCAAATCTACCTTCTTAACATCCAATTATTTATAAACGATATTGTTGCTCATGTGTACCTATTAACTACCATATGAACAATGTGATGTGATTCACTTTTAATTTATAATGTAGATAGACGAAAATATGGATGAACTTTGTTAATATATATGAAGTTTGTGATAAAGTAAATATTCTATAAAGGTGATATATTATTAATCTTTCTTTGGTTCTATTCGTTAAAAAGTGAAAAAAATGTTCACGCATACCTACGACCATCCATCTCCATGAATAATGTAATTCATTTAACTATATATAGATTTTATGGAAGACATTATATATAATGAATATATATGATATAAATATCATGGTTAATATTATTTTGATGATTAAACCATGATCAATGTATAAATATCGATACAACCAAATGAAAACAGGCTCGAAATATGATGTAGTTGTCACTAAGAAAACAATTTTTAATTATGAATCATTAATAAATGGTTGATATGATGTTAAGATAAAATATTATATGGAATAAAATACTTGATTATTTTTAATGAATAATTTTTAATAAATTTATAGGTATTATACATCAGTTTCTAACATGTATGAATGAATATAATATTTTAGGTAAAGGTTTATCATCTCAAATTGTCTTCTTTAAGACATAAGTTATGTAATTCACCTATCTTATTTAATGAGTTGTTTATTCAACTAATTTCAAATTTTATATCATTATTATATTTATATTTATTTTATATAAGGTTTCATTTTTTTTATTTCAATCATGGTTACTATCATTAAAATGTTACCAAAGTGGTAAAGGATTTATGTTTCTATCTGACTTTAATCTGGATTGTTTATTAATGAATTTCTATTAGTGTAAATTATATGATCCTTATTTTATTAAACCCATTTACTTTTCCCCTCATACGGTAATTTATGAGGATTACATGTTTTCATTTCATTTTCTTCTCAACAAATTCCCAAGAGACTAAGGAATTTTTTTAAGGAAAACCGAGAATGTTTTACTATTCAGACATGAATATTTTCTGACATATCCATTATTTTCGTAAAATGTTTCCAATAATGATTAATTATTATATTATGATTTTTTAAATAATTTTCACATATTATTTAATTTTTACACTATGAGTTAAAAATACATATTCATGTTGTAATCTCAAAAAGGTACTTTCTGAAATTTTACCAAATTATCAAAGGAATATTTTTCTTTTAAAAAATATGACATGAATTGAATTTACCATTGTTTGGAATACTAAATTCCTGGATGAAATTTTTTTATGTCCCATTTTTTTAAAACTAAAATTTTTCCATAATATTTTTTAAATTTTAATATTTTAATGAAATTATTTCAAAATTAAACGTACATTTTTCTCATGAAATATTCATGTAATATTTTAATGGTATTTTTCATCAATAATAACATCCTTTGGTGTAAATTATGTTTTACTAGTGTTTTGATCAAATGATACCAACTTTACTATATTTCTATGTGGCATGTTATTATTATGATGAGATGTTTTTGAAACATGTTTATTTTCATGTGTTCTGATATGATGTGATGATGAAATATTTATAATCCTGTGGAATTTATATTTATGGAATATGATTTTGAGATGTTTTGATTCATTAAATCACTCTAATTCAATGGTTAATTATGGATAATTCATGAGGCGAATATATTATCGGTGAAAATAATTTCTTATCCACAACATAATTTAAGGACTTATTTATCATGTCCATAAGAATAACCATGTGCCTGTTTTTCATCTTCAGAAATTTTTCATAAACCCAGATTTCATATCCATATGTATGGACATTAATTTAATGTCTATAAGAATATTTATGGACATCATTTTCAATTTTTTAAGTTTATATGAGGTCCATATTTCATGTCCTCGACTTTATTTTTATAATTATATACATTTATACATATTCCAAATGTTATATGATTATGTTATATCCACATTACTATGTCTATATTATACTCTCATTGATCATTTTCATTAATTTTCTTTGTGAATCATGTCTTATGATGTAAAGACCTAGAAATCCTGTGAATTTGTTTAATACATTGAAATTTTACGAGTCTGCAAAAACTGACAGTGCGTAATTCTGAGGCTTGGTGTGCCCGAAATCAATTTATGAAGTTTTGTTTGGGTACATTCAGTAAACGTACGAGTGGGTTTTTATAAATTTTGAACTGGTGCTTGGAACTGAAATCCAAGGGTATCAATGAACTTGCAGTGACAATATTTTCTTAAGAAGATATTCACCTCGATGGCTGTTGGTCGAGAATAAAAGTTAGTTTTTGGGTTTTCATAAAACAAATTACAAAATAAAGTGAGCTACAATTTATTTTATTTGAGCCGCCTTGTGGTTGACTGGTAGTTGAAACATCCTCTTAGAAGTTGGAGGCGGGACCACCACACCTTAACCTCCCATGAGAGGTTATAGTGGTGGGGCCCACCTGAACATAACCTCTCGCGAGAGGTTACTATGTGGGGACCACCCAAACATAACCTCCTACAAGAGTTTATATCTTGGGGACCACATGAGGCTAAACCCCCTATTGATGGAGGAGAGTAAAACCTCTCATCTCTCCCTCATTAATGAGGGAGAGCCTCTCCACATTTCCTTTAATTAAATAGAGCCAACTCCCTTTTTATTAATTCATGCCAACACACGTGAATTAATTAATGGAGCTTTGTAATTAATTCTCCATTTTTCAATTTTGTGCCAACACCTAAAATAATATAACTATTATTAATTTTGGGTTGGCATTGTTCATTATGGTGGAAACCATGGGTGCTTTGAGGATAGGATTATTGGGAAAAGGGACCAACAAAGAACTCTTTCCAACGAAGAACGTCAGCAAGGATCATTATTAGACTTCTATCTCAGACACCTACTAACATGGAGCGTCTTCCATGAGTCGACGCAGCTCAGATTTGGAAGCATGTGGCGGACGCGACGAACAAAGATTCTCTTCATCTACTTTTCGTGACTCCGTCAACGAACGACACCCAACAATCTCAGGTAGGGGGTTTACTTTTGTGTTATATCCCTTTTTTCATTATTTTCATTGGATAGAAAGAATTTATTGCAGAGTTTGTAAAAGAATTGTTGTTCATCATACTACTTGATGAACCAATTGATACCACCCTAAACAAAGAGGGTGCAGGCCAAACCAACATGGCCTGACCCCTCCGCTGATCTTGTTTATGTTGAACTTTCGGCGACGAACCGACTATGAGGCGACGAAGGCGCCAATTACAAAGGTCGTGCTACCCACGACCTCCACGAATCATCTCGCCCCTGTGGCACTCCGGGGCTCCCGGCCGAACACTTCCGGCCTGTTCCGGCCTGAGCCGCGCCGAACCGGCTTGCCCGGACACCACCCTGCTGCCGGCCCGCTTGACCGCAGCCTACCTGGCACCCTGCCGACTTTCCCGTACCCCCTACACCCAGCCCATGTCCTTCCCGGTGCCATGTCAGCCTACCTGCGTCCCGTGCGCCCTACCCGCACCCCGTGCGCCCTGCCTGTGGCCTGCTCGGTGCCCCACCGACCTGCCCATGACCACACCCGGCCCCCTACCGGCCTGCCCGGCGCCCTCCTGGATGACCTTACGGCCTACCCGGTGCCCTGCCCGACCGCCACTAGGCCGGCCCAGTCGTGCCCCTGTTCCTGGCCGAGCCACACCGACCTCCCCAGCGATCCCAAGGTGTTTCTCGTGGGGTTTCTGGCCAAACCGGATCAGCCTCCTAGGCCGAGCTGTCCGAGTCGTGCACTACGTGGTGCTGGCCAAACTGGCCCTGGCCTCCGAACCGAGCTGCTTACGTGGCGAACTCTAGGCCGAACCACCCTCACCATCCACTGCGCTGGGCCAAACCTAACAGGATGGCCCTCCAAATGGATCGGGCCAAACCCAACAGGTCGGAACGGGTCGACCCAGACCTGGTAGGACCGGACCCGGACCCACTACTGACCCTTTACATCCTTTGGCCATATCATTGGCACCGAATGACCATTTGACGAACTGTCAACGACGTTGGTATTCTTGAAGCACGAATTTCCTTTTGAGTATACCCCACTAGAGCTAGGGTATAGTTGAGATACAGTCAGGTTGTAATGAGCACGAATCTAACCGGACCCCCAGGACTAAAAGGCTAATAACTAACAGAACGAACGTTCGATTGACACACCGTCTATTGCGTCAGACCTCTAGGACGTGGCAGACCATTGAGATACTTCTACGTTAGACTTAGTGACAGTTTTAGTATCAACCATTAGCATGTGGAGCTGATCTTCCAATGACAAGCAGGAATTTGTATGGGAACCTAGTAGCTGGCTCAGACTTGATGACTGCTGATCGAGTGACTTAGAGTGACTCGTATGACCCAGTGGGGAGTGCCTGGTTGTGGAGGCAGACCCACGGCGGAGGAGCGCCAGGTTGTGGTTGCAGACACACAGTACTCGATAGGAGGAGTACCTCTTCAGGCTATGAGGGGGAGCGCCTGGTTGTGGCGGCAGACCTATGGTGGGGAGCACCTCTATGTGAGCATAGAAGACCCACAAAACTCGACAGGAGGAGTACTTCATTAGTCCAAGGTCAGTGGGAAGAACCTCTATGTGATGCGGCAGGCTCACTATACTCAATAGAGGTGGAGTTCTCCAGCAGCCGAGGGTTCAGATTGATAATATCTCTATAATAAAATCCTGATTCAGCTGATTAAGTAACTTTGTGTTTTCCTCATGTTTGATATGGATTTCTAGATAACTTAGGCATATGTATGGGAATATACCAAAGTGGGGTTATTTGTTGATTTTATACTTTGTGGTTTATCATTATTGGATTTTGTGAGACCTTGAGGGTCTCGGGGTCCCTACGGAGTATCATTATACTAACCCCAGTATGGGCTATGCCCGCACCTCATTGTGTTGGATGCTAATGATGGACATCACTGACCGAGAATGAGTGTGTGTGGACTGGATGGTACTCGAAGGTGGAACTCACGACGAGTCGGTACCCGGAGGAGACTGATGGACATGGAGTACTGAGGAGGCTATCTATACCTACCCTTCAGTTTGGATCTGTGGTGGATGATCCATGGCCTATTTTACCTTCATTTAGTTGTACTTTCTTTCTGTTTCCTTGTACATTATAGTTGGGATTTTATTTACAGCCCCTTTTACTTTTCAGCACTCTTTTGTACATAGTTTTAATAGTGTTTTGCTTCCAGATTATACTCTGTTTGTGTGTTCTTACAGTTTATAAAGGCAATGCCTTACCAGCTTAGTGATTTACACCTTTGGTGCTAGTCGCCAACCCCTATGGAAGGAGGGCTTGGGGTAGTCACGACATGGGTCCCGAGGATGGGTCGTGACAAATTGGTATCAGAGGAGTTTGTTCTATAGAAAAATTTAGGACTCTGATATTTCTTTTCTTTAAAGAAATACTGTTAAGGGTACCGAGTGTGGTTTTTAGTTTAGGGAGTCCAGTGTTGGTGTGGCGGCTGGCGTATCCATACACCAGGACCATGACTACTGATTTCTGACTCAGTGCACAAAAAAGATGATTGCGTGTGTGTTTTCAAAAGTTTTCTTTAAGTCAGCTCAACCAGGTCAGCTCCCCAGGTATAATCTTTGATCGTGTCACATCTTTTTCTTTCAGGATGCCTCCCTGCGGATGAACAGTTATAGCCCCGAGAGTCGTACGCGCAGATAGCCCACTGAGCGATGAGGCCTCGGTGTATGAACCTTTACCAGTGGAGACACCAATGGTACCACTCCCCGTTGGGCCACCGATGCCACCAGACCCAGCAGAAGATGATGCACGCCGCTTGAGAGCGTTGCACGAGTTCCAGCGCCAGAGGCCTGCCAGGGCCAGGGAAGAGACAGACCCGAATGCAGGTGAGGATTGGCTGGAGGCTATGGTGAGAGTCTTCAAACTGGTAGGGACACCAGTTAACTTCATGGTGATTCTTTTTGCCAGCCTTCTACATGCATTAGTGGTAAGATAGTGGAGACTATTGCTCCAGGTACAGGGTGAGATGACACTACTCTCGGCTGACTTCGAGAGCCTATTTCAGGCAGTGTTTTTCCCAGCCACCCTACATGCGGTGCAGATACAGGAGCTACTGCATCTACAGTAGGGTAGCATGACGGTGTCACAGTACTCAGAGAGGTTCACAGATCTCTCATGATAATCCACAAATATGGTACACGACCCATTCTTCCTGGCCTAGACCATCGAGTAGGGGATCAGGCGAGAGATCAGAGCTTCCGTGATCTCACTCAGCATCCCGACGCAGGCAGGGGTAATGGAGAGAGCCCTCTTAGTGGAAAGTTTCCTTGCTGAGCAGCCTACAGCAGCGAGAACCCCCACCATTAAACATGCAGTGGAGTCTTATAAAGCTGGCAGTAGATAGATGATGCAGAGGTCCAAGAGGACCATACCTATAGGTGGAAGACCGCACGACTCAGGATTGGTTGTGCGGGGCACTCGAAGAGGAGACAGACCTACCAGGAGCGGGTATTGTTACTCATGCTACAGGCATGGTCATATGGCTCGTGACTGTCCGACCTGCCATTCAGATTATCAACTAATGGTCGAAGGACCACCCAGGTAGAGACAGAGATTCGATCTAGGCGGTCCGTAGGGAACATGCGGACGTGGCAGAGGAGCTGGTCGTGTAGAAGGAAGTGGGCGATGATTCAAGGTGTTACCAGCACCACTGCCTAGAGGTCCACCCCGACCGCAGGGAGTAGGTGCATATGCGAGAGCTCAGCTCTAGGAAGCTGAGCCTTACGATCACGATGCTCTGGAGATGATTCAAGGTATGATCTGTGTCTACTCCACCTTGCCTGTAGTTCTTATAGAAATAGGTTCCAGTCACTCTTTCATTGCCACTACCTTTTTTTGGAGCTCAGAGATTCTGAAGGAGCCATTTTCTCTATCCTTACGACTAGAGACTCCTACGGGAGAAGACTTGACGATTACACACTGGTGTCGGTAGTGTGAGCTTACTCTAGGTGGTGAGAGCTTAGGCTGGGATCTCTTAATAGCGGCGTTGGGGCCTTACAACGTTATCTTGGGTATGGACTGGTAATCTACAGTCCATGCTCAGATTGACTATATTAGGCGCAAAGTGTTGAGTGTCCACACGGATGGGACCAGGTTCACCTTCACCGGCGAGAAGGAAGCCTTTACAGCACACCACAGACTTACTCAGAGGAGGGTATAGTCGATCAGTCATCAGTTGGCCGGCCTTACCCTCAGAGTAGTTGACGGGGAGAGTCCAAGATATCCTGTAGTGGTGGACCAGTATGCGGATGTTTTCTCTGATGATGTTCCTGGATGACCTCCTCGTAGAGAGGTGGACTTCTACATTGACCTGAAACCTAGGATGACACCGATATCTACACCCGCATATCGGATGGCTTCCTCCAGGCTTTGTGAACTGCGGGTAAAACTAGAGGACTTTTAGGGGAAGGGATTCATCCGTCCTAGTGTTTCTCCCTGGGAAGCTCTGATTCTATTTTCCAAGAAGGTGGATGTAATCTTGAGGCTTTGTGTCAACTATTTTCACCTGAACCAGGTGACCGTGAAGAATAAGTACCCACTCCTGAGGATTGAAGACCTCTTTTAACAATTGAAGGGAGCACGATGGTTCTTGAAGATAGACCTCAGATCAGGATATCACCAGCTCAGATTTCAAGAAGAGGATGTGCAGAAGATGGCTATCAGGTGTCGGTATGGACACTATGAGTTCATGGATATGCCCTTCGGCGTAACAAATGCTCCAACAGTGTTCATGGGACTCATGAACAGTATCTTCCAGCCATACCTCGATAGCATTGTCGTAGTCTTCATCGACAACATTCTAATCTACTCGACTAGTGACGAGGTGCATTCCAACCATTTGAAGGTAGTACTGGACACACTCTGAGAGAACCATATTTATGGTAAGCTCTTGAAGTTCTAGTTCTAGATCTGATAGGTTCACATTCTGGGTCATGTCATCTTAGAGGCTAGAGTTGCAGTGGATCTAGAAAATATTGTGTCGGTACTTTCTTGGGAGCCACCCATGAGTGTGACGGAGGTACGGAGTTTCCTGGGTTTGGCTGGTTACTATCGGAGGTTCGTACCGGACTTCTCCAGAGCTGCGGCACCACTATCGTCCATCACGAAGAAGGGGAAACCCTTCATGTGGTCAGAGAGATTCCAGCATAGCTTTTAGGATTTGAGGCAAAGGCTGACTAGTGCCCACATCTTGACACTTCCAGAGGAAGGTGTAGTGTATGTAGTCTACTGCGACGCATCAGAGACTGGACTCAGGTGTGTCCTGATGCAAGAGCGAGCTATGATCCCGTATGGTTCTTGGAAGATGATACAACATGAGAAGAACTATGCTACCCATGACTTGGAGTTAGCAGCAGTGTTCTTCTCTTTAAAGATGTGGATACACTATCTGATGGGAAAAAATTTTACCGTTTACTCTAATCACAAGAGTCTAAGGTATATATTTTCCCAGAAGGACCTGAACCTGAGAAAATGATGATGCCATGAGTTCCTCTAGGACTATGACTTCTAGATAGTCTATACTCCTAGAAAGGGGAACGTTGTAGCAGATGCAATCAGCAGAAGATCTAGTATACAGCTGCTAGGCGAGGTGACATAGTGGCTTGCTGCCTTATAGACATCCTTTGGGGACAGAGATAGAGTAACATTTCTACAGTATCTTACAATCACTCCTCCACTTCATCAGCGAGTCAGAGAGGCACAGTATTGGAACCTTGACTGCGAGACACGACGTGCTCAAATATCCATAGGGTAGGCACCTGATGGATTTTATAATGGTGGGGAGCACGTAATCCTCTTCAGAGGAAGTACTATGGTGCCAGAGTCACTTTAGGAGGAAGTGTTGAGGGAGTTCCACACATCCCCTCTTGCGGTACATCCCGGAGTGGTGAGATGTACTAGGACCTTCAACGACAGTACATGTGGCCGGGTATGAAGAAGACAGTAGCAGAGTTTGTCTCTCAATGCCTCACTTGTCCGAAAGTGAAGGCAGATCATCAGGTACCAGGAAGCTTGGTTCGCCCTTTAGAGGTCTCAGAGTGGAAGTGGGATAAAATATCCATGGACTTCTTGACGGGTCTACCATGTACGTCTAGGGGACATTACTCTATCTGAGTGATTGTCGACCAACTCACCAAGTCGGCCCACTTCCTACCGATCAGAGAGCAGGGTTCAGTAGAGAGCTTGGGACGCCTCTAAATGTAAGAGATTGTGCGGCTACATGGATTACCTTCTTCTATTGTCTTTGATCATGAAACACGATTTACTTCCATACTACAGAACGGGTTACATAAGGCTTTCAGGACAGAGCTCCGTATGAGCACCGCCTTCCATCCCCTGATAGATGGTCAAACCGAGCGGACCATTTAGACCCTTGAGGACATGCTACGTGCTTGTGTCCTCAACTTCGGTCGCATCTAGGAGGATCACTTACCTTTGGTGGTGTTTGCGTACAACAACAGCTATTACTCCACCATAGGGATGGCACCTTTCGAGGAATTGTACGAGCAACCTTGCAGATCACCTTTTTGCTGGACAGACCCAGGGGAGTCAACACTAGTGGGACCAGAGATGGTACGAGCTACCACAAAGAAGGTGCAAATCATCTCGGAGCAGATGAAGACTGCATAGAGCAGGCAGAAGTCATATGCTGGCAGGAGACGTAGACCTATGGAGTTTGGGGATGGAGACCACGTATTTCTACGGGTCTCACCACGATGAGGTCTATAGAGATTTGGCCGAGGCATCAAGTTATCTCCAAGGTTTATCGGAACATTCCAGGTCCTCAGCAGAGTAAGTGAGGTGGATTACCACCTAGCTCTTCCACCTCAGTTGCACCGGGTGCATGACGTCTTCCACGTATCTCTCATGAGGAGATACGTGCACGACCCATCTCACATCATCGACCATAGAGAGTTGGAAATCAATGATGGGGAGACCTTCACAGAGGTTCCAGTGGAGATTGAGGATCGATAGGAGCGAGTCCCATGGGGATGGTCAATACCTCTAGTGTGTGTTCTTTGGCAGCATGGGAACCTCCAGGATAGCACATGGGAGCGAGATGCTCAAATTCATGATCAGTACCCCCACTTGTTCCCATATTTCTACTTGTAGATTACGGGGATGTAAAGCCCTGATGTGGGGATAATGTAAAGACCCAGAAATCCCTTGTATTTTTTTAATACATGGGAATTTTATGAGTTCGTGAAAACTAACAGCGCGTAATTCCGAGGCTTAGTGTGCCCAGAATCAATTTCTGAAGTTTTGTTTGGGTATATTCAGTAAACGTACGACCGGGTTTTTATAACTTTTGAACTGGTTCTCAGAACTGAAATAAGAGGGTACTGTTGAACTCGCAGTGCCGATATTCATTTAAGAAGACTTTATCCTTGATAGCGGTTGGTCGAGAATAAAAGTTAGTTTTTAGGTTTTCATAAAAAAATTAATAATGTGATATACACATTATTTTATTTGAGCCGCCTTGTGGGTGACTGGTAGTTGAAACCTCCTCTTGGAAGTTGGAGGCAGGACCGCCACACCTTAACCTCCAATGAGAGGTTATGGTGATGGGGCCTACCCAAACATAACCTCCCGCGAGAGGTTACAATGCGGGGACCACCCGAACAAAACCTCCTGCAAGAGGGTATGTCGTGGGGACCACACGGGGATAAACCCCCTATTGATAGAGGAGAGTAAAACCTATCAACTCTCCGTCATTAATGACGGAGAGCCTAACCACATTTCCTTTAATTAAATGGAGCCAACTCCCTTTTTATTAATTCGTTCCAATGCATGTGAATTAATTAAGGTGAGCCATGTAATTAATTATCCATTTTTGAATTTTGTGCCAACACCTAAAATAATAAAAGTATTATTATTTTTGGGTTGGAATTGTTCATTACGGTGGAAACCTTGGGTGCTTTGAGGAGATGATTATTGGGAAAAGGCCCCAACGAAGAACTCTCTCCAACGAAGAACACCGAAAAAAATCCTTCTTCGACTTCTTTCTCAGATGACTACCAATATGGAGCCTCTTCCATGAGTCGACGCAGCTCAGATTTGGAATCGTGCTGTGGACGGGATGAACGGCGATTATATTCTTCTCCTTTCCATGACTCTGTCAACAAATGACACCCGAAAATCTATGGTATGGGATTTACTTTTATGTTATATCCATTTTCACTTTCTCTTCTTTAGATAAAAAGAATTTCTTACGGAGTTTGTAAAATAATTTTTGTTCATCGTACTACTTGATGAACCAATTGATACCACCCTAAACGCAGAGGGTGCAGGCCAAACCAACATGGCCTGACCCCTCCGCCGATCTTGTTTATGTTGGAATTTCGGTGGTGAAGCGGAAACAAGGTGACAAAGGTGGCAACGACAAAGGCCACGCTTCCCACGACCTCCACGAATCGCACCGCCCTCGTGGCACCCCGGTGCTCCCGGCCAAACACCACCAGCCTGTGCCGGCCCATGCCGTGCCGAACAGGCCTTCCTGGCTGCCACCCAGTCGCTTGCCCGCCTGCCCGCTGCCTCTCGCGTGGCCTGCCCAATGACCTATCGTCCTGCCCACACCCCGCGCGCCCTGCCCGCGGCCAGCCCAGCGCCCTGCCGGCCTCCCCTCACCTGGCGTGTACTGCCTGCGACCTGCCCGCTCCCTATGCACCCTACCTGCTGCATGTCCAGTGCCCCACCGGCCTGATCTGGCTTCCACCCGGCTGCCTGCTGGCCTGCACGACGCCCTCCCGGTCGACCTGCCGGCTTACCTGGCACACTGACCGACCGCCACCCAGCCTGCCCGGCTGTGCTCCAGTTCCCGGCCTCCTGAGATGGATCGCTGTGTCTCTCATGGTGTCGCTATCCAAACCGTCTCGGTCTCTCAGGCCTAGCCATCCAAGCCGCTCCCCATTTGGTGATGGTTGAACTGGACCTGACCTTTGGACCGAGCCGCCTATGCGGCGACCTCCGGGCCGAACCGCCCTCACCATCTGCTGGGCCGGGCCCAGTGGACCAGGCCAAACCTAACAAGTTGGACCGCCTAATGGGAAAGGCCAAACCCAACAAGTTTGACCGGGTCGACTCAGACCGGGTCGGTAAGACTGGTTCAGACTAGACTCGGGCCCACTACTGACCATTTACTACCTTTGGCCATATCTTTGGAACCAAACGACCATTTGATGAACCGTCAGTGGAGCTGTCATTCTTGAAGTGCAACGGTCCCTTTGAATATACCTAACCGGAGATCAGGCTATAGTTGAGATATGGTCAGGTTTGATCGTGCACGAATCCAACTGGTCCCTCGGGGCTAAAAGGCTAATAACTAACAAATCGGGCATCCGGTTGACGCACTGTCTGTTGCGTTGAGACCTCTATGACATGGGGAACCTTTGAGATACTTTTATGTAGGACTTCATGATAGTTGGAGAATCAACTAGTAGCTTGTGGAGTGGATATTCCAGAGATGAGATTGCATTTGTGCGAGAACCTTGTAGCTGGGTGAGACTTGACGACTATGGATCGAGTGACTCAGAGTGAATCGTATGGCCTAGTGGGGAGCACCTGGTTGTGGCGGCAGACCCACAGTGGAGGAGCGCCTGGTTGTGGCAGAAGTTCCATGGTGGAGGAGTGCCTGGTTGTGGTGGCAGACTCGTGGTAGTCAACAGGAGGAGTACCTATGTAGGCTATGATGGGGAGCACCTGGTTGTGGCGGAAGACCTATAGTGGGGAGCACCTCTGTGTGAGTGCGGCAGACCCACAATACTCGACATGAGGAGTACCTCAGCTATCCAAGGTTACTGGGAAGTGCCTCTGTGTGATGTGGCAGGTACAATGTACTCGATAGAGGAGGATTTTACAGCACCCGATGGTTTAGATAGATACTATACCTACAATAGAAACCTGGTTGAGCTGAGACATTAACTTTGTGTTTTCCTCATGATTGCGATGGATTACTAGATAACTTAGGTATATGTATCAGAATATACCTAAGTGGGGTTATCTATTGATTTTATACTTTGTGGTTTATCCTTGTTAGATTTTCTGAGACCTTGAGGGTCTAGGGGTCCCTACTGAGTATCTTTATACTCTCCCCTGCACGGGTTATTCCCGCACATCATTGTGTTGGATGCTGACGATGGATAGCGCTGACCGAGGCTGAGTGTACAAGGACTAGATGGTACCTAGAGGTGGACCTCACGATGAGTCTGTACCCAGAGGAGACTGACGGACATGGAGTACTGAGGAGGCTATCTATACCTACCCTTCAGGTATGATCCGTGGTGGACGATCCAGGGGTTGTTTTACCTTCCTTTAGTTGTAATTGCTTTCTGTTTACTTGTACTTTATAGTTGGCCTTGTATTTCCGGCCCCTTTTACTTTTTATTACTATTTTTTACACAGTTTTACTTAGTGTTTTGCTTCCATCTTGTACTCTGTTTGTGTGTGCTTACAGTTTATAAAGGAAATTCGTTCCCAACTTAGTGATTTACGCCTTTGGTGCTTGTCACCGGCACCAGGCCTATGGAAGGCGGGCTTGGGGTAGTCACGTCTTAGGTCCTGAGGACGGGTCATGACATATGATCCCCCAAGATTTACTCCAGGACTCTGGATTATGATCTTTATTATATAGGCTATGGAATTGAAATATTTATCTCATGTTCCCATACCCTTATGCTCATGTTATTCCTAAGTCATCATTGATATCACCATTTTTTACCCTTACTGGTCATTTTAGATCACCCATTCTTTTGTTTCTATTCCCCGAGTTATGAAGAATGGTACAAAGTATGATATGTCTAAGAATGGTTCAATTTATGGTGAACATAGTGGTATATGATGTAGTTTACTTATGAACATGTTTTTTAGGTTTCCAGTATTCCACAGACACTATACCAATATGATTATGGATTCGATTGTAATGTTATAAAATTAATAGTAATTTATTTATATTTAATATCTATATATTAAAATTATGGTTCCATATAGTTGGTATTAGAATAGGTTTTATTTAATATATTGGATATTAGGATGGGAAAATATTGGTGAAAGCCATTGGTAAAAGTATATGTTTAGGATAATATCCTAAATGAATTAAAAGTAATAGATTCTGTGGATTTCTAGATATTAATCTCTACCTAGATACTAATATTAGGATAGTTCTAGAATAGATGCATCTAGGGGAAATTATACTAAAAAGAGTAGGTTGAGTATATATGAACCATCTTTGTGGTTTATAGTGACTATTCACTTACAATGAAGGTGGTTTGACACTAAATAGGAAATTTCATTGGTTAACTAAAATTTTCAATATGAAATATTATAAGGTATTTGAATAGATAATGACCATGAATTACCTTGTTTAATTCTAAGGTATTATAGATAATGTTTAATGATTTACACATATTGAAAATTATTTCTAATAGTGATTATTATTGACCACACTATTTTTTTTACTATATAGTAGTAACTAGGAGGATTAATGTTAGTTCTAAATATTATGGACAATGTTGTGACATTGTAACTTGGGTTCCACTAAATGGTGCCCTAATCGGGTGGGCCACATGGACTCATGCGTGCCTCCATGTATTCTAGAGTCTTTCAACTACCAGTGAGGGTCCAAGGTGGTATAGTGGAGAGACTATGCCCTCATGAACATAGTATAACATCATTGAAATAAATAAATATATAGAATAATAATAAAAAGTAACTGATATTATAATCCAAATCATTGAAATGGAATAAATAACCAATAACAATCATAACCAGTATCATATATTGATTGATGTAATGTTATCTATAAAAAAAGGGAACATGAATGAAATACAATAAATGTTCCAAAAGGAAAAAAGATCAAAAATTCCATATAAAATAAAATCATTATCCATAGCTTTGTCCTGTGCTTCCCCAAACCCTTACTATGAGAAACACAAGTTTAAAAAAACCAGGAAATTACCCCTATCCCTACCTACATCCACATAATCTCTGCAGATACAATTGGAGGCCTGAATAAGGTGCAAGATAAACTCAGTAGGCCCCTAGTAACTATGTCTATAAATATATAATCAGTGAATTTAAATTGTGATGTTTTTAGATATAATGGTAGGTAATAATAAAATCCATAATGGTTTGGATATGGGTTCTAAAGGACAACAGGTTCACATTACCTTCTTTGACCTAAGATTTATAACTCTTAACATTTAACCATATGTATATATATATGGACTATATAAATAGTGATGTCTACAACTACATGTATAGATGTATTTATTATCCCGGACCCAAGGAGTAACTTAGGAATCCATGGGCTATAGCACGAGTCTCACAATTGTAAAGGAATACCATTCCCAGTAACTTAAGAATAAGGGTCTACATGCCTAGTATCATAATAGTAAGGGTCATTAAGCTCGTATATCATATTCATATGTGTCTACATACCTCATATCATATCTATAGGGGGTCTATTCCTTAAAACATCAATATGGACATCATACACGAGTCATATCATTATAGTACTCATTAATGAATCATATCTATTGGTAAATCATTCCAAAAAAATATATCAATATGGTCATCATGCTCGAATCATATCAATAGGGGAATGATACCCGAATCATATCAATAAGGTTTTTGTGCCCAAATCATAATCGATAAGGGTCACCATGAACATATATAAAAATAGAAGAATGGATTCCATGCCCACATATATCAATGCATGGGATTCACTATGGATATTATCAAAACAGTTCTATGTAGTCTATGAAATTAATTGGAGCTGATAGATAACTCATAATTCATTAATGTTTCTTATTAACAAGGTTTTAACCATTATCTTATTTAATCAAGTGATGTGGTTTTTCCACTCTATTCCATTTAATTTATTATGATTTAATAATTTTGTTATACATGATACACCAAAAAAATTATCCATTATAAATTATTTTATGAACTCATAAATCCAACGAATCACACCAATGGTTTTTTGGTTATATGAATATGAATGTAAATTAGACATATCAATGAACATAGAAAGGGGTGGAACCTATAGAGGTTGAAAAAATCAAACATCTCTTGGGATATAAAAAGGTCATTAGTTTCTAGGACAAGAAAACCAATTTAATACATATTCATTTTAGAGGCAGTGCACTATGAAATTAACCTGTGGCACAATAGAACATAATAAAAAGAATCATGGAATTAAGGGATATTTACTGGACCACAACCATTATGCTTGAAGAGAAGAAATCTTCCAGTATCATCCAATGGTTTGGTGTGGATCAATTGAAAATGAAAAAAAAAGATGAATTGCTGGAAAATAGGGAATAAGATTTGGCACTAAAATAGAATATTCTTTATAACGACTAACGAGGAATGGTGCAAGATGAAAAGATACTTCATTGATGGTTATCTAGTGAGACTAATGGGTATTTATTATTTAGGATAGATGGAGAAAATGAGAAATTCCAATGTGTATCCTCAAAAGGGGATCTCCAATGTGAGAGAGAATATGGAGGAAGATGGGTAAGGAAAGGGAATATGGTTTATTAACCTTTAATATAATTTCAAATTAATTAAATGGTGTGTAAATAATCTAATAGATTTTTAATGATTGGAATTTCACTTCAACTGAAATTTCAGTACACACCTTGGATCTCCCGGCCCATGCTAGTACATGTCATGTATCGTATACACATCCTGTATTCTAAATACATGTCATGGACATGTCTTGAAGCTAACTTTCATCTACCTTATTTCTTCTTAAAAAAATGAACTGGCCTAAAGGTGGGGTTTAGGGTTTAATCTAAAACTAACCTCAATAAGGATTTAACCTACAATTAAAATTATATCTACGTATTTTTTAAAAACCATGTTCTTACTCTCTCCCCCCAATAGAACTCATCCATGGGTTATCCTTCCATGGTTGGTAGATATTTTTCTGAGAATAAATTCATCCATTAAGCATTTACTTTGGCCTCCCACTCCCATGTATCATCATGTACATTATTGTGCTTCTATTTCACCCATACTAAATGTATAGGTTGATATTGGAGATACTTCATGCTCTGATCAACAAAGTATATATGATTCAACTTAAAAGAAGTATTAGCATATAATTCAACATCTTTAGGATCAAAGGTGTGAGATCAGTTATTTTGATAATAATAAAGCTATGAAATGTGGAAGATGTCATGTATGGATTGATACCTATGAGGTAATGACAACCGATAGGATACCGACCTAACTCTAGCCAAGATCCCAAAATCCTCAAAAAAATGAGGTGACATCTTCCCTTTTAATAATATCCATCTTTACCCAATTTTGGTTGATACATGTTCCCTAACCTCAAATGCCAAAGGTCTTTATCAGAGACCGGCATATGATGTCTTCCCTTATTTAGTTGTATACATGCATTTTCTGATCAAATTCCCTTGCTCCAATAAAACATCATTCTCATAAATAAAAAAATAAGTAGAATTTATATTAATTAAGAACCTATGAAAATTGAATAGTAACCTTACCATTAGAATAATAATATGACCATTAGGTATAGTAATCCAGCCTATAGATAGTAACCAAACCCATGAAAGTATAAATAAAACTCTTGCATCTTATAAATAAAAATATGATAAAATTATATGATGGTATATGTAAATAAATGTTCTAAAAATTAAAAATTAAGTGTTTCCATTTTTTGTAAATAATAAATGTTCATTTAAAATTTCATAATTAGTATAATGGTTTAAAATAATTTCTATTTAGAAAATAGATTCATGAATTAATATTTTGTTGAATTATAATTATAAGATAATTTTATGAGTCCTTAATTATTTTTTGAAAGTTTCATCAAATTGGTTATAATATTAAAATCTGTATTTATTGAATAAATGATGATTCAAATTAAAAATATTTTTTCTCATATTTTGAAAATTATTTTTGTAAAGTGGAGTCTATTTTCAAAATTTTACACATCAAAAAATGTTTAAGGTGAAGTTTTGGTATTTTTCCAAAATAGTTGAATTTTGGTGAATAATAAAATATTGTAATTTACAATATTTAAAAATTACATGAATTATTGAGTAATGGATGATGTATGGATGAGGTAAGAAACTATTGGTTCGATCACTCTTCAAATTTTATTTTACATAGTCATGAGAATCAAAACTATTTATATTTGTGGGACAATATAAAAAACTAATGAAAAAATAATAAAAAACATCCCCCTCCTCCCCTATAAATAACACCTCTCACCACCTCTCCTCATCAATCCTTATAAGACTTGAATCATGTAGAAATTATACCTAGGTATATTATTAATCCTCTCATACACTTCCATGTAATTCTAGTCTGAAAAATACCACACCAAAGTTCCCTAAAGAGGTTCTTAAGGAGAATATATCCAAGAGATAAACTCATCAATCCTTCTCTCCTAATTTCTTTTTTTTTCTTCTCTTGTCCTAAAATCCCTTATCCCAAAGTGGCATGATAAATCCATTATCTGATATATATATTTTAATTTTATTGTGCTAATAGAATATCCATCATCAAATATTTTCACTTATATTTTTTTATATAAAGGAAAATATCATATGTGATGTGTCGATTCACAGCCTTCATGGATGATAAGTTTTCATTTTTTGTCACAAACTTCAATAATGGTAATAAAACCATTATTATGATAAAAATATTTTAATATATGTATTACATGTTATATAATTTTCTTGGAACCTATATATAAACATAATATTAAATAAAATGATACATGTTTATGATAGTCGTAAAACCCGCCGAAATAAATGAAAACATTTCCATCAACATTTTATCTAATGAATCTTCCTCATTCCATATAGAAATATGATATATAAGAAAATATAAACTTTTATAAGTTCATTAATAACATAATATTTCAATTATAGATAATTATTCTCTTTTTACATGAACTTGATTTCTTATATACAAGTGGACCAATCATGAAAACCAAGAAAATAAAAACTTATAGAAAGCCGAAATTGAACTCTATAACCCATAAAAATTTAAAGAAAAAAAAATTATAATCAATAAAATAAATAAATAATAACTTATGGATTTATTAATGAACGAATATAATTTCATTATCCAATATGTTAATGTGAAGAATGCATCCATATGTAAGGTTAATAGATTCTTGAACCCAAGTCCTTTTCTTTAGGTAATTCCTCTTTCATACCAAATTTATGAGTGGATATTATTTAAATATTCATACAATATAGTATCTTTATCCTCACTATTTCTTTTATTGGATATACATGTTTCCAATATGATTTTATGACAAATATAATGATTTTTAAAAGAACTCAATCAATCAATTACTTTTATTAAAGCATTGAGAAAAAGTACACATATTTCATGGGGGTCTAAAATACTAGAGGCCCAGAGCATCACCAATAACAATGTTAGCACAACTTGGGGGGAGGGATCCAATAGTAGAGGAATCCATAAGAGGGGAGTCATAGGACGCCTATGAAACTAAGAAGTCTACTACTTGATTACCCTCCCTTCATGTGTGGAGTATCTCAAAGTCGTTGGAATGTTGGCCTTATATCTATAGATTAGGTAAGTAATCTAACAAGGGGAATGATATATTTCATTGAGGTTAGAAAAAATGATCTTTGAGTCATTTTCCACACTTGAGAGAGGGATTTGGTGACAGTGGAAAAGATCAAGGATGGTGAGCATAGACTTCACCTACGAAGCTTGGGAGTCCCCAGGACCATATGTATCATGAAAGGCATATGCCACTTAGTCTGTGTTATCACACACCCTTCCAACCCCATGCATAAACCCCTATTTTAATGAGTCATTAGTTTTCAGTTTAAGCCCCTAGGTGGTGGGTGACAAGAACCCCCAACGACCCCTCAAAATTGGAATGGTAACCCTATAGTTACAAGAAGCAAAGCATCAGAGAGGGGAAAATTTCATGGTGATATATAAGGCCAGTAATTTCCAACACCAGGTATAGGGAATTCACATTCAAAGCCATAGCAGATGAAGGGTGACCATTGTGCTTAGATTTCTTGTAGGCTTTCCAGATAGTGTAGCTTACATGAAAAATATAAATCATCAGTGCCTCCTCCTCATGGTTAGTCATACTAACTCCTTTAATCTATGCATAAATATTATAATCAATAGAATCCACTGTAGTGGGAGGAGAAATGGACTCCCATAGAAAACACAAGGTTCTTGTTTCCCACTCACCTAGAAAAAAGTGGTTCAATATGGATTCTTCATTGGGGGCAGTGCCACTGGTGAATTTGGAGGCCATATTGAAGACTTTTCACTTTTCTGCTATGTCTTTTGGAAAAAAATTTCTAAATCACCAAAGGATAATATTTTAATAGGTTGGGAAAAATTTGCACCAAATTATTCTCCCCTAGGTGTCTTAGCTAGACTCCCTCTGCATTAGTTTCTATTGGATTTTTCTAGGAATCCACCTGATGTTGATATCGATAAAATCCATGAATTTGGAATCATGTCCAACTTGATATATTCAATGTATTTCAATTGGAATGGATTGGGAATCTCATCAATGAAGTAAGGGTCAGATATGGCCTGAATGAAATTCAGGTCTAGATTAGGGAAGCCTAGATACCCCAAGGGTTCCCTATCCCAGTTACCATCACATAAGTTGATGTTTCCCTCCCATAGGATTTAACTGGATTGATGTTGAAAGACTATGATATGGATCCACAAGTTTTTCTAAATAGGGGATGGTTGGAAACTTCTTTCTCTAGTCCCATGACCATACATACCATTGATAAATTTACTCTAGCGAGACATTCCCTCAAAATCCTCCCATTTCAATTTCCCCTGAGGAGAGTACATGAAACCCCCCCCAAATTCCTTGTATTAATTAACCCATTATCCACCAATTTAGAAGCCCTTGAACAAGAGGCCCAATGGATCCTTCCCTCCCCTTGTGCAACCCAAATAAAAGAGTTAATTAGATTTTAAATTTCCATGAGGATTTATTTTGGATCATTTAAAACAGAATGAATATGCAATGGAATGGATGATAGAAAAAATTTGATTAGGGTAATTCTACTACCAAATGAAATAAAATGTTTTTTCCAGTTGTTAATTTTTCTGGTGATCTTGTGGGTCATTGCTTAGAAATGTATTACTCAGAACCTTCTAGGGGATATTGGAACACCCAAGAACTCCATTGAGAAGGGTTTCACACAGATACCCATTATGGTATCAATGTTATCCCTTCTTCTGTTTGGGTAGGAAGATGAGATAAAAACATGACTTTTATCTTGGTTAATTTTCTGGATACTCCATCTAGAGTATTCATCCATAATCTTATTGAAGTATATGAAAAAAGGGATGCAACCATTAGTGAAAATTATCATTTCATCAGCAATAATGTGGTAGGGAATCCCCAGGAAGTGGCCTTTGTAATATTAAGGACTGATGAGGCCCTATGGGATGCTTATACAGATGTATCCCCCAAGGGTGTGTTATATCATAATGAATATGCCTGGGGAGAGGGTATCACCTTTCCTAACTCTTCTAACTGATTTGAAGAAGCCACACTTCTGAACCCTAAACAATTGATTGAGACAGGGTGATATGTAACACTAAAACATAAAATTAGTGGCCCATTGAGAAAATCCCATACACCTTAAGACCCAGAGAATGAATCCCAACTCAATGTGGTCATAGGACTTGTTTATATCAACATTAATGATCAGATTTGATCCCCTCACCTTCTTGTTGATAACAATAAAAATTTCCTAAGCAATTTAGATCACCCCATGGATTGTCCTACCTTAAATAAAGGTGTGCTACTCCCCTAAGACCGATGGGTTGATGTACCAAGATATCCTCATTTTTATTATGGGGGACATCACTTTAAATGTGAAGTTTCACATACGTATCAACCGAAATGAGTTAACTGAGGATGGGTCTTTAACCATTGAAATAAGGACAAGGTATGTTTCTCTTTCCACATGGGGGAGGGTCCCTCCACAAAATTATTCATGGATGGATTCATGAAGGTAATTATTAATAATACTCCAGGAAGAAGCATAGAAGGAACCAGAAAACCCATCTGGTCCTTGTGAGATCTCATTATTAAGAGATTTAATAGAGTCTCAGACCTAATCCTCCAACAGAACACTACTGATCTCTGCATTGGCCTAATCAGAATCCTGCTTTGGAGTGGAGTTGAAGATGTAATCCTATCCTCCCAGGTATCCATTATTCATGCATGGATTATTCTCAAATAAAAGAGAGATGAAGTAGGGGTTAACTATACCTCTAATCTCATTTGTATCACTAGTGAAAGAACCCTAACTTCAGAGAATGTTAGGGATGAAATCTTGGAGTTTTTCTTTCAGGAATTCCTGGAAAAATCTGAATTACAATCACCTTCATTTATCCAAGTCGCTCAAAACTACTCACAATGGATTATCTCTTGCTATAGTAGGTATTCATTATACCATTAATCTTCATGACCTAGAGAGACAAAGCGGTCCGAATCCTAATATTCATACAGGTTAACTTCTATGAAATTAATATCCCTTTGGATACCCTCCAGTCTATCACTATTGTGAGGGAGAGAGATGTCCCAAACCGTGAGATCTTTCTTGAGCAAGTGAAATTTTTTGTAGAGGCTAATACACCTTTCTCATTGAATGGGAGTCTCCCATGATAGATGGACCAACTAGAGGAAATCAGGATGGGATAGCCAATGGTTGTAGAAGAGGAACTGTCTCCCACCAATATTACCAACCATAAAGATGAAAATGAGGGGATAATGGTTTGATATAGATCACACCAGGTTTTTAACATATTTGTTCTGGAAGGAGGAAATATCCTGGATGTTTACAAGGTTATGGTCTCTTCTACACCAAGTCCTCCCACTCCCATTTTGATTTTTGTAATAGGTAAACATGTCTCTTGAGTAACATCAATACATGAGACCCTCCTGGGAAGAAAAGGACACAAATTCGTGCCTATCACTGTTAGGGAGAAAGCCCCCTTCTTTTCCAAAACTTCCATAATTGTGTTGAAATCACCACTACCTACCAATTGTAATCTCCTGGGTTGTTGGAATTATGATCCATCCATAGTTGATCGTCAATCCTATATTCTCATTTCATTCATAGACAAAGGATAAAAATAAATTTCTCAACAAAAACTAATCTAAATAAGATGTGTTGATCCGATTCAGTAAGCTTTTCAACTTCCATATTAAGGTTCCATAACACCCATATATGGTGGTTGGTAGGTTCACCTTGCTCCCAGTTTCTAAATAAAATACTTCTAGTAGACTCCCTTATTTTATAGTGACATTACCTTGGTTCTAGGACTACGAAATTAGGGGATTTAAATTTAGGGGCTATATGAGAGATATAGTCAATCTCAACCCAGGATCCTATAACCTTGGCATTCGATATTATCATTGATGTTATTGATAATATGAGTGCCTGGAATTGGCCCTGGGTGTGAATAGTCGATCACCTAGTAGAGTATGTGGGATATAATTTTCCTAGATTCAGATCACATGCATTCTCCATTCCCAGAGGAGATAAGATACAGAGAGGATCAAGATCCCCTAACATTGGCTCTAGAGGAAATGTTCAACTTATGGGGAGACAAGTAGAGAGATAAAAGATCTGACTCATGCGATATGACACAAAATTTGTTGGAAATAAGGATAGGGGAGGCTATAAAAATTGAGCATCAGGGTGAAGAAGGCCAATGGGGAGATGAGAAGAATAATAGTTCTTTCCCTTTGGATGGTTGTGGAGGGGGCATTAGGAGGAAGTAGGGGGAAAGGTTGGTGAGGGAGGGAATTTGGGGAAGTAAGGGATGATTGATTTTTAAGTGGAGGAGGGGTTTCTTCAAGATGTCGGGGGAGGGATAAGGGGTAGATGGTGTGGAATGGGAGGAAAGGGATGCATGGGGAGGGGGAGAATTAGGGGGAGGTAGGCTGGGGTAGGAAAAAACTAGAAGTATCATCAGAAGATCTAACATAGGATGGGTACATGTAGGAAGGCGAAGGCCATGGGATACTGGTGGGGACCGAGGAGCAGGTGCGACCGTGGGGGTCGCATGTTTCCAATGTGCTTGTGGTGGGGTCTAATTTCTACACTTTGACAAAGAGTTTATAAGGAGACGACAACCTAACCAATAATGGTGAGGAGAATAATATAGAAGGGGATATATTAAATCCACAATGGCATCTACCCGGAGCTAAATCAATGACAGGGGGAGAAAGGGACATGGCTATATATATTTGAGAAATGTTTCATTTTAGAGGAGGATCTTATTATCCACCACACATAGAAATTCACCAATGGAATCACTGATATTCTCCAAAAAAGAAGGATTCTAAAAGGGAAGATGAAGCCCGTGGTGTTTTACCCTAACCACTGATTTGGGGGATTCTTTTCCACAATGTACTTACACATACCTACAGGAGATGTGAAAGAGCCAATGGTTGGATGAGTAGGGGATATGGGCCCAAGCTTATACAAAATATTCCTGAGAATTTAGTATAATGATAAACAACTTCTTGCTGAGCTACGAGATCCTTGATGGGAGGGATAGGTTCTAGAAGTGAACTATATTTTGAGAGAACCCCATATGGGGGTTTCCACCCTAAAACAAGCCATAAATGATCACTTGTGGAGAGAAGAGGATTCCATGAAAGCTATAGACATGAAATTGAGAACCGGGAGCCGACGTCTGAGCTAAATCCATAGTCATCTAGAAGCACCACCTAGAACGGTGGGAAGAGAGGAATAGTGGAATAATACCCACCGAGAAGATCATATTTCATGGATATCCCTAGTCCTGAAAATATAGTTGACTAGGTAGGAAGGGTGGGGATAGGATCTACCGGCGCTAGAGGATGATGCACTGATGAGATGATGTGTATTATACATTAACATGATGCTATATTTTTTCACAATGATAATGTTATGATTATGACAAAATCTTATTCATGAACATGACAATAGTTTTGTTCACACCACCAGGGGGAGGGACCCTCATCGTTCACCTCTAAACCTTCCTTCATACCTTTTTCGAATCCAGAATTTTCCCCCTTTTCCTCAAATCTCGATCGGCCCGAAGGTCTCGGAGATGCTCGATGGCTTACCTAACCTCTCGTTGTCTACTGCAGAGTTCTCGGAATCCTCAGACCTACTGAAGCACAAATTGGTGGCAATATTTTACCGTCGAAGACCTTCAATCGATTCCTTCGACAGGCATGTATTAGTTGCATGGGGTTTGCAAGATAGGGCGACTGTGGGCCTTCTGGATAATCGGAAAACAATGATTCGCTTCGCATCGGAAGCCGACCTCAACCAGGCCTGGTCAAGCGCACCTCGTTGCTTCAACAACTTGAGATTTTTTATGTGTCGATGATCTTTCAATTTGCACATGAAGCGCGATCTTTCGTCAATGGTGACATGGTTTAGTTTCCCAAATCTCCCTCTTACATTCCAAAATACTATGGTTCTTCGTATGCTAGGGAACCTCATTGGTAGGTATATGTGTTCTGATAGCCGCAATGCAGCTATTTGTCACCCTGTTAATTTGCGTATATGTGTCGAAATGGATGTTTCAAGAATTACATTTGATTTTTTTGTGGATTACGTTGGGAGAAGAGTATCGCTGAAAGAAACGAGTGGTATATGAAAGTTGGTTGGATTTATGTGCCGTATGAAGGCGTCTGGGGCACTCGAGAGCCTACTACCGAAGGGAGTTAAAGGCCTCAAGGCAGAGATATGAGGGTGGTAGACAGGTGCAGGTCCTTGAGGAGGCAGAGAGGATGGTGCAGGAGCCTCAAGGTTTGAGCAACGATTTGGACATGGGCGAACTCAATGGAAGATTGATTCAGGAGGATAGGGAATCATACAGGACATCAGGGGTCTGTGTTGCACCAGTTGAGGCAGAAGTGGGTCTAGACACTGGTGTTAGTTTGTCGGGGGCCTCTCAAGTCAACCCATCAGTTGCAAGTGTGTTCCGCTGGTTGAGGGAGGATTTGGCTGGTCCTCCTGCTTGAAACGATGGAGTGAGAGTGGATGATGGGTCCAAGCAGGACTACTTTTATGCTGGTCACAAGGAAATCAGGGGTGAATTATCCTTGGTGAGAATGGCAGTCAGAGAGGAAGTTGCTGCAGGCAGGGAGAAATCGTTGGGAGGGAGGCAGGGCCTTGGTCTGGAGACGGACTTGCCAAGCGAAGATAGGACTCCAGGGGGACCTAGTGCAGGAAACTGATACCCTATACTTTTAAGCAACAGGTTCGAGGGGATGGTTGAGGTAGTAATGAGCAAGGCTCTTGCTCTCTCTACGGAGGCTATTGGGGTGTGCGTGGAAGAATGCAGAGAGGTTATTCATAGCCTCTCAGCTGGTGAAGTTGCAAGTCTGAGAATCAGTAGGGGTAATAGGTGGAGGAAGAGTAGGAAGGATTACTCTTCTTTACCTCCACCATTGGATACCTGATCGTCTAGAAAGGGAAAATCCAAAAAGGAAGTTCTTCAAGATGTGGATTCTCAAAGGTCAGGGGTTCAGGGGGATCAATTCTCGGACCTCTTGTTATGCTCTGAAGAGGAAGTGGTTTAACAGATCTTAATGCTTAATGCATCTAAATAGGAGGCATCTAAAATTATGGGGAGTCCTTTAAGGACATCCCTTAATGAGGAGCAATATACCTGGGATGATAAGCAAGATAGTATTCTGGTCGGGGGCTTCAACAGAGGGGTGATTAACATTGAGGAGTACATACAATCTTGGGATCGGCTAGCCTTAGAGATTGATAATATGATGACGGTGTCTCCAAGAAAAGTAACTTCTATCTCATTGAAGTTGTTCAGGGAGACAGGTATAGGTAATATCAGTTTACTTTTTAATGTCCCTTGCTAACTTTGAGGGTTTTGGTCCTGGGTTGGATTCTGTTGAGTTCATTTGAAATTTGCTTTTGGTTTAATCTTTGTGTAGATTGAGGTATTGTTTGGGTACCCACCATTACTTGGTTCTGTGTCAGATGGGGTTCAGGTCATGTGGCCATCACTTGTTCTTGCCAGTTGAATGGAAGTTTGAGAGGGTATGGCTAAGGATATCGGGTCCGTGCCCGTGCATTTCGCACGGGACTGCTTGTCGTCTGGTCAGGCATTGGTGATGGTCTTTGACACGATGCATTTGCTGGGGTGAGACAGAGACTAGTTATGCTGGGGTTGTTCTATTTTTTTGGTTTTGGTTGTAATGGGGGTTTCTCACTTTGTCCTTAAAAGTCTTTTTATTATAATAAAAAATGAATTTTCAGTCAGTCTATCATGATTATTATGATGATACTATTATAATGTTATGATGACAATGATTATGCTCACCCATTTTATATTGATTCATATCATTATCTATCTTTTTTACAGGGATTTTAGTTGACCCCTTTACTTGAGGTATATCCTTAGCTGAATACATGTACTTAGGAGATCGTTAGATTTAGAAGGATAAAGAAGATGATTTTTTAAATAATTTTCTATGTCTTATAATTTATAAGTTATGAATGTTCATAATTGTTCAAAGAAGCTAAATTTTTGGATCTTGGTTTTATAACACTTTTATGATAGTTTATCTAAAAAATGATGTAATATTTATATAAGAAAAATTAGGATATGTGTAATTGGAATCAAATAATAGTTTAGTTAATTTGGGAATTAGGTTTAGAGAACTTTAGTAAAAGAACCCTCAGTATGAGACTAAGTATATATAATCATCCAAGAATATTTCTTTTAGAAAAATATTAAACACATGGATTCCATAAGATATTCCATTATTGTAAATTATGAAAAGGATAAATTATTCTTTCTTGGTTGGCTTACTTTTTTGCAAGCCATTTAATTTTTTTAAATGGTGGGAACTTGGGGAAGGAATGAAAGAGATGTACCCCTAACCTTTTTTACCTTAGTTTGTAAAGTGATTTTTCGAGATAGAAGTTATAAATGGTGGGAATAAAGTAAAAACCATAACATTTATAAAAAGAATTTACCTTAATAGATTTATAAAACACATACATGACATACATATCCAAATAAAAATATCATTCTCAAAAATAAAGCTTGAAATGAGTAATAATTATATAAATTAATGATCTTATACCATTGGAATCATAACCTATCCATTGGAATTTCAATATGACAATTAAGAATTATAATGTGGATAATCGAATAGTAACCTCACCTAATAAAGTATAAATAATATTTAGGAATATTATAAATGAAAATATGATATAATTATTTCATGGTATAAGTAAATAAATCTTTTAGAAGTGATATATTATGTGTTTGATGTTTTTTGAAACGTAAAAGTTTATTTAAAATTTTATAATTGATATAATTATTTAAAAGATAATTTATTTTCATACATCAATATTTTGTTGAATTATAGATATAATACAACTTTATGATACGATAATTACTTTTTCAAAGTGTCATAATATCAGTTAAAAAATTAAAATCTTAATTTTTGAATCAATGATGATTTTAATTAAAAATGAAATTTATCCTAACTAAAAAATTATTTTTCATAAAATGGATTCAATTTTTGAATTATATATATAGAGTAATCGTTTGAGTGATTTTTTTGGATTTTTCTAAAATAGTTTAATTTTTTTGAATTGTAAAATATGAGAATTTACTATATTTAACAAATATATGAATAATTGAGTAATGGATTATGTATGAATGAGATAATAAAACATTGGTTAAAAAGATCTTAAACCTTTTACTTTATTTAGTCATGAGAATTAACACTGTTTATAGTTTTGAGAAAAAATAATATTCTAACAAATAAAAAAGTCCACAAAACACTCGTCTCGTCCCTTATAAATACGACCTATCACCACCTCTTCTCATCACACCTTATAATCCTTGAATCATGTCTAAATGCATCCCTATTATCTTATTGTGCCTCTTAACCATGTTTTTTGTCTTCTAGTCCCATCTAAATACCAAAGAAAACATCCTTAAGGAGGTTTTTAAGGAGATTATGTCCAAGAGGTTAAATCCCCAATCCTTCTCTTATAATTTATTTTAATTTATTATACTCTCCCAAATCCCCTATCCCAAATTTAATGATAACTATATTATCTAATATATAATGTAATTTTATTATGTTAATGTAATATCCATCATCAAATAATATCTCCACTCTTTTTTTTACTAAAAATTAAATCATCGTCTATGACGTGTCAATTCACCAACTTTGTGGATGACGAATTTTGATTTTCCGTTAACGCTTTCATGGATGGTCATAAAACCATTCATAGGGTAAATTAATCTTTTAATATAAATATTATAAGTTATATCCTGTGATGATATGACTACAAATATTGTTGATGGAACAGGTTTGATTATTTCAGATTCTACTTCAATTATGATGTCAACCCCTTCTAATGTTTTTCATGTTGATTTCCCTAAGATAGTAGGCACAAAAAAAAACAATTTCTATTTTGAATTATGATGAAAATAATCCAATTTAATTATGTGTCAACCTAATGGTTACTCCATCCAAGGATACTTCACTTAATGTAATTAATAAGTATATAAATTCAGATGCTACTAATGTACTGCCTGTTTTTTTAAAGGGTAGGCAGGGTAAGAAACCTAGTCCAGCCTCATCCCAAAATGCTATCGGATCCTCCAGGAAAATGAGACCTAGATTTAAATAAAGAGGGGTTCCTCCAAATGTGGTTTTTAATTAATATTCTATTTTAGAACTATCATGGTATTGAAAACCCTGACAGTTTTATTTTTATTAAAATATTTCTTAATACTCATTGTTCTAACATATTTATATTGCTGAAGCTAAAGTTTTCTTCCCTTAAAAATTAATTATCCTTGGATCCCATCGTTATAATGTTTTAGGTTCCTTCTAGGTGGGTATTTCTGTTGATAAATTTTTTTTTATCACCCCTCACTTCAAAATTTGATTATTTTCCATGCTTCTGTGAAAATGTTTACTTTTGAATTTTCATTTGATCGATCACACATCTTATATTATATGGTTTATTCTAAAAGTATATACTATAATAAAAGACTTCTTTGGTCTGACCATTATTTCTTGTCAAACAATATTCATGATCCTTCATTTGTGATTGGTGACTTCAATGACATCCTAAACTCAGGTTAGAAAATGTGCCTAACTCACTCATCTATCTATTCATGAGATTTCAAAGTTTTGATCTAGGGTAATAATATTATATAAATTATCATTATAGGTGACAAGTTCAATTTTTATAGAAGACACAAAAATAGTGTTTTTTCTAGTAAATTAGATATAGCTCTCATACATGAATCTTCTTTGAAAAATTGGAACACCATATCTAGCATAACCCTTCTGAGGATGAACCTTAATCATCATCCCATCCTTACCAATGTTCATATTAAAAGCAAGAAACATACTCTACCTTTCAGATTTAATAATTCATGGTCTTATGATCCTGAGTGTTCTTTCATTATAAAAAATTATGGATGTCTATGAAATATCACATTGACTATTTTGATTTTATTATCAAAATTGTACTTCTTAAATAGTTCCTTAAAGGTTGGTGTCTATAAAAATCCAAAAAAAAAATAACAGTGACATTGCCTATCCTGAAAATGAACTTAGAAAAATTCAAAACTCCAACACTAATTTTATCTTCATTATAGATCCTTAGCATAAAATTAATACTTCAATTAATCTTAATGAATTGCATGTCCTTAATGATAACATGTGTAAACAAGTTTTCAAAACATAATAGATCTCGGATGGTGGAAAGAATACGAAATTATAAATTATCTTCAAGGAATCAAGAAATTTAGTTGACCAATCACTTTTATTTGAGATGGAGACAAATTAATTCACACTGAGAATGACATTTAAAATCATGTTCTGTATTATTTTGAAAATATTTTCAATGGTCCGGATGTAAAAAAAGATCTTTTACCTGATTTCATTATAGTTTTTGTAAATGAAGATGATATCTCTTGTCTTTAAAGAATTACTCTTGACTATTATATAAAAGAAACAGTATTTAGTGTTAAATCAGATAGTGCTTTGCGTCCCTATGGATTCAATAATGGACTATATCAGCAATTCTATGATGTTATCAAATCGGATGTTTGTAAAATTGTTAATTTTTTTTTTCCAATTTTTGGATTCCCATGTTTTTAATGATGAATTTTATTCTTTAATTCAAAAATATTACAATTCCTCTGATATTCATCTCTTCAAAATGATTACACTCATTAATTATCTTTACAAAATTATCACCAAACTCCATCCTAATACAATCACTATGATAAGTAGTCGAATTTTTTCCTGGAATAAATTTGGCTTCATCAAGGTAGGTCAATACAAGACTGTATATGTATTGACTCTAAATGCACTGTCACCATAAACAGATCCACCATGGGAGGAAATATTTCCATTAAACCCTATATTAGCAATCCCTTTGATACCATTTATTAGAGTTCTATTTTCAAAGTGCATCACGATTTGGGTTTCAATGACTCCTTCATTGGTAGAATAAAGACCCTTTTCAATCGGTATACTATTTCCATCCTCGTCAATGGTTCCCCTAAGGGATACTTTAAATGAACCAATGGTGTTAGTCAAGTTGATCTCCTCCCTATCATTATTTTCTCCATAGTGAAATATTATATAAGTTGATTTCTTACTCGTCTTCTTGATCAGAAAAATCTTAAACATATTCCTAATTATAGCACCTTAAATGTTCCCACACATATCCTCTATGCTGATGATATTATCCAATTATTATATGGTGATAAAAATAGAATTCAGTGTCTCAAAAAGTCCCTTTCTCATTATGAAGAAATATCTGACCAAATCATTAACTAGAATAAATCATTTTTTTCTTTGGGAAATTTCTTTCCTCTACTTGAAAAATTACTATTATCAACCTTCTAGATATGAAAGAATATTCTTTACCCTTAACTTATCTTGGAGTAATAATTTCTTATAGAAGACCTACATCTAGTTACTTTTCCAAAATTGTAGACCAAATTCTCAATTAGCTCTCCTCTTGGAAGGGTAAATACCTCTCCATAGTAGAGAGAACCTATCTAGTTAAATCCAAAATTATCTCTAATATGGTCTAGTAGTTGATGGAATATAAATGATTGCTGGTCTCCTCAATAAAATAAATGTCTACATTAAAAATTTTTTTGGACCAGGATCACACTTGAAAAGAAACTTATGACCATCCCTTAGAATACTTTTTGTAAGACTTTGCATGAAGGAGAACTTAGAATTAAAAAACATACACTTTTAAATGAGTCCTTACAAGCTAGAATATCATGTAACTTCCTTCACAATGACTCAGACTCTATTTCATTTCTCAAAAAAATATTCCTTGAAAAGTTAGATAAAGGAAATTTGAACTATATTAGCTCTTTTATTTAGCCATTCATTAAACATGAAGTTTCAAATAACCTGATTAAATCGATATGGTTGGTGAGAAATGACTCTTCCATGATTTTATGGTTCTAAAACTAGAATGGTACCTCTTTACTATCCATGTTTCCTCAAAATAATTTACTATAAAATAATAATTGTACTATCAAGGTGGTGTTAAATTCTCGAACCTATAACCCTCCTAAAACAATTATTCATGTAATTGATAATTATCCCTATTCCAACTCAGATGACATCCATATTTGGAAACCTTCTCGTAATAGTGTTATTGACTCCCAAAGTTATTAGAATCACAAATTTTAAAATTTAGCTAACCATTTTAGTTTGTTAATTATTTTTGATATGCTAGGGATTAAGCCCTCGAGATTTACTCTTGTTTGGCATATTGTGTACAACAGAGTCCCCAATGATGTTTGTCTTCAATATTTTGGGATTAAAATTTTCACTAAATGAATCTTATGTAACAAAAAAAGTTATGATTGTAACCATATTTTATTATAATGTTCTATAGATTCTGTTATATGGGACTATATTTTTGACATTTTTGATTTCAAATGGCTTCTTCTTGACTCTCTCAACCAACCAATAAATAACTGTGTGAAAATTTAAACCTATAAAAAAATTAAAAATCATTTCTTTGCTACTATTTATAAAATAATACATGTTATCTAGTATGGTAGAAATTTTCTCATTCAGTCTAAATGCAGGTCAGATACGAATCGTCATTTCAATTAGAGAAGCTTCCACAATTAAAAAGCCTTATTGTGAAAACTATTTCAAAGATGTTGAGGCTCTTCAATGTCTTCATATTTATGAAATATATCATCATCCAATGAATAAATTTAATGTTTTTTGTCAAGTTTAATTCCCATGCTAGATTAATGTGATTGTGGACGACACCTCTAAGGGAAATCCAGGTCCCTCGAATTGTGGTGCTATCTTAAGAGACCACCATAGGAAATTACATAGTTGTTTCTATGGTAACTGTGGAATCGCTTTATCCCTAAAATATAAAATTATGAGGGTGATCCATGTTATTTCCTTTTCTCAGCAACAAGGTGGGAACAATATTTAGATTGAATGTGATTAGAACACTATTGTACAGGCCATTGGGAAGGGAGTGGTGCATCTTGCTTGGACGCTTACAACCCAATGGATTAACACCCACCATTCACTCATAGAGATCAGTTACATATTAACTCATACATTTTGTGAATCCAATAGGGTGGTTGATGTTCTTGCTAATAAGGGAGTTAACCAGAAAAAAACCAGGCTGATTGACCTTCAAAATGTTCTTCTTATGATTTTTGATAACGATTGTAAAAATATTCTGTCATTTAAATTTTTTTAATCCCCTCCTCTTTTAATATAATAATGTTTTTCTTGTTCATTGATAAAGTCATCACCTCTCAAAGAAAAAAAATTAAATTATACAGGTTAGTGATGGTCGTAAAAACAAAAAACAAAAAATAAAAAATTTTCACCAAACATTTTATCTAATGAATCATATACAAACCATAAAAAATGATATATATGACCATTTAAACTTCTTTAAGTTAAATAGTAAAGTATAATTTCAATTATACAGATGTATACAAGTGAACTGATCATGAAAACCATGAAAATAAACACTTTCAGAATGATAAAATTAAACTATATAATGCATCAAAATGACCCAAAAAGAAATAAATAAAATTATTATATATCCAATAAATGTATAATAGGATGTTATTTTAGTAAATAATGAATATAATTTGATAATCCTGGATATTAAGGTGATGAGAACATCCAAATCGAAGGTAAGGGGATTATCGTACCCAACACCTTTTCTTTGGGTAATTCCTCTATCCATCCAAATTTAGGTCTGGATATTCATTTATTATTAATCAAATATAATTTCATTTTTCTTAACTTTTCTTTTCTGGGATAAAAAAATTTCCAAAATTATTTTATGAAAAGTAGAAATATTTTCCAATGTAACTCTTCCTTCCAAAACACATTTTGACCCCTCTTGATTAGTTTTTTCTTCGCTGAAGAATTATGAATCTTATAACAAATATATATATTTTATTTTCATTTGAGAACCCAAATATTATTCTTTATTTAACAAATAATTATGATAATCATTCCTTTATATGGTTTAATTCATGACTTCGATGAACATATGTTCTATGTGGAATACATGATTATATAAATTTTATGATAAAATGGGTGTGCCCAAAATTTTATAATGCTTCAATGTAGTCGGTAATATGATTTATCTCAGGAGATGATGTGTATTATGCATCAACATGATTCTACATTTGTTCACAATTTTGATGTTATGATTATGAACATATTTTATCTATGGATGTTATGATATCTCTATTCACAACTATGTGTGGTACTTGACCACTAAGACATGATCTTTCATTTTTATGAATGTACACATTCCATGTATTTATCTAATGCTTCCTCTCATGATTAAGATAAAAATACTATGCTTATTCTTTGATGAAAATTATTATGCTCCCCCTTGTTATTTTGATTCATGTCATTATCGATCCTATTACAAGGATTTTAGCTCAACCATTTATTTGATGTATATCCTTAGGTGAATACATTTACTAATGAGATAAAGGAATTTAAAATGAGAAATAAATTTTTTCTAATTATTTTTTATGCTCCATTATGCATATGTAATGTCTGGTTTTATTTTTTTAATAATAATAAACCTTTAGTTCATGATTTTTAATGATTTTATGATTTTTTATCTTCAAAATGATGTCATAGTTATGTAAGAAAAAGTAAGGTCCCTATATGTACCATACTAGGACTTATATAGAGCCATCTAAATCATCACATGAAAGATGTTATTGTAGGTGAAATAGATGATAGTGATTTTCTTCTCCTAAGAACCTTTGAAATCAAGGACCCAAGCCAGGATCATTTCCTCCAAAACCCATATAGTCAATTCTGATAGGTAATTAGTCTGAGGATAAAAATCCAAGTTTAGAAGTACTTGGGTACCCAAATATATCTGTAACCCTTTCTAGAAACTCAATGTGAAATGACTGTCCCTACCGAAAATGAAATTATGAGTGAACCTATGTAGCCATATGGTCTCATGGACATGGAGTTTTCCCATATCTTCAACTAATAAATCCTCTTAGATAAGATGGAAATGGGATACCATCATTAGTCAATCCAAAAATACCCAGTCCTCATTGCTACATCAAGGATACATTCTTAAACCAGCTAAAAAAATCAAATTCAACATCTTCTTATATCTATTATGAAACTAATCATGGTTATAACAAACCAACATGCCACTACTTATCCTTCTTCACCTGCTGATTGGTGGAACACCTAGCGATAAAACCTTATATCTGAAATTTTATCCTGTGGATCCAATACTAATGGAGAAAGTCATGATACATAATAGAGATACCTAAATTCTCTACCCACTATGAATTAAGGGGATATCACATAAAATCCCCTCTAATTTCTATTAGAACTAAGATATTCCCCTGTATACATAAGTTTTCATCTCAATTAAAATACCAATACATATGTGTGTCCTCACCGGAAATACACTCCCATAGGACCAAGCCTCATGGGTGCAAAAACATTTTCATATTAACTTTATCCAGAAGTTAATAGGTAATAAATAACAATGTAAGTAAATAATATCGATTATGTTTCTGAACATATATTTGCATCTCAGAAAACATGGCCATAATCTATATTTTACTTTGGGCCTCTTTAATTTCTTATGTCTGTGTCTTCCTACTTATTACCTTGGAATCTGGGCTTCCCTTTCCATGCATATAAGAAAGCTTGAAGTAAATGGGAATAAATGTATTCAACGAACAATTATTTCTTAAGATTCAATTTATGTTTTTTAAATATATACCTATGGTTTTTTTGTCCGTATACATCACAAAATTCTATCCCAATAAGTAATGCCTCTAACCAAGCAAGTCATGAATAATATCATCTTTGTCAAGATCACGTGATTGGTAATTATAGTAATGAGGCATCAACTTCCACAATTTGTTTGAAAAGAGTTCATCTTCATGTGTATGAACTTCTCCAATACCAATACCTGATGAAACACATTATATAGTATAAATTCTTCCTGATTTTTGAAGAATCATGACTGAAACTGAATTGAGTTTCCATTTCAGGGCTATCCCATAGGCTTCTAGCCATATAAACTTCAAATACTTCTTAGTAAGGATCATAAGAGGTGACGATAATCAAGAGAAGTCCTAGATGAAGCACATATAATACCCATTTGTCCCCAAGAAACTCTGCATATCAAAAATGTTCTGGGTTTTCTTCTAGGAAACAACAAAAATATCTTTCTCTTGGTTAACAGATACTCCTTCTTTTGATATAAAATAACCTAGGAATTAAAATTTCTCAATCCCGAAGTAGAACTTTTTGAGAATGTCATATTACTAATTCTCACTTGGTGTATTCAAAATTTCCACAAGAATTTTAGCTTGATGGATCTAAGTATGAGAATACACCAATATTTCATCCACAAAAACCATGAAAAATTTCTCTAGATATGGGTAGAAACCCATATTCATAAAATCCATGAAAATAGTAGGTGTGTTTGAAATAATGAACGACATAACAAAGTTCTCATATAATATGTCATAACTTTAGAAGGTCATACATGGTATATCTGAAGGCATGAATCACACATGATGATAGCCCAATCTCAGTTTGATCATTGAGAAGAATGTTTCTCCTATAATATTGTTAAATAGATAATCTATTTGGGGAAATTAATTCTTATTCATTATCATAATCAAACTCAATGATCATTAATTCAGACATTGCATATAGGTCCCATCCACCTTTTTAGAACAAATCATGGGTGGACCCCAAGATTATGTACTAGATTAGATAAATCTTGTAGATTCAAAATCCTCCAATTGTCTCTTAAGCTTAGAGAGCTCAGTAGGTGCCATCCTGAATAGAGAAATATATATTGGAGCTAATCTTGTAACAAGATCGATCGAAAACTCTACCAATCTCATGGTATGTAATCTAGAAAAATCATCAGGGAGGAAATCCATGAAACATTATATAATAGGAGGTAACTCAACCTGATGTAACCCCTGATCATCTATATAAATGATGGAAATATGGGGAGTCACTCAACCTAATCCAAGCTTCTATTGTCCTACTCTACTAGACTGGACATTTTATTTACCCTATTGAGTATAAGGACCACCCTATGGTGATGTGAATGTCGCCCTCCAGTGATAAAAATACACATAAACTTGATAGGGAACCAACCACTCAGTCCTGATAATATCATTGAAGCATTTCCTATTTAGGAAGAGGAGTTCCCATAAGAATTGATTATTTTCTACCATAAGGGTGAATTCCTTACACCAGGGTACACTCTATAAACGTATAACTAAAGGATTACTGAGTAACATCAAGCCATATGATTACTCAAAACCAATCCAATGTATTTCCATCTTAGTCATATAGATAATGGAGTTTGAATCACTCATTAAAAAAAGAAAATGAAATATTATAGGCTACTATAAAACTACCTCAAACAATAGATAGCTCGACACCCTACTCCTCTAGTATAGGATAAACTAAATAATTCAAGCCTAATCCATAGACATGTGCTACAAACTGACTACGTTTGAGTAGATTCTCTCTTCTAGCACTGAGAATTTGAAGCATGACTACCTTGGCCCCAACCTCCACCACTTCTTATATGTCCAGTTTTACTCCAGCTACCCTCCTAGTGAGGTGATTCTAATCCTTCTCATAAAGGTGCAGAGAATATGGATCATCTCCCACTATGAATAGATGGGAAGGTCTTAAAAAAATACAGAAGACACCCCAATATACCTCATCCTTTGAACTCAATGAGGTCTCTAAGATACTAGGGCCTCTTATTCCTAGACTTCCCATATTGGTAAAAAAACCATGTAACTGTAATTGTGTTTCATGTGGATGTCATTGGTCACATGTGTAGCCGCAAAGTGTCACTTATGACCTCTAGTTGAACCACTTCCTTATCTCGATTTTGAATCTCAATTGTCCCATATCATGAGCTTCCCTCCAGTTTCTCTTTCTAATGATATCCAGGTGTACTATGATAAAAAATGTTCTTAATTGGAAAATGTTCACGAAAGAGTGAATAAGATGCCTAAGGTTATCCTCAAATCATGTCACATTCATTGGATCAATGGTAGTATAGGTAAGAACAAATATATAATTCTATTTAAAGTAGAAAAATATTTCATAATGAACATATAACCCAAATTAATCTTCATGAAGTCCCTAGAATGACCATCTCTTACGGTCTCAGGAATGAAATAGTAATAGAAGAGAGATTTTAATCCCAACTAATCACTTGTCAATATTGGCCTATCTAGTTTAGAATATCCCCCAATGATTGTTAGATCCATGTAGAATATGATTATAAATCCTCACACTCTTCTCAAAAGGTGTATCAAGGTGCTCAATGATAGATTTTACTATCTGTAGCCATAAATCTATAGCCTAGGGGCTACTATCCCCTAAAATAGTTGGTGGATGCTGATGCTGAAACTCCCATCTTAACTCTCCCATAGAAGGGGATGGATGTGAAGCTCCATGTATATTCTGCATAATCCATAATAAATATCCTCAAAACTAGAAAACATCACCCTTGTTCTGAATAAAATATGGTTCTATTGTCGGAACAACATGAGAAATCCCTTGAGGCTCAAGACCCACCACCCCCATAGAATGGTCATCACCACCCACCTAGTGTACGAGAGAAGGAATTCATGGTTTCATAGTTCTAAAAATATCAAATACCTGCATTAGGTAGGTTTGAATAATGGAAAATATCATAGATTCATGAATATGATAGGTACATTCCATCCTATAGAAGAACCAAACCCCTATACCTACTCCTAGTGCCAGGTATGGGTGATAGGAACAATGTTATATAACATAAGAGATACAACCAACTTCCCACATCTATGGTCGGTTCTGGGTCAATATCTTTGTTTCTCTTTATAAGTTCAACTATACTGAGTTTCAATTTTAATTTATATAGGGAATACCCATTATATTTAAATTGGCATCTCTATTTAATGGTGAACATTTCATTTTATAAATCAATTTCATATAATTTCATTCTCATTTATATAGAATTTATCTTGAAAAGGATGAAAAATATGGGTCACTACTTATAATATATAAGGGTCTGCACACCTTATAAATTGAATTGTGGTATCCATTCAATAAAACCACTAACTTTTCAAGTTCCTACATGTAATGTTAGCATAATTCACTGATATAACAGTAAGAACCAAAACATGATCCCAGCAATACTCACAATAATATAAATGTGGCATTGCATAATTCATGACAAATAAATACCATATGGTGCCTAAAATGGATCATGATCAATGATTCCTTTTCATGCCATTCCATGGATAAAACAATCCTTCATCTTAATAATAAAAATCATACATTATGCATGTCACCCAATGGAGGAATCAAATCAACTGTAATAAAAAAAATATAAAACATGATATCCCATCCCAATAAATTTGGATTTCCCCATACATGGGTAAGATAATCCCAACTATAGGATCATTACCAAATTATAACATAGTATAATCACTCATCTACCATCCCAAGATAGTATGGAATATAAAATAATCCCTTGATACCACTTGGTTACATCCCATCCCGAGTGCCACTATACGATAACCTGAGCCTAGGGGACACATGGATTCATGCACACCTACTTGTATTCTAAAGGAATACAACTAGCTGTGAAGGTCCAAGGTGGTATAGTGGGGAGAATATAACCACATTATTATAGTGTAATAGTTGTGCAGTAAACAGATAAATAGCACAAGTATAATAAAAAACCGATATCAGAAGGTAAATCATCCAAAAGGATTAAAAAAAAATGAGAAATATTATTACCATTAGCATATAAAGATTTATGTAATGTCATATATATAATAAGACATAACATCCTAGTATAGAATAAGTCATGAAAGACAATACACATGTCAAAATAAAAAAAGTCAAAAAAAAAAATACTTTCTCCAATAGCATCATGGGTCATAGTTTGGTATTTTTCATCCCCACTCACATGCAATAAGAAACTAATGTATCAACAACTGGGAGATTTAAATTTTCCCTACATTTATCCAGATAATCAAAGTATAAATCCATACACACACACACACACACTCATATATATATATATATATATATATATATATATATATATATACCTCTACCATCCTAGACCTAGGGTGTAACTCTTACATCCCTATGCTATAGCATGAGTCTCCCAAGTTTCATAGGACTCTATGCCTAGTATCATAAGAATAAGGGTCTTCATGCCCAGTATCATAATATTAAGGGTCATTATGCCCGTATATCATATTAATATGGGTTTCCATGCCCAGTATCATATCTATTGGTCGCCATTAGAAGTTTTTTATTCACGACACAACACAAAAATTATCAATTATCATTTATGTTATCAACATATAAATCCAACCACACATAGTACTGGTTGTTTTGGTTTTGTGAATATGAAAGTAAATTTGGTACATCAAGGTGGACCCAAAGGGGTGAAACATATACATGTTGAGGATGTAAAAATTCTATCAGGATCTAGTAAATTTATTAGGTTATAGAACTTGGTAACCAATTTAGGATAGATTCATTTTAGAGTAAATTAATTATAAACCAGTATGATGCACAATGACACCTAATATAATGCAACACAATATTATGAGATAATTATTATACCACCGTCCTTATTCCTATAAAGGATCACTCATCCATTACCGACCTCTTTTTTGGCCAATATCAAATAAAAATTGAAATAATTAACTTCTTAAAAATAGGGTATAAGATCCTACACAAAAATAGCATCAAGAAATAGAATTATTGAAAGGAGAAATAGGAATATAGAACTCACATTTGGCTATCCAATGATACAAATAGATCATGATTAAAAAATTGGACATATAAATTGGAGGAAGGCCTATGTTTAGGATCAGAAGGGGGTCTCATGTGCAAGATAAAATAAAGAGAAAGTGGGTTGAGGAAAAGAAAAAGGGGTTTTGTCCCTTTTAAAAAATTTCTTGGAATTTACACAGTATGTAATATCTTTACACATCATGTAATGGCCAGGAATTACCTTATAGGTAATGTTCATTACACCTCGTGAATTTTCTTTCCCAGGACAATACACATCGTGTATTGAATACATGTCTTGTATTCAAACTACACAACATGTACTTGGAAAGAATCTAGCCTTTAGTCCATGCCTTATAACATTAAAAAAAATAACTATAAAAAGGATTGGTTTACGATATAATCCAAAAAGAACCTCGATAATGATTTAATAAAAAAATTAAAATGATCCATTCCTATTTTCAAAGACAAGTTTTTTACACAGGGGGAGATTATTAGAAACCAAATTGGATGATGATTGATTTGAATGATATTGTGATTATTCCAAATCAGTTATCATGACATATGATTAACATGATAACCCCTAACCAACTCTATGACTCACCAAATAAGAGAATAATAGCTTTTTTTGAGAACTAAACTGGTGGAGACAATGGAGGAAAGAAGTTTAAACTTCCTTCGTATTAAAATTTTTGAAAGAGACACTCAAGATAATTCCACAATGGAAGAGAAATAAGTTTTACCTATGGAAATGAAGGTTATAGAGAAAAAAATTTCTATGGAATTCAATATGTTTTTCATGAAGAATATGGTAATTGTCTAATCCAATTACCTAATATAATGATTAACTCATAGACTAAGGATTGGTCTACTTTATTCTAATCATAAAAGTGTAATTTTTGAAGTGTTGATGTATTAAAATTTGATAATGATGTAATAGAAGTGTCTTATAAATGATACTCTTGATATAATATTCCAATTAAGATTGATTTAATATAACGTTTCATTATGTATTTAAATAATATATTGAATGGTTCCAGTATCCATGAAAGATGATTTACTGGTAATATCATAATGTTTAGTAGGGAGAAATAAATAAATAACATTGATAAAGTAAATGGGATAATATTTGTGAGATTGAAATTAGTAAGTGATTTCAGGAAAAATAATTTTGGTTACCTTTGAATATTTTATTTTTGGATTTATAGAATATATTCAATGGTTTGTGATTTTATTTGAGGAATAATGATTTTTTTGGATACCATTCATGGGTTGATTAGTTTATGTTTGATCATGAGTTCACCCCCTTTTAGGTATTTATAAATAGGATTTTGAGGTAATTTAAACAATTAACTATGTTTTAGAAAGAATGGTATATTTTTATTTTAATAACAAGTAGGGTTACTATTTGATTTTGTAGTTAAGTGAATTATGTTCTATTGTATAGTGGAATATAAATAGTCTTGATGGTTGAAAAGTGATTCATTGAAAAGGGAATATTTTTAGAGATATTTGTACTCATGTTATGAATTACCTTTCTGGTTATTATCAAATTTTGATTCGTGATATTTTATTTAAGATAACAATAATATATGATTATTAGGGGATTTATCAGGCTGATTAATTGTACCACCCCAAAATTCTAACGAAAGAACATTTTATTCAATAGGGTTCATGAGACACGACGCCAAGCATGTAAGGGGATATAATACCCTATTATGTTAAAATAAATTTTCTAATTTAAATAGAATTGATATATTCTATATTTATAAATTCGCATAGCACTAAGTTAGCTTTTGTTACATAGAAGAAATACTTTTTTGAAATAATTAATTACACATAAGACAATGTTTTATTGTACAATAATATATTATTAAAATATTATTATTTAATACAATAATATATAAACTTTCCATTAAATTAGGGGTTATATAAAGGGTTAATGAATATATAAAAACTTATGGTTTACAAAAATATTAAATTAATTAATTGGTCACCAATTAATTATAAATGAAAATATAAATCAATTGATTATAAGAGAAATATTAATTTTTTTTACTCAAAAGGAATTTTATTTTAATAAATTAAATTAATTAAAATTAATTAATGATATTATGGAAATATATATTTTATATATTCAATCAAATATTTTTTTAGAATTATCCAATATATTCGATCGACATAAGATAAGAATAAACTCTATATAAAAAAAACTTATATTTTTATTAAGGCTTCCACCTTTTAATGGAGAACCTATTTTAGATCCAATTTTTTACCCTTTTATGAATTTAGTAAGATAAAATATACATCTTATTTGGAATAAAGTCATAAAAATATTTTATGGTGGATTATTGGAATTATTTTGTGAAGATTCATTTTTTAATGAATAGTGAAAATTACTTAAAAACTAATTTTTCATGTTATTTATTGACATGGATAAATTAAATTTTTAAGGGGTTATATGGTTTATTTAGATAATATTTTTATCAATTAACCCAATTTAGGTCATTGGAATAAATTTCTCTTTAAAATTGACTATAAACACATAGTAAACTTTTGGACATTTTTACATTAAAAACCTGCATTGTCGTCCAATCTATGGGAATAAATTTAATTTAATTTCAACAACTTATATTATTAGAATTTGGAAAAAATGTCTTCAATATTTTGAATCAGAATAATTTATAATTTCAAATAACTTCAACTTAGTTTTTGAACAAAATTATTAGGGGAATAAATTAAAGTTAATAACAACGATTAAGGTTAAATTAAGCTAAATAAGAGACTAAACAAAAACCCAAGGCATAAGATGCTGTATAAACTTGTAAATAAATAATTTTACAGCCATATTTTGAACCTAACCTCAATTGTATCTACATTTTACCATTATTTATTGAATTTAAATAAATTTTTTTGGTGGGGTTCCTTTCTTTTAAAATATTACAAGTGTGACACCCCTCAGCCATTATAAAAGTCCTCCTTTACTCCCACTTCCCCACAACTCTCAAGAAAATTGAGTTCAAAAAAACTCTTCCAAATTTCTCCCCAAATCCAAAAAAGCCTAATTTAATCCTCCTTTTGGTCAGAATGTAATCCAAGGAATACTTTTGGTGAAATCTAAAATAATTTATCTGAATTAAGAGGTGACATCTTTATTAAATCCCTTTCATTGTATTTGAATTATCCACTCCCTCAATACTATTTATTCCCTGATAATATAACAACACCTATATCCTAAATATACTAGTATTTTTTCATTTTAATTGTTCAACCTTAATTTACACACACTTCCATATAATGGGTAAAGAACATATTCTATACGTGTACAATGGACTACCATCTCACAAAACGACGATTAATCAATTTTCCATTACCATTTATAATGGTGGTAATTATGATGGAAAATATATTTATATATTTTATATATGATATTTTTTATTTATTTTAGCTTATTTTATTCTTTTACAACACATATATTTATACTTTCCATTTTTTGTTAAAATAATAACATCATTTGTGGAAGTGTGGCCTACAACCCCCATGAGTAGATGTGATTCATTCAAACTATTCATGGAATTTTTAAAGGATGTTTTCAATTAAAATTATTTGATATAAATAACATATAAAAGATATTCATGACATAATTACCTTTTTGGTAGTATAATATATCATTTTCTTTATTACCCTTTCACACAGTTAAAAAGTTATAACGTCATTCGTGGATTTGTGGACTACCTCTTCACCGACACAAAGTGATTCCTTTTACATAATAATAATGCTATATATACCAATATATTATTCAATAATATGTTATTTATGATAAAATGATCATTTTATAAAGATTAAATTTACTTAAATTCTTTCCTAAATGATCATTGAAAAATGGGAACGTTACTTATGCGTACGCATGGCTTACAGTTTCCATGGGTGAAAAATTGGTTTATTTTTCATAAACATATTTAATTATTGGTTATAAACATTTATTTTTTGTAAAAATATGTTAATTATATCATGTTTATTATTCTAGATAAGTCATATAATTACCCCTTTACCATAGTAGAAATCTCGAAGTTACATATGACACATAAAATGAATTTGGAAAAAACACCTCATGTAAAATTAATTGATTTTGTAGTTGAATAAAACATGATAAGAAGTGAAATAAATTTTATAATAAGAACAAAAAACAGTGTCAAGAAATTAAATAATTATAATATGTTTGTTATTTAGGAATATAAAAAAAACATGAGATAAGTCAGACTCAAGGTAATGGATTTCATCTCAATTTACATTCAATTGAGACTTATTTTTATTATGCACCAATTCACTTTTATTTTGTGTATATTCTTCCATTTGACATGTTATATAATGAATATAATTATTCTCATGATATTTTATGTTTTATTTAATTCATTGGGAATTATGATTTAATGATTTCAATGTGGTATGGGATATATTAGACTGTTTAAGTATTATTATTCCGTGGTAATGTTTAATGTCAAAAACCCTTGTTGTTACTTATCCTACTTTGAGGTATTATTGATAAATCCATATTATTTATGGATACTTGATAAGTCACATTAGTTATTTGATATATGAGGAATTATTTCAACTAGTACGTCAAGGGTGGGCCCGGTTATTGATATCCCCTTAACGCATCGGTAGTCTCAAGAGATGAATCATTTTGCCAAATGGGATGGGTTTTAACCCTATATGTTATAAACCATCTTGTTAAAGGTATTTATGGTATTGTTACCATGTTCCTAGGAAAAATTGAATTAAATAATTAATAATTTTCCTCATTTTTTTAGTTTTTATTCATCCATGACAATTTTTTTCACGATATGGATGGATATATTTCATTTTCAATTCATTGATTAAATGGCATGTGTTTCAGTTTCTTACCTTTCCATATTGATTTTTACCTAATCTAGTTATTTTAATGGAAATTATTTTCAGTTCTTAACATTTCCATGTAAATTTATTCCTATTTATTCATTATTGATTCTACTCACTTACCCTTACTGAGCATTTTAGATCACCCTTATTATGTTTATTTACCCATGTTATGAAGAATAAATCATTGAATAAGTATTCTTGGATTCATTTTAGATAAGTTTATTATGTATCTTGTTTTATTTTTTTCCCAATGTATTTTGGTTATCATGTATGTAATATTCCATTCCAAGACAACTAAATAGATATATCAATCATGATTTTTTTCCTTCTAATTATTCCAATGTAATAAAATAATGCACTAGCTCCTGGATTCTATGGTTGGGTCATTATAGTTCGTATTATAGGAGGTTTAACAGCAACCTTTGAAACTTGATTTATAGAATATAGATTATGGATCACCACCATAAGATACAAATTGATGATAAGTATAAAATAAAATCCTAGAATTTAGGTATGGTAGAGATTATGTGGGTATTCTTTGAAATTCTTCCCTGTCTGGATACTACAAGCGGATGTTGTTCTAGGAAAAATGTACCTAGGATTAATAACTCTGAAATGATTTTTTGTGCCTAACTAGGGGGACTTGGTATATGATAAAGAGCCTTACTTCATACCCAATTCGACACTCTCACAAGACATTCTTAGCATAATTAACATTTTATTTACCGGCCATTACAATGGATTAAAAAGTAAAGATATCCCTAATGAAAACATATTTATGATTATGAGATTATCTATTTCAATTTATGTTAATTTTTCACTATTTTTGGAATTAAACATTCTATTATGATTTAATCCAATACATGACACTATTTAGAAATGGATCCAAGCAGAATTAATGAGAACTCCACCAATGCACACGATCCAAAGAGTAAGAAGGATTATATCTTTAATAGTCTTATACAAAACAATCAAAGGAAAATAGTCTCCCAATTATTCTCATTACATGGGGAAATTGAATAATGTGTTAACAAAAAGAAGTAAAAAATTCTTCAAGTCCTATGGGATTTTAACGGATGTAGGAGAAAAAGATAATGGTAGATAAAAATATGGATAAAGGGAAGAATGAAAAGAAGTATTTCCCCCATGTGATAACTATGGATTATACCCCAAATGAATCTATAGGGTAAGGAATAAGACATGCTACTATCGCAGATTAATAGAAATGATTAATATTCCTATAAAATAATTATTTTGTTTTAATATTTTATTAGTAATTTAATTGTTATATGAATTATGTAAGGTATAAGGATTGTACTACAATACATTTTTATTAGGTATTTGAGATCAAATACTTAATGGTACGAGGAAGCGAACCTCAGTAGAAAGATAAAATTTATGTAAGACACAAGATTGATTGAAATACATCCCTTAATATGTTCCAGATGTTGGGATGATTATGAATAAATGAATTATTTGGATAAGTGATGATTACCTTGGAACTAATTAATGGATTTTAAAAAACTAGTCTTTGATATAATTAATGTAGCTTATAACACATTTGGATTTTAGGAATATTTCCAATAACATGAGTCTTACATAAGTAATAAGGATGAATGTATGTTTCCAATATGGTTTTTTGGTAATTTGATTTATTACTATATTTCATGTGGATACCTGATGAAGTTATTAACATGTTTGGAATGTAAACATTTAGTGCATCTTCATATTGATTAAAGTCTAATGATATGTTAATTTTTTAATTTTAGTGACATTATTTCTTTAGTGATGGATCATAATATTTTGGAAAAGTTAACCATTTATAAAATGGTTTAAGTTAATCCTTAGATGGGATTTTAGAGGATAATGTATTACTTCACCATATAATGTATCATGTTATAAGTTACTAATTAGAAGTATTTCAAGGATTAATAAAATTAAAATATTATGTTTATAGAAATTTATATTCTTAGGGAATTAAATAATTTATCAACTTTGGAGAAAATTGATCCAGAAATAAAAATTGTTATCCTTATATCATAATTTTTGAATATATCATTTAACTTTATTAACACCCATGGTTTATGGTTTTATGGTTAATAAAATTCATCTTAACATGTTCTCTAGTGCTCTCTATATGAACATTATTGTTATATTTTTCTTCCATATACATGTTTTTATTTCCCACCTATGTTATCCTACTAGGGAACATAGTTACGTGACCATTGTGCTTTCCTTTCTATCTTATTAAGAATATGAGATATTAAACCATTTTAAGATGTGTTTATTTTAAATATAGTTTATTTTGAATCCCTATATCACCAATATCTTGTTAAAATTGTTAGGACAAAATTTATTTAACGTGGGGAGAATGTAACACTCCATAATTCTAAAGTAAGAACATTAAATTCAGTAGCATTCATGACATGAAACATCGAGCACATAAGGGGATATAATACCCAAATAATTTAAAATAAATATAATACTTCAAATATATTTTATATATTATATATTTTCAAATTCATGAAACACCGATTTATCTTGTGTTACACGTAAGAGTGGCTTTTTTCGAAACATACATTACCAACAAGACTCAGTTTTATCATTCAATTAAAATATTATTATTTAATATAATAATATTGAAACTAACTGTTCAATTTGTGGTTATAAAGATGATTAATGAACTTATTAAAACCTAGTATTTACCAAAATATTAAACGAATTAAAAGGTTAAAAATTAATTGAAAATTAAAATATAAACCAATTGAATATAAAAGAAATATTATTATTTTTATACTCAAAATGGATTTTTTTTATAATAAATTAATTTAATTGAAATAATTAAATGAGATTAATTAAATATATATTTCATATATTAAATAAAATATTTTTTATAGTCATCCAATATATTCAATAGACAAAAGAAAGGAATAAACTCAATATTACACATAAAAACATAAATTTTTATTCACTAGCTTTTAATGGAGAACCCATTTTAAATCAGATTTTTGACCCTTTAATAAATTTAGTATGTCAAAATAAACTCCTTCTTTTGAATCAATACATAAAAATTATCTTTGGGTTATTTTTTGGTATTTTTAAATGAATATTATTTTTTAATGAATAGTGAAAAATACTTTAAAACTAAATTTTCAGGTAATTAATCTATAAGGATAAATAATATTTTAAATTGTTTTTAAATATTAATTAGATCATATTTTAATCAATTTACCCAATTAATTTCATTATAATAAATTCTTTTTTGAGATTCACTGTAAACACATAACAAATATTTTGATGTTTTTACTCCAAAAACATGCATTATCGTCCCATCTACAGTATTAAATTAAGTTTAATTTCTACCAATTCTGTGATTGGAAAATGGAAAAATGCATTCCATATTTGGAATAATAAAAATATATAGTGTCTTATATGTTCAAATTGGTTTTTGAGAAAAAATATTAGTGAACGTAATTAAAATTAATTGTAGTGATTATGGTTAAATTAAGCATAATGAGGGACTAAAACTTAAACTTGAGGCCTAAAACATCCTATAAACTTGAAAAAATCTATTTTATGGCCCTATTTATACCATATAATCCTTTTTTCTCTACATTTAACCATTATGGATCCACTTTCAATAAAAAATGCTGGTGGGTTCCTTTCATTTCAAATATTTCAAGAGTGTCACTCCTCTATTATAAAAGCGTCATTTCCTCCCACTTCCACAAACCTCTCATACCCCATAGGTTTGACAAAACTCTTCCAAAATATCTCCCCAACATACCACCATTACATAATTAAGACTCCCATTTGTAAAAAACAATCCAAATAATAATTTTTTTGCAAACCAAAAGGAGTTACCTGAATTATGTTATAACATCTTTCCTAAATCTCTTTAATTATTTTTCCATTATCCACTCCCCCAATTCTCCTCAATTCATGATAATATAAAAACAAAATTATACCCAATATACAAGAATATTTTACTTTTAAGGGTTCAGCTTGAACTATCAAACACTTCTATCTAATGCGTAACAAACATATTGTTTACCTGTATGGCTGACTACCGCGTCATAAAATGATGATTTACCATTTTTCTTTTACCACCTATCATGGTGGACATTATGATGAAAAAATTTTTTATATATTTTTTATATTTTATTTATTATGTCATTAATATTTTTTAATTATTTTACAACACATATATTTATACTTTATTTTTTGTGTAAGAATGATAGCATCATTTGTGGAAGTGCGGACCACCACCCCCTCAAAGCGATGTGATTCGTTAACAATAGTAAATAGAATGTATAAAGGATTATTTTAATTAAAAATAGGTCACATAAAAAATATATATATTATATAATGGCATAATTACCTTTCTAGAAATATAATATATCAATTTTCTTATTACCCTCTCACACACCTAAAAAGTGATAAAGTCATTCGTAGATGTGTGGACTACTACCTCCTGGACATGATTTGATTCCTCTTACATAATAATAATTATATATATAACCATATATGATTAAATAATATTATTTTTATGATATAATTATATTTTGGGAAATATTTAATTTACTTACCCTCTTTCCAAAACGATCATTGAAAAATGGGAACGTTACTCGAGTGTTTATACGGTTTACAGTCTTCATGAGTGTAATGTTGGTTCATTTTTCATAAATATATTTAATGTTTGTTTTATAAATTATAATTCATTTATAGATATGATAATTATTTCATGTTTATTATTCTTTATATGTTTTATAATTACCCCTTTGACCATAGTTTACCGACTGAAGATATTTTTGGCACATAACCTGAATATGGACAAAACACCCAATATAAACATAATTGATTTAGTAGTTGAATAAAACCTCACAATAAGTTAAATAAAATTTATGATTAAAATTAAAGAGGTTCTAAATCAGTTAAATAATTAACAAAAGTCTTTTATTCCTGAACTTAAATACACATGAGACAAGCTGGACTCAAGGTAGGAGATTTCGTCTCAATTTACATTCTATTGAGACTTATTTTTGTTATGTACCAATTCACTTTTATTGGGTGTATATAATTAACTTAGAGAAGGGATTTCATGAATATTATTATTATCATTATACTTTATGTTTAATTTAATTCACTTAGAAATATTATTTAAATGTTTAAATGTGGTATGGGACACATTGGAATGTTTAAATATTATTTTCCATCAGGAATTTTTTAATGTCAACAACAATTTTTAATAATTATCCTCCTATAAGTAATTATTGATAAATTCATATTATTTATGGATATTTGATAATTATCATTAGTTAATTGATTTAGGAGTAATTATTTGGATTGGTACAACAGGGATAGGGCCCAGTTATTGATAGCTCCTTGATGTATCAATAGTCTCGTGAGATGAATCATTAGGCCAAATAAGATGGGTTTTTACCCTATATGTTGTAAAATGTCTTGTTAATGGTCTAGATAGTAAATGTACCACATAAATAGGAAACATAGAATCCAATAATTAATCATTTCCCTCATTTAGATTCTGTTATTATTCATCCATGAGATTTCGCGTTGACGTAACTATGGATAAAATTCCTTTTTAGTTCATTTATTAAATGGAATGTGTTTCAATTTTTACCTTTGCATATTGATTTTTCGTTATCTAGTTATTTAAATGGAATGTGTTAATACTTATTCACCTTTATATGTTAATTTATTCCTATTAATTCCTTATTATTTCAACTTATGTACCCTTACTAACATTTGGGCTCAACCTTATTATGTTTCTTTCCCCAAGTTATGAAGAATAAATCATTGAATAAGAATTCATGGATTCAGTTTATTTCATTTTATTATATAGCATGTTTTATTTTTTTTCTCAATGTATTATGGGTATAATTTATGTAATCTGTCTTTCCAGGACTGCTAAATTGATTGTCCCTTCAGGATTTTCTTCCTTTTAATAATTTCAATGTAACAAAATAATTCACTCTTTTCGTGCTTCTAGGGTTGGAGTGTTACCTTAATTATATTTTAGGAGATGATTCATTTGGATGATGTAAATACGGTCCTTAGGTTTAAAAAGGGATTTGACAAGAATGAGTATTTTGGATGAATGCAATTAAATTTTTTTAAAATTTGAGTTGAAGGTTATGATATATATTTATATATATATTGAAGTTAGAGAATTAATTAATGTTGAGCATATTGAGGTAATTTTAGATGCATTATTGTTTATTGAGTCAAAAATTAGGTGTTATTGTTAAGTATTTGGGGATCAATATTTTATTTCATCATATTAAGGTTTATTAATTTTTTGGAATTATATTACCTTGCGCTAACCATTTTTTGTATATGATTAAATCCTAATGACTAGAAGAACATATTTGTATAATTTTTCTCTCTATTTGAAGATTATTTTAGTTCTTCAGGAATTAAAAATAATCTCTAAAACTCATCATTTGGTGAGAAAATTTGGATTATGGTGGAAATTGGTTAAAGGATAAAATTCTTCTTTCCAGTTATGAATATTTCCTTAAGTTGTTATTCTAGATGGTAATGGAATTCCTCAAATATTAGGAAAGGATATTGAAATAATTTTTTTTTCATATTACCATCAATTATAATAAATTGAGGGTCTCTTTTAGACCCTATAGATTTATGGTTTTATGGTCGTTAACTTTTACATGATTACTTAATTTATTATGATCAACATTCTCTATCACAATCCATAATTTTATGAACATTATATTTTTATTCAATGACATTATTATCAATTCCCATTAATGTTATCCAATCTAGAAAACTAGATATGGATTACTCTAGATGACCATTTTATTTCTCTCTCCCTATTTTCAAGAGGATAATTTATTAACCCTTTTTAGGATGATTTTTTTATAAAACATGATTTTTAAAATTTAAAACCCTTGATTACCAATAACAAGTTCAAATATTGAGTATTAAACTTAATAAAGTGGGGGAGAATGTTGTCTACTAAGACATAAAAATAAGAACACTATTTTCGATATAATAAAAGACTAGAAACATAAAGCTTAAACAAACCATGAAGTATTATTATATAAAAATGAACATTAAAAACTATATGTTAAAGTTAATGAAATGGATAGGAAAACCCAAATTATCAAATGTATCTATAAAGATTCTACTCAATACAAATTTATTGATTAATGCTTTGGAAATAACCTTAAAATTTTAATGTAATTTTATATTTTATTCAAAAATTATTTTTATGTTTTTTATTTTAAAAAAATATATATTTTATTTTATAGATCAACTATATATTTTGAAATAATCATATCAATATTATCGTATGATGAATTTCTGTGAATTTTCTAAAATATTTATTTTTTAGTGAATAGTCAAAATACTTATTTTATAGAAAAATAATATGTTTTTTCAGGAATGTAAAAAATGATATTTTAAAAAAATGGTTTAAAATTATATTTATATCTATTATCTATTAAATATTCTTATTCATTTTATTGGAATCAATTTTATGTTTTAATTTGTTATGAAAGCAATATTATTTCTTAAAAAGAATTTTATTGGAAAACAATTTTTTTATACAGAATGTAATTTAAACATAATAGAATTAATTATCCAATATTGATGAATTATTTTAATGAAATATAAATATTATATGTTTAATTAAAATTTTAACATTTAAATAATATTTTAAAGGTTTTGGATAAAAATAAATCAATTTTATGATAAGAAATATATTTTCCTAAAAAAATCAATATTTTTTATTCTCTTCGCATATTTTAAAGTTAATTTCAAACACCGGTAGAAATTTAATTTTAGAAAATTGTTTCTATATTTGAAAAATGGAAGTTCAAATTTGGTAATCTGTCCCCTTTTATTTTTGTCCAATGTGAGTTGTAAGCATAGTAAAATTTATCACTTCAATAAATTTTAAATCAGGTTAAACTATATTAAAACTAAATGTCAAGGTCAATATTTTTCATACTAATTATTATTTTTTGTAGATAATTCTCATATTACCACCATAGTCTGTAAATTCATTTTTAGGGACACTTTTATATGAAAATAACATATATAATGTTTAAAGAAAAGAAAATTCAAAATGTTACTCTCTTAATATTAAATATATATTATGTGTCTGCATATAGGGAAAAAATTATGAGTGAATCTAAATATATATTTTTGAATAATGATATTATTTTATTTGAGTAAATTTATTTCTAATTTTTAATAATTATATAATTACGTTAGATTCTGATGCATCATCGATAATGTATTTCTTCAATTAAAAAAATATATAATATACGTTTCGAAGAATATTATAAGTAAAACAATCTTAATGAGTTATAATGTTAAATGGATTTTATAGATGAATATAACATATTATATTTATTTTATATTGTTATATTTTACATCCAAATTTTCCTACAATACTTTTAAGTTAAATTAAATTAATAGGGTACACATTGACAATAATGACATTTTATCAGAATAATATTTTATTAAATTATATAAAAAATCAAAAAAAAAACGTGAATGAGGACAAAGGGTATAATATATTTTCAATAAATTCATTAATTTGATATTAATGTGAAAATTTTAACATTATATGTAAAATTATAACCCTTTAAGAGTGAAAAATATGTCACCTTGGTTAATGTTAAAGTAGGTTAACTAAGGGGTTATACCGAAAGATATTGTTTAAAACACCTCCTAAACATATCTAAATATTACTGGATGATGGTATATCAACATAATCCTTCCTTATATTCTAATACATGTCCATTTTTAAGAAAAGTTTTAGTTAATAAATTTATTATATTTTAATCTTTAATGAAATCTCAAGAGTTCCTCTCCCCTCAATTATAAAAGTGCATTCCTCATTTCCCACCTTCACATTATATTAATCCTTATAGATAAACCATATCCTAAAAAATATCTATTAAAATCCCCTATATACAATCTATATGTTATTTTATTTTCCAATGAAAAACATTAGAGACCTTAAGAGGATATCTTGAGCAGTTATTCACAGACGACGTTATCAAATTAACCAATCACATTCTTTTTAATTCATTTTACTCCTATAAATCATTTATATTATTCCTAAAAAAATAAATCAGTATAAAAAATGTACTGAAATTTAGTTATGATAAGGAAAAAATATTATTCACTCTCTTTCAATAAAATTTGAAATTGAAGTAACCCTCATCCAGGGGTGAAGCTTACCGTATCCATGTAATGAAGTAATTCATTTTCCATATCAATCATTAACAGATTTTTATTATGATATGATTAAATTTTAAACATTATATTGATGATATAACTACATTTATATAATGAAAATATCATATCTAACTTCACACCTTCCAATCAATTAGAAAACTATAGTGCCACTTGTATGTACGTGTCGACTTCCATCTATATGAAGCATTGTGATTCATTATTCTTTAAGATATAACATGGATTGAAATTTTTATGGAATTATATAAGTAATATTAATTCTATGATATAATAATTATTTTTTATGGTTAATTTTTATTTAACGTCCTTTCATTCCATCTGTCAGAAACTAAAAATAGTGTTCATGTGTACTGATGACCTGCTGTCTCTAAGAATGGTATCATTCATTTTTATATCTCTAGATTTTAAATATTTTTATATATATATATATTGATTATATATTATATTAATTTCATCGTTAATAATATTTAGATTGTGGAACCATTATCAATGTAAAAATATTGAGACTTCCGAACTGAAACATGCCAGAAAATGAAACATTTATCTCTAGAAACAATGATACTAATAAACAATCGCTAATAAATGGGTGATAAGATGTTATAATAAAATAATATATTGTATGTTATATATTATTGTTATTATTTATTACATGTATTATAAATTTTTATTTATTTTATAGGTGTATCTAATGAATACAATGAAAGATAAGATTTGAGGTAATAGTTTATCCTCCCAAATTTGTGTTCTTTTGGATAAATGTTATTTCATGCACCTATATTCATTGAAAATGTGTTTAGGAATCCAATTTTACATGTTATATAAGGAACCATCCTTAAAAATATCTAATTATAGGGTTTTTGAACTTGAATTCACAGTAGAGGATCATTTCAGTTTAGAGTTCTATAAAATTAGTAGAAAAAAACTTTTACATAGTAAACATGTATATTATAAGTGGGAAATTATAATTAGTATCCATTTTTAACCAAAATAAACCCTTTTAAAATAAAACTTGTCTTATTTTCATGACACATATTCAATACTTTCATCAAGGTATCTTCCTTGTCTTTACTAATCTTAAGACATATGAAAAACATTTTAAAACATGGGACTAGCACAAAATCGAAGTAAGGGACATAAAGAAAGTAGATCATTTGTCCTGTGAAAACATGAATACCCATTAAGAACATTTTCTTAAAAAATTATTAGCTAGAATAGAAAATCATGTAAGTGACATGGGGAATAATTTCCATATCACTCTTACAATAACCCATACAAATGAAATAACCCTACGGTGTTTTTACAACTCAGGAATAACCAATGCATTGGAGAGCTATAAAGGGGATCGACATTAATATAATATATATTAGGCTACCCCATCATTCATGAGATATAATGGGGAAAACCCCTTACTATAAGCTATATCAGCCTCCCCTATTATCTATAATGGGGATCAACCCTAAGTGTAAGCTATATCACGCTCACCCATGAGCTATAATGGGGCTCAACCCATCATATAAGTTACATCAGGCATATCCATTAAATTTACATGTACCAACATATATAATCATGAAATTTTAAAATTTTAAATAATAAAATATCATTTTTATCCATAATATAACCAACCCATTTTCAAAAAAATAAAAATTCATTTATAAAAGATATTTTTGAATCAATGTGTACCATACCAATTTGAAAATTATAAAATAATATTGAATACTTGAAATTTAAAAACATTTTTTTCTATATAAATAAATGTATAAAATTATTTTGAAAAAATGGTAATGAATGATGAATATTTACAAGACTAAATCTTTAAATTTATTAAAACAATGTTTTAGTTAAATATTCTCATACAACTTTGAACATTTAAATTATATTCCACATGAAAGTTGAACATTTTTAAAAACATTTAATAACATGATTATTGATAATATATGGATAAAAAAAGTCAAATGGGATTTATTTACACTTTATAAAAGAATAAATGTGTATATCCTCAGGGAATGTCTCATTGAAAAGACATTGAGAAGAAATATTTTACCTTAAGTCCAACTCATCATGTACAATATCAATCTACCTAAATAATAAAATTAGGTTAATTATTTAATCTCTTATGAGTATTTATAATGTTTTTTATTCATTTCATAATACTATTATCATGTCATAAAAATTACTTAGTTATTTATGTTCACATCAGGCGTTTTGTCGATATTTTGTACTCGAGTTGAAATTGGACTTGGTAGAATTTCAATAGTGCATGAGGTCATTAGTCCATCATATCTATAATAATTTTAATTAAATAATAATAAATGTTTTATATCATGTATTCCTTTAAATCCATTCATAAAATATGGATATGAAAAATAATCGATGTTACAATCATGGACATGGTAAGACGTACGTATGCATGAGTAACGTATTCATTTTTCATTTTTCATTATGGAAATAAGTTAAGTACTGTTTTATCATTCCAGAATGATAATAAAATAATTAATAACATATTAATAATTTAAATATACTTATATATTTAATTCAGGTGGTGAAGGGAAAAAAACAAATCACATCACTTCGTGGAGGTAGCGGTTCACACAAACGCACAAACGATGTTATCATATTTTTGTTAATGGAATGTAATAACTTTATTGATATAATATTGTATTATAACGATTAATACAAAATTAATATCACATATTAACATTAATTACATCATTATATCCTTTCATTAAATATAGTGATGGAAAATGAACTACATCAGTTCGCGAGGCGATAGTCCGTCTTACACATGAATGAACAATTTATTTCCCATTAGATAAAATTGTGGAAGGAATTAGGTGATTATTTTAACATAATAAAATCTATGTATATTATGGATACTAGATTTATTATATAATTATGTTTGGATTAGATTTGAATGTAGTGGAAGAAGAAATAAAATATAAATACTTAAATAAAACGATACCTCTTCTTCGGTTAATCACCTTTAAAGAACACCTTAACACCTATAAAGAGGGGGTTTTGCCTAAAAATAGGATTCAAGAACGTGGGTAGGGATTATAGGAAGGGTTTTGGGATGATAATTTGTGATTCAAAAGTTTTTGGAAGTCTGATTAATAGAGATGGAGGAATGCCTTTTCTTAGCAGAGTTGAGGGGAACCCTTGGAATTATAAAAAGAATTTAATTAATATAAATTCAATTTCAATTAAAAATGGTCCCAAACTGATTTATGTAGAATTTATGATGAGTCTGGTTTGAATAATTAACATAAAATGAATATTAGGAATTTATTTAACAGTATTTTAATACTTATCTTTTTTAAACACTTTTAACTCTTTCTAATTTTTCAAGTTATTTAAATTTTCAGAGTCAAAATAATTATCAAATCATGAGAAAAGAAAAATTAACGAGTCATTAATGAAATATTTGAAATTATCTAAACTTTTTGACTGAATATTATATTTTTAGATCTTTTATATCATTTAATTGAATATTTTATATTTTACAATATGAATAACGTCAATTTTGACACTATTCATACATGGCGTTTTTAAAAAATCATAAAAATTTAATTCCTTAAAAAAATGAATTAAATAAATCCTAACATGTCATGGTCATCCAAATTATTATTTTATGTTATCAAATATATCAAATTATATTTATTTTAATATTATAAATATCATTTATTTTATTCATTCATTAGTAAATCTATTTTTGGATCGTCTTTTTGTCACCATTAAATTTAATTATCTAATACCTAAATATTATAAATAAATTACATGGATATAGGTAATATTTTTAGATTTATAAAATTTATTTATTTAATAATATATTCCCTCTATAACTCCATATTAATATATTTTACTTTCTAAAAAAATAGTGTAAAAAAAACTGCTATTCATTGAATATAATATTATAAATGCATATAAATCAACCAAGTGGATCCAAGGGGTCCTAAAATATAAAAAATGATGCTCATGGTCAGGATAAACTCATAAAATTAAATTATGAAATCTTTTAGGGTAGTTTTATATTATTATAACATTTATTTTAACTTTAATTACCCGATTTACCTTCAACCGAGGTAATAACATTTATAATTAAAGTTCTTATTCATAATATCCAAAAATAAAAGGGACCTATTGAAATAATTTTAATTTTCTAAATCCAAAAATGAAATAAATTTTTAAAAATTCAATACATCAAATTTTTAGAAATTAAATAAAATTCAATCTCATGGATGAAATAAGAAAACATGATTTTTTAAGTAAAACTTTCAAAAGTTCACAATGTTTTTATGTCCAATTTCAAACCGAAATTGATTAAAATGGACAAAATTGGATTACATGATAAAAAATAATGTAAATATACTATAAAATAAATTAAATTTACAATATATAAATATAAATAACTTGGACGAAATATCAGTTTTGAATTAAAATTCAGTATTGTTCACTACTCAACAAAGAATGAATATTATCAGAAAAACACAAAAACATTTATCCAGAGTAAAATATTACGACCCTATTCTAATTAAAATGTCTATTTTTCTCAAATATAACTTATAAAAGTGACAAAAATTAAATTTAAAATGGGGTCTCCATCAAAAGTAAGTAAAACTACATTTTTTTGAAAAATACATCTTTTATCAAAAAAATTGAAATTTTTTATATCATTTAAAAAAATAGAAGATGAATTTTAAACATTAAATTTAATATAATACATAGATATTTTATTAAAAAAATCATCAAGAGGGATTTTATTATTTTAAAAACTAACTTATTTGAATTTAAATAGATTTTTAGAAAAACATTTCCTTTTATTAAAAAAGGATTAATTTCCATTTTTAAATAATTTTCCCCAAAATAATTAATTTTATACCTTTATAAACCATGTTTTTATAAAAAAATTTATATTGTTAATTCTTTCCATTTTTATAGCTAGGTTATAGGGTAATATAATATTATTTAGTTGTTCTCTTAATTTCGATGTGGCGTATTATGTATGCATCAAACATAGTGTCTATTTTTTAAAAAATAGGGATGTTACCTTTTCCCCCACCCCTTTTGGAAATTTCATAATTTTAATTTTTATTTGGGGTTTCTAAATAAGGTATTACTTTTCGAAATACCTTTATTTCAATCCCAAATCAGAAAAAGGATTAATAAAACAACAACTTTAAAAGAAAGACATGATTGTACAAAGGTCACGTGACATAATACAAACTTGTATTCCATTTAAGAAAACCTTGATATGAAAAAAAACTAACCATCATGTTCTGATGAATAGTGATAGAAAATAATATCTGGAGAATGTTAACAATCACAAAAACATAAATTTTTGATTGGTTATATGGTCATTGATTTTATAGTAGGAAAATTAAACTGATTTTTTTGTTTCAAGATCCTTTTCCAAAATTTTATAAATTATTTTACTATATATAATAATAATCTATGAAAATATACTTAATTGAAAATTAGAGTTTTAATCCTTTAATGAAATTCCACCACAAACACATCTTTTTCTCTAAATGATGAGTATTTTGGACAAATCAACTTATTAATACACAAATGATTGACTATCTATTTATCCTATCGTGAAATATTATCCTAACCAAATATGCTCTGGATAAGATAATTATCCAAAAACAAAATCCATTAGATTAAGTAAAGATACTTTTAATCTCCAAAAATCAACTATAATATCCAAATTTCAACATAGACCATTCAAAAAATAAATATCCTTACAATTACATAAAAATTATATATATTTAGGTTCATGGGGGTACAATTACATCGAACACACACACAACACACACATAGGCTAGAAATGAAGGCCATACCACCAACGGATAACCCACCCATCAAGGCTTATTTCTTCAGCACATGGCCCGAAGGCCCCGTGATCACGATGCCCATTACATGGCCCAAAGGCCCACAAACTAGCTTGAAGGCCCAATGAAGCATCATGCTTGCATCATATGTATGTTTGACTATGTAAAAAATAAATGTCTCCAAAAATACCATTAATCATCTTAATATTTTGTAACATAAATCCAGAAAAGGTATTTCTAAGATGTTAAAATTTTTATCAACCACAAAGATATAAACTCATACGATATCCCTATCTTTTAAGAAGTCATCTGAATCTATAAAGTTGTTTAAACCATACTATGATACCAACTCAAAGTACCCAGCCTTAAACAGATCTTATTATAGTGTTTTTGAACTAGAATTCACATTATAGGATCTTTTCAGTTTAGAGTTTTTAGCAATTAGAAAAAAACACTTACATAGTAAACACGTATATTACAAGTGGACACTTATACTCATTATTAATTTTTTTCACCAAATAAACCCTTTTAAAAGAAAACATGATATCTTTTGATGACATGTCTTCAATAATTTCATAAATCCTTATTATTTGTCCTTACCAATCTTAAGGACATTGAAAAATATTTTAATACATGGGATGAGAAGAGAAGCTCAGTAAGGGAAATTTTTCTAAAAACATGAAAACCCATTAAAACATTTTCTAAAAAACTTATTTGCATGTATATAATTTCATATAGGTGCCTTGGGAAATAATTTTCATATCACACGTACATATGGAATAACTCTATTTCCAACTTCCACCTCCATAATACCCAATTCATTGGAGAGCTATAATGGGAATCACCTTTTGAAAAAGCTATATCGGGATCGCCTATCTTTCATGATCTATAACAGTCCTCAACCCTTCGTATAAGTTACATAGGTCTCAACTATGTACTATAATGGGGCAAAACCAATCATGTAAGCTAAATAAGGCTCACCCAGGAGCAATAATGGGGCTCAACCCATCGTATAAACTATACCAGGCTCACTTGTGAGCTGTAATGGTTCTCAACCCTTCTTATAATCTATATTGGTCTCAACCATTAAATGTACATAATCCAAAAAATATAAGTATTCAATTTTCAACACTTCACTCATAAAATTTCACATGAATTGATAATATAACCAGTCCATTTTCGAAAAATAATTTCAAACAATTATAAAATATATCTTTAAATCAAAGTGTCCAATACCACTTTAAAACTTTTAAAATAATATTATTGAATTAACATTTTAAAAAATTTATTTCCAATTAAATAAATCCATAAAATCATTTTGAAAATAATGATATGAATGAGAAATATTTTGAATAATAAATCTTTGAAACACTTAAAAAAAAGTTTTAGTTAAAGAGCCTCACAAAACTATTAACATTTAAATAATTCTCAACACAAACTTAAAATATTTTACAAAAAATTAAATAAAATGGGTATAGATAAAATATGGATATGTAATGTCAAATGGGTTTTATATACAGTTTTTAAAAGAATAAATGTGTATATCATGAAGAAATGTCTCAATGAATGGAGATTGAGACAAAATCTCTTACCTTAAGTCTTAATTATAACATAAAATCATTATCTTCAAGAATAATAAACATAGGCTAATTATTTACTTTCATATGAACAATTATAATTTTTACTATTCCTTTTATATTACTATTATAATGTCATAATAATTATGTGATTATTTATGTTCACATCAGGTGTTTTGTCGATATTCGATACTTGAGTAAAAAATGAACATGGTTGAATGTCAATAGTAAATGAAGTCATAAGTCCATCATCTCAAAAATAATATTCACGACATAATAATATTTTTTATCAATTTTTCTTTAATATTCATTCATTAAGTATGGATATAAAAAATGAACAACATTATAATCATGGAGACGGTAATTCGTACGTTTTCATGAGAAACATCTTTATTTTTCATTGTTCAATATGGAAAGAAGGTAAGTATTGTTTTATCTTTCCAAAATGATCATAAAATTATTATTATAATATTATTAATTTAAATATACTTATATATATCATACAGGTGGTGTAGTAAATAGAAATCAATCACATCACTTCGTGGCAGTGATAGTTCACAAGTACGCATGAACGTCGTTATCATTTTTATGTGCCTGGAAAGTAAGAACATAATTGGTATATTATTATCTTATAATTATTAATATGTCATTAATATCTCATATGAAAATTAATTCCATAAATATAACCATTATTTAACAACGGTGATGAAAAATGAACTATATCAGTTCGTGAGGCGGTAGTCCACCGAACACACGAATGAAATATTCATTTATTATTTGGTGAAATTAAAGAAGGATTTAGGTGTTGATGTTAAAAAGATTACATCTCAGTATATTAATGAATATTTTAATTATTATATAATCATGTTTGGAGGATATTTTATTAAAGTGAAAGAAGAAATAAAATTGAAATACTAAAAAAATGATACATCTTCTTCGGTTGATCACCTTGGAATAACGTCTTAACACCTCAAAATAGAGTATTCTGTCTAAAATAATGCTTCAAAAATGAGGGTATGGATTCTTGTAATGGGTTTTTGAAGATATTCGATGAACCAAAAGGTTTGGGAAGTGTGAATAATAGAGTGGAATTGGTGCCATTTTATATGTGAGGGGAGGGGCACCCTTTGAATTATTAAAAGTATAAAATTAATAAAAATTTAATTTCAATTCAGAACTATCCCAAACTAATTTTTTAGAATATGGGATAATTTAGGGTCAAATAAACATAATAAAATTAAAATTAGGCAAATTTTTAATATTTTATAATCCTTATTTTTTTTGTTTTTACAACTTTTAACTCTTACTGATTGATCAAGTAATTTTCACTTTGAATGTTAAAATAGTTACCAAATTATGCCAAACGACCAATGAATGTGTCATTTATGAAACTTTTAAACTTATTTCAACTTATTTGTAGAATACTATATTTTTAGAAATGTTATATCAATTAATTAAATATTTTTTATTTTAAATATTAATTATTTCATTTTTGAAACTATTAATACTTGACTTTTTTAAAAAATTAATAAAAACGTGATTCCTTCAGAAAAACTACATTAAATAAATAAAAACATCTCAAATTAATCCATAAAAGTTTTGTATAGCTTAAAATATATAAAATTATTTTTATTTTAATATTATTAATATCAATTATTTGATACTTTCTTTAAAAAATCTATTAAACCATCATCTTCATGCCAAAATTAAGTTTAATTATTTAATTACTAAAAATGATTAATAAATTACCTTGATGTAGATAATATTTACTACTTTATAAATAAAATTTTGAGTTCAATAGAACTTCAGTATGACTCTATATTAAAATACTTTACTATTTAAAAACAAAAGTTGTAACAAAAAATGTTTATTCATTGAATATAATATTATAAATGCATGATAGTCATCCAAGTGTCTGAAAGCGGTACAAAAAGAGATCCAAGGATTATAATTTTTTGTATAAACTCATTAAATTTAATTTTGACATGTGTTAGGGTATTTTTATATTATTATAATAATATTTTTACCATTAATTACCCGATTTACCTTTAAATAACATAATGATTTTTTTTACTAAAGTTACTATCCAAAATTTACAAAAATAAAATTGACCTATTTACATAATTTGGTAATTATAATTATGAATATGAAATCCTTTTTAAAAAATTCAAAAAATATAATTATCATAAATTAATTATAAAAATCCAATTGACCAAATAATAAAATTAGTTTTTAAAGTAAAACGTTCAAAAGTTCAAAATAGTTTTTATATTCAATTTCAACTGTGAAATTGATTCCAATGACTAAAATTGGATTAAATTATAAAAATATAATTTAAATATACTTTACAACCAAATAAAAGGACTATATAAATACATAAATAACTTAGCTGAAAAAGGTGTTTCGAATTAAAATAAAGTATTTTTCACTATTCATTAAAAAATTAAAGTTATTTGAAAAATACTAAAAAGATACCCAAAGTAAATTTCATACCCCTATTACATATAATAGTTTATTTTTAATAATATATCTTATAAAAGTTTCAAAAACTAGATTTTAAAGTTGTTCTCCATCAAAAGGTGGTAAATTTCAGTTTTATGAAAAATACTTCTTTTATCTGATAAAAATTAAATTTCTTCTAATATCATGTCTATAAAACATATAATATTAATTTTAAAATATAAATATAATATATTACATATATATAATTAATAAATTACATCACGAGTGATTTTATTATTTTAATAACTCACTTATTTTCATTTAAATAGTTATTCAGAAAAAATCCCTTTTTTTTAAAAAAGGTTTTATTTTAATTTATAAGTAATTTTTCACTAAATAATTAGTTATATACATGTGTAAACTATATTTTCATAAAACAATTAATACTCATCCTTCGAACTAATTTAACAGTCCGGTTATAAGATAACATAATTATATTTAGCTGCTCACTTAAATTTGATGTGGCGTATTATGTATGTTATCAAATATTGTGTCTCTTCATAAAAAATGGGGATGTTATATGTCATATAATCAATCTATTTAAATTCATGGAAATCAATGTTTTATATTTATTTATTTCAATTAAGGGTATTATAATTCAAAAGTTACCAAAGTTATAAGGGATTTATGCTTCGATCTCATTTTAATTGGGATTCCTTATAGTTAAATTTATTTTTGGAGAAATCACATGATCCTTATTTTCTTAAAACCTATAACTTTTGTTGTCTTTAGTTAAATTATTAATAATTTATTTTTTTTCTAACATTTTCCATTCTTTAATTTCTTAAGAGACTAAATAATCATTTTTTAGGAAAACCGATAGTATTTTACAATTTAATATGGATTAAGTTATTCCATCCCAATATTTTTCTAAAAATGATTTTATGAATTTTTTTAACATTCTATTATGATTGATTAATATCATTTTTACACATGTTTTAATTTTTTTCAAAATATTTATAAAAAAGAATCTTATTTTAGACTTTTAAATGGGGTACTTTTTCAATTTTTACAAAATTTTGGAAGCAATATTTTTCTTTCAACTTATTTTATTTGAAAATAATTTCCAACTATCATGAACAATAAATGAAATGATGATTCTATTAAAATATTATGTAATTATTTTCAATGAATTTGTTTTTCATAATTTTTTTTAATTTCTTACGTATGAAAAAAATAATTCAAAATAAAATAGTTATCTTCTTACAAAAATGTTGTAGTGATATTTTTAAAAAAATTAGTCCATTATAAAATACATTTATTTAAATTGTGATTTGATTGTTATATGAGCCAATGATACCATACATATTCTTTATTTGTGAGTTTACTTATTATTATAATGATTTTTTGATAAGACCCATTTATATTTCATGTATTATGTTATGATGTTTTGATGAATGATTTCTCATCTTGTGGGATTTATATGTGTAGTCTAAAATTATTTGACAATTGGATTATTTAAATCTTTTAAATTAATTTTGTAAACATTGATAACTCGTGAGGTAAATATGATATCTGTGAACATAACTTCATGTTTACAATTTATTTCAAAGACCTTATTTTCAGGTCCATATGATTAAGCATGGATGTTTATTTCATGCACATAATAATTTGTATTTAATTTTATTTCATGTCCATATGTTTATGTGTAGACTAATATATCATGTAAATAATATTATTTGTGGACATGGTTTTCTTATCCATAAGTTAATGAAAGATTGTGATTTCTTGTTCCTAATTTAATGATTGATGAATGTTTTTATTTATCCATATTTACATGGTTATGTGTTTATGTTTTTCGACATTCCAATATCCATGATACGTTCTCATGGATCATCTTAATTAATTTGATCGGTGATAATAGAATTTTTAACTACCAATATATATTCCATGACTTAGGATTATGAGATATGTAATGAAGGGAATGGTTTTAAAATAACAAGCTCATGTTCTCATACACTTATCTTGATTTAATTCCAATGTGATCATTGATGTGATCCTTTTTTACCCTTAAAATCAAATGATATCACCATTTCATGTGTTTATTATCCTAATGATATGAATAAATGTGTTAAGAACAATATTCCTAATAAATGATCTAGTCTAGAACATCTTAGTTGGGGATGATGTATTTTTCTTACGAAGTAGTTCTTTATATGTCCAAGTATTCAAAGATACGAGACCTATATGATTCTATTGTGGACGATAATTTTATGAAATAAATTTCTATATACTATATATAAATTCAATGTAAAAAAATGGGTCATTAAAATATTTAAGCCTTTAATGGGTTTCTATTTGGGCCTAGGATTGGGCATTGAAAATTTAGTGGGTAGTTGTGGTTAAATTTGAGATTTTTTAGAGTTATTTAGGTTTTTTTACTTTTAGGTTGTTGTATCAGGTTATTTATTATGATGTGTTTTTTATATACTCATTGTATTTTCATTAATTTTATTTTTTTTATGTTAAATTTTCTCTTGTTCGATATATTTTTATTGTTTCTTGATCATTGTTTGGTTGTTCAATTAATTGGAATAACCTAATAAAAAATTATAGAGCCAAAATGTCAATATACATTGTAATGACCGGAACTAGAGAAAAATATAGTAAGTGGTTTCTATATTATATTTGAACAAGGTAAAACAGATATAATACCTTAGTATTGAATAGTTTATCAGTATTGGGAGTCAATACATATACCTGAATTTGAAATTACATTCCAAAAAATTAAATAAAAAAAATGGAAACTTCATTATTTCACATATTTTATCCCTGAAAATCATTCATTGTTCACTTATATATCCCTAGTGTATAAGAATATAAAAAAACTCGTGATGTTAGATTCTTAATATGGGGAAACATACAATGGGGGGTGTCATTGAATTGATAAGGTATAAAAAATATGGTAGATAAAAATTAATCGAATATTCCATATACCTAGTATCATGATGGATATATATACATATGTATGACTTAGAAATATAAATAATCATAGGTATAAGAAAATGGTTTCAAAATTATAGAATTCATAATATAGGACATTATTACACACAATCCAGCCATCATACTAAGATTTCATACATATGTAGGTAAACCATACACTAAATACCCAAGTTATTTTGTCTCATGAGACCTAAAAAAACATTGATGTTATATTTAATATTGAATCCCTATCATAACAATAATTATTAAAATCATTCCTCATATAAAGGGTTTTAATTATCTATAGAATACATAATGAACATTAAATATAAATAAAAATCCATATGTGAAAATTATCAAATGGAATGTCAACATTTTCCCTATTAAATAAATATAAAAACATGTTGGTAATCCATATGTATAAATAATTCGGCTTGTATAATTTTATAAAACCTCTATGTAATCCCCCAAAAATAAAAAATCGGATTATTGTATTTGATAACATGTATGGAATGTGACACCAAACACAAAAGGGAATATAAAATCAAGTATATTTATAATATATTCTATCTTAAAAAATTAAATATATTTTATAGATTTCAATTCATTTGATACCGAGTTAGTGTGTGATATATGAAACAATGAGTTTCTTCAATGTCTTATATTACACGTAAGGCTATGTTTTACCAAATAATAATATATTATTAAAATATAATTATTTATTATAATTAGACATAAACTAGGAATTGTTAATTAAATTAAATAACTTATGGAAATATATTTCTGACTAAAATCTATAATGAATTCATTAGTTTCAAATTAATTAGAAATGATTGTATGAACGAAATTAAAACAAAAGGAATATTTTATAAAAAACTATTTTTATACTCACAATGGTGTTTTACCTTAATAAATTAAATTAATTACAATTATTGAGTTATATTAATGTAATATATATACATAGTATATATATAATATTATATTTTTTATAACAAACAATATTTTATAAGCATAAGTTAAGAACAATCCCAATATTTAAAATAAGAACTATATTTTTATTAAAGTAGTTTTAATTCATTTTAATAGACAACCTATTTTAAATAAAATTTTTTATAATTTTATAGATTATATATGTGAAATTAAACATCATATTTTAAATATAAATATAAAAAATATGTTAGGTTAAATTTTTGGTATTTTTCTATGAATTTTTATTTTTTAATAAATAGTGAAAAATAATGAATTTTAATTAAAAACAAATTTATTATATAATTTATTTATAAGGTTAATTCATATTTCAAATTTATTTTAAAGTTTAATTAGATACTATTTTTATAGATTAATCCAATTTAGGTCATTGGAATCAATTTCACTTTGAAATTGACTTTAAAAACAGAACAAACATTGGGAGGTTTTTACTTTAAAAACATCGATTATCGTCCTATATATAGGATTAAATTTAAATTAATTTCATCCACTTCTGTAATTAGTATTAAAAAAAATTTATTCCATATTTTGAATCAACATAATTAATATTTTATATCGAGTTTGACATAGTTTTTGACCAAAAATATTAGTGAATTTAGTTAAAATTTATTACAATGATTAAGGTAAAATTAAGCTTAATAAGGAACTAAACCTTAATATAAGGGGCCCAAATGACCTATAAACTTATAAAAGAGACATTTTATGTCCATATTTATACTATATCCTCCCTTTTATTTATTTTTTCCATTAGTGGAGCCTTGTGAAATTTGAAAAACATATATGTAATTCCTTTTTCAAAATATTACAATAGTTGCACTCCTCCTCTTATATAAAATTTCCTCCTATAAGGCCCCATCCTTAAAAAACATAATATTCAAATAATTAAATTCTTTTACATTAAGTCACATAGAGGATCTTTTCAGTTTTAGAGTTTTAAAGAATTGGGCCATTATTAATACATTACATCTCAAATATTACAAAGTAGGCACTTCAACTCTATCCATTTTTTTCACAATAATCAAACTCATTAAATAAAACGAGAATTTTTTCTTGATATAAATATTATTGAGTAATTACTTTCAATTACCATTCTATATAACTTTTGAAAAACATTTCAAAACAAGGGATTAGCATAAAAATCTATGCAAGGGATATAAAATAAGGAAAGGAAGCATTTGTCCATGAATACATACAAATCAATGAAATCATAATTTCCACTCATAGGATCTTTAACAATAATCATGAAATAATATTATTTATGAATAACTCCTAGAAATCATAAATCATAAAGGTAACTTGTGGAATCTATAACATACTTACATTATAACTTTAAAATCTACATAGGGAGTTACCTTTATGGTTACGTTTGGATTGGTCATCACTATATATTCCTTAACTGTATTAGGAGAAAACCCAATGATTACATATGTCATGTTACCCAACAAATTGGAGATATATAATGGGCTTCAGATGACTTAGGTTTATCACAGAACCACCAGTATACATAAGCAATTCCCAAGAACAATTACATAATCGTTGCATATGAACAAACCTAAAGAACAAATATCATTCCCACATTATAAGCATAAGACATCTTATAAAGATATTGATATAATAAATACATTTTAGAACCCATTTTCTATACCAAAATAGAGAAAAAATATTATAGTATTTAATTTTTGTACTAACATTACAACTTGTATAGGAATCTACATATCAAATAATGCTCGTGGTGGTGGAAAAGTATTTGTCACCACATATGTTAAAATAAAACATTCCTTTTTTCATTTAGTAAAATGATTTGTAAAAAATATTCATTTTGAATACCTTTGAATTAAATTAATTGTCAAAGGGGTTGATTATACATTTTATAAAAGATGTTTGTATATAAATCAATATATCCCTCAATGAAAGGAGATTTAGACGAAGTCCCTTACCCTGAGTCTGATTTGTCTTGTTCGTTCTTTATATTATTGAATAATAATCATAGGTTAATTTATAATTTTATTAGAACCTTTTCAGGTTTATTGTTCCCATTACATCACTTATCATAATGATACAATAATTAGTTAATTATTTGAGTTCAAGTTATACATTTTTTCAAAAATCAGTTCTTCTGTTGAAAATGAACATTATACAATGTCACTAGTCCATGTTGTCTTAATTAAATCAAATATAGAATATTATCCATGAATATTTTACCAATTTTAAACATGACTCATACTATTTAATTTAAACTATTAAATATGGTTATAAAAAATGAACAACATTGCAATCATAGAGATGGTAGGTCGTACGCACAAATGAGTAACATATCTATTTCTCATTGATCATTATAGAAATAAGGTAATTATGATTTTCTATTTCCATAAATATGATTATATTATTAAAATAATCATAATCATTTACATATAATTATGTATATGTATCATATACATGACATGATGAATAAAAATGAGTCCCACCATTTTGTGGAGGTGATAGTTCACATATACGCACGAACGTCGTTATCATTTTTATGAACATGGATGTAAGAATGAAATTGATATGTTATTATCTAATAATGATTAATATGTCATTAATATCACATATTAATATTAATTAATTAATTATAATTAATATTATTTTATGGCAATGGAAAATGAACTACATCGGTCTAGGGACATGATAATTCACACATACATACGAATGATTAATTCCCTTTCAATTTGATAGAAATAGAGATGGATTTAGGAGATGATATTAACATAATAACATCTTAGTATATTTAGGATACTGGTGTTATTATATCATTATGTATGGATGTTATTTTATAATTTTGAAGAAGAAACTAAATAGAAACACTTAAAGAAAATGATTCCACTTCTTTGGTTGACCGCCTTTGAAGAACACCTAAACACCTCTATAAAGGCTGTTATTCCTAAAATAAGGATTCTAGAATGTGGTGAGGGATTCTTGGAATCATCCTATATAGATATTTGATGGACTATTTTTTTTGGAAGTGTTAGAAACAGAGAGGGATTGTTGGCTTTTTATAGGATAGGGGAGGGGCTCCCATGAAAAGTATTAAAATATTATATTAATATGAACTATTTTTTAAATACAAGATGATACAACTTGAGATATGGTGAAGATAATATGAGGATAGAGCTAAATCCTATCATTCAATAGTTTCTATACATGTACTGAATTTAATTTAAACCATATCTTTTTTATTTGCCCTTAATTATTCTCTTTTAATTTCAAAAGTGGCAACAACGACATTATAATTGTTAAACATACATTAATTTTACTTATATGGGGTCAATTTACCATAATTGAACACTTAAATAACTTTTAGACCATATAAGAATAAATTTTTTATTTTAATATTTTTTTATGTCTTATAAATAATTTAATAAATTATTGTTTTTATAAAACATAAATTATGTCAATTTTTACAATATTAACTTTTTTGAATTTAAATAAAATCCAAATTGACTGCGATATTAGAAACCAACTATTGAATAGTCTGATAATATGTGATATTCATTTTGAAAATTAGAGTATGACATAAATTATTTAATATAATATTTATTTTAATATTTATAACAACGTTTATTTGAATCCTTTATTAATGAAGCAATCACTACATCATCATTAGGTCATTATTAAATTTATTTTTTTAATATCTAAAAATTATAAATAAAATACCATGATGTAGGAAATAGTTTTATATTTCTAATGAATACTTAGTTGAATATTTCACTTATATAATCACATCTAAATTTTTTTTAGGTAAAAAAATTCATATTTATGTTATATTTCCCTTTACATTAAATTAATTATTATAACGTTTCATTTTCACACACAAATGGAATCCAAAAGTCAAAAGTTCAGCATAAGTATGTTTTGGTCACCCATTACTCATTCAATAAGATTAATATACATTTTTGAGTAGTTTTATGTTATTATAATATTATTTTAACCCTTATTTACCTAATTTACCCTTCAACCGTGGTAAATAGAAATAATTACTAAACTCGCTATTTATAATATCCAAAAATAAAGGGTACCTATATACATAATTTGGACCTTATGATTCCAAATACGTAATTAATTTTTCCAAATCCAAACACACAAAAATTTCATTAATTAATTTAAAATTAATTCCCATTGTCAAAACCAGAAAATGGGTTATTAAGAAATAATAACTATCAAAAGATTGACCTGTGTTTATGTCCAATTTAAATGTGAAATTATTTCCAATAAAAAATAATTGATTAAATGATTAGAAAATAATAAAATTATACTTTAAATCAAATAAAAAAGATAATCTAACATTATAAATACCTAATATGAAAATGAAATTTTGATTTAAAATGGGGTATCTTCACTATTCATTAAAAAAATGAACTTTATCATAAAATTACCAAAAATTAATCAAATGTTAATTTCGATGTCCTGATTATGTATATGAAGTTTTATTTTTCAAATAGAACATATAAAAGTGAAAAAACTTGATTTAAAATGGGTCCTCCATCAAAAGGTGGTAAAACTACCTTTTAAAAATATTAGAGTATTTTATGCTTAAAATAGGATTAATTATCATTTTAAGACTCTAAAATTTATTAAATAAGTGTAAACAAATTTAAAAAATTGTAAAAAAAAAATATAGTTTATTTTCTTCATTCCCGCCAATACAACGTCCAACTGTTAACTACTATTTAAAATAATAATATTATTGTTGTATTATTTTTCAGTATAACACATTGTTGTGTGCAACAAAAGATTTCGGAAAAAATATTTTATGCATATCAGGTACAATATCAAATATAGTGTCCCATATAAACTAAAATTAATATTAGATTCATAATATTAATTAATATGAAAACTTATTTTTCTATAAATACCTCTGATGTTACACCTACTCTCCTCCCACTTCCTCACACCTCTCAAGACATTTTTATCGACCAAGAAATTTACAAATTTCTCCTAAAAATCCCTACCCAAATCCTATAATCCATATATTTGGAATAAAACAATCAATGAAATCCTTTGGTATGGACCAAAAGAAGTTAACTGATTATGAGGTGACATCTTTCTTTAAGTTCTTTAGTTTTATTTTCATTTTCCACCACCTAAAATATTCTTATTCCATTATTGTCTATAAAATCAGTATCATAAATACAATAGGTTATTTTTTATAAGGGTTAATCTAACACATACACAAAATTCCATGTAATGGGTAATGAACATACTCTTTCTGTATATGGTGAACTACTGCCTCACAAAATGATGATTGTTCACTTTTTATTTTCCACATCTTATGGTGGAAATTATAATGGAAACTTTATTATATATGTTACTTATGATATTTATTATATATTTATGATTTTTTAATTCTTTTATGACACATAACCTTTTGCATTCCATTTTTTACAAATAGGATAACATCATTTGTTGAAATGTGGACTACCGCCTCCTTAATGTGATGTGATTCATTGACACTATTCATGGAACATAAAAAGGATAGTTTTTATTAATCCTATTTGAAATATAAAACCATTATATTATATTCATGAAAAAATAACCATTTTGTAAATATAATATATATCATTTTCTTTATTACCCATTCACACACTAGAAAAGTGATACCATCGTTCACAAATGTTTGGATTACTTCCCCCTCGACATATTGTGATTTATTTTATATCAAAAGAAATATTTATATGAATATATATGATTAAATTACCCTTTATTTATTATATAATGATCATTCTATAAATATATAGTGTTACTTACCTTCTTTCCATAATGATCATTGAAAAATGGGAACTTTACTCATGTGTTTGTATGACCTACCATCTCCATGATTGTAACGTTGATTCATTTTTCATAACCATAATTAATTATTGGTTTTAAAAGTATTATTGATGTATATATATTATAATTAATTCTTGATTATTATTCTGCATATGTTATATAATGACCCATTGACCCTAGTTTACCTACCAAAGTTTTGTTTGACACATAATCTGAATTTGGTCAAAACAATCGATGAAAACATAAATTTTTGAGTAGATGTATATACCATGGTAATTAGAAAAATAAAATAAATTAATAACATTAAAATGATCTCATGAAACTAAATAATTAAAAAAATATTATTTTACATAATATCAAAGGATGTTCACCTGAATGGAAATGCATGGTAAAGGGTATCATCTCAATTTATATTCATTGAGACATATTTTTTATTATGCACCTAGTTTTATTTATATGGTATATATACTACCCTTTTACATGATATATTATGAATATCCTTACTCTCATGGTAAGATAACTTTTATGTAATTTTATTCCTTCATGAAGCTTATGATTTTAAATTTTTTAAAGTGGCATGGGAAACATTGTAATGCTTAAAGGTTATTTTCCTCAAGAATAATTATATTTAAAATTAACTTCCATTCGGGGAAAATTTTATCAATATTGTTCAATAGAACCTTTTATTTTACTCCCCTATATTTAATCATGGCCGTTTTCCTTTATTAGTACAATTTTCCCACTCTTTGGTAGTCATGGTGTTTTAGAAAATGTTTTTATGAATACCCAACTTCATTTATCACTTTAGTTAAAGAAACTATATTCTTCTAAACAAACATTTTTTATAAATGTTTGAAAAATGTTTTTAAAGTCATTGGGTAAATAATTTTTTAACCATTTTTTGTATTTTAACAATGTTTTCAAAGGAATCTTATTATCTCTTTCCAAATAAGGAATTTTTCTAATCTTTTACCTTGAAAAAGGAATGTTCTTTTTACCTAGTACGACATGTATGGATTTACCCTTCATCTTTCATTTGAAGATTCCTTTTCATGTTTAAAAGGTTTCTTTTTAAAGATTTTTTTTCAAAATAGATTTTAAAATAAATGGTTTTTCAAAAAAAATTCAAATCAAAAGGTTATTTTCTTCAAGAATGTTTTTAAAAGTTCTTTTTATAATATTTATATTAATCATCAACAACAACCCATTATTTTACTCATTTTTGGTATGTTTTATTGATACCATACTAAATCTCCCCATGTATGGTTTATGATTGATTTGGATAATGATAATATTCACATTCAAATCCTTGATTTCTTTGTTATCCCCCTTGAAATATTCAATTCCCTATGATTATTGGATATTAAAATTCCCCTAATTATCCATATCATTTATCACAAATATCTCCATTTACTAAACCATATACCATTTTAATATGGTGTTTACAAGTAAAGACATTTGATTGTTTGGGGAAATATTAAAATATACATACCTTTTACTCCAAATGTATTTTTTATGAAGAACATTGTTAAATTAATTATTCGATATATGAGTAATGTTTTGGAATGGAATGACATGGGTGGGGCATGATTATAGATTTCCTCTCCAAGCATCGATATTCTAATGGGATTATTCATTTTGGTAGCAACCATAGAATGGTTTTTACCCAATATATTGTAAACCTTCATGTGAAATGTATTGGTAGTAAAGGTAAAATGTACCTAAGAAACATGATATCCAATAATAAAGCATTTCCCTAATTTAGTTTTAGGTATTATTAATCCATGATAATTTTCATTGAGATATCTATGGATGCATTTCATTTTTGGTTTGTTGATTATTTTTCATGTGGTTTAGTTTCATACCTTCCCATATAGATTTTTCCTTATCTATTTATTTTAATGGAATTTGCTTCTAGTTATTACCTTTCTATACTATTTATGAACCCCATTCTCGTTTTGTTAATTACTAGATAGGCATGTTTCAGTTATTTACTAGGAAAAAATTATTATTCTCATTTATTCATTATTTCTTCCAATATATTTTTCTCTTACTGAGAATTTGACCTCCCTATTATTATGTTTCCATTCCTTAGGAATCCAATAAGCATATTTTGAATCAAATATAGGGATGTACTAGATGGCATAAAGTTACCCTCAATGTTATTTTCCTCTAAGTATTTATTTAGAAAAAATTATGTTATAATTATTCTATTATTTTCTTCGGTAAGTATCTAGTTTACCCAAACTACTAATCTAATCGGCTTTAGGATTTGATTCCTTGTATTCATGCCAATGTAATTGATATCAGACATAAGATATAGGCTTTCTGGGGTCAGGTAACTATAGTCTGTATCAATAGATGTTTAGTAGTAACCTTACGAACTATATTTAGGAAAACATAGATTAGGGAACATAGCCCTAATGTATAAGTTGAGGATAAGTATATAATAACATCTTAACGTTTCTATTAAATATAGATTATATAGTTTTCTTAGAAATACATCCACACAAGGATCCAAAAAGTGGAAGTGGTTCTGGAATATATGTACCTTGGAGTAACAACTCTAACAAGGTGTGATGATCCAGACTTATTGTAACCTGGTACAAGATAATGGGCCTTATAGTTCACCTAGTTTGACACTCCTGGGGGATATTCATAAGATAATTCACATTTTATTTACAAACGACAATGAAGGATTTTGAAAATGAATAACCTAGGTAAAACCTAAGGTGTTTTAGATTGAACATAATGTGTCATGGTTTAGAAACACTAGATTTGATATTATGGATAAACATTAGATCAAGGAAGTACCCATGTTAAAATAAAATATATGTTTTTTTACGTTTTGAGGTTTTATTAAAAAATGTAGTTAAAAAACTATTTAGTGATTAACCTAATTTCAAGGATTTATATCATAGTTATTTTGAAATTATTTAAATATGGTATTAGAAAACGAAAACATATATGTTGAGTGAAAAACAATCAAATCTAGTAAGGTCGTGGGTCTTGAACCCATGACCGAATAATGATAAGAGTTTCGCTCCAGCCACTATTCTACAAAATGTCCTGGTTAAAATTTCATTGTTTTAGTTATGAAATTTAATAAATAAATAATATTGATAAATAAGAAGTGTATCCTTTAGTTTTATAGATTAATGTCTTAAAAATATAAGTTTTTAGACTATTTAGAGGAAAATAATGAGAATTTTCATAATTTTATGGCCCTTAATATGCTTTATATAAGTATTTTAATACTTAAATCCTCAAAATTATTTTTTGGAAAAATTATAAAACTGATAATGAAAAAAATATAGGCTGAAATTGTGTTTTTGTGAATATATATTTTATGTAAATTTCCTTATATACCTAGGTAGTAAAGTAATTATCCATCATTAGGAAAATGATCTAATAAATTTTTTCGTAATACCATAATTTTTGTTGAACTGATGGTTTCAAAATCATCAATGATTTATGGCATTAAGGCCCTAATAATTCTATTGACAATTAACATGTTTTTCATTTATTACCAAAATCACTCCCTATAAATAATATTATTTTTCATCCAAATATATTTTTCTACATTCCACTAATGTTCTCCTACCAAGATACCTAGTCATATGTAAGTCCACGTGATCTATATACTTCACACTCACTCTTTTCTAGAGGATGTATTAAGAACCCTTACCAGGATGTGAGATTTTAATAATAGGGAATATAAAAAAAATCACTAGTACTGAGTTTAAATTGTGATGATTCTATTTAATTATTATGGGGAGATTGTATCTCCCCCAAAATCTAAAGTAATAACATGTATTTTGTAGCATGTGTGACACACGACACCAAGCGTGTAAGGAAATATAATATCCCAAGAATTTATAATATATATATTATTTTAAATAAATTAAATATATTTTATAGTTTGAAATGAATGAGGTACTGAGTTATCGTTCGACATATGAAACAATAAGTTTTATCAATGGCTTGCGTTACACGCAATACCAATTTTTATCAAACAATAATATATCTTTAAATTATTATTATTTAATATAATAAGACATAATATATCCTTTATGAATCGATTTAAATAAATTATGAAAATATATGGCTTACAAAAATATAATATGAATTAATTAGTTACAAATTAATTACAAATTAATATAAGAGCCATTTGAAAATAATGGGAATATTTTATAGAAAATAATTTTTATGTTTACAAAGTTGATTTACCCTAATAAATTAATTTCGATAAAATTATTGAGTGATATTAATGTAATATATATATATATATATTATAAATTCATTACAATATTTTTTTTATTCAACCAATTGATTTGATAAGCATATGATCAGAATAAAATCATTATTTCACATAAATACAAATATTTTTATTAAATTACTTTTACTACATTTTAATAAATAACCTATTTTAAGTCTAATTATTGGAAATTTTATAGATAATATATGTAACAATAAACTTCATATTTTAAATAGAAATATATAAATTAGTGTAGGGTAATTTGTTTTGTTTTTTTCAGTGAAGTTTCAATTTTTAATGAATAGTGAAAATACTGAATTTTAATACAAAACTACTTTTTCATCTAATTTATATATAAAGATAAATAATATTTTAAATTGGTATTAATATTTAATTTGATAATATTATTATTAAATAATACAATTTATGTAACTAGAATCAATTTCACTTTTGAAATTTACTATAAAAACATATCAAACATTTGGACATTTTTACTTTAAAACCCTCCATTGTCATCTCATATGTGACATTAAATTCAAATAAATTTCTAACACTTCTATAATTTAAATCTATAAAAATTTATAATATATTTTTAATCAACATAATTTAAAATTTATGATAAGAAAACCATGGTTTTTGAACAAAAATATTATTCAATGTAATTAAAATTCATTATAATGGTTAAGGTAAAATTAAGCTTATTAAGGGACTAATCCTTAATCCTCAGGGACCAAATGACCTATAAAATTTTACAAAGCCCATTTAATGTCTATTTATAGACCCTATATTACCTTGTATCAATAGTTTTCTATTATTTTATCCACATTAAATTTGAGAAATTGTGTTTGGAATTTATTTTCCAAAATATTACAGGACTACTACTCCTCTTCCACTATAAAAGGCCTCCCCTCCTCCCACTTCCTAGAACCAATAAATACACTTTTTATCAAAAAATATATATCCCAAAAGATCAAAAATATCTCACCCTAATAGTATAATCCTACCCTCAATCAAAAATCCATCCAAGAAAGTATTTTGGTACAAACCAAAAAAAGTTACCCGATTAATTGGTAACATCTTTCTTTAAGCTCTTTAGTTTTATTTCTCTTATGCACCCACAAACACATTATATTCCATTATTTTATAAAAAAACCATAATAATAATTATACTATGATTTTTTATATGGTTTCTAGATACAATTACACACACATCCATCTAATGGGTAACGAACATATTGTTTCTGTGTTTGGAAAACTACAACCTAACAAAACGATGATTGTTCATTTTTTCCTTTACCAACTATCTTGGTTGAAATAATGATTTAAAATATGTTTATATATTTAATATATTATATTTTTTAGTTATTTATTCTTATTTAATTATTTTATAACACATAACATGGTACTTTCTATTTAATATAAATACAATAACATCGTTTGTGGAAGTGTGGACTATCACCTCCTCAAAGAGATGTGATCCATTCACACTATACATGGAATGTTTAAAGGTTGGTTTTAATTAAATATATGTTACATAAATAATATATATATTATATTAATTACATAATTAACTTTCTAAAAATATAATATATATTATTTTCTTTATTACCCTTTCACACACATAAAATATGATAGTGTCATTCATGGACATGTGGACTACCACCTCCTTAAAACGATGTGATTACTCATAAATGAATATATATATATATATATATATATTTGATTAAATAAAATGGTATTTGTGATATAATCATATTTATGTAAGGATATGGGGTTACATATCTTTTTTCCATAGCGATCAATGAAAAATTGGAACATTACTCATGCGTACGTACAGACTACCATCTCCATCAATGTAATGTTGATTAATTGTTCATAATAATATTTAATTATTGGTTTTAAATGTATAATTAATTTATAAATATGATAATTTTGTCATTATTATTATTCTGTAGATTTTATGTAAGGACCTCTTTTATAATATTTGACCTACAAATTTTTTTTACACATAAACTGAATTTGTCAAAACAAATGAGGTAAACATAATTGTTTAAGTTGTTGTATACAAGATAGTAGTAAGTGAAATAAAAGTAATTACAGAGATGAATAAGGTTATAAATAAAGTAAATAATTAAAATAAGTTTATTATACAACAATTTAATGGACTTTCACTAGAAAAAAATACAATGTAAGAGATATCATCTCAATTTATATTACATTAAAAATTATTTGTTTTTATACACCTAGTTTATTTTATTTGTTGTATATAATTCTCTTTTTAATGATATATCATGAATATAATTACTCTCATGACAATATAACATTAATTTAATTTTAGTCCTTCATAAGGCATATGATTTTAAATGATTCAAAGTGGTATGAGGCGGTTTGGAATGTTTAAATATTATTTTACTCAAGAATTATTTTATGGGTCATTCATTTCTATTCAAGGAAAATTATATGACCATTTTTCAATAAACCCATTAATTTTCATCTCTATGGTTAATTATGACATTTTTCAAGTATTATTACCATTTTTCACTCTTTGGTACAAAACATGTTTTAGAAAATATTTTTATGAAAAACATAAATCATTACTTTATTTAGTCAAAGAACCAGTTTTCTTCTAAAAACCATGTTCTATTAAATTTTTTAATCTTATTTCGTAAAGAAATTTTTAAAATTTTTCTTCTTTAAAAAATGTTTTCAATTGAGTCTTCTATCTAGTTTCCGAATAATGATTTTTTTAACATTTTACTATTAAAAAGGAATGTTTTGTCTACCTTATACAACCAATTTATATTTACCTTCCATCATTCCATTGAAGGTTAGTTTTCAATTTTAATGTGTAAATTTTTAAAGAAAAGTTTTTTAAAAATTATTTTCAATGAAATTATTTTCCACATGGTTTTTAAAAAAATATATTTTCTCAGTAATTTTTTTAGAAGATCTTTTTATGATATGTCTATTCATCAAGGACAATAACCCTATATCTTAGCTTACATGGGGTAGGTTGTATTGATATCATCCATAATCTTCCTATTTATGGTTTTTATTTATTTGTCCAAGGATATTCTACACATTAACATCCTTGATTTCTTTTTCAGTATCCAATGAAATATTAATTATCCTATGATTATTGAATATTTAATTTCCCCAAATTATCCATATCATTTATCATGGATATATCCATTACCTAAAATGTATAACATTTTTTATATGGTGATGACATTGAATGTAATTTATTATCTTGGGAAATATGGTTAAATATGTACCATCTACCCCATATAGATATTTGATAAGGCACATTTCTGAATTGATTATTTGATATATGGGGAAAGTTTGAGACTAGTACAGAACAAGTGGGGATGGGTTATAGATATCCCCTTGATGAGACAATAGTCTAATGGGATTAATCATTTGGCTAGAATCTTTATATATTTTTTACCTGATATTTTTAAAATAATCTTGAGAATCATCTTGACGGTAAAGTATATATGTAAATAGGAATCATGAAATCCAATAATAAAGAATTTCCCTCATTTAGTTTCAATTATTATTTATCCATGATATTTTTATCAATATATCTATGGAAGCATTCCATTTTTAGTTATTTTATTAAATGGAATGTGTTTTAGTTTCTTACATTACAATTTTGATTTTTCCTTGTATATTAATTTGAATAGCATGTGCTTCTAGTTATTACCTTGAATTTTTTATGCACCTCCTTCTTATTTTTTTGATTACATGGTATGCGTTTTTGAGTTATTTACCATTCCATTATTATTATTCTCATCGATTATTTTTTTTCTGGTTATATATTTTGACCTTAATGAGAATTTGATCTCACCCTTATTATGTTTCATTTCCCCTAGAATCCAAGAAGCACATTATGAATGATATGCATGGATATAATATATGGAATACAGTTAAGCGAAAATTTATTATCCGAAACATATTTTTTTAGAAAGGAAAAATTACATTGTAATTAGTGTATACTTTTCTCATATATGTATATGGTTTACCAAGACTACTAAACTAATCATTCCTTCTATATTTGATTCTTTATAATCATGTCATTGAAATTGATAGTAGAAATTAGCTATGAGTTTTTTTGGGTCCTGTTGCTACACCCTAGTGAAGTATAATATATACCAAAGGATATTGATGAAGATTAAATATATTTTTATAGAAACATTGTTATGTCACCTTGAAAAAAAATATATTACATTTACAAATATTCTAAAACTAAAAATTCCAAGAATAATTCAAATATTATTTTTTTAATATCCATGGAAATATTTAAGAGAATATAAATAAGGAATAATTTTTATGATGGTGTGAGAATTTGTTCATGTAGTAAATATTAAAAAAATAATTTTTCTACTTTTGTAAAAAAACAAAAATTACAAATAGAGAAAAATATGAAAGGATTATAATAAGAAAAAAATTCTTATAAAGTAAATTTTAACTAAAATAGACCTCTATAAATAACTAAAAAAATGAACATATAATAATAAAAATAATGAATATGGATATGTAAGAGACATATTCTTGACTAAAAATGTGAATAAAAAAATCGGATTTACATATAAACATTATTTTTCTGGTTTTGAGTGGAAAAAATAGTTAAATAAAAATAATACATAATAACCCATAAATAAACATAGTATAATAAATTATAGGATATTATGAATATAAATATCATTTAATTCTCCCAAAGTAAATTTAAATATATATAATAATGAATAAAATTAGACTTCAAAATAAACCCTAACCTTGGATTCACACATGGTCGAATGTGTTCTATGACACTCTATAGTAAATTTATAATTATTATTAAAATATATCAAATCCATATTTATGTATATATTTCTATATATCAGTTATTAATAACTATGTTTTACCATTTACTCATAATTTTTTTTAACCAATTATTTAGTTGTCAACTATTTTTCTTCTTATACAGGGTTTGATTCATCGGTTCTGGTCCACGATACATGGTTATGGTTTTCTCTCCAATATAATGTTAATAATTTCTTATATATCATATTTATATGTAAAATAAAATTTTAGAAGAATCCATGTGTTTTATGCATGAAAATGAATTAAATAACTTTGTGGAGACGGTAGTCCTCCCGTACCCGCATGCGACTTGTCACTTTTCCAATGGATTATAGGGAACAAATATGACAATATTTCATCATTGAATAATAAAAAACATAGTATAAATATTATATTTATTCATTAAATAAATTTTTTATTTATTCATCAAATAAATAAATATATATCACCATCCCCAAGTGGCGATGTTGAAAAATGAAATACATCACATCATGGGGGTGGTAGTCCATATGTACTTATGAACATTATTTTCATTTTCCACAATATTTAATGAAGATAGAAAATAGTTATACCATTAACATAACATCATTTAGTAGAGTATATATTCTAACTACATTATAAAATTATGGTTATATAATAGTTTTAGTAGGTATAACAAGAAATAATATTTAAAGGGCTTGGTAAGAACATATACCTCTTCCTAGGGTAAACTTTTTTGGGAAAGAATACAATACTCCTTGGATAGGTATTATTGGAATAAAATAACCTCTAAGTCATGAATAAGGGTTTTATAAAAGTATTAGGGTAGATATTGGTTTATATAATGGGATAATTTTTTGTGTATATGTGAGGATATGAGGTCACTTTTATATGGGTGAGAGGTGTCACTCCTGTAAATATTAGGAAATTTGAAATATAATAAATTTATTTGTCCAGTTGTGTGATTAAAATTTGGATAAATATTAATCATAAGATAATTTAAGGTATAAATAAATGAAAATAATAAAATTTATACAGGTTTAAGAGATATTTTAATCCCCGTCACATGGTTTAATCCCCCCATTAAAGTTATTTAATCCTTTCCATGGAGAAAGAAAATTCAATGGTAACTATTCATTATGATCAAATATAAATTTAAATTAATTTACTAAAAGTTATTATTATAATTTAAAATATGTAATAAATTTTAAAAGAATCAATTTATATATTTTTTTAAAACTTTATTTTAATATAATTATGAAAAAAATAAAACAACTTAAAAAAAATGATTTTTAGGTATTAAAATAATTTTTGTGGAAAAGTAATTTTTAGAATGTATTATTATGAAAAAACATTATTCTATGAATAAATGAAATTGAGATAAATTGATTTAAGATGAATCCCAAAACTATTTTAAATTTTTTAATTACATGATAAAACAATTGGATCAAAAATCATTCTTTGATTGGAATAAAACAAAAGTTCTGTTTCAAAATGTCCATCATATTATTGTAAATACAACAGAATATTTTAAATGTATTTATTTTTAATAATAAATAAAAATTTGGCCAAAAAAATATGTTTTAAAAACATTTGATTCATTATTATAAAATAATTATGTCATAAAATAAATAGTATTTGTAAAATATGTATTTTCACTATTCACTCAATGAAAAATCCCAAAAAAACACCATAGGATAAATTTGAACTTTTGAAATAGAATTTTGTTTCTATTTTATATCATTAAAAAACTAAATTTATATAGCTTTATTTTAAATATGACCTATAAATATTTATTTTATAATGATAAAATAATATGATTTTCATTGAGGAAAAGTATGTAGATACAATGTATACCTACTATTATAGGATATTGCATTTTATATTTCAACCATTAAATAATTCTCATCAAAAGAAATTAGAAATATATGTTAATTATTAACATAAATCTAGGTAATCATTTCTCATAGACTCTACAGGCTCCCATGTTTCCTCCAATAGTTTTTATCTCTCTAAAGGATCTCCATCCGTTGGATTGTTTGATTTTACAATACTTATTCCGTAGTGTCAACAATCATGAAAGGTTCTTTATTATAAAAAAATTGATTTCAAATATATTACCTATGAGGTATGTAAATTATTTGGATATAGAATTTATTTCTTTTGTAATGAAATATAAAATACAACATATACTTTAGAGAGTTTTCGTGGAATATCCAATTGGTTATCCACAACTCCTATTCTCTATAAAATTTAAAAATTCCCAAAGAATTTGGGCCTTGAAATCTGGTTTTTGTTCAATAATATTTCACCTTACAAGGTGAATCCTCTAATAATTTATCATCTATCTTCACAGTTTAATTTTTATTATTGTTGAAGAAGAATTATACACCCACAACCTTCCATAGACATTGGAATGGCCAGAGTACACACTGTCTAGGGAGACCTAATGTAATAGACCCCAAGATGATCCCCTATAACCAAGTAAAACCCATCTGGATTCACTTTATGTGATCTTTAGAAGCATGAGACATTAGAATCCTAATATTCTACTACTAATGAAGCAATATTATAGGCCACCTTATTTCCCCCATGCCATGTGTGGACGACCTGAATGTTGTTGTTATTAATAGTGTCTTTACATTTCTTGATGATATAGGCTATCGTCTACAGAATGGGTTCTCTGTCATGCATGAAACCATGAATTATCCTAGAATCAGTTTCAACCGTATTAATATTGATGTTATATTGGTTTCATAGGCTGATCCCCTTGTACATTGCCTTGATCTCCTTCTAAATATAGCTCCCCCTCCCATAGTAGGTAGTAAAGTCTAGGAGGTCACTCCCCCTATAGTCCCAAACCACCCCTCCACCCAGCATAGTACCTAAAATTATTAAACCATAAAAATTCATTTTTTACCCCATGGTTGGTGGTAACCAATGTACCCAGTGACCTGTCATCCCCGAAATGTGTTTTGGAACCATTCACCCTCACCTATATGCATCTTATGGAATGGGAATCACACTAGTTGTTGTAACTGCTAACCATATCATCAAGGAAGTAATATTTCTCATGATAAAATACCTTCCAGTGGTCATAATTCCATAAAACATGTCCTTATTTCTAGTTTTCCATATATAAAAAACCCCACTCATAGAATAACCACTATTTACATTCTTTTCAGTCCTGTAACATTAAAACTATGAAACAATCTCTCTAGAATTGAGGCCCCATTATGGTATGAAGATAATAGCCCAATGAAATCACTGAAGAACTTACAATTTTCTATTTCCCACTCACCCTAAAAAATAGATGGTTTGAAATCTCCTCACTATGCACCCTGTAGTAGTGATATGAAGAAATCAAGCTACCACCCATCTTTCTTACATTGTCGACTATTAGAATTTCATGATTCCTTATCGTACATGTTATAACTAGGTGTATATATTATATTATAAATAATAAATGTGAATAATTGGTAAGGGATGAAAACCATATAGCATCATTCTTACTACAAGTCTTTTGAAATCCTTTGAAAAAGTTCATTCTAAAGTTTTCACACTTCTATATTGATATATGAATAGGTTTAATGAATGACTCAGAATATTTTCCTTTATCCTTTGACAAATTTCACAAAAACAATTTGGAAACATATTCTTCATATTCACACTTTCTACAATCTCACCATATATATTCTATTAACTTCATGTATATCCTTATGCTACTAAAGTGTATTGTGAAATTGGAGCTATATACTTCATCTAGAAGATCAATTTTTAGATAAATTATGGATATAACACATAACCAATTTCAAAACATCCACAAAATATTTTATAAATTAATTATTCCAATTTCCAATAACTCATTACATTAATCTTCCTTTTTAAAATCCTTATTATCCATCTAAGAATTATTAGTCTTTTCTAGTAAATATTATTTATCAAGTTCATATAAATGTAATGATGTATAAACATACCTAAATATTTATATAAATATCTTTACTTAATCTCTGTAAATAGGGTCCTTGTTAATCTAAATCATGGATTTAACTCCATGGTCCCTCTTAAAAAATTAATTAAGCTACATTTTTTTCTTTTGAGTATGGTATTGCATTGAGGAATAAAAGTCTTTGAGTAACTGAAATTGCCTTCTTTTCCTCATGTTGAGTAATTTTTTATAGAATTATTACCTTAATTTTTTTTGTTTTTATTTATGAATCATAATTCACTATTTATATAGTTATTCAATATATTTAAGGAAAATATTAATTCTCTCAACTAAATCTCATGAGTCGGATAGTTTAATTCTGGGATTTCTAATTTTCAAGATGCATAAGAAAACACTATCATTTTTTTATATTGGTATAGGCCAATATTTTACTTTATTCATCATAATATATTAAAAATAATTCCTTTACATAAGGTACAAATAATACTAGTTTATTAAAGAATCTCCCTTTATCTCCAAAACACATTCTTTTCATTTCCTCCACTAAGTGAGATTTACCGCATTTAGTGTTAATGAGGTAAATGAGTTTTACAATGAGGAAATATTGTAAATAAATAGACTAAAACAACCTAATAAACAAAAGAAACAATATATCTACGATATATTCATCGGTGTAGGAAATTATTCAAATAGATTTTTATTTTAAGGAAAAATGGATATTTTATCCTTAGGGATAATATTGACTGGAAGAGAAACAAACTTGATCTGAAATTCAATGTTACTGAATCTACCATATAATTAAATTTCAATGAGAATCCCACAAATAAATAAAAAATTATTATCATTATCTTCATGAATACAGTCTATATCAAGATATCAAATTTTTACCTCTATTATGTTATAAAGATAATCCTCCTTTTCTTTATTCATCAGATCCATCAAAAACGAAGGTTTATTTTTCAATCAAAAAGAAATTACTATAGACAGAAAGTTACAACACCTTGAATGAAATTTCATCTATGGTATATCATACATATTTACCCACAATTTATGATCACGAGAATTAATATTGATTATTCAAAAATGTTGATCTTATTGATGATTATCAAATTAGTCATCGATGTGTGCCAAAGGATTCTTATTTTTTATATTAATGGAATTGATCTCTATAAAATACATTTTAAACCTCATAGACTTATTTTTTTATAAATATGATCATCTCTCACTGATATAAAACATCAGAGATTATAAATCCCTTATTTCTAAAAAAATTTAGTTGTTTCTTCAACCCCACAAATTCAAATATTTTTATTCTGTAGGGAGTCCTATATAAATATTTCTCTTCATGAGTCATTTTAATAGAAAACACAACTTCAAGCTCAAGTTGATGTCCTTATAATTCTTTAATAAATACATCATTTTATACATTTACAATATTCACCTTCCATATAACTAGTTTTTCTTCCATGTATATACATATTATCATTTCTATTCCTATTATCCCCAAATTTCAATAAGGTGAGATATCATAGGTTGAACCAAATAAGATTCAGATAATGAAGTATATCTATTAAAAACAATTTATTATTTTTCACTTATTAAATAATAATATCATCCTCTTGGTAAACAATTATGTCATTATAATTTAAAATCCAATACATACCAAGAATTATATAAATAAAAATAATATGTATGAAAATCGAGTTTGAAATTAGGGATAATATGTGTATATTAATGGATACAACTACATGTATCCTTATTACAACAAGATTATCACTTTTGACTTGACTGAAAAGTATTTCCTCATACTATTAGTGTATAATTTAATGTATATTAGAAAAAATAAAAGATAAAAAAAAATTTTAAATCAAGAAACAAATAAATAATTATATAAATATGATTTTATGATTCAAGTATCTATTATCATATCATTTTGGACATCAAACTCAACTCTATTTATCATATAATAATTTTATTTCTCACATGGTATTTTCTAAGGACAATTAAAATTATTCTTGGGAAATTAATTAAAATAGTTCCCAATATCCATACATATAAGGAATTAGAAATTAGAAGTTTCATTCATACCCTTTTATTCATGATCCTATTTTAATTTCTCTGAACCCATGAAGAAGACTCCCATTCCATTCTTGAATGTTTTATGGGGTTTAATTCAACAACAATTACATTTATGAATTTTTCCACTACCCCTCTTCCCTATAGTCTTATATATTTTTAGAGAGTTCTCATCAGTATACATATTTTCAAAATTTTCATATAAAACATTACACTTGGATATTTTTTATGGAATCATAGATTTCAATACTTTATTCTTTTTTTATAAAAATATTTTAGTTACTAATTACCATTGAAGGCTTAGATTAACCCTATCAATGAACTAAAGAATCTTAATTCTTAGATTACGAATATAATCGAAAAATGATTTCCCCTAGAAATTTTTTCTTCAAGTCATGTGACATGTACCTATTTATTTTTCCTATTATTTTGAAATTTACATTCCATATCTACTCAGTTCTCAAAAATAATGTATCATTTTAAAAATATCAAATTAAAACTCTTCTATTCGACAATTGTTATCTCTATTAACTCATTGTCTTCTAGATAAATGACCACCATTGATCAGTGTCAAACTTTGGATGATAAATTATAATGATAAAATTTTACATTTCACTAGATACAAAAGAAATTAATATATTCTCTAGGGGCATGATCTATTTCACAAGGAATACAAAATTAATATACCCATTTAAGGATTCGTTTTTTTTCTCATGATGCAGTCTAATATTATTTTACCATTTTGGGAATCAATTGGTTTCTCCATGTGAAAAGTTCATTAGTTATGAACAAAGTAAAATAACCAAATATTGTTATAATATAATCATCTCTAGAAACATGCACATTAACTTCATTTACATGATCATAAGGGAAATCCATATATATGTTATGGGTGTCGATATGGTTTTCATTCCTTATATTATGCTATATTTATAAAAAAATTCATAAACTTGATTAGTTCATAACATCATTAATATTGAATCATATAATAAAATTCCTATATTAGTAAAATATTCTTGAAGATTATTTAAAATATCTTATGTATTTTCATAATGTTATGAATATAATCTATAATGTTCTTCTATATATAGCTTCTAAGTGTTCTAAAAAATACACATTAATACCAACTATTATAACCATGGGTCTAGTAAACCAGATCTGGTGGAAACTATATTACATTGCTACAAGATATTAGAGACGATATCCCATATGATATAATAGTTTAGTAGTCCTGAGAGAGTAGATACAAACATGATTATAATATTTGATTTAAAAACATGAAAGAAGTCTAATTTTTTTATAAGAATGTTATAATTTATTATTTTATATCCTATAATTGATTCTATGTAAACTCAGGGATTCTTTGGGGAGAGGAAAAAAATTGGTGAGATTATATTCATAGTAATGGAATGTGTATAATAGAATAAGTCATATAATAAATAAAAAATCAATAATATTAAATACAAATCCAATAATTAAATATACCATTTATAAAATATAATGAAATATAAATATATAAATTAATTAAATAATAACATAAATAATGAAATTGATAAAGATAACAAGTTTCATAGCTATAGAATACCTAATTCAATACATCATAATCTTACAATCCCGATGTTATTCCAACACATCATACATAGATAGGTAAGGAATATTCTAAATGCCCAATATAGTTATTTCATGATACATTCTATTGAATATAGGGTATATCTAATATTAGTCCATACATAAAACTAAATGAGTAAATAAAATTATTTATATAAAAGACATTCATATATTATCCATTTCATAACTAGCATTCCATGTTAATAAAAGTCTATATTTCATAATTTGCATATGGAATATTAGTATGAACCCTAGTTAATAAACATATCAAAATGTTCATCACCCATCTTCATAAATTATTTGGATAGTATAATTAGATCATATCTTAATGAATAATAAGATAAATTATAGAATGTTGATTTAGTTTAATTAAATCATTATAAAGACATTAGAATGTATCTTTGAAAATAAGAAAAAATTTAATATCTCTTGTAATTTTTTTTAAAAAAAGTCACAAAATAATGGGAATATTATTTTCATTAAAAACCCTATAAAATTTTATATTAATCATAATAATCTATAACACCTATAGTAGTGAAAAATTGAGGTCATCAAGTAAAATTAAAAAAACCATTTATCACTTTCATAAAAAATAAATAAATGGATTGTACATAAATCATAAAAATTTATATTAAAAAAATTAAGTAGAAAGTAAAATTTAATTAAAATGGTAATCAAAAAATAATTTAATTATATTAATAATAATACATAAATAAATATAAATAAAATTTATATGGGAGATAAATACTTGTCAATAAAAAAAGATAAATATGATCGATTTTTCTAATAAACATTCTATCAGTGAATTAAATTACAAAAAAAGTAGTTAATTGAAATAATTGTTGAAAAAAAGAAAATAAATAAAGTATAATAAAATATAATTGGTTTATGAAATAATTTTAAATTAATTTCCTGATATTACATTTAAGTATGATCAATAATGAATAAAACTGAGATATTTGAATACACACTTACCTTAGATTTCTAATTGGACGAATGCATAAAAATACCCTATATAATAAAATTATATTTATTATTGATCTAAATAATATATATATCTAAATAAATATTTTATAATATAATTTATTTATAACTTATTTTTACTAATAATTTTATAGTTCTTTGTTATGAAAAATTATTTTATTATCAATTATTTTGTTTACTATGAATTTTTTAAGTTGGAGGCCCCATTACTTGCACTGTGTTCATAGTTTGAACACCATTAGAATGTTACTAATTCCATATATATATCATAATTATACATAAAATATACATTTATATCAATTTATGTAATGAGTTAATATAAAATTAATTACATCTCTTAGTGGTGACAGTGGTCCACACATCCAAATAAGTGATGCTTCCATTTTACAATGGTAGAAATTGAATGATGTTAGAGAATATTTTATAATTAAATAATCAAAATGATAGTATAAATATCATATAAATTATATAAATTAATCTACGTAAACATGCATTATATTTAGTGATGAAAAATGATTTTGATCGCATCATAGATGCAATAGTCTACAGATAAACATGATTAGTGTTTTTATTTACCATTAAATGGAAAAAACTATTAAATTGTTTAATAATTGAAATAAAAACATTTTATAATTTTAATGATACAAATTTACTTATTTTAATATGTTTATAGAATATTTATATGAGCCTTAATATGATAGGAACATGAAAAGGTTTTGTAAGAACTCATACTTCTTCCCTGGATAATCTCCGTTGAAAAACACCACATGGATTCTATGGTCAGACTTCTTTTATGATAATATCATCAAGGTAGTAGATAAACATTTTGGAATAAAATAGAAAATATACTGGATGAAATTTGGTGATAAATGTTTTTGGGGATGTGAGGATGGTAGGTTATCTTTTATTAGTTTCTGAGTGGAACTCTTCAAAATATTATTAACTTTTAAATATAATAAATGAATATCTTAGGAAAAATTGATCAAAATTTATTCCAAATTATAACATATTATAATTTTAGGCAGAAATACACACAACCAGTAAAATATAAAAAAATTATTAGCTATATGAAAAATACTGATTTCCATGTTTGATGTATATTTTATCCCTTTTATCCCCTACCATGGCGAAATCATTTTTCCACGATAATTTTTCTTCAGAACCAAAAATTAACTAGAATAGATTACATATTAATTTTCATTATTATTAAAAATATTTCATCCATTTTTTAGGATTAATTTATTATAGGTGTTTAAAAATGAATTTAATATACGTAAGCAAAACACAGTGAAATTGTTTTTTCAAAAAATTATATATATATAATTATCAAATAAATTTCAAACCAAAGTCATGTACAAAATTTATTATTGTGAAGCATATTAGTTTATAAACAAATAAATAATAGATTTTAAATTTTAGAATAATCTCATCCTATATTTGGAATTTTAATTACACAATTAAAGAAAATTTTCCAAAATAATTCTTTATTTGAATAAAACTTCACATAGGAATATAATTATAATCATTGATTTATAGAACCAATATAATATTTTTAATTTATTTTTTATTTTAAAAATTATTTTTTATGGAGAAAAACTAAAAAATATTATATTGATTATTATACAAAAAAATTCATAACAGTGATAATATTTTACAAAATGTTATTTTCACCATTCACCTAAAAATAATTATTTAAGAAAAACCTCAAAAATCCACTCTCAGATAATTATGAACATAAAAACCGAAGAAAACTAAATTTCTTTTTTTTCAAATTCTAATTCTAAAATTCTTAAATTTGAATTTTAAATATGACCATGCACTAATTATATTAAAATAATAAAAGAATTAGATATTCATTGGGAAATTATCTAGGGATTTAATGTTTACAAGAAACCATAGGATATTATTTATTACATAGGTCATTTCAGATTTTAGGTTGTTTCCACTAATTTTTAACATTTTTTTATGATGATTAAATTATTCAAAATTGGTTCCATTAATTCTTGGGTACTAGTTTCTATCATATGGGGATTAATAAATCACTTTAGACATAGTTTTGGGTTGGACCATGTGATGTACCCTTTAAAATCATGTTTGGTGTTTCCAAATGTCATCATATCCTAGTTATAAAAAGAAACTAGTTTCTAGGACACAATCATACACTTATTGAATCTTGGTATTATAATGTTAGGAATTTTGAATTTCAAGATGTAGGGAAAGTTAGATTATAGCTAATTCTTTCATTCCAAAAGCCTTGATTTTCCAATGGAAGTCTTTATTTGGTTATTTTTTTATTATTATTTTATTATAATGACTTTTTATATGGTTTTATTTTAATAACTATTTTATACTATGAGTTTCCTCAGTGTTTTTTGTGATGACTCAGACCCATACTCTGGGATCCGATTCTAACAAGAACATACAATACATACAGGATTTAACACTAATATTTGAAAACCAAACATAAATATCCCTGATTATAATGTCAAAAAAATATTGAGTCACATTCACCCAATACACCTTTTAATTTAATATTTTTATAAATTAATGAAAAAGATAAAAAAACTCATATATTTCTCATACAAAATGAATTTTTTTTAAAAAAATAATTTAGTGTGTTATATTACGTTTTCAAAATATCCCACAAAATTATCCACAAGTTGTATCCATTTATAAATATCATACTAAAGAATATTATTTATAATATAGGGAAAGGGTAAAAAATAAACAGGTGCGGTTAATTAATTAATAAGGGGTTGCATATATCAAAACATATCAAAGAATAAAAAAGGAATATATAATCTAGTATGAATCAATAAAATTAAAATAATTTCACTAATTGGATCACATGACCTTAAAATAAATCAATAGATAACATGAAAATATAAAAAATCACATATAAAATAATAAATTATTTCATTGTGATATAATCCATAATATTGAACATCCTAATCATACCATCAAGGCCTTCTACTAGGAAAATATACAAAAATGGGTAAGGAATATACCAAATTTCCCAAGCTGGTTTACCTCATGAGCCATACTTATGCATCAAGGGACAATATAATTCTAGGCCTCAACTGTTACTAAAAATATCTAATGTATTCGTTATTTTTTTGCAATGAATAATAAATAAATATTCAACATTCTATAGTAATAAATAATTATCTATATTGAAATAACTAGTATACATATTATTATTAATTCATCGATAAATGTATAAAATAATATTTGCTGCTAAAAACATCAATTTTTAAGGCATTCACATTGTATAGAGTAAAGGATATATAGTTAAGTCGACATTGGAAATGATATAAAATATGTCCATGAGATTAATGAATTTTAACATCAAGGGGAAAAATAATGTCAATAGAGGGATAAAGATTAATTGATGAGATAAAACATATGGAAAATGTAAGGTATGAACTATAAATTCAATACGATAACTTATATTATAATAAAGTAAAAATAAACTCAAAAATAGATAGATCTTCTTGAGTTAATGATTAAAATATAGGTGAAAAGTAATATCAGTTTTTAGAAAAAATTTAGAAAAAAATTTATAAAAAGATAAATTTTTGAGTCGCATTCAAAAGTTTAATTTGAGTTATTTATATATAGACATATTCAAACATAATTTATTATGAAATCCCAAAAATTATTCCTTTGAAAACAGAAAACTTTTAACCAAAGAAAATGTGGTGTGAAAGAAAAATATTAGATCATTACATTAATAAGATTTTAAATATTTTAATACACATTTATTGAAATTCATATCATATAAAAGGGAAATAAGGATTCATTTTGAAAACATATAATGATAAATATAAATAAAAAATGAGATAATAAATATTTATATTATAAAATTTCAAAGGGAAATATGTGTGGAAAAAATAATATAGACACTGAGAGAAAATATCCATTAAATATATTGAAAATATTTTAAAAAAATTATATTTTTTTGATAATTAAATTAATCAAATATGATATGAATAAAAAAACAGATATATTGAAGAGGAAATGTCATATGAAATAAGAAATATAATAATATATAGAAATTAGTATAATGGATTTAAAGAAAAATCCATATAACTCAATGAAACAATGTTCTATTAGTAGAATCAATTATAAAATGAGTATGTAATAGATTGGTAGATCATGAGATAGATATTAAGAAATAAAATTTTAACTCATATTATTGAATTTTATTTTGGATGATGTTGTAGCATTGATTCATCAAATTTAGTTAGTTGCATATATTTTCTAAAAACATCACCAATTTTATATTTATAGAAATATATTCTTGAATAACACCTCTATTAAAAACTATTTATTTTATAAATTGGATCTTAATATGAATATTAATTGATCTTTTTGGTTGGAAAAAATACTATAAAAATAAATTTCACTTTGTTTGTAAAAAAATATTTTCAATGGTTTGCAAACATCAAATTAAAAATCTATTATGTCTGAATAATGAAAATATATAGAACAAGGATGAAATCTTTATTTTATAAAATCTTTATATATTATATATTTTATCTTTATTTTCGATTTATGTATATATGAAACATTCTCTTTTATAAGTAATTTGAGAAGTTGATAAATAGTAAAGAAGTACATAGTAATTTTTATTGTAGTTCGGGGAAAAAGATCCCCTATTCCACTCAGCCAATTATCTATATTCAAGATTTGTGATTTTAACTAAAAAGGTTTTATTATCATGATAACATCAAACAAAAATAGATTAAACATAGTTGAAACCATTAAATAAGGCTCTGTAGAGCCTTTTAGTTCTTTAGCAGGGAACTGGTTTCTCTACAGCTTAGTCTGAGAAGATGATACTCATCCACGAAAGAGTATAAGAAGTAAAAATCATAATAAATCAATAGATTTTGATTTGATTTAAATGGATAGTTTTTAATGAATGTTTAAAAAAATGATAGAATTCAAATATTCTTCTTCAAATATGAATGTCTTAAAAGTAATAATATCTTTGAAGAGATCGTGGTTGTGAATGATCTTTATTAAGAATAGAAATAAATAAATATTAACAATAACATTATTGAACAAGGTTGAAATATGTATATCATCAAATTTTATCCTATTCATAAAATAAAAGAGTCACTTGATCTTTACTACAGTTCTATATTCAAAAGATATTAAAAAATATGCATTCATTTATTTTGTTTATTATAGAGAAAATACTCTAGCCACATATATATATATATATAATAGACGGTATTATTTTGGTTGAGTAGATCCAATAATTTCACCTGATATATTTCCATCATTCAAAATCATTCAAGAGAGACGTAACATCCATTAAAAATAGGATTGATTTACTCTGTTTAATATGAGTCTCTGAATTGGTCGTAAAACAACTTTGAATTGATCTTTATTTCCTCTGAGGATATTTCATAAATCTATGTTAATATCATTTACATGAAACAACTTCATTGATTAGTTAATCTTAGGGTTTATTTATATGAGGAAAAAACACCAAACATAGGTTTGACAATGTATGGTTGAATACAAAATTATGGGCCAACGTGCATGTACCCGAGTGGTAACAGGTCCTGCTTGGCATCCAAGAGACCCAGGTTCAAAACCGGGTGGAGTGTAATTTTCCGGGGTACTGTAGCCATAATAGATCAGTCATTGTAGCTATACTATAGTAGTTACTGTAGCAGTTACTATACGATATTGTAGTAGCTAGAACTATTCACCCGATTTGGGCCTTCGGGCCACCGGTTTGGGCCTACGGGTCTCAAGGGCCTTCAAGTCATCCAAGGCTGTTGGGCCACAGGGCCTTCGGGCCATATAGACCATGGAGTATCACAGTTCACATAAAACATGCCCCATAAAAAGATCAGAGCATCAAGAGTAGCAGCTACCAGAAGCCGAGAAAACCAGATTAGAAGAATGAGATTGTGTGGCAGACACCATCGGGACCAAGCATCGTGCAGCTTTGTACGGGGCAGTGCTAGTCGATTAGAAATGCTAGGTGGGGAGCTAGGTGATCAATGACGCAGATGCATGGGAGGATAACTTTATGTGGGTTGGGACTATGGGTCATGTATTAGGCATTGTATACCTCTCGGCCTTTGGGTCATGTATTGCGGGTCCGTCGGGCCCAGTGCTTTGGGCTTGTGTGTCATGTCCGGGTTCCCTTTCAAACCTTAAAAGAGGGATTATCCATAATAAAATAAAAAAGAAGGCCTTCAGGCCATTTGAGCAATACAAAATTATGGTTGATGTACCATATTGTTGTTCCATCAAATGTATTTTTCCATACCAACATTGGTTTCTTTATCCCTACATTCCATAATTTCAAACATAAGGATCCATCAAAACCCATGGTTGATTGAACACCCTTTCTTGATAACATGTGGTATAATATCCATACACGCTGTTTGGAAGACATGATTTATTCTTTAAGATACACTTATGTACATTGGGTATGAACAATGTTTCTATAATTCATTCCAAACACATTCAAAATATTATATCAGATATTCCCCATGGATCAATATCTTTAATATAATTCAAGAAAAATATTTAAATGAATATTAATTTCCTAATATTTACTTAATGTAATTTCATTATTAAAGAAAACAAGGGTATTTTGAGCATCCAAATCCATAATATTTATAGAGTATTTTTGAGACAATACATGGGAAATAATATCGCCCTTTTGATGATCACAAAAATAATAAATTAATGGAGAAAAAATATAGGATTTGTATACACTAAGGAAACATTATTTTAAAGAATAATTTTTTTTTCAAAATTAATTTTTCAATGTATTATTTAGTTTGACTGAAAAAGGAAACATATGATTGAATATTAAAAGAAATTATGTTTTGTTTACCCAATTTTATCACCATTTTTTTATATCAAAATGAAATTATTTGATAATATATTATAACATAGTATTTTTTTCACATTACAATAAATTATTGTCATATTTTAGTTTATAGAAAAATGATACATCTTTTCTTATAGTAGAATTGCAAAATAATAAAAATAAACATATAAATAATTTTTTTTTTATTAAAAACAATATTTATGGTTACAAGTACAAATTTGGGATGATAGTGGTTTAAAACTAAGGACTGGATGATTTTGAACGGGTTGGTTTAGAAGAGGTTTTAGGTTCCGACAATGCTTGGGGAGTGTGAAAAACTTCTTTTAACTCAGTGATCTATCCTTCCAAAAATTATGAAAGGTTATAATACAATATTTTTATAAAAATTATTGATTTATAACCCAATATAAATATTTTAATTAGATTTAATTTCAAAAATTCCAAGATATTTTCCTCAGTTTTTAGAAATTGAGAAATCTTGTCACTTAACTGAATGAGAGGAAGTATTATTCCATTTTTACTAAATGTAAAATTATTTATAATAAATCTCTGATTATCTAACAACACATTATGAGGTGAAATGTTACACTGATGTGATTAAATCCAATCATTAATAACATTCATCACTGAATTAATTTCTTGAAATCCTCTAACAACTTTTGATGAAGTTCATGGGGTAGATTTATAACCTCTAGATTGACTGAAACTTATTTTTATGGATTCAAACTGACTACCCAAATACCATTTTTAATCTGTTAAATATGTTTTGTAAACAGATTATGATCTCAAATTTCTAAATTGATCTTTTATTTCTCTCAGAAAAGCATCAAATTCAATTCAAGATACTAAATTTTCTCTGATATTTTGTTATTGAGTCTGAACCAATTCTAATTCCTCTCTTAGAATAGTTGAATTTCATAAATCATTCAAAGGATTCGATGAATCCTCTAACTCGCCATGGAAATTGGAATTTATTCCTTCTTTATTATTTAGTTGTGAAACAAATCCTTTAATTTTATTATTCAATGAATTAGAAGATATTGCTTCATGTACTTGAGATTGATGACCTCTTTCAACGAAGAATAAATATTTTTCATTACCAGTATCACTATAAGAATAAATTTAAACTTTATGAATCTATGTTAACTCATCAGGTTAATATTTTTCCTTATCTAGGGAATTAGTTATAATTAAAATTGATTGATTTTGGACTAATCTTATAGTTTCATCCACTACTTTTTGAGCTTTCTCATCTACTAGAGAATTTTCATGGACATGTTCTACAACAAAAGTTTTTAGACTTTGATTTTCATATTGATTTAGAGTCTCTCACTCTTCTTTGTTGATTGGTTGATTTTTGGGTGGGGAAACATCAACAACTACACTAACCTTTAAATGAAGTGATTGAATAGTAGTTTATTAAACTAAAAGTTCATACCTATTTCTTAAATGGATGGAAAGGGCATCATTTTCCTATTGAAAAACTTATTCAAGAGATTTGGGATCACCTCTTTCTGTTTATAGTTCAAAGACACTATATATTATTTCGCATCACTTTGGTTAAAATTCATCATCTGTTATTGATTCTGTAACTTATTCTCCTTGTTTTTTGATTACAGAATCTGATCTCAAAATCATTTTCTCCCCCTCAACAGTGGAACCAGTTCTTTGTTGGTCCTCTAAACCAATAATTAATTGATTTAATTATACTATACTCCAGAATTAACCTATATTTCATAGAGTTCCAACATTTATAATGTTTCTATGATGGAATTTGATGTTTATGCATACATCTCGAATTAGGTCTATTTGATTCAGCGACATTTAAATTATCCTTCCATGAGAATAAAAATACATATTTTCCTCCTATTGGAAATTCTATATCATGTACATTAACATGTACAATGGTAAATTAAACATGGAATCAATCATCCTCAAAAACATTATATACATGTCTAGAAAAAGAATCTTCTCACGATCAGCTATTTTTGGAACTATAGAAGACTGAATAAACATGACTAGTTCCTTCCGGTCAGCATCAAGATCCATAACAAGAATTTTTATTATCTAGGTGGACCCAAAGATAAATGATGTAATATCCTATGATTTATGTTCTTGGTTTCCTATTTAAAGAAGATTAAAATGAAAAACAACACTATGGGGAAATTTAAATACATTGGCCATTTTCACCAAAGAGAATGTAGATTATCTATGATAATTCATAGATACAATGACATCCTCTACGTCACTAAAACTATACTAATAATTTCTAATGAACTCTTTTACTTCTATATCAAAAAAAAACATGGTGTTTCCTTTAGAAAAAAAAAACAATTTTCTAGACATTGAAAAGCTAAAGTATTATTCATAAGAAGATCTTTATAATTGATCCAAAAAAATCTATTACCTTATCTTAAAGAATACATTTTTGGGAAATTAACTTCTTCATTCATAAATTTTCTCTTGATTCTGTCATCTACATTTAAATATCGAAATTCATTTTAATATCAGTATGAAGGGGATTATATTTGTCTTGGAAGAAACCTTACACTTAGACACATAGAAAAAATTATGTCTATTCTTCTAGCAGTAAGATACAATATTCTTTTAATAAAAACACAATATTACTTATTGCCAACTAGTTTTTCATCTTCATCCAAATCAAATTTCAATTCAATATAGATGGGATTTGTTATAATTCTTACTATTTTATAGTCCACACATTTTCAATAAATCAATAATATATATAAATTGATTTTAAATATTATTTTAATATTTATCATAAATTTCAAATTCTAAAAAGAAATTAAATTCTCTCATAATACTCATGTCAGATTCTTTTTCATAAGATTTGAAAAACAATTATAGATATTTTTATTTGTTGATCCCAAAATAACATCATAAACTTAAATATTTGCTAGTATTGTGTTATATAAAAAAGTTTTCATAAGTAGATTAGGATATTCAAATCCCACTTATTATCAATTTTCTAATAAAAATGAGCATATTTTCTCATACCAAGATATGGGTTCTTATTCAATTCCATAAAGTGTTTGGTATATTTATGATGAAGAATTTAGTATATGCGGTTTCTCCAAACCATGTGGTTGTTTTATATAAACATCCTTCATTAAATAATCATTTTGAAAGGTAGATTTTACATCAATATTATATAATTTAAAATTAATATGATATACATAAACTAGAAGGATTATTATTTCCTATAATCTAGTAATATGTGAAAAGGTTTCATCATAATTTAACCCTTATTCTTAGTTATATCATTTTTATACTTGTCTATATTTGTTTTTGGAAATTATTCCTTTATCATACTATTTATTTCAAAAGACCCATTTGGTTCTAATTACTGGATAATTTTTTGGTCTTTCTGCAAATTTGAAAAATTATATCTACTAAATTGATTATCCTATTATTGCATAGCTATTAACCAATTTTATTTATATAAGGATTACTCAATAGACTTTGGTTCTAATAGTTATATAAAGGTACAAAATTCAACAAGGTTTCCAACATTTCTTTTAGTTCTTGTCTCTATATCTATATTTTCATTAACATTTTCTAAGGGATGATCCTTTAAGGTTTTAGACTTTCTATATAATACACTTTTAGGATATTCTATTTGTTGTTCTTCTAGAATGAACTAAATTTAAACTATTTTTTTCCAAATATTTCTTAGGTGGTTCAAGTCTAATTTTGTAAAAAGGGTCAACAATTTCATATGTTTGATCTTTCATTTTTTCCAAATGATTCAGTTTCATCAAACATCACATAAACTGATTCTTCAAAAAACCGTTGAATTTTTATTATATAATCTCAAGGATTTATAAATTGAAGAATATCCAGGAAAGGTTCCTTCATCATCCTTTGTATATAATTTAACAAGGTTTTCATTAGTATTCAATATATACACCATGTATCCAAACACATTAATGTACATTACTTTAGGTTTTTTGTTATTCTAAAGTTAATTTGGTGTCTTTTTTGTAATTGGTCACATTAAAACCCTGTTAATAATATAAAATGTTTTGTTTACATATTCTACCTATAACTAGTTAGGAAGGATCTATTCATTGAACACATTCATTTACATTCCATGAATAGATCTATTTTTTCTTTCAACAATCCCACTCTTTTGAGGTGTTTTTGATGTAGATAAGGTGTGTTTAATCACTATATATGAGAAAAAAGAATTAAATACATGGTTATAAAATTCTATACCATGATCCATTATTAGTTAAATTATTTTAAAATCATTTTTATTTTGTAAAATATAAAAAAACATTAAAAAATAGTAAGTACATCAATGTTGAGTTCTAGAAAACTAGCCTAAGTAAGTATTAATAAATCATTAACTAAAACATAAACATATAGTTTTTGAGCCAAACCTTCAACCCTTAATGGTCAAAAATCCATATGGAAATGTTCTATTGGATTAGATATAGAAACATTGTTAATTTATTTGAATAATGATTTAGGTGGTTTCCGATTTGGCATAAATAAAAAAAGTCTATCATTTCAAATTTTAGAATAGGAAAATCAGAACCCAATAATTTACTCGAAAATTAATGCAATGATAGTATAATATAGTGTCTATGATTCCCATTCCAGATCCATTACTCATTTGTCTCAGGAGTTAAGAAATGTAATTTCTATTTACATGAGGAATTATTAACCAAATTATAAACATTTTTAGTACTAGGTTCTTAAAATTTAATATGTTTTCCTTTTAAAATGAATACGAATTGTTTGAGAAATCAATATAAAAACCATACTAACAAATTTGATAAATAATTACCTGGTTTTTCTTGAACCCTTGAAGAAACATCAATTTATTGATTGAAATTGAAATTAGATCTCCAACTTATCCAACTCCAACTGTCCTTCATTTTTCATTATCTCCAAAGGTGACTAGACCTCCACCCATTTTTCCAGTGTATGGAAATTAGGAGAGTCTCCACTCATATGCCTTGAGAATCCACTATCCTTATACCATATAGAATATTTGTTTTGGTTTTCTTTTACCTATAAAATTATTTAAAAATGTGTTTATTTCGGTACCCATGTTATGTTGGGTCTAGCTCTGTCCGCAAGCAGGGATATGGGAATCCATATCTTCCTTATTTTTACAAAATTCGTATGATTGTATTTAGAAATATTTCATGAAATAAAATACAATTTTATTTCAGTTTTCTAAGTATTTCTTACATAATAGTTATTAGAATAGTTTCCTTCTATTCCACAGTATAATTAGGTAGCATTTTTAGAACTAGGCGACAAATATTTTTTGTATAAATTTTATTTTTATCTCTTGATTCTTATTCCATATTTTTCTTTTTTAATAAAAGTTTTAACAAGAATATAATTAATATATTTTTATAATTTTGTTATAATACTTGCATCACTTTGAAAATATTATACATCATTCTTTATTTCTTTTATATTAGTTTAAGGAATTATACAATTTGATGTAGATGAATTTAATTTTTTGATCAATTATATATGTTGTTTTAGAATTGAATTTCATTAATTTAAAATAGAATAATAAATAATTTTACATGAATTTTTATTTTTTATTATATAATCATATTTTTCTTCAAGCATTGAGAAATCACCATAAATTTTATATTTTAGTATCTATCAAATATAGAGGTAGAAGTGTATTTGGTTCGTACCTTATCTTCATCCATAGCAATAAAGCACAAATTTTCTTTCAGAATTAGTGGCTATTTTTCTGAATTGTATTTGGAATAGCTACTAGAGTCTACAGTCACACTCAATGTAGCATTCATACCTCTTTTCCTTATGTTCTCATAATTAGTTTTCTTCTGATTTTTCTTCTCCATCATTCCTATCTGTTATTTTAGATGGGGGTGGTCTAATCTAATATGACCCATCTATTTGTATTCTTAGAATCTTAATTATTTGGATATTTTTTCATCCTTCTTAAAGGAATTTTTTGAATCCTATTTTCAACTCATATATTTTTCAAATTTTCTTAGCTAACTAAATTATTTACATATTAGAATATGAGGAGTCTAAATCTTTTAATATTTTGGTATATTCTCTTGACTTACTTTTATGCTTCAGAGATGTAACATTAAGTGAATTATTTTAACTTTTCACTATATTTTGTTCTTCATCATCAGCATTAATCTCTACTTCATACATAATCAGTGTTCTAATTAATTATTTAATTGTCAAATTTTTTACTAGAGGTGATTGATGAATTTATATTGAAATGAAATTCCATTTTTGAGTGAAATACAATGATTACTTTTATCTCTTGATCAGATTGTGTAATTGGTTATCTCAATGTAGTGACATAATTGTCTATTTAAATCAATTGTCTATTCATTTGGATTATTCTTCTTATATAATACATTCTGAAAGGGTCAAAAATTTGGTTTGCATTAGCATACATAGTTTTTTGACATTATCAGTTCCTTTATATGAAAAAACAATTTTAATCCTTATTTCATAAGAAGTAGGGAATCGTGATACTCAATTAAATTCATCTAGACCAATTCCATAGATGATTGAATTCATTTCTTTTGAGATGATTTCATACATAACTTCTTTTATATCATCCCATTTTTTTAGTTTCTCATGAATTAAATAAGGAGTGTTGATATTCATATAAACATTAAATCCAAGATTCTTAAGAGAGATGATCATTCTAGATTTCCATCGTATATAATTATCACTATTGAAATATGAAGCATGAATCCTAGAAATACCTTCTCCAGGATCATTTATTGACATATTTATTTGAATATACTACATAATTTTGATCTTGATATAGATTTAACACTAAATATCACATCTAATACCAATTTCTAGTGGGGAATAATGAAAATATAAACAAGAGGAGGTGGATTATGACTTTTTAATAATCATGAAAAATTATGTATTTTAGTGTTATTTTATATTTATGAAAATATCTATCATTTTCTTCTGTATGTAACCTGAGAAGTGGATAAAATCTAAAAAATAACACAATAATTTTTTAATTGGTTTAGGAAAAAAAGACCCCCTAGTCAACTCCACAATTTCTCTCTCTGTGAGTTTCATGATTTTCACTATAAATCCCCTCTTATCAAAAGTCCATTAAACAAAAACTATATGTAAGTAGTTTATATCATACAATAAGGATCTATAGAGCCCTTTGGTTATTTAATAGGGAACCAATTTCTCAACTTATTTTTTTTCGAAGCTTAGACTCATTGATGTCTGAGTTTGATAATATTAAACTGCAATAAATCAAAATAGTTTGATTTGATTGAAATGATAGTTTCTTGATCATAGTTGCAATAGCAACTGAAATAACAAAAATATTTTTCAATAAAGAAGAAATAATTCATGTAAGATTAGATTTGAAGAGATTTTGGTTGTGAATGATCATTAATAAGAATAAAAAACAAACAGTAGAAGTTACAAAGATGAACGTGGTTGAAACATGTTTATCGTGAAACTGCAACATCTTCAGAAAATAAAAGTGTCACTTTATATTTTTATAAGTTCGGTATTCAAAATATACTAACAAAAAAAATATAGTTTTATATAATGTGTATTAAAGAGAAAATACTTTGGAAATATATATATATAATAGATAGCATTCCTTATATTCAGAATATCCACAAATGTACCCTGATAGGTTACAATCATTCAATTTAAATCATTCAAGAGAGTAGTAACATCTGTTAAAAATATGAATGATTTACTCTATTGAATACAAGTCTTTTAATTGGTTATAAAATAGCTTTGAATTGGTTTTTATTTCCATCGAGACAATTGTATAAATCTAGAATAATATCATGAATTTTAAACCCCATCATTGAATTATCAAACTTAGGGTTCCTCCACATGATGAAAAAACATCAAACATAGGGTTGAAAACAAACAATTGAACATAGAATTTGGGTTTATGTACCATAAATGTTTTTCCTCAAACATAGGGTTCCATACCAACATAGGGTTCATTATTCCTACTTTATTTAATTGAAAATGTAAGGTTCCATCCAAACATATGGTTGATTAACAATACATTATCGATAGTTTAGTGTATAAGATCAATACATGTTGTTCCAAATGTAGTGTTTATTCCATATGTTAGTCTTGTGAAAGTACAATATGAACAATTTTTTCAGAATTCATTCTAAAGATTTTCATAATATTTTATCAAATATTCTCCATAGATCAATGCAATGAATTTAATTCTTGAATAAATATTTCAATGAATATTAATTTCCATAAATTCACTTAATGTAATTTCAATTGGAAAAAAACTGTGGTATTTTTTAGAATAAAAATCAATACGATTTATAAAGTATTTTTTGAGAAAATACATGCCCAAAAAATCATCCAACATGACATTCTTGAACATAATTTGAGTACTAGTCTTGGTAGATGTAACATATTCTAATCCCGATATTTTTGATAGATTCTGAACTTTGTTTCCCTACTATCCAAATTACTATAACATTCTAAAAAGTAAAATATTCCCCCATAATGTGATTTTTTTAATTTTAATCTCCCATAAAATCCGTAGGAATATAACCTTGAAATTTCATATCACAACATATTTTATGTAATAGACCATGTGAATTTATTCCTTGAACATATATAAAAGTTATCTTTTCTCCGAACATAAGAGAATATTTCAGATAACTCTCATATCTAGAAAACAATTTCATAATGTAAACAATATAAAGTCTTCAAGTTGTTAGATAAAGAAAGCACCTTATCAATTTTTTAAATTATTTTTGATTCCCACTTTTCCCAACATCATCTTTACTCATCTTGATCCCAACTAAAATAGGAGTGGAATATAACTTGGATTTGGTCATACTAATATTATATTACAATTACCTAGAATACTCTTTTTTAGATAAGAAAATTTATTTCCCCCTTTTTAAACTTGAAAACAAAGGATGAAATTCTATTCTCCCAATATTAACTTTTGAAACATTTCATTAATTTCATTAGAAAAAATATTACCAAAATTTCTTCTATCCAAAGTGAAAATTATATCCTCCATGTAAAAATTATAATAATTGTTTTGGATTTTAATTCATTAACATATAAGTTTTTAAGAACTATCCATTTAGTAAAATTCAATTTTTTCAAGAAATTATCATGTTTTGAGTACCAGGAACATGGGAATTATTTAAACCCAAACTAGGTTTTCTTAAATTTACATACCATGTTTTCATATTCATCATGTATAAATATAAATGGTTTTATAATGTAAAATTCTTATTCATAGTCTCTATTGAGTAAATATTACTTTACATCCATCATATAAAAATTATAAATTCGATGTGTAGCCAATGTTAAGAATATTCTAATTGTTTCTAATATAGAAAATGGGGGAAAAGTTTATTCAAATTCCTCACCTTCCACCAATGTATAAAATTTTTCTAAAAAATATCACATTGTTTATTTATACATATCTTGGTTCATTTAACTTCATTTTACACATCCATTTTGTTCAAATAATATATTTATCTGCTTTTTATGGAACATATTCCCAAATATCATTTTTCTAAATGTGATCCAACTTTTCCTTCATTTCATTCTCTCATTGTTTTCAATCTACTTCTTCTGAAGGAAATTATGGTTCAACCTATAAGATAAAAAATGGCTTATTTTCTAATCTCAAAATTGTTTTGGTATTAACTAGAGATTTTTTATTTCTAATGATATTTTCTTATTATAGTTGTTTTTCTAGTGCATGAAATTTCAAATAATATTTTTTGGACTCATCTTCTTCATCACATGATTCGTTGGATTATTCATGTACCTATTTGGAATCACAATCATTTTCACTTGTTTAATTCTTGTTGTAAATATTTAATTTATCTTCCTGAAACATTTAGTGTCATTTTTAATCATGGTTTTATTTTAAACAACATTCAAATCATACAAATACACCAAATTTTGTGAAACTTTTTTCAACTTTTGTAACTTCATTCAATGGATGAGTACCCCCTTAATATCCATTCCAGATATTTTTTTATCAAATTTCCAAATATTTAGATTTTTTATTTTTAGAAAATAGGGTCTTCCAAAAACAATATAATGGTTCACTAATGTTTTTTTCTATACCAAATTTCATAGGTAGTCTAGTTTTTTTACAGCCTAGGAAATCATTTATTCTATACATGTACAATAGTTCATATATATTCTCTCTAGTATAACATTGAATTTTTATATTTTTATATCATGTTTTTTCTAATTTCCAACAAACTTCTATTATTCAACTCTTCAACTTTATTTTTTTGGGTGTATTGATCAAATTTGAGATTTTTAACACCTTCCTTGTTCAAGTAATATTTAAAATTATTTCATGTGAATTATATATGAAAAATGGTTATCAACTTATTTATATAAACCCTCATTTCTCTATCAATATATATTCTGAAAAATCTGAACATTTCTAAAGAATAGGACTTGTGTTTCATAACCATGATGTTGGTTATCTAGTTTAAATCATAAATAAAATTGATCAGTCTCAAATCTATTTTTATTCATTTATTTCTCATTGGTATAAAATGATCAGTATGAATAAGGTCAAGAGGTATATTAAATGAGTCCCTATATTCTTATGTATTTTACTACTAAATTTACATTTTCAATAAGTTATGAAAACAACAACTTATCATCTTTTAAATGTATGAAAATTTCATATAAAATTAACCATAGAATTATTTTTATGATTTTCTTCCCAAGATTCCAAAGCCTGTGATGCCACAATTTCATTCATCTTCAGCACATTGATAACATGAGTCGCAATGTTCTCATATTTTTTAAAATATGTCTATTAGTTCCTTCTCATTATAAAATAACATTATAGTATTCTATTCTTTTGATGATAAAAAAATCTTCTCTTAATATTACTTTTATACCATTCTCACATAGTTGAATTTCCCTATTTATATTGTGTATCCAATCGATAAATAGAACCTCCTTATATTTTATCTTCAACGTGTTAATCTAACTAGTTAAAATTACTCTTGTTTTTAATGATCAATCATTACTAAAGGTAACTACTCATATATTTCAATTTTATATATATTTCAATATTTTCATATCTCCCAACATATATTAAAAACAACGACAATCAATAATAAATGGTTTTTCCTTTTTGTTTCTTTTAATTATTTTTAATGATAAATGAACTTTCCTCAAGTACTCTCTTTATAGATATCTTTTATTTTCAAGGATATCAATATTTCCCTAGAATATTTTAATATATTATTCAGTAATGTGGAAAACCTAGACATATTTTATACAAACTTATACCATAAAATAAAAAATTCATTTTCATTTTTTCTTAAAAATTTGGATTTCTCTTTTCCAAATTTCCGTGTTTTATGAAAGTAACTCAATCTATTTCCACCTTTAATTACTATTTGTTCCTAAATTCTTCCAAGAAGTTAACAACAATGCCAACAATTATACCTTATATTCCTATATATTCTAAAACACTAACACAAACAATCAAATCATGGTTTTTTAAAGAATAATGATCACTCTATATAATAATATTGTCGATATTTGCATTATTTTTCATCTTTGGTATCCTCATTGAATGTGGAAACTTTTTTCTTGGGTTAATTTTCTATTTTTGTTAATGTGATATATTTTTCCCATCCTTTCTTAACACATGGTTCATGAAAAAAATTTAACTCAAGCATTATTAAAAATATAAGATGGACTATCACATTTAGTGGGTGAATATTTCCCCTAATTCTTGATTTCACCTTTATCTACAACAATAAAAGTATTATCTTTTAATTCTAAAGAATTGTTGATGTATTTATGGATATTTAATAATGTACATTCAACCTCAATAATTGTTTTTCTGCTATGAAAAAATTATCTTCCTTAGTGACAACATTCTTAAAAATATCCTCAACCATATTATCTTGTTATGAATTATCAATTTGAGACTCATAATTTCTTCAATGTGAACATCTTCTATTTTATGAAGATATTCCAATTCAGCGTACTCTCATTCATAATGGTTCTTCGCTGTTTTAATTTTCTTCTTGATATTATTATTTCTCTAAATGAATACTACAATTTTTTATCAGGGATAATATTTTATATATGTTTTCCACCTCCTTAATCTTCTTTATAATCTGAGGAATTGTTTTTTTTCTCGACTTTTTCAATGAATTTCATGAAATTTTCTAAAATTTTGTATTCTGAATAATTTTTTTCAGATGATTCATATAGATATTTATGACTCATCTTATTTATTTTGTTTCTAGTGAACATCTTCATATATTTTATGGATGATATTTCTTTATTAGAAATTTTGTTCCACTTATTTCATCAAGGGTTTTTATAAGAATAATCTCAATATTCAATAACTTTATCCTAGGGAAATTCATGTAAAAGTTCCTAATTATTCCATACTCAAAAATATTTAGGTGTTTTTTTCCTCTAAAATTTCCCCTTCCACTTAAGAAATTCTTGATGATAAGTAAGATAATTTTTTTATTCAAATCATCGCCAGTCTTGTCTTCATAATCAAGAAGCTTAATATTTTTAGCATCATGAATTTTTAAAATTCTCAGATATTTAAAATAAATTTTCTCTTTGATCATATTTTTGAATGATAGAGAATTTATTATTTCACGGGCAACGAGAATGTTATGAAATTCATTAATAGATAAAATATATTTATCTTCTAAATTAATTATTTTAGTGCCAAACTTATCAAGAAGGATTCTAATGAGTTTACTAAAAACCGTAGAATCTTACAAAACATCTCTATGGCCTCTTATGTTGTAAATAACTTCATTCAATATAGTGAAATATTCCTCAATAGTTTCTTCATCACCCACCATAAAATCTTAAAACTTAAACTTCTAGATTTATTACTTTGATTTATTAATTTTAGTATTTCCCTTAAATATAAATTCATGTTTTCCCAAGTTTATTTAGATGTTCTGAGACCATTCAATTTAATAAACACGTTTTATAAAAAAATAAATAATAATATAATTAATGTCTTTGACATAAGTTTTTATATCTATTTTGTTATTAGATGTCATAAGAGTATCCTTTTTGATAGGTGAAAATATAATAGTTGATTCCTCTAAAACTTCCTAGATAAGATATAGAAGATAGAGTATCATTTTATTTTTTCATCCATGATAATTATATCCATAAAATGTTGTAATAATTCAATTTTTCATTGAATTGAGATTTTCCATGATATGGATTTTATAGGAGAACATCTATTCAAATACAAGTTGAAGTTTACAATGATCGGTGAATCATTGAGATGGGCGGGTGAATGAGAGATTTATTTTATAAAATTCAACTTTATGAAAATTAACTCATGTAACATGTTATAGATTCATCTTTATCAATTTTTTTTAAACATAACTGAATTAAAAATTATGAAATAAAATAAGGAAAACAAAATTTATAAGTATTAACCTTATTGTGAGAACGTACATCATTGCTATAGAGACTTTGAAAGTTCTTTAGAAATTCAATATTATAAAGATGTTAGTAAAACAATAATGTGAACTCTTATAGGAGACCTTCTATATCTTGATAAGAGTTATTATACTGGCTCCAATAAGTTTAAAAAAATTATTACAAAATTTTATTGACAATAATAATGAATAATTTTGAAACCATTTTATCTAGAAAAGTTAATATGGAAACTCTCTATGATGCCTATTTCGGATGGACTCTTTCTGATTTCCACTTCTTATTTTCCATTTTTCTCAACATATACTTGCAATAAATATTATTATATTTATATTTATCCATCCTTAAATTAATAAAATTATTAAAAAAAGAAATTTATTCTCGACATCTCAAACTGGTCCAATTAGTCTTATTATATCTGTCTAAAAACATGATACTTACTCTGTACAACCTTCTGATCATAACCATAAATCTAAAAAACACTATTCAATATGAAAAATAACTTTAGTTGGAAAACACAACTCTCTCACAAATATTTTCAACATCTCAACCTTTAGTCTCTATGAATAATTACTAGTAAAAATGTACTATGCACTTCAATTTATGAGTGCTCTTAAAATAGGAAATTTGGTAATCTAAATTTTTTTTAACACTCATCCAAATTCAAAATTATTAATTTTAAACTCTTATGAATCTCATTAGGATGGTTCTCAAATCTTATATATTGTTCCCAAATCATATTGAATTTTCCATAACATTAATATATTAAACATTCCATATTTTTAAAAACTTTTTAATGTTCTTCAAGAAGTTCAATATGTTGGATTTAATAAAAAACTAAGCATGAAGGATTTTCTTAAAAAAACTGATCCTGATTTATTTTTTACAAAAATCAAGCCTAATGGAACAGTATCTCCAAAAATCATTACTTCAGCCTCAGCCTTTAATAAAAAAACATCCCTTTAAACTACATAAAACAACTTATCTTGTAACCATTTCCTTAAATAGTCTGATTTACATGACCAAATGGAAATAACTCACAGCTTTTTCCATTGACCCACTTAATAAAAAAAATATTACATTAACTACATAGATACTCCAAGAAAAATGATAAGGGTTGACTATATTTCTACAAAATATAATGATTTTAGTCTCCAATAGTGACTATCTGGTAGTAAATTTTATATCTATCAAACTTTCTTATGTGATATACATATGATTATACCATTCTATCTAATTTCACTATTTATATTCTCTATCAATATGATCATAATATTCTGATGCATTTCCATTCTAAAAATATTGTTCATATTCTATTCATGTCCATTTATATATATCATATAGGAGAGATGATCTCCACATTTTTTTCTCAAATATCTGAATGTGTCTCCTTGAGAAACTTTTATTATTCTTCTATATTTACAATAATTCAATCAACTCAGAACAAAGAATGTGTAACATCAGATATACCATTAAAATAATCATCTGATGATTTGTGTCCCCTAAGATTCTTCTAATGGAGCTTTATGAATCCCTCTACTTTTATAAACATCAATATTGGTCAATCCAACAACCATTGTTTAGTCGATTATCTCTAATGATCTACATATAATACCTTGTCGGCCTAAAAAACAAGTTTCTTCAATTTCTCATAATTAGAATCTCCATATCATTCTATATTTCTAATGAAATTATTATCTAATGGGGAATATAATAGCACGTCTAATGAATCAGACGATCTGAAATTTGGAGACTATTATGACTTCAACAAATTCAAGCATCCTTTTTTATAAAAATTTGTTATGACTAATTAACATCTATAAAAATTCTATTATAGGAACTCAAAAAATTTGAATTTTTTTTCATAACACATCTCGTATCATGAATTCTTCGTGATTTTTTAGGAACATGAATGAACTGAAAAGAATCATCTGACTTAGTTTGTAATGTTCTAATCTTTCCAAAATTCCAAAATTGATGACTTAGAAAAATTATTCATCTTATAAAATTAATACTTTATAAAAAAATACATCATCTAATGCTTCATCAGATCATCAAAATTTCATTTCCCCTTTATAAAAATCATTCATTAAAAAATGATAGTTTCTAAAAAAACAAAATATTGTAACAAAAATAATTCAAAAATGATCTCCAATCACCACCTTTTTAAATTTTTAAAAACTCTCATTAAAAAAATTTAGAACTAATCCTTTTATCAGCACTTAGACTTTTTAAAAATAGATTTTTTTAACAGCTCATATTTTTATCTTTTCCAGAAAAAAATATCCTTCATTAAAAGAGAGTGTCCTAATACCATAAAAATGGATACAGTGATGTTTTTATGTAATTACACCCCTCGGTGAAAATAAAACTTTCCTCCATGTTTAGATAAACTCACCCACTCTTTTTTTGTCTATAATTTATTTTTCTACCATGATTTTTGACAACCAAAGAATCATATTCATTTATATAATAAAATTATGCCCCTCCCCCTTATATGAAAAGGTTATACATATTCTCCCCCTTTATCCTCATAATACAAATCATATTGGTGAGCTTCCTTAAGATATTTTAGAACCCTTTGGAAGAGGTTTAATATGATGTTTCATCCATAATTCATTAAATATATCCCATAACATTACTTTTTTGAAAACAACATAAATTTAATGATTTAATGAAATATATTCTAGAATAAAATTACCACAATCAAAATTTTTATTTCTAAAGTGAAACATAATAACAATGTTTTCTAATATTTATTATTGGATAGCTTTTCAAAAAAAAAAATCATAATCAAATTATTATAAAGTATTTTCAATGGTTTGAAAAATTTAAGAATAAATTCTTCCATATGAAATTTATTCCACAACATTTAAGTTCAATCCTAAGTAGCTAAAAAATATACCGATTATGTTATTCTCAAAGTTACTGAAATCTATTTACTTCAATTACAACACACACATCATTCTACCAAGTAAAATTTTCCTCCAAAAGTTGATTTTATGTCATTACAATCTCCTTCCCAATAAATATCTATATAACCATGAAACTTCTTATCCCAACTTATTTTGAAAAATATCCCATTTCATTTTGTTCCTTTAACTATCTCAAATTCTATTTTATACTAACATATGAGATTCTTTCAGATAACTATGTTATATAGGACACAAATTTAGAAAGCAAACAATATCAGGTCTTGAAGATATTATATAAATAAAACCTTCCTCTCAATTTTTGAAATTCGTTCCGATTCACACTTTTCATATCTCCATTTTCTCCCACCATTATCCCAATGAAAAAAGGATTATAAACTAATTTGGATTCAACAATACCTACATTCTATAACAATTACATGGAATAATTTTATTCAGGCATGAAAATGTATTTTTCCTTTTTTTAAACTTGTTAACATAATTAAGACTTTTATTTCTCCAAACATTGATATTTCAAAAAAATTACGCATTTATTCATAAAAAAATTATTATTATTTTTAATACACCAAAAAAATTTCCCATACATATAAACAATTACAATTAGGGTGCTCGATTTTACTTATATCACATATAAAATTATATCAATCTTTCATCTAGTAAAATTTAACTATTTCTAAGAACTTATCATGTATAGAGTACCAGTAACATGGGGATTATTTCAAACCATACGAGGATTAAATAAATTTAATAACAATTCTTCCATCATCATAGAATAGAAATCCACAAGCCTTTAAAATGTAAACTTCTTCTTAAATATCTATGTTAACGAAAATTTTACTTTTAATTCCAGCTGATATAATTTTTTACTTCCATGCGTGGAAACTACAAATAATATTTAGATAGTTTTTAATCATGAAACTAGGGAATAAATTATTCAAATTTCACTCATTTCACCGATTCATAACCCTTTTAAACAAGTATATATTTGTTTCTTTGAAACTCCTCCGTGTTCATTTAACAAAATTTTATAAACCCATTTTTTACAATAAAATTTTTATCCAGTAGTTTTAGAATTTTTTTGAAGATCCATTTTTCTCAATCTAATCCAAATCTTCAGTAATTTCATTACCCCATTCTATATGATTTATTACATCGGAAACTAATTGGGGTTCAACTTGTGAGATAAGAAATTCATAATTTTTTAATAACAACATTATTATATTTTGAAATACGGATTTCTGATTTTCAATGTCAGTTTTTGATTCTAATTATTTATGTATACTTTGTTATTTTAGAGATATTTTCATGTATCATATTCTTTATTACAAGATTAATTTGATTATTAATTTAGAAATTTTTACTCAAAATCATATTCACTTTTTTTATTCTATTTGTGAGGAATTAATTTATAATCCCCAACCTTTTCAGTATCTTTTTATAGATGGTTTGATTTCAATTACATTCACTTCATATGAATCCACCAACTTCTATGAGGTTTTGTTCAAAAATTTGTAAGTTCTTAAATTGGATGATTATCCCATGAATGTTCATTCCTCAACTTTTCCTCAATTTTCCCAATATCCAAATCATTTATTTTTAGAAAATAGAGAGTTACAAAAACCATGAAATATTTCACTTACTTTTTATACTACATTTTATAGGATTTTTTTTTCATTTAGACCATAGAAATAATCTATTTTCTATATGTATAGTAGTTTTTATAGATTTTCACTTGTAGGATTTTGAATTCTTATATTACGCTAACATGAATCTTACTATTTCCACCAAACTTTTACTCTCTCTTTATACTACTCCATTTTGTTATGGGTTATATGGACAAATTTACTGATGGTTGATTCCGTTTTTTATGTAAAATTAAAAATCATTTCATGTGAATTATATACCATTTTTTGTTCTCAACATAAATATATAAACCCAAATTTCTCTCTTAATATCTCTTCTAATAAATATGAACATTTCTACAGCCTTTATCATGGGTTTTGTAAACATGTTGCTGTTTTTCATAATGAAATCATCAATAAAATTAATGAAATAAAATTATTTATTTTTTTATTGAGGGATCATTAGTCTAGAAAGTTCTGTATGACTAAGTTCAAGAGTTCTTGTGGAAAAAAATTAAACATTCTTATGGATTTTATAAATCCTTTTCCCTTTCTAATTTGTTATGAAAAAATCAACTTCTCCACTTTATAATGATGAAAAATTTCATATTGGACTAAATTCAGAAAGATGGATCATGGTTTTCTTCCAAATATGACCAATTCTAAAATGCCCCAATTTATTTTCATCTTCATCATGTTGATAATAGGATTAACCATGTTCACCTATTTGGAAAATATTTATAATAGTTCATTCTCCTTTAGTTATCACATTAACATCATTCACGCTTTTGTTGATACAATAGTCTTTTATAAGGATAAAATAATTCACATAATAACAAATTTGACTAAAATTAAGTATATTGTGATTTATCCCATTTATAAATATAACTTCATTATATTTCAATATCTCGAATTCAATATTACCCATTTCAGTTTCTCTGAATTTCAAGGAACTATCATTATTTAAGGAAATTACTCGTTCATATATATTTCAATATCTTTCATTTTTTTCAAATACCTCATAATTTTTGAAGAACATTCACTACCAAGAATACATGGTCTGTTCCTTTTTTAGTTTTAAGGATTTCTCAGTGAGAAATTATCTTTCATCGACTTTCTTCTATCTATATTCCTTTTCATTTCAAGCATAACTAATTTTCTATATAAGATTTATCATACATTATACATCATAGTGGCCATCCTAGTCACATATTCCACAAATTTCTTATATAAATTAAAAAAATGTTTATAAGTAATTCGTAAATCCTGAGATTTACCTTTTTAAATAGTCTATGTTTTAGTAAAGTTACTCCTTTGGTTTCCATTATTGCTTCCCCTTGGTTTGAACCCCCTTCTGTGAAGTGAGAATCTATGCCAAATATTATATGATTGATTCCCTTATATTCTAATCAATCAAATATTTTTTATAGAATAATGATATCTCTTTATAATATGATTTTGGAGGCTCATAACATTTTTCAACTTTGGTTTCCTATGAGAATTTGGAAAAATTATTCTAGGAATAATTTTTAGTTTTTTATGTGATATATTTTTCAAATCCATTCTAAACCCATGATTTTCCAATATTTTTCTTAACACCTACATTTTTAGAAAAATAAAACTAAATATCACGTTTAGTTGGTGAATATTTCACCTGATTCCTTATTTAATATTTATCATCATCATTAGAGGTTTAATATTTTACTTCTAAATCTTTACGGAAATTTTCATTCATCATTAAAAAGGTAATTTAAACCTCAATAACATTTGATTGATAATTCCATAACTCATATTCCTTAGTAGAAAAATTCATACAAATTTCAACTACAATATTTTTTTCTATAACATTCAATTTGATATTCTTAATTTCTTCAATATGCCCATATTCTCATTCAAGAATATTTTCCTTCCAAATATTTTTTTCTCCATGTTTCTTCATTATTTTCACTCACTTCATGAGATTTTTATTTTTCCAATGACTATATACAAGTTATGATCTAAGATTATATTCATTACATGTTACTTCACCTCCTTCTTCAGTGTTGGAAGAATCATTTGATTTATCAACTTTTTCAATGAATTTTATGAACTTTTATGAAATTACTCACAAATATAATTATTTTGTAACATCCCATTGAAGTTTTATCAGGTAATCCCTTAAACTAATCATGGTTTTCCAATATTTTTAGATTGGGAGGATACCTATAATGGTGAAGTCAGATATTTCTTTGAATTTAAACATTAACCAACCTTTTCTACAAGATATTGGAAGACTTCACACTCTGTAACTTGGTTATAAGCCATGTAATTCTTGTTGGGTATAGGCTGTGAAAGGTGATTCATGTTGTGATATATTAAACATTGGGAATGGTGGTTTCACATCATGATTGTTTTAATTAATGAATTTTTAATCCAAGGTGATTAAATTTTGAGCATATTTGTACACCATGGATTTCAGGGCATGTACCTATATTGAAAATCATGAAATGGACCCTATTAAGATTTTAAAGTGGGAGAGAAGATGTTTTGTCATGGGACATTATTTGAAACTCTTGGATCTCAAACCGATGCTCTTTCGAGGTGATTTATAGAGACACTACTCCTCCTAGATCAATCTGTTTGCTGTTAGATCTCTATTGCAGATGCAGTGCATCTCTCAAGCTAAGTGACCTTTCTGCCTTTTCATTTCTTTTGATCATGGTAATGTTGTTGGGTTGTGTCTTCATATCCAGTGGTTGAAAATAGTTTTTTCTTCTTGGTTTCACCTAAATCTTTTGTGTGATCTCATTCCAAATTCCTTATTTTTCATTGGTCATGGTGCAACAGGCATTCACCTTTGAGGTGTGATGGTTTCCACTCTTCCATTGAACACTTTTCTTATAAGTCAAATAAATATTTATGTTGTTCAAATTCTTGGGCCTTCATGGACGTTTTTTGGTTTTTTTGATTTTGGATTCTGTTACAAGTGTGTGCAAAGCAAGATCTGAGGTATGTGGATATGTTTCTAGCCTATGATAATGGATCTTGTTTTTTTCTTTAAAAATTGACCCATACTAAAATTACCAAGATAGTGTTGATGGTGTTTAGAAGGGTATTATTAAAAAATGGTTCATTTTTTGTTATTGATAAATGGAGAGAGAATGGTTATTTTCAATGCATTGAAATGGAATTTTCTTAAGTTGTTTTGAAATGTTTTTCAAAGCATTGAAATGAATTGAAAAAATACCCCATTGGTTACCTAGGGTACTTACATAGAGGGTTTATCTTTGGTCAATCGTCCATTATTTTGTGATTTTCAAGGAAGTTTGGCTTGGGTATTTCCGCTATTTCCTAGGGAAGTTGTTCTACGGGACCAACATTGACATTGTTGGGGGGTTTATACATGGATTATTCCATTTCTTCCTAATCCGATTATTCTATGAACTAGGTAGTGAATTTTATTATTATGGTGTGAGTAGTCTGCGGCCTAGACCTATAGTATTCCATTTTATAGTGAAAAATGTTATTCTATTTTTTATTTCTTGGATTTATAAGTTTGCCTTGATATGCCTGTTTATGATTGTGAAATATGATATGGAAAATGTTCATTGAAATAGATATATGAAATTTTGTTTAGAATTATGGAAAAATTGAAATGTTCAACATGTTTTCAATAAAATTAATTTAATTCATATCATGCCATGTTTTTACATAAAAATAGAATTTATGAATTGGTATACATAGGCTTGTTATGTAACACTTAGGTTGGACCATAATAAGCTGGTTATCTGACACCTTGTGAACCTCTTCAGTGGTGTGTAGACCATTTTTTGTCTTCCAATTCTGGGAAAGGCAAGGAGCTATAGTGAGGTGGTGAGGTTCATGTCAGCTGGTTGGGTAGCTGGTGGTGCGATCATGGGAGTTCATCCATTCCATTGTTTGGAGTATCTATTTTGCTTCAGTCCTTTGTAGTGGGAGTTTTCCTTTAGGGTTTTTATATACATTCTTTGTTATCTGATTCGACTATTTTCTTATAGTTATGGAATATATATATACATATATATATATATATTGTTCATATTCCATTTTTCCCTTCATTGAGTACATATATGAAATGTAGTTATTCAGGTTAGGGAAAAAACCCTTCATTGTGCCTTTCGATGCCTGGGTGCTTGTCATCAGTCCATGGGGATTAGGAACATGCTTCAGATATGTAACAAAATGGGTCAGGTGCCGAGAATGAGGGTATCCCATGTTGGTTCATTAAAATTTGGTATCAGATGAGGTCTGTCCTCAATTGTCTATGTCTTAGGAAGTTTCATATAATAGATATTTTATTTTCAGGGTTTTATATGTATGTTGTGATATTTTTCTTTCTATCTCTTTCCATAACGAGACATAGGTTTCCATGGAACATTGGGATTTATGTCTCTAGTATTGGTTTTTGTTCAAAAAATGTCATTTTTTTCTTATGGATTTTCTAGTTTGAGCATATATTTGTTCTCTTGTTTGATTATTCTTATGTTACGGTGTGTAATAGTATGCCTTTGAGACGACTTTCATGTTTTCCTCAGAAAGGTGAATCTAATTCCCATCATCAAGACTACTATATGGTAATTTTGTACTGTTGATCAGGATTTTCCATGATTTCATAATGTATAGGATGATAAATATCAAGGAGCTAGAAGAGATAGAGATTAACCGTGAGAGTTCTTACAAGAGAAACCACCATACTTTAATGGAATGACTGAGCCTCAAGAGGTGGAGTAATGGCTAGAAAGGATTGATCAAATCTTAAAATTTCTAGAGACACCCAAAAACCTCATAGTAAAGTGCGCACCATTTAGACACGAGGGATCCGAAAAATGAAGGTGGGATTCTATGTTATAGGTTGGTAAGGCACAAATATTTGGATTGGAACAGTTTCAAAACCATGTTCTTTTAGCAATTTTTCTAGATTTTCTGATATAGGTGTTGTCTCTAGGGTTCAACTCTTTAAAATAGGGAGTCAATTCGGTGTCAGCATACACCAATATTTTTTTTGATCATATCCATTTTTTCCTGGACATGGTTAAGAATGACGAGATGAAGATTCAGAAGAACCTATAGAGTTTGCGATTGGATATCATATTGAAGGTGTTTATGAAGAATCTATCTACCTATGAGGAGATTGTAGAAAAAGATATGATGGTAGAAATGAATATGGAATTCCAGGATGGATGTTTAGAATCTTCTCTTCCATAGGTTGGAGCTTTAGTGACTCATTAGTGTGGTACAACTAGTCTTCATCCTAGACCTTTCTTATTCCTTGTTGTTGTGATACATATTCTTCTATTTTTTTATTTTTTGGATTTCAAAGTGAATATTAATATGGATGTTTATGGTTCTAATAAATTATATGGAAATTGTTTAAAAAAAAAGATATATAGGCTTATTTTAGAACTATAGAAAAAGGAAAATTATTACCATGTTTTCTATAAAATTGATTTATTTCTTATCATGTTGTGTTTTTACATAAAATTATCATGAAAGAGTTTTTATACACATGTTTTTTATGGAATAACTGGATGTGATCCTACTGAGCCTGTTAGACCACCCTATGCACACGTCTTTGGTGGTGCATATATCTCTGTTTGTCTTCCAGTGCTGGGAAATTCAAGGCACCATAATGAGGAAGTGAGTTTCATGTCATATGGTTTGGTTGATGGTGGTGAGGGGATGGGAGTTCATTGATTCCATCGATTGTTGTAGCTATTGGGATCGAGTCCTTTGTAGGTGAACTTGTCCATTGGAGATTTTTTCTACTTTCATTGTTATCTGATTCTATTTTTTTCTAATAGTTATGGAATATATATATACCTTGTTCAGATTTAATTTTTCCTATTTGTTTAATACATATATTCCATGTGGGTTTTCATGTTGGATTAAATTGTTCCTTTTATTGTGTCTTTTGATACCCTGGTTCTTAGCGATAACCCGTGTGGATCAAGAATGCCCTTCTGGATTGTAATAGAATGGGTCGGGTGTTGGATTTAGGGGCTAAATTGGTCAATTTGTAACATTTTTTTTTGAGTCAGATTCAAATTTTTTACTCATCATACTTCTTTTTTTTTCATTGAACTTATTCTTATATTTTTTGGATATTTATTCTTCCTTATAACTTTTGTTCCACTTCTTCCATTGTAGAATTTATTTAAAACAAAAACATCCCATAAATTTTATCATGTGTTTCTTAGAAATTATGGAATCATCTAATACATATCTAAATACAATAATGTTCAAATAAACATCATTCACTAGGGTGATATATTCATCAACAATTTCATCTACAGATATCCTAAAATATTCAATTTTTTCAGCCATATTTTTATCCTTTATTCCATTACATTAGGATTTCCCTAAAAATAATTTCATGTTTGTCCCGTTATTCTTTTGTTTTTCTAAGACCCATCCCCATCATAAACACATGTTATAATAAATATATAAGAATAAAATTTCTAAAATTTCTATCATTTTCTATGTTTCCATTCCCAACATTTATCATATGACTATCCTTCCCAATGGGTGCAGACCTAATAGTTGTTCCCTCTACAACTTCTAATCCAAGGGATAGAAGATATATTTTCATTTTTTTCATCCATGGTAATTGTTTACATAATTTGTAGGATTCCCTTTACTATTTATCAAATTTTGATTTTCCACGACAAGGATTTTATAAGGAACACTTCAATATAATACCGATTGAAGCGCGTAATGATTGTAGAATCACTTTGAAGGGGTGGGGGTTAATCAGTTATTGAATTTTCAAAAATTTCATGTTTAAGAAATGTAACTACTGAAACTTGTAAGAGTTTCCTAAATGGAACAAACTGGATTTATGTGATCACTAAGAGAAGATGGGGTGAATGAGGGATCCATTTTTGAATTTATTTCCAAATAAAAAACATTCTCCTCCTGTTAAAGAGATATTAATTCACTGGTAAACAAGAACACAAGAAAATACACAAGAAAAAAATTATTTAAAATGTCCCGAACTAAATAAGAGTATTTAGTCCTTTTAATAGTTTGAGAATGATCCAAACCATAGAAACCACATGAAATAAATCATTTGTGTGAGGTAATATCATGTCGGATGTACCCTTACATACATGATAAAATTTAATCATTTCACAGTACATATTCTCTTCATATAAATAAATGGAATGACAAAAAGTTTTCCAACAATAGTTGAATCCTCAGTTACATGATTTACTAAGCCTTCACTATGCTACTTATATTTCCCTACACTTTATTTCAATAAAATTCATTATATCTTCTTTTAATTTCATGAGTTTTAGTAGTCAAGAACTTACATTACACTAATAAATTCATGAACCTAATCAAGGACATATATCTTTGATTTTATTATTTTATGTTTAACTCATTTTTTGATTATTGTTATCTTTATTCATTGTTCATGTATGTATGTTATTATTGATCCCATGAAAGTTAATAACACTACATGTATAGATGTACACATATGTGAATAGTAAAATCTACCTTCATAGCATTAGAATAATCATGATATCACTATGCCAATATATATATTGTATACATGGAATTCTTACACTATGTTGGAAATTATCATGAAATGCACATCCACTTTTTCATTCATCATCATGAAATAGGACATATATTCTGATCAGTTTTGTGATATACCTATCCCTTGCCTTCGCACAATTAGTTCTTCACATATAGATTCAAGTGTTATAAATAGATAAAGGAATATGGATATTATTCTTAATGAACTTATGGGTCATGGACATTATTCTTAGTGAATAACACTTCTGTAAATCTCTTTTTTCTTTGAGAAAATTATATTTGTTCACAGATGATTAGTCATTGGCCATTGTCAAGAGAGATCACTATCTATTGGAAAACAACACATCCTTTCATTTAATATTTCCTTTGAATTTAATTTTGTGTCAAAACACTACAAATAATGCCATGAAAAGACTGCATCACAGATCCAAATATATAGGAATTCCAATTCTTCAAAAGTGGTTATCTAAAATTATGTATGGAGAAAAACCATGAATTTTTTATTCATGATCTTGGATTATCCTTTTTAGAAATTAACCATCCATACTATCCTAGTTAAACTATTTTTTCTCATTTTAACTTGGAAATGGAACACCCTTAAACATGTGTTTTCATGTAATGAAAATATTTTAGGAATGTATATTGGTTTTTTTTCATAAACTAGAGATCCACCCTTTAAATACCTTCTTGATTATCATCAACGATGTTCAGCATTAGATGAATCTTTCAATTAGGAACTAGTTCCATCAAAGATATCTCATGAGAATCAGTTGATCAGAGAATGATAAAGATATAGTTGGTTTTGGCGGATCATCAAATCAAATTAGTTTTAACAGGTGAATTATATTTGTATCATTTTAATATGGGTGAATAGTACACCTAGTTTATATCCCTCTTTAATCTTCAATGCAGATTATCCATGCTATATTAATGATCTAATTCCAAATAAACCATTTAGAAAGCACTGGCGTTATCACCATGATTCAGAACACATGCCATCCCACATAGGCTATTCCATAGGTATTCCATAGGCTTCCCTATATGATTTATGCCCAATATATATGATCCTTCAGCCATGCGCTCTTTGAGCCTTATTCACAGGACCACCTATATATCGTGAGAAATATAATTTTCTTATTCCACCATGACTACCTAGAAATTATAAAATATTACCATGTAGTGGACCTATCAAGACCCAATAACATTGTTGAGGATCTCATTGGTTAGTGGGATAATGGTTGGCCTAATATCTTTCTAACACATAGAATAATCTAGGTGAAAATTTCCATCCAATAAAAATAAAAGTGAACATCAAATTCGTAAACACCCCCTATTTAATGTATCTTAAATTTATTTTCTAATTTAATTTCAGAAATAATCCTCCATAGAATGCTTCATCAGAAAAATCATGAAACCATTAGATGGATAACAAAAGGAAATAGCTCATGCATATTTAAAATAGTTCCAAAAAACTAGGTCATAACTGTTTCTTCCTTATCAAAATTTTGTAAACTAAAATGTGTGAGAAATATAAATGAAAAAAGAGTTACACAATCTTTACCAGGTTTAGAATCAATTTAACAACATAAATCTTTATTTTATCCACTCATGTAGGTCTATGGAAATTCAATATTATGAATAAGTGAGTAAAACATTCATGTTAACTTCCACTGGAAACCTTTTGTCTATGGATATGAATGGTTCTACTAAATATCATCAGTTTAAATTTTTTATTACTAAATTTTAACCACTAAGAATGAATAACTTGGAAACCATATAATCCATTAAATATTTTCTAGGAACTATTTTTTATGTCTATTCTTAGTGGCCACATTCTGGTGGCCTCTCTCTGATGGCCCATTTTCTCAATCCGCACTTGTACCAAATTTTTTAATATGTTTATTTAATAAATCATCATTTCTCAAAATTCTTCTAAAAAACACATACTATTCCACTTAGAATTATTCTCTCAATCTAGTAAATTTAACTTACCTATGCCTAATATTTAGACTAGAACCGTTTTTCTGGAAGACAGTCTCTACATGAAAATTTTATTAAGATAGAAAACTCAGTACTGTATTAAAACATTTTAGTTTCATAGACTTTTTTCAATCATAACATTGATAAATGAAAATAAACTATGCACTTCTATTTTTAGGTTCTCCTGTAATAGAAAAGGGGGGAAAGTAGAAACGTTTTCCTGATCATCCAAATTCTTAATTTCAAATTTTTACTCATTTGAATCTCATTAGGATTCTTCTCAAATCTTCTCAACTCATTCAAAGTCATCGATAATCTTTTTAAACTCTTTATAAAATCAACATATTCAATTTTTTTGTTTTGAAAAACAATTTATAGTTCTATAAAAATTTTAATCCTATGGATTTACTATAAAAAATTATCATAATGGATTTTATTAGAAAATATAAACCAGATGTATTTCTTCAAAAATAGATCCTGGTGGCTTGGTATATAAAAAATTCATTTCCAAAACATAGTACTTTAATAAAACATTACTCTTAAAACTTTATAAAACTACCTGTGTGGTAAACCTCACTTTCCATAGTCTGATGTTCTTATCTAAATAGAAATAAAAAAATATTTTTACCTTGACCCCCTAAAAAATAAACTATATAATTTATTTCTCCAATACTCTAGGCTGACTAAAAATAATTAACTACATTGTGTCAACTTCTAGAGACTAAATTTTCCTCAAACGAAATTCTAGTTGAAACTTCTATATTTCTAAAACATTCCTCCACATTCTTCATCAGATCACACTTTTTGGTTTGATCATAGTGTCTATTAGATTTCTCACTCGGATCTTACTATTAATATTCTTTTCTAGTCTGATCATATTATTCATATACTTTTCAAGTCTGATCACCTATGTCTGATTGTAAAGATGATCATCCCCTCGATTTTTTTCTATGATATTTGAATCTAAAAACATGAGGAACATTTCTTTTCTTCCATATTTGCAACACCAAAATCATCTCTAAATAATGAATAAAAACACCAGACAGACTATTAAAAGAAATATCTAATGTTTTGTGTGTAATCAT